>OX424539.1:12206846-12868656 GCA_949152445.1 Cerastis rubricosa
TTTGTCACAGGGACTTGACGTGCATACAAAATGAAAAAATAAACCAATAAACATACAACACATATTAATTAAAAGTACATACAGGACGGAACAAAAAGTTTACAGCATGCACGTCGTGACTGCGACAAGCATGCAGGTTACCACTGAGTATGCCATGGGGGACCCACATCACAGCGCTGGTTTTCAGTGGTCACCCGTGAAATAACGTACGGAAGCCAAGACAGCATAAATATTTGATAACATAAATAAGAAAATAAAATAAATCGATTATTTATATATATGAATCATGTTGTCTATGTAAGCAATTTTTTATTAATTTTGTATTTTCAAAGAAGATTTCAAGATTTTATTGAAGTGTGTATTTAGAAACGTTGCTGAATCCAGCTGATGTAAGATGTGACCCTGGCGAACGCTGCACGAGCAAAGTCGAACGAGGTCACAACTATCTGTTCGAAACGTAAAAAAAATATGTTACTAACAGATATATAATAATTATTTTCCTGTGGATCTTCGTTGTGGAATAATAATTATTTTCCTGCACGCGTCAAATGACGTATGAAAAGAGTTTTTCATATTTTTTTACATAGTGTCGTTAAACTCATTCTACAATGTGTCATTTTGTCTTTTGTTTCTACGGTGATTATGCAACGCGTGTCATCATCTGCTTAGCCTTTTCCCAAACTATCTTGGGTCGGCTTCCAGTCTAACCGGATGCAGCTGAGTACCAGTATTTTACATGAAGCGACTGACTATCTGACCTCCACAACCCAGTAACTGGGTAATACGATACCACTTAGCAAGACTGGATGTCAGACTTTTGGCTTCTGACTACTTGTAACGACTGTCAAAGATCTACAAATGACAGTCGGGTCGAACGACTTAACGTGCTTTCCGAGGCACGGCGAAAACTCGGTATGTAATTATGATCACCCATCCACGACCAACCTCGGCAAGCATGGCTTAACCTGAAAGATCGACCCGTGCGGCTCTTATTATTTAGCCACGAGATCCTAAACGCCGCTGATTATGAAACGCGTGTAAATGTTTT
Source organism: Cerastis rubricosa (assembly GCA_949152445.1). Lineage (NCBI taxonomy): Eukaryota > Metazoa > Arthropoda > Insecta > Lepidoptera > Noctuidae > Cerastis > Cerastis rubricosa. The sequence continues at coordinate 12,207,895 of OX424539.1, forward strand.
AATTGGGTCAGTAATGTTAAACTTAGACTATAAAAGAGTATTTTATAGAAATCGAACAATTCTCAGTTATTACAGTTAGTTGCTGCCACTGATAAGTTTGTCAAAATTACACTGATCTTTATTCTTGCGGTGTAAAAGTTGCTGTTGTACTATGAAAGAACTTTATAGCATAATAGTTCTGTCTCAACCTATCTTTGAGATCTGCAAAATTTCGAGTTCATATTCCGTTTCGAATTTAAGGGACTGAGCCGCGTCGGCGGCAACTGGCCGTTATTCGGAATTAGGGTGTTGAGTAGAACTGCTTAGTATCTTCGTTTAACTACCGGAGATTTATTGTAAAGGATGGCACGGTTGACATAATTTTGTCGGGCATGCCACCGTCCGGGCGAATCGATCGAATTGTGTAGAACTTATATTATGCTTACTTTATTATAACTGTCATTTTATTAATACTGTCAGGCTACTTTAATACTAATTCATAAAGCAGTAGGTATAAAAACAATTTTAAAGATTATTGGGTTTTTTTATTATGATCTGAGATTTATCGATTTAATGAGGCTTATGTACCTATCCGTATTATATAAATGCCTGTCTCAGAAAATACTTTCATTTAGTTGGTTAATAATAGCAACATGAACTCTTTGGCCGTGGTTCTGTTTGCTCTGGTAGCGGTCGCCTCCGCGAGGCACATCACCCTCGAAGATGTCATCGATTTAGAAAGGAACAGCGCGTATGGACACGTCAGCAGATTTGGTATACCATTCGCTGAGAAAGTCCGTAAAGCTGAGGAGAAAGCCAGCCGGGATACATCTAGGATCGTTGGCGGGTCCCTTGCTGTTCTTGGACAGTTCCCATATCAGGTTTTTATTTTATTTAAATTTCTATATAGTTTTTAACTGCTACACCAAAAAACAATCACTACTTAAGTTTTTCCCATTTTAATTTATCCGAAATGCATACTTGTCTTGAAATAAACAAAATGATGTTATTATTTTGTCACTTAATCAACTAACTTTATTCCCTGGTTTCATATGAGACTCCGGGAAGATCTCAGGGAAGCTTGCCAAAAGTGAAAAAGATCGGATCGGAAAGAGAAAAGAAATCAAATCAGTAAATCGCAGATGATATTCGAACGCAATGTAGATTGTTACTGAATAAATAAATTTTAATAAAAAATAAAACAGAAGATCACCTCCAACATTCAAACATTCAAACTTAAAAACTTTACCTCTTTTAAATATTATAATAAGTGAAGATTTTTTTTTTTTTTTAAAACGTTGCCACACACTAGGAATTTCTCCTGTATCGTGGGTGCGTTTACAAACATTTAAACTGACATACACAAACAGCCAGACCCGGAACAACTATCTGCAGGCTATACAAATATTTGCTCCGTGCGGGGATCGAACCCGCGACACGCAGCGCAGCAGTCGGTCGCTCAACCACTGGGCCAACCGTGTCGTCAAAATAATGACTACTATTTGAACCGAGTACGAGGCACTCTAAACATTTTTTGATTGATAAACGTGCTGTTGGATTCTATAACATTCATTTATATTAAAAAACAACATTACTTTTTGTTCTCAGGTTGGACTTCTCATTATGTATCCAAATGGAAACACGCACTTGGCGGGCGGTATTTAAATATCGACTACGAGGGTACTGACCGCTGCTCACAATTTAATTAACTCAATAGGATCGGCTACACAAGTAACTGTTGTGCTCGGGTCCACCACCATATTCACGGGTGGCACTAGACTAGTCAGCACTGATTATGTCTTACACACAAATTATAATCCTGTGACCTATAGGAATGACGTCGCTATGATCAACTTACCATTTGCAGTTAGTATATCTAGTGAGTACCTTACATTTATATGTCTGTTAAAAAACGATGTAACCTAATGATAATAAAATAAGTAAAAATATAATAATAAACAATAAGTTATTCATCGCCAGGTATCATCGCTCCCATTACTCTGCCATCTGGATCACAGCTAAATGAGGACTTCGCCGGTGAAAGTGCCGTTGCGTCAGGCTTTGGACAAACCCGTAAGAAAACTATTTTATGCTGCACTGTGCAAACATATTACGATTTTCTAAACATCGTGCTTTAGTATTACAGATTTGTCATTATTAAAGTATTTTTTTATACAGTTCAAGGTGTAGCCGCCAACCAGCCTTTGAGCTTCACGCACTTGTCCGTGGTACCGATCGATGAGTGTGTGGGCATAATTCCAACGTTCTTCTCCTCTTCACACGTATGCACCAGAGACAAAACTGAATCTGGCAAGAATGCTTGCATTGGTGACTCCGGCGGTCCTCTGGCTGTCATTAGGAACAATAGACCACTCTTGGTGCGTATGAATTACAGGCACACTGTAAAATGCAACCTTTTAATTTGGCACAGTTAAGAGTGAACTTCACACGTAAAACCGATCGCAATCAGCAAATTGCATTCATAGGCATAATTGCTATGGAATATTGACACTGACAGCTTTTAAATGCTGTCAGTGTTGCTTGGTCGCGTTCAGTTTCATTGGTTCCACTCTCAAATTGTTATGAGGGTGCTCATCATTATATACCTAGATTAATAATATTTTTGTTTTCTTTACTCCAACAGATTGGCGTATTTTCATTCGTGACTATGCCATGCGATGGTAATGGACCTGCCGGATTTTCGAGAGTCACCTCTTTCATAAACTGGATCAACCAACATCTTTGAAAATAACATGACAAACTTTTTTAACACATTTTATATCATAATTAAAAAATACAATTTCAAATAGTGTCATTATATTAACCTGTAATTCCGACTACCGAAACATCTACATATATGTTGATATAGATCTTAGTCCACATAAAGAATGAAGCTGCTCTTAGAAACTCATTGCATTCTGTAACCTGCGAGAACAACTGCTTCATCAGGCCCTTTATCGCCCCATCTAACTAACGAAAGGAGCTAAAGTAGACATTGGATAGAGATCTAAAACATCGGCCATCAAAACTATCTGTTTAAGAAATCCATGCTGGATTTTAATAAGTTTATTCACTTTTACGGACAGAGTATAATTAGTCGTTGGCTTAGCAACATATTTCTATTGACACTCTATAAATATAGTACTAGTAATTTTGTTGTTTTGTGGTTTTAGATCGTTTTACGATATTAAGTTATCTTTTAACAACCATAAACTAATTATTGTGCTGACATAATAAAGCTAAGGTCGATTGTTTATATCTACGACAGCATACAATTTTTCCATGTAGTTATACGTAGTTACTTGTAATTTGTTAAGACGCGACTATCTTGTAAGTGACGACAAATGACACACAAAAGAGTAAACAAAAGCAAGTCGTATTTGCCCCGAAAATATCATAGGTATTTGAATATAAGAACGTTATTTTTAGGGGTTCAGAGGGATTTTTTTTGGTCGTGGAAAGTGGGAGTTGGAGTTAGTCACCAACTCGACGTGAAAGACTGGACACACACTGGAACTCAAAAATATGATCAGTTTTTATTCGTCATCTGGACACACAAAGATTTTTACGCGTGTCTAGATAGTGAAACTTAATTTAATCACTTTTATGTTTTCGTCAACTGTACTTTGTTTTGCAAAAAGAACTAGGTGTGTCCTTTTTTGCAAAACAAGGTACAGTCAGATTAACAATCACCTTGTTCATTCAGCTGTAACGCCGAAGGTGACGGTGAAAATACTTCTACGGATGATGTCGTTTTAGTTCGACTAACCTACTCACAAAAGTAAAAGTACTACGCTAACATAAGTTTAAGGTAATAATAATTATGTATATTAATATTCATATTATTACCTTAAACTTATGTTAGGGTAGTAATTTTGCTGGGTTATTTTAATGTCTTCGTATTTTTACTTTACGTTTTTTTTTTTTTTAAGTTTTTATTAGGTATCGCTACGCTATTTGCAATGCTTTTCTTTCTTTTTCTGTTTGCAACCGATAGTAGTAACACGGGCATTTTATAACGATATTTAAAAAAAATAAACGTCCTTACTCTAGTACCTACTGATCCGTAGGTGCCATATTATGTGGAATAAAATCTTAGGTAATAAATTATTCCACTTAGGACACCTGCGGAAAATATTGATAGGTGCCGCATGTGGAATACCTCACTATTTGAGGTTTTATATTTTAAAGGTTTTTTTGTTGATTCTACAGGGTGTTTGGTGCATCGTGTGCCAAATTGAAATGGTCGACTGGGGGGGTCATCTACTGTCCTTTCAAACCCCTAAACAATTCTCATACCCTGTGGATTTTTTTTCATCGACTTTTTGTTGTTTTATTAAAAAAATACCCAAATTTTACATTCAAATGCAAATCTAAAAAAAAGTATAAGTCGTAGACTGTGAATTTTAATTTTATTTAAATTTGTATTGTATTCCAGTATTTTTAAATTCAAAATTAGTGACATTAGCCATCTAGTTTTTTTTTAATTTATTCGCAAAGTTTCGGACTCAATTAAAGCTGTCCATGTTGCAGCTATTTACATGGCAATAAAAAAAAAAACCAAAAGCAACCGGGATCTTCCAACTTCCCCAAAAATTCTCTAGTCAGCCGTTCCGTACTTCTTCTTTATGGGGTTTTGGTTTCCGCACTTAGTCCCTTAAGTGGACCATTGTGCGTGAGCCATAGTGGCCGTTACTCCAACCAGCCCGGCTCCCTCCAGAAGCAGATCACACTTCCCGGTCTACTCAGGGCATCCGCAAGGGAACCTGGTGTTCCTAGGGTCGCCTCGCGAATCTTGGTGACACCGGTGCACTCAAGCAACACATGCGCCACCGTTTCCTCCGCATCCATGCATGCTCTGCACAGGGGACTGTCAGTGATTCCTAGAGTATGGAAGTGTTTATTCAGTGAACAGTGTCCAGTGATGGTCCCCGCCACCAGACGCAGGCCATCCCTGTCCAGACGCAGAAGGCGCTTGGTCAGCTTTGCGTCAAGAGACGGCATAGCCTCCTTGGACTGCCTACACCCTGGTGTCGAGGTCCACCATTTTTCCGCCTGTGTTCGAGTGTGATCCTTTAACCAGTTATGTAGCTGCTTGAAAGGAATGGGCACAATGGGTTCGGGTCCGTAAGGTTTTGTGCTGGATCCTCTTCTGGCAAGTTCATCCGCCGCATCGTTCCCCAGGGATCCACTGTGTCCTTTGATCCATAGTAGTGTTACCGTGTTGTGGTTTAGTACCGTGATTCTTTCTAGGGCATTATGGCATCCTAGTATTAGTCTCGACGTGATCTGATTACTGTTTAGGGATTGGAGAACTGAGGCACTGTCGGAAAGTATTCGAATATTGGTATTCGTAACCTCTCTGGCCTCTATAGCGTGTGCCGCTTGGACTATACCTACACACTCAGCTTGGTAAACAGAGTTGAGCATTCCGAGGGGTTTGGATATTTTTATGTTTATGTCATCGGAGAACACCCCGAAACCTGTCCCGTCATCGGTTTTTGATCCATCAGTGTAGATTCTTAGTTCCTTTGTACCTGAGTAGTCACACAACTCCGATGTCAGTACGATGTTGTAGTGTTTTTGGAAACAGTGGGACTTCAGGGTTCTGTCGATGGGAGATGCCATCATAGGCTGTTCTTTGATTGCATCTATTCTGATGCGTGTGTGTTTGATTCTGGAATCATTACTTAAGGTGCCGGATGCTTCGAGTCTGAAAGTCGCTTTTGCCGCCTCCTCTCTTACGACGAGGTGTAGAGGTGGGAGCCCCAGCATCACCTGTAAGGCGGCAGTGGGAGAAGATCTCATGCTACCGGTGATTGCTACGCAGGCAAATCTTTGTAGTTTCTCGAGATCCTTTTGTGTCGTACTTAGATTGGTCCTGGGCCACCAAACTAAGGAGCCGTATGTGATGATTGGTCGGATAACTGTGGTGTATAGCCAGTGGGTGATTTTGGGGCTTATGCCCCAATTTCTTCCGAGTAGTCTTTTACATTGCCATAGGGCTATACTGGCTTTTGTGGTGATGTAATCAGTGTGTTTCGCCCAGTTTAGTTGTTTATCCAAGAAGATACCCAGGTATTTGGTTTCACTCGATAGGCTTAGTGTGGTTCCAAAGAAGCTTGGTAGCTGTAATGTTGCCAGCTTCCTTTTCTTTGTGAAGAGGACGAGTTCGGTTTTGGTAGGGTTCACTGTTAGTTTGTATTCCTTGCACCAGTCTTCTACTATCCTCAAGGCTTGGCGCATAAGATTGCATAGTGTGTTTTCGTGTGTTCCATTTATTATTATGGTCAGGTCATCGGCGTAGCCCACCGTGTAGTAGCCTCTGCTATTGAGACGTTTGATGAGGCTGTCCACTACAAGGTTCCATAGTAGCGGTGAGAGGACACCGCCTTGGGGGCAGCCCTTCGCTACCACGGCTCTAGTGGTGTCGTTTACCGTAACTTGTACGGCCCTCAGTCGGAGCATGTTTGTGATCCATCCACGCAGGGTCGGGTCCACACCGTGTTCCTCGAGGGCTGCGTGCGATACTATGGAAGATAGTTTTGTCAAAAGCGCCTTCTATATCAATGAAGACAGCTAGTGAGGAACATTTGTGATCCACTGCACATTCGATCTTGGAGATTACACTGTGCAGTGCAGATTCTGTTGATTTTCCTGTGGAATACGCGTGTTGTTGTTTATGAAGTGGCCGCTCCCGAAGAGGTCCGTCCCGGATATGTCGATCACAGAGTCTCTCGAGAGTTTTCAGTAGGAAGGATGTCAGGCTTATTGGTCTGTACGCCTTGGGTTGTGTGTAATCGGGTTTGCCTGGTTTGGGGATGAAAATGACTTTCACCTCCCGCCATGCAAGTGGTATGTAATTCTGTGCTATGCAGGCTTGGAAGATGACGGTCAGCCATGGCGTTAGGACGTCTACTCCCCATTGTAGCAGGGCTGGGAAGATTTCATCTAAGCCTGCGGATTTATATGGTTTGAAAGTCTTTATTGCCCATTTTATTCTCTCTGCAGTTACTATGGTGTGGGCTCTGGCCCAGTCTTGGTTATTTGGTGTGTGCCTTGGCTTGCTTGCCCAGGTTCTGTCCTCAGAGAGATTACAGTCTGGAAAGTGGGTTTCCAAAAGGACTTTACTTGTTTCGTGGTCCGACTTGGTATAGGTGTTGTCTGAGGTTTTCAGTGAGCCGAGGGTGCGATCCTGATCAGTAGATAGGATCTTCCTTACACGCGCGGCTTCACTGTTTGATTCAATTTCTTCGCAGAATTTCCGCCAGGCTGCCCTACTGGCATTCCTGACTTGTTTCTTGAAGGTGTATTGTGTTTTCTTGTATGAGTCCCAGTCTTCTGGTAGTCTGGAGTTTTTAGCTCTGTTGAATTGTTTGCGCATGGTTTGCCTGAGCTTACTAAGTTCCGCATTCCACCAGGGGCTACTCTTGCTCTTGGTGTTTGGATCTCTTAGCTTGCAGCAGGCGTGGTAGGCTTCGATAATAAGTTCAGATAGTTTCGTTACAGTGTCTTCTAGTTGTTTGGGGTCCATTAGTGTTTGTGGCGTTTGGTGCTGTACTAGTAGGGAGGCCAGCAGCCGTTTGTAGCCGGGTACATTGGTACGGCGTGGGTTACGCCTGGGTCCGGGTTTATCTATGTTAGCTACTAGTGAGAAGCGGATCCTTCTATGATCAGAGCAGGAAGGCTCATTTGATACGTGCCAGTTAGTGATAAGTTTTATCGCGCTATCCGACGCCAGCGTTAGGTCAATTATCGTTTGTCCGCGAGATGTGACCCAAGTGGGTTCCGAGCCGCGGTTTGCGATGTTAAGGTTAGTGGAGAACAGATATGTACCTCACCTCTAGTGTTGGCTTTGTTGCAACCCCAAAGTGGGTGATGGGCGTTCGAGTCCGTGCAGATGATCAGATCCAGGTTGGCTTCTTCGCAGTACCTTACCAGATCGGCCATCTCTTTCGGTCGGCAGTCAGCATCCTCGCCTGGCATGTATACCGAGGCTAGGACGATATCGGGTGCGTCGCCGTCGGTTTTAAGCCTGACGGCTGTTAGGTCTCTGGAACATAATTGCGTGAGTGTGGTGGTGGGAATATCTTTGGGTATATAGGCACAGGTCCGTGGTTTGTCTGTGCCTTGAGTGTCGAGGATCAGCTTACCTCCAATGTTACCGAGGCCGCATATTCTGTTATTGCGGATCCATGGCTCTTGGATGAGTGCAATGGTTCGGGGTTCCATCTCCAGTGCCCTGCGTAGGCAGGCGGTAGCCGTCTGGCTATGCTGGAGGTTTGTCTGGATGATATTTAAGGGGCGGGATGTGGGAGGCAGTGGGGTGGAGTTAGGAGGAGCTGGATCCATCGGATAATTCTCCCCCGTCCGCCAGTCCATGTCGGTCTTCGCTACGTGTCGGTGATGATGAGAGCAGCTGCTCCGTCCACTGTGACGGTGAGGTTGGCATCCTTACGACGTCGGCATCAGCCATCGCCGTTCGGGCCATCTCCTCCTCCAGCTGCGTCATCGTCATGTCTAAGTCCGTCGGTGCCGGTTTCGTCGGTTCAGTGTCTGTCGGGGTGTCGGAGGGATGGGTATTGGGGAAGAAGCGCACGTATATCGACCCCAGAAGGTACGACACCCGCCGCTCCCTCCCCAAGACCTTTACGACTTCTTCCGGTGGGATTCCTAGGGTCAGATAAGACCCGTAGTTTTCGCCACCGACCAAAGTCGCCCTGTACAAGGACCACCTACCGACGTTATACCAGGGGTTCTGGCGTGTCAGGATAGTCTGCAGCCGTGCTATGTCCCCATTGTACCTGGGCACAAAGAGCGCTGCTCGGACCCGGGTCGGTACGTCGGACTGCCTCATTATGGTCATGGTCTCGTCTGTGTTCGGTAGTCTTAATTTGGGCACGTGTTGATTCAGCCAGGTCGGGGCGTTGTCATCCTCGCACCACACGTGAACCGTTCCATCCGCTACCCTGGGGTAACCGCGGAAGGACGGGATGATGGTTTGTGAGGGGTCGGCACACGTGTCCATGATCAGGTTTTCAAGGCTGAGCTTGATGTGCTCAGCCTCGTGCGTGCGTCTACTCAACCGTACTCGACTAGTGCGTCATGTCTCGGGATGGAGGCGAGAGGCAGATTGCTACGGCGAGTCGCGCAGGGATATCCCGTGTGGCCCGCGCGTAGGTTCTCTGTTCCCCTTGAGCGGTCTGGGTTCTAACGCGCTTGGTGTCCCCCTGGAGCATGCTTCGTGAGGCCGTGTCGTCCGGACGGTCCCTCTTTGCCGCTGCCCGGCCACTTGGACCGGGCTGTGGTTCTGAGGAACTTGGCTCACCTTTATGTGCCAGGGTCGCCCCGCGCGAGAACCCAGCCCGCTTGCCTCGTTTCTGTCTGGTGCGCTGTCTTGGGTCAGGTCGGTCTTGGGTCACCTCGGTACGGTTCCGGTCGCTTCCTCCGGGTGGTCCTGGTGCGGGCAGTGACTTCTCGCGCTGGGTTTCCCCTTCGCGTACTGTTCCCTGTCCGCCCATTTCCGCGTCCGGCTGCTCTTCGCGCTGGGTTGCCCCTTCGCGTGTTTGTAGCTGGTCGCGTACTCCCTTACAACTAACCGGTTGCGCTCCGCGCTGGCTATTGCCTTCACGGGTTCTGCGCAAACGGTTGTTGAGTTCTCTTACCCTGTTCCGGATCTTTCCGCACTTAGCTTTTAACGTGCGTACTTCGTCCACAGAGATAAAACCAGAACCATCAGATTCCGCTTCCTTTCCCGTCCCGAGAGAGCCTATGTCCTTCAGTCTTGCCTCGATCTTCTCGCGCTGGAGTTCCGTACTTTATGTTCACACTAGCAGCACGCCCCGGCTTCGCACGTATTTAGCAAAAATTCTATTTGCGTCAGTATACTAAAAAAAATATATTAAGAAACTTTCAATATTCCCCTCCCCGTACGGCTCGTACCCCAGTGACGCCTACGTCGCATAAGGTGCTGCCTAGCTAGCAAGCTGAACAGGGTGAGCAGCGACCACGCAACTTTTTTCTAATACTTACATTTTTAAACTCGTGATATCTTTCGAATGGAATGTCCGAATTGAATAACTCAAAAAGTCTCGAATACGAAGTAATTTATTTTGGTAAGGATTAATACCAAGATACAGATACAGAGCCTTTTATAGCAGCAGCATATTTTTTTTTTAAATTAAGGAACACTTATTGTGGCATAACTATAATAGGTAGACTTATGCTGTCGCGACACTTTTTGTAAATAATGATGTGTTCTGCAAAGTCGTAGTACATTATTTTATTCTATCATCAATAGTTTTCGCACGCGATGTAAAAAATATTTTAGGTAATTTTTGTACACCTTGGGTTACATTATTGGAGTTTTAGTAAAGATCCCTAATATTTTTGAAAATATAATATAGCCTATGTCACCCAGGGATAGTGTAGCTTCCCAACAGTGAAAGAATTTTTCAAATCGGTTCTGTAGTTTCGGAGCCTATTCAATGCAAACAAACAAACCAACAACCAATCATATCTTTTCTCTTTATAATATTAGTCTAAATAACTCGTCAAAATGTATGGAACAGCTGTTTTTTTTTTCACAATTTCGGGTTTGGTCTCTTAGTAAAAGTGGTTCATAATGATGAGTAGAATAACCTCTTAAGAAGTGGAAGAAGAAGACATGCTGCGTCGACCCTGCATTTCCCAAAAAAAATATTGATTACTGACGGCATAAATCTAATAATCACCATTCGTGTGTACAGTATTACTTTATTGATATCTATGGGGAAACCTAAGTATAAATATTGGATTTCATAATAAGCCTAATTACAGAATTATTATCTTGATAAAGGCTTATCTCAAAACATTCATTCTACTGTGGCATATAAATATTCCAATCAGAAATTACTTGCACTTACTTTGTTAGTACCAGCAACATGAAGTTCTTGGCAGTGACTCTGTTTGCTCTAGTAGCGGTCGCGTCCGCGAGACATATAACCCTTGAAGATGTCATGGATTTAGAAAAGAGCTTTGCGTACGGATATCTGAACAGAGTCGGTGTTCCATTAGCTGACCAGATCCGTAAAGCTGAGGAGGACGGCAATCGAGATGCAACACGGATCGTCGGTGGATCCCTTGCTACCCTTGGACAATTCCCCTATCAGGTACATAAACATTCTTCATTTGTGCGTGAAAGACTGAAATCAAAATACATATATAATCGTACGAGCGACATTTTGATTTCAGTCTCATTTGCAATTTATAAACCAAAAGAAGATTGAAAGGTTCCGCTTACTACTAAACTGAACGCTGATATTTAACTTATGGTTTCAGCTCATAATATAGTCTCTTGAACCAAAGTAGAGTTTTCCTTGTTAATAGTTTATTTTAATTTGGTTTTCTATTCTCAATCTTGTTTTGGTCATTTTAGTGCATTACTTTTAAATTGTCTTTTTGCAGTCAGGTTTAGATTTTTTAAATTATTTATTTTAGTTTTTGTTTTCTTTTAAGCAAATATGAATTTACATCTCTTTCTACTTTAACCCGTATTCCAATGCTGAATCAAGGTCTCCGCCACTGCAAGCTACTTTACTTCGTTTTAAAATAACATAACCCATTTTACTTCACAGGCGGGGCTTCTGATGCAACTACCATCCGGCAGTACCGCTTTTGCAAGTGCAGTCCTCGTATCCCCAAACAGGGTACTAAGTGCAGCTCATAACTTCCATGATCACGTATCATCAGTAACAGGCGTGACTGTTGTTCTTGGATCCATTACTGTATTCACTGGTGGTACCCGATTGATTCCCACCGAAATTATTTTGCACCCTAATTATATTCCCGCTCCTCCTGTTAATGATATTGCCATGGTCAACTTGCCAGAAAATGTAATTTTTTCAAGTAAGTATAATGTTTTTCTTAAAATGTCTTAATTTATTAATGTCTTATTTTTTTCATTTCACCCTGTCTAATGTTAAGCGGAAGTGCGGAGACACCTAACACAAGCATCTCTTTGCTTAAAAGGTGATCTCTAAATCATGTATGTTTTAGAAACATGTAATTGAAATAAACATTTTTATTTTATTTCAAATAAAGCTATGATTTGGTGTACATATCAGTGATTGGACAACAAATGACTGACTCAGATATTTTTTAACTTACGCGAAATAATGATTCTGCAGGTATCCTTGCTCCCATCGCTCTGCCCTCTGGATCTCAGCTCGATGAGGACTTTGCTGGTGATGTTGCTATTGCATCTGGCTTCGGGAAAACTGCTGATGGTAAGAGACTCTTTACTAAAATCATACTTCAATGTCATCCCGAATATGTTTTTGTGTCATGATTATAATGCTGATTTTTGCTACACAGTTGGCGGTGTACTCCCAAACCAGCCGTTGAGCTACGTGCACCTGCCTGTGATCTCCAACGATGAGTGTGCACGGACCTTCGGCGTTTTTCTCCAAACCTCCAACGTGTGCACCAACGGCAATGTTGGCCAGAACGTCTGCACTGGTGACTCCGGCGGTCCTCTTGCCGTCATCAGAGATGGCCAACCACTTTTGGTACGTACTTGATTGGTAACAATATTATGGAAGCAAGACGTTAATAAGTTTTTTTTTCAAACTTTACCCCATGCTATGAATTTCTCCTCTATTGTAGGTGCGTTTACAAACATTTAAACTCACATACACAAACAGCCAGACCCGGAACAATTATCTGTAGGCCATACAAATAATTGTTCCGTGCGGGAATTGAACCTGCAACAGGCGGCGCAACAGTCGATAGCTGCGCCCTCCGAACCCTCAAAGAGTTCAACAAAAGGGGAGGACAGGCAGTTGTAGCTGTTGATGTAGCATCTACATCCAAGTTTGAATCTTCTTTTTGGCAGAATCATAACTAAATATATACCTGTATTATATTTTACTGCAACAAAAAACCACTTTAAAGTCATTAAACCAAAATTTTTAATTGTATATTTCTGAAAGTATTTGTTTAATAACAATGAAAAGAGAAACGCTTTTGACGTTCCTATCCATGAAAATCTCTCATCATTTCGCGAAATGAATGCTTTTTGAACGAAAATATTGCAGAGATGTTGACATGCAGTATGCATTTCATATCGGTCAACTTTCTGCTTGAGTACAAGCTAAACTGTGTGTATAATATCATTAACTTAAACTTTTCCTAACTTCATGTTTTCTTTGCTCAACAGATCGGTTTAACTTCGTTCAGGTTAGGTCTATGCGAATCTGGTGGCCCATCTGCCTTCGCAAGAGTCACCTACTACATGGACTGGGTCAACGAACGTCTTTTGTAACTCGACAATCATTTGTACTGTTTCCAAACCATGTCATTGCCTTGATTTCTGATCTTCATTGTTGGTAGATGTACAGAAGCCAGCAGGTCAAGCTACCAGAAGCTGTAAAATTTTCCCAATCAACCTTGAACCGTATTCTGTATCGATAAGGTTGAAAATTTGTGATTCGATGCTTAGTTTATGGTGAGCCATAAACTAAGCATCGAAACCCATATCTTGTGTCTCGGGAGTGCAAATTTTAAAAGTTTAAAATACGACAAATTTATAATTATTATTAAGTATTAACATGGTGTGATATTAGGAGCTTCTGCAGTATGCTCTGAACAAAAAGTAATAAAATTAAAACAAATTAAACAAATGTTTGCATTTATTGGCCTTGTGTATGTTCTTGTGATTGTACGTGTGTGGGTTTGTGTGTGAGGCTGTTATGCAGATGCTATATCAAGGCCTCGGTGTCGTCGTATGATAATTTTAAAAGGGTTGATCTTAATATTTTTTTTACAGGCCGTCATTGGTCAGTCTCGTGAGTCGCAAATTTTACTTACTTTATTATAGGTTGTTTGGTGATGGGAAAAATTTGTTAAATGTCCAGCTAGTTCCGATTTGGTGTTGGATATATAGGTACTATAAATACCCGCTTATTTAATAAGTTGTTGTATTCTGGCAGTTTCCTTACTTTTGCGTGATACTTAAGCGTTGCTTGAAGTATGAAAATGTATCATTTGTCGTACTCTTATTGCTTCAACTCAATGTATTGAACTCAACAAAATATTAACACCATACTATGTAAAACTACGTTCTCACAAAAAATCCAGCTCGTCCCCATATACAGATGTAGTACTGCATGATTGACTGATAGAGTGCATAGTAAAGCGTTCGCATTACATCAATAGGGGTGCCGTTTTTAGGGTTCCGTACCCAAAGGGTCAAACGGGACCCTATTACTGAGACTTCGCTGTCCGTCCGTCCGTCCGTCCGTCCATCCGTCCGTCCGTCCGTCCGTCCGTCCGTCTGTCACCAGGCTGTATCTCATGAACCGTGATAGTTGGCCAGTTGAAATTTCTACAGATTATGTATTTCTGTTGACGCTATAACAACAAATAATAAAAACTGAAAAAAATAAATATTTAAGGGGGGCTCCCATACAAAAAAGTTTTTTTTTTCGTTTTTATAAATAATGGTACGGAAACCTTCGTGCGCGAGTCCGACTCGCACTTGGCCGGTTTTTTTCATTATAAGCATCAGTTTTCGCACTCTGGAGGATAGGGTAAATATGTGGGCTTTGTAAATTAAGTTGTTGTCTATGGTTATTCTGATATATTTTAGTATGTCAGTACGTTCAAACACTTTACATGGGCAATTGTGGTGGGAGGCGTTGCTGCGTTTTATGAGCAAATGTGTATTTTGATGAGCAAGTGTGTAGTTTGAGATGGGCTGGATGCACTGGTTTTTGAAAAAGCAATTTATTTACTTTTACTGACATTTAATATCAGTAAATTTGAAGTGTCCAAGGAGAAGGCTTCGCACGGGTATTTAGCTGCCTAGCTTGCTAGCTAGGCAGCACGTTATGCGACGTAGGCGTCACTGGGGTACGGGCCGTACGGGGAGGGGAATATTGAAAGTTTCTTTATATATCATCAGCTTCGGCCAGTGGAGTTTATTCAGAGTGGACGTGTGTCAGTTGTCTCAAGAAATTCCTCATTATAAATTCTGTGATTGGTTGTAATTAGTAATAACCAAATCCTTGTCACTCTTCATGTGTTCTTATGTGTCGGTGACTCCCACTGGGCGGTCCTAGAAAAGGACACAAACAGTTGTGCAAGTGCTATTTTAATCCAACATCCTAAAAGTGATCGTGATTCGCTGGAATCGAACCTGCGACGCCCTGATTCGGACCTCACTCGTTTGGACGACGCGCCACTGTGTTCGTAGCAGCGGGCCTCGAAATAGCGGTCCGGTAAGTGCGGCTGACGTCAGTGCTACGTCTGCATGCGCTACGAGCCTACGAATCGCCTACGAACACTGTATCGGCTACGCTCACGTTCGAGGGAATCTTCCTACGTATGTTGAATCAAGCAAGTTGTTTACACGTTGAACTAACTACTCTGGTAATATATAATATAATACTGATCAGTGCCAGATAAGTTCGTAATTAATTCTTTCAACTATTATAACCATAAAAAATGGCAGCCGTACGACGCACCCCTCCTAAAACAAATCATTCTCAGACATCAACTATAAACCAGACTCAATCCGAACCGGATATTAATAATGCAGTAACGATGAGCGACTACGTAAATACAAATAGAAACAAACGTTTTCGCAAAGGAGACTCGCCGGAAAGTCGGCCTGCCTTAGTTTCACTTGACTTGGAGCATGAGCAAGACTCAAACGTCTCAAAATTTTTAACAGATCAGACCGCATTAATGAACAAACTTTTGGCTGATATAGGGGAAATTAAGTCACAAAATTCTGAAATAAAGGCGTCTAACGTTGAAATTTGTAAGTCAAATGAAAAGATGGTAGAATCGATGTCGTTTATAAACAAACAGTTTGAAGACATGAAAAAGGAAGTGGAGGATTTAAGAAAGGAACGCCTGCAGCAAAAGCTTTATATAGAAAATTTGGAAAAGAAGATACTTGACTTACAGTACAAGTCACGCTCGTCCGGGATTGAGATTCGGAACATCCCGCAGGAACACACTAAAACTAGTTCAAGCCTTATTAAAACAGTCTCTAGAATCTGCGGTACCGTGGGAGTCTCGGTTCATGAATCGAGTATACGTGATGTTTACCGGCTACCAGGAAAGGCATCCAGTTCGACTACCTCACGGCCGATAATTGCAGAGTTTTCATCAGTTCAAACTAAACAGTCTTTAATGACGGCTGTAAGGGAATTTAACAAGGGAAAGGGGAAGGATGAGAAATTAAATACCGCCACCATTGGTTTACCCGGCGACTCGCTACCGGTTTACATCGCGGAGCAATTGCCTGCCACTACCAAAAAGTTATTCTATCAGGCTCGTGAGTTTGCCAAGATCAATAAATATAAATTCTGCTGGATTTCAAACAGCAACATCTTCCTACGTAAAATAGAAGGTGAAAAGCAAGTTTTAATTCACTCGGAAAAAAGTCTTCTTGATCTTGATAACTCAAACTCAATCTGACTAGTCCAATGTACTAAATATTTTTCTTGTTCTTTTGTTTTTAGCTTGCTTAGTTATGTTAAAATTTTGCAACTTTTACATCACACACTACTATTGTTATTTTTTGATATTTTATTTAATTTTAAATCTAAAAATATACACAAATTATTTAACAATCACACAACGACACAAATAAAAACTCACCATGGCATACGCACTCAACACAAATATACACTCACAACCTACTCCCACAGAGACACTTGCTTTAACAACCACTCTTACACAAAAAAACACATAATAGACGACATATTTTATACTAAGCAAATCCTAACTATAGAAGTCTTACCTTTGAGTCACCTCACGATAGTTCTACACTCTCCCAATGGCTAACATAAATAGTATATGCAGCGAGCTTGACTCGCTAACAGTGGGTAACTCATTTAACTGTGCCCCAGAAAATTGTATTGATTATGTTAATACCACCAATAGCAACCTAAAAATTCTACACTTAAACATCCGTAGCTTAAATAAAAACTTTGACCAACTCCAGGTATTAATGCACTCAACAAAACTTGATATAGACGTGGTAGTCCTAACAGAATGTTGGCTTAGTAAAGTCAGTATTATGCCCGTTTTGGTTGGATATGATTCCTACTGTACCGGAATAAACAGTAACCAAAATGATGGAATTGTTATCTTTACAAAACAAGCTCTCCGAACCTCAGAGTGGGAACCCCGGTTTGTGGGTGGAAACTGCTTGGTATGTCATATAGTCAACCAAAATATTGCTATTGTTGCAGTGTACCGTTCCCCGTCCTACAGTTCCAAGGAGAATACCGAATCTTTTTTGGATAGTTTAAATAGTGTCTACGTAAGCCTCTCCTCCTACAAAAATATAATTCTTATAGGTGACATAAATATAGATCTCAAACCCAATAGTACAGATGACCGCTGTTTCAACTACCTCATTCTAAATGCCTCCCACGGTCTTCTTCCTACCCACCGGTTTAACACGAGGCTAGACAGCTGTTTAGATCATGCACTCGTTAAAAGTACCCTTCCTGTTACTACCCTTGTACTAGACTCACACATCACGGACCACAAACCGGTGCTACTTACTATTGCTAACACAAACCCAGATAATAAACCACTCCACATAGCTACTCGCATAGACTACGATGCAGTTAAGATAGATTTAGAAAACTCGGATTTTACCCCACTTTACAAAATTATTGACCCCAATATATCCATGGATATGTTCATAAATATTATCTCTTCAGTAATTGCCAAACACACTAAACAAATTAAAATCCCAAGGAAAAAAGAATAATAAAGCCATGGATAACCACCGGCCTATTAAAGTGTATAAGAAACCGTGACCAGTTGCACAACAGATCAAGAAAAGATCCCAATAATCTTATCCTGAAAACTACCTATACCCGGTACAGGAATTTTTGTAATGACCTTCTGCGGAAACTAAAAATAGCTCATGAAAAAAGTGAACTTGAAAAATCTCGTAACAACCCCAAAGCCCTTTGGGAAACGATAAAACAAATCACCAATACCACCAAAAAGAAAACTAGCCCGGTTGAACTGTTGGATATCTGTGATAACGCTATATCATCCGTAAACGAAGTGTGTAGATTTTTCAGTAATATAGGCACTAACTTGGCAGAAAAAATCTTGTCCCAGTCTCACCAACCTAGAGACCCACCCATGAGTACATATCAAAATATTTCTTGTAGCCCCGCCAACTCTCTTGTAATACTTGAGGTTGATGAATCAGAAGTGGAGTCTCTAATTCTGCAACTGCGTAATGATTGCGCAATAGGCTGGGATGGCATTTCCCCCCTAGTGCTAAAGAGTTGCCGCAAGACCCTGACGCCACCTTTGACGTATATTCTAAACTGTTGCCTTCAAAAAAGTATCTTTCCTGATGCGCTAAAAAAAGCCATCATTCATCCGGTTCATAAGGGTGGGAACAGAAATTGTGTCAACAATTACAGACCCATATCCGTTCTGCCAGCACTCTCTAAGTTACTAGAAAGGATCTTGAATAATAGGATAAAAAAATTTCTCAGCAAACATCAGCTCATAGCGGATAATCAGTACGGTTTTCGCACAGGAATCTCAACTGAAGATGCAGTTCTTGAGCTGACGCAATTGGTTGCTAGGAATCTTGACAGTAGAGTTAAAAGTCTAGGAATCTTCCTAGACCTTTCTAAAGCATTTGACACAGTCTCTGTTCCCAAGCTTATCTCCAAATTGGAACGTCTGGGAATACGAGGAAACACCCTCGGAATTTTTAAAGACTACCTTCACAACCGGACACAAAGAGTAAAAATTGGTGAGCATACAAGTGAAGAAGTTTCAACCACTTACGGTGTGCCTCAGGGAAGTATTTTAGGCCCCACCCTCTTCCTAATATACGTCAATGAGCTGTGCAGAATGACCATCCCCAACTCCAAGATCTTTGCGTATGCAGACGACACCGCAGTCATAGTTTACGGGCCAACTTGGGATAGCGTTAAGCGCTACGCAGAAGCGGCAATAACAAGTATCATGAAATGGCTCAACCTTAACCTACTTACCCTAAACTGCGATAAAACATCGTTCATTCCATTCGCTATCCGGCGTAACAACTTACCCGACAAATCCTTCTCCATAAAAGCGCACACTTGTTCCAAACAATCCCCACATTGCTTATGTCCGACACTTGCAAGAACTGATGTTGTGAAATATCTGGGTGACCAAATAGACGGAGGATTACGATGGGACAAACAGATTGACGCCATTACCACTAGATCTACGAGACTTTTGCATATTTTCAAATCCCTTAGAGACTCTGCTGCGCCTGAAACCCTGAAGATGGTGTACTATGCTTTATGTCAATCCGTCATTGGATATTGCATCACAGTATGGGGAGGTGCTCATAAAACCAGTCTTCTGAGGATGGAAAGGGCGCAGAGAGCCGTACTGAAGGTGATGTCACGCAAGCCTTATCGCTATCCCACTACGCAACTATACGCTGATTCCAAGGTACTTTCAGTGCGCCAGCTTTTTGTACTGCAGTCTACTGTTAGAAAACACGCTAGCGTTCCCCCAACAGACCCTAACAAAAGGAAAAAACTACCCTTAAGTACCCCTCACAAAACCGCATTCGCTCAACACCAATACTACACATTAAGTACATACATCTACAAGCAAATTCACAAAATCTTAAACATTGTCGATCTAAATAAATTTGAAATTAAATCAAAACTAACGGAATGGCTACTGGAACAAGACTATCTTCAAATTGAATCCTTACTTAAGTACGTCGTCTAACAACCTACATATCCCCAATCACACACAACACACACGTAAACGCAAACACACACACAAGCAAACAAACACACACACACATACACACACACACACACTCACATATCACATAGGAAATATATACTAAAATTTTTGTATCATCTTCAATCGCTCAGGTAGATCGACACAGTCTACTATTATACATAGAATTACATTTTAAGCCGAATCACTGTCTCTCAAGATACAGGTCTATACCTAGTTTGAGAGGCAGGGTTTTTCTATATTGTGTACAGATTTTGAGTTCTTAGATTTTATTGCATTGTGTTCCTACCAAAGCTCATTTAAATTGTCTATATATAAAACTTGTTAAATCTGTTTTCTTGTGAAATAAAGTTATATTATATTATTATTATATTATATTTTTTTTAGTATACTGACGCAAATAGAATTGTTGCTAAATACCCGTGCGAAGCCGGGGCGTGCTGCTAGTGTGAACATAAAGTACGGAACGCCAGATTTTTTTTTCGCGATTTCCGGTTTGGGCCCATAGTAAATGTTGTTCATAATGATGCTGAACAGCTGAACAGGGTGAGCAGCGACCACGCAACTTTTTTTTAATACTTACATTTTTAAACTCGTGATATCTTTCGAATGGAATGTCCGAATTGAATAACTCAAAAAGTCTCGAATACGAAGTAATTTATTTTGGTAAGGATTAATTCCAAGATACTAATACAGAGCCTTTTCTAGCAGCAGCATTTTTTTTTTTTTAAATAAAGGAACACTTATTGTGGTATAACTATAATAGGTAGACTTACACACACTACACACACACTTATTGTACACTTAGTTCGCAATAAACATTTTGACTTTGACTTTGACTTTGACTTATGCTGTCGCGACACTTTTTGTAAATAATGATGTGTTCTGCAAAGTCGTAGTACATTATTTTATTCTATCATCAATAGTTTTCGCACGCGATGTAAAAAATATTTTAGGTAATTTTTGTACACCTTGGGTTACATTATTGGAGTTTTAGTAAAGATCCCTAATATTTTTGAAAATATAATATAGCCTATGTCACCCAGGGATAGTGTAGCTTCCCAACAGTGAAAGAATTTTTCAAATCGGTTCTGTAGTTTCGGAGCCTATTCAATGCAAACAAACAAACCAACAACCAATCATATCTTTTCTCTTTATAATATTAGTCTAAATAACTCGTCAAAATGTATGGAACAGCTGTTTTTTTTTCACAATTTCGGGTTTGGTCTCTTAGTAAAAGTTGTTCATAATGATGAGTAGAATAACCTCTTAAGAAGTTTTTGGTGTTTTACTAATAACCCTGTACTTATAGCAATATTTTAAAAATGTAAAAAAAGTAAGACGAATGAATAACCGAATACTAAAAGATGGGTAATTTTACAAAAATAATCATTAATCAATCAACAACGTTTAGTGGCCGATGACGATTGTGACAAAACTTTAATCGGCGTGACTGAAGTTTACTGTGAATTCGGGTAAAATGCGTACGTCTGTGTCCAGTTGGCGCAAATATAAAAGTAATCCTATTTTTGAGTTTCACCAACTGGACATACGTGTGTCCAGTCTTTCATGTCGAGTTGGTAACTAACCCGAAAGTGGCATCACGCACAGATGCTCATTGAATTTTCTTAATGATCATGAATTAAAATTGATACTTTAAGTCAGGAAGACCAAAGAAACTATGGTTGGACTATCCGAAGGATGATATGGTTGGAAAGGAGGTGACTTCTGAGATGACCAGTAATACAGAAGTATGGAAGAAGAAGACATGCTGCGTCGACCCCAAATAAATTTGAATAAGCGCAGGAGAATGATGATGACGTTTAGTCATATTAAAATTTGGTAAACACAGTATTTCCCAAAAAAAATATTGATTACTGACGGCATAAATCTAATAATCACCATTCGTGTGTACAGTATTACTTTATTGATATCTATGGAGAAACCTAAGTATAAATATTGGATTTCTTAATAAGCCTAATTACAGAATTATTATCTTGATAAAGGCTTATCTCAAAACATTCATTCTACTGTGGCATATAAATATCCCAATCGGAAATTACTTGCATTTACTTTGTTAGTACCGGCAACATGAAGTACTTGGCAGTGACTCTGTTTACTCTAGTAGCGGTCGCATCCGCGAGACATATAACCCTTGAAGATGTCATGGATTTAGAAAAGAGCTTTGCGTACGGATATCTGAACAGAGTCGGTGTTCCATTAGCTGACAAGATCCGTAAAGCGAAAGAGGAGGACGGAAATCGAGATGCATCACGGATCGTCGGTGGATCCCTTGCTACCCTTGGACAATTCCCCTATCAGGTACATAAACATTCTTCATTTGTGCGTGAAAGACCCTCATTTGCAATTTATAAACCAAAATAAGATTGAAAGGTTCCGCATACTACTAAACTGAATGCTGATATTTAACTTGGGGTTTCAGCTCATAATATAGTCTCTTGAACCGAAGTAGAGTTTTCCTTGTTAATAGTTTATTTTAATTTGGTTTTCTATTCTCAATCTTATTTTGGTCATTTTAGTGCATTACTTTTAAATTGTCTTTTTGCAGTCAGGTTTAGATTTTTTAAATTCTTTATTTTATTTTTTGTTTTCTTTTAAGCATATATGAATTAACATCTCTTTCTACTTTAACCCGTATTCCAATGCTGAATCAAGGTCTCCGCCATTGCAAGCTACTTTACTTCGTTTTAAAATAACATAACCCATTTTACTTCACAGGCGGGGCTTCTGATGCAACTACCATCCGGCAGTACCGCTTTTGCAAGTGCAGTCCTCGTATCCCCAAACAGGGTACTAAGTGCAGCTCATAACTTCCATGATCACGTATCATCAGTAACAGGCGTGACTGTTGTTCTTGGATCCATTACTGTATTCACTGGTGGTACCCGATTGATTCCCACCGAAATTATTTTGCACCCTAATTATATTCCCGCTCCTCCTGTTAATGATATTGCCATGGTCAACTTGCCAGAAAATGTAATTTTTTCAAGTAAGTATAATGTTTTTCTTAAAATTTATTAAAATATTTTTTTCATTTCACCCTGTCTAATGTTAAGCGGAAGTGCGGAGACACCTTACACAAGCATCTCTTTGCTTAAAAGGTGATCTCTAAATCATGTATGTTTCAGAAACATGTAATTGAAATAAACGTTTTTATTTTATTTCAAATAAAGCTATGATTTGGTTTACATATCAGTGATTGAACAACAAATGACTGACTCAGATATTTTTTAACTTACGCGAAATAATGATTCTGCAGGTATCCTCGCTCCCATCGCTCTGCCCTCTGGATCTCAGCTCGATGAGGACTTTGCTGGTGATGTTGCCATTGCATCTGGCTTCGGGAAAACTGCTGATGGTAAGAGACTCTTTACTAACATCATACTTCAATGTTATCCAGAATATGTTTTTGTGTCATGATTATAATGCTGATTTTTGCTACACAGTTGGTGGTGTACTCCCAAACCAGCCGTTGAGCTACGTGCACTTGCCTGTGATCTCCAACGATGAGTGTGCACGGACCTTCGGCGTTTTCCTTCAAACCTCCAACGTGTGCACCAACGGCAATGTTGGCCAGAACGTCTGCACTGGTGACTCCGGCGGTCCTCTTGCCGTCATCAGAGATGGCCAACCACTTTTGGTACGTACTTGATTGGCAACAATATTATGGAAGCAAGACGTTAATAAGTTTTTTTTTTCAAACTTTACCCCACGCTATGAATTTCTCCTCTATTGTAGGTGCGTTTACAAACATTTAAACTCACAGACACAAACAGCCAGACCCAGAACAATTTTCTGTAGGCCATACAAATAATTGTTCCGTGCGGGAATCGAACCTGCAACAGGCGGCGCAACAGTCGATAGCTACGCCCTCCGAACCCTCAAAGAGTTCAACAAAAGGGGAACAAAAGGCAGTTGTAGCTGTTGATGTAGCATCTACATCCAAGTTTGAATTTAGTTTTTGGCAGAATCATAACTAAATATATACCTGTATTATATTTTACTGCAACAAAAAACCATTTTAAAGTCAAAGTCATTAAACCAAAATTTTAAATTGTATATTTCTGAAAGTATTTGTCTAATAACAATGAAAAGAGAAACGCTTTTGACGTTCCTATCCATGAAAATCTCTCATCATTGCGCGAAATGAGTGCTTTTTGAACGAAAATATTGCAGAGATGTTGACATGCAGTATGCATTTCATATCGGTCAACTTTTTGCTTGAGTACAAGCTAAACTGTGTTTATAATATCATTAACTTAAACTTTTCCTAATTTCATGTTTTCTTTGCTCAACAGATCGGTTTAACTTCGTTCGGGTTAGGTCTATGCGAAGTTGGTGGCCCATCTGCCTTCGCAAGAGTCACCTACTACATGGACTGGGTCAACGAACGTCTTTTGTAACTCGACAATCATTTGTACTGTTTCCAAATTATTAATAATTTGATAAAAACCATGTCATTGCCTTGATTTCTGATCTTCATTGTTGGTAGATGTACAGATGCCAGCAAGTTAAGCTACCAGAAGCTGTAAAATTTTCCCAATCAACCTTGAACCGTATTCTTTAACGATAAGGTTGAACATTTGTGATTCGATGCTTAGTTTATGGTGAGCCATAAACTAAGCATCGAATCCCTATCTTGTGTCTCGGAAGTGCAAATTTGAAAAGTTTGAAATACCACAAATTTATAATTAAGTATTAACATGGTGTGATATTAGGAGCTTCTGTAGTATGCTCTGAACAAAAAGTAATAAAATTAAAACAAATTAAACAAATGTTTGCATTTAATGGCCTTGTGTAATGGTGTATGTTCTTGTGATTGTACGAGTGTGGGTTTGTGTGTGAGCCTGTTATGCAGATGCTATACGGCCTCGGTGTCTTCGTATGATAATTTTAAAAGGGCTGATCTTAATATTTTTTTACAGGCCGTCGTTGGTCAGTCTCATGAGTCGCAAATTTTACTTACTTTATTATAGGTTGTTTGGTGATGGGAGAAATTTGTAAAATGTCCAGCTAGTTCCGATTTGGTGTTGGATATAGGTATTATAAATACCCGCTTATTTAATAAGTTGTTGTATTCTGGCAGTTTCCTTACTTTTGCGTGATACCTAAGCGTTGCTTGAAGTATGAACATTTGTCCTACTCTTATTGCTTCAACTCAATGTATTGAACTCAACAATATATTAACACCATACTATGTAAAACTACGTTCTCACAAAAAATCCAGCTCGTCCCCATATACAGATGTAGTACTGCATGATTGATTGATAGAGTGCATAGTAAAGCGTTCGCATTACATCAATAGGGGTGCAGTTTTTTTCATTTTAAGGATGAGTTTTCGCACTTTGGGTACATATGTGGGCTTTGTAAATTAAGTAGTTGTCTATGGTTATTCTGATATATTTTAGTATGTCAGTACGTTCAAGGACTTTACATGGGCAATTGGGGTCCATATTGGCTCACCTAAAGTTCTTTACCCGAAATTGTTCTTCCTAACGATTTGTAATCCGAATGATCATTCTTCCTAAAATTTTTCATCCTAAAGTTTTCATTCATACTATTTGTAGTGCTACCGGCGATGTTCATAACACTCATGTTTCCGAAAATTGTAATTAATAATATCATTAATGTAAATAATTTAAACTCCTACTGTTTTTTATCATAACTCTTTTATCCCTAAACATAATTACCATAATATTTTCACTGATACTCAGATAGAAACATTTACCAAGTGTAATGAAAATATATGTGGGTAGAAGATGATATTTATAGTTTTATTTTGGGTGGGGATTAGGTCAGAGTGTCGTCTTGGGGGCACTATGAAAAAAATACTTAGAAAAATTTTGCGACCAATTTCGAGGTAGCGCTCGCCGGCCGCTGCCGCGGCACCGCTCGCTTCGATCGCTCGGCTCGCGCATAGTTGTCACAGTTCTAACCTAACCTAACCTATGGATATCTTTCCAGGTACACACCGCAATAAACAAAAAAGTAAAAGTTACGCAAAATCAATGTATACAAGGTGTAACGGCAAGGGTATATACATACTTAACGGTGTGCTACAGACCATCAAACTGAACAAGTTTCTCTACAAAGAAAAATGATCATGGCGAAAAAAATATCAGCTGCCCCATACATTTGGGTCGCATAGGTATTTAATTTTTGTGTTTGGGGCAGGAGATAATTTTTTCGTTATTATGATGTTTGTTTCTGGAGCAACATGTTCAGTTTGATGGTCTGTAGCACACCCTTAAGTATGTATAAACCCTTTCCGTTACACCCTGTATAATACTGATTATTATGAATAAAAATAAATCAAAGCAAAAAAGATACGACTTTAAATAATAGTGTAAAAGATGGTTATGTTGAGAAAAAATAGGAAAACAAATAAAAGTATAATAGATGTTTATTGCTACTGACATTATGAAGTTGAATGCTTCGGAATTATGAAAATTAGAGACAGAGAAGTTAGGAATTGCGATTGTTAGGATGAAAAATGTTAGGAAGAACATTTTCGGATTTCCAAATATCGGTGTTGAAAATTTAGGTGAACTTTGGCGCACCCGGGCAATTGTGGTGTGGGAGGCGTTGCTGCGTTTTTATGAGCAAATGTGTATTTTTATGAGCAAGTGTGTAGTTTGGGATGGGCTGGATGCACTGGTTTTTGAAAAAGCAATATATTTACTTTTACTGACATTTAATGTCAGTAAATTTGTGTCCAAGGAGTGCGCTATCTGAGGGAGACCTTGTTCCGCCAAATGATACACCCGTTCCCAATTCGAGCCGTGAAAGATGATGGCAGTGTCGTCAGCGTAGCATATCACTTCAGCGTTGCTAATAGGGAGGCTTATTACTTCGTTTATGTACAGCATGAAAAGCGTTGGGCCGAGGATACTGCCTTGCGGAACACCAAACGTGATAGGTAACAAGCTACTTTCAAGATTGCCTATTTTGGAGTATTGGGACCGTAATGTCCAGTAACTGCGGAACCACTCTACAGGCGTGCCTCTCATTCCCGTAGCCTCTAATTTATTAAAAATAAGCCCGGGACACACAGTGTCAAATGCCTTTGCCAAATCCAGAAAAATACCGACATAGCATTTTTCATTTTCTAAGTGGTTTGAAACTTGATTAGTCAAGAGTGACACCGCGTCTTCAGTGGACTTTCCTGAAATCCGAATTGTCTGTCTACGATTACTTTGTTTTATCCAGAAAATTAACCAGTCTTTTATTGACTATTTTCTCCAGAATTTTAGACACTACTTAACCAAGCTAGGGACCTGTAGGTTTCTAGCAAGTCTTTGGGACCACTGTTATAGGTAGTGTCTCCTACACTACAGCAACTTTATACATGTACTGGATGCGATTAAATTCATTGATGTGCTTTGAGTGTTGAATTTGTTGGTCTTATATGTATATTTTATTGCTGTCCATAGTTTTTTGGAATTTTTCTGGTTCCTTTCAATTTATTGTCTGTTGTGTGTGTAATGTTCTGAGATTGCGAAGAAGTGTGTATACAGAGTTCCTATATCTAGTGTAAACTAATTGTTTTGTTTGGTAACTTAAATTACTTAACATCACGCCTGTAGTCCTCGAAGGGTAAGGCAGATGTGTACCGAATCACGGTGGAGCACACTGTGGAGATATGCCCCGCTTGGGCTGAGCATCGCCGTGTCCTCGTAGCGGCGATTGGCGGCGGCGACCTCTCGCGTCCGGCCCTGGTTCAATCCATGGTCCGGAGCGAGAGGGAATGGGAAGCCATCACCTCCTTCTGCGAAGCAGTCATGCTAGCGAAGGAGGTGGCGGAACGTGAGAGGGAGAGAACCTCACGTCCCAGCTGCCGCGGGAGACGCCCCGGGCGTCGGGAGGCAACCAGCGGCCCCCGGCCACCGTAAGCGCGGGCCTGTGGACGGTGAGTAATGGGCTAGCTCACCGTCCGTCCGTCTTATGACGACGGACCGTGCCGATGGCGCGTTCGTGTTCCACGCGCGCCTCAAGGAGATGTCAGCAAATCGGAAGGGGTCCGAGAGGGCCGATGCCTGCCAGGGCTGCGGGTTGTTCGAAAGAGATACCGTGCCCCTGGAAAACAAAGGGCTAAGAAGGAACATGGATGGGTTTTAGTCAGTCAAGTCTGACACTCCCTTCCGCTCCGCCTAGAGCGGAAGAAGTCATTTGATGATTTCCCATCCCAAAAAAAAAAAAAAGTTGTGTACCGAATAGTAAACCCACATTTGGCCAGTTATGTATATAGTCTTATGAAAATAGGCAAGCCTATTGCTATCAACCGGACACAATCCTGAGAAACTCCTGATGGAAAAATCCTATAACACTTTTCCAGACACAAGAATCCCCATGCTCAGCAGTCACGCAACTTGTACAATAATAAGTGTAGGAATTATTGTCACGACGAAGAAGAAGAAAGGCCAACACAGTCACAATCCAGAAACTTCCTTGCCGGTACCAATAAACTTAGTAAAAGTAACTTCTAACTTTGGCTTGTATGTAACCGTAGTGGGAAAACTGCAAAAAGCCTTATTAGATTGTTTTATTTTTTATTTTTAGAGCAGTCTAACAAAAACCCACCAAAACATGTGTAATGTTTTGGTGGGTTTTTGGTTTACCCTCTGATATGGGGATAAAGTACTTAGGCACAAATGATTTCATGATTCGTGAACGATGAGTGGTTCAGGTTATCAAAATAATCATGATAACCTGAACCACTATTATCATTTAATCATTACGGTACACTGACAAAGGTTCCTCCTAACAATACAATACAATATCCTTTATATCAGGCAACTAAGGCCCATAAATCACAATACATATATAGGTATAAAAACAATAATTATAAACTAATAAACACTTTTTCCAAAAATAACTTAATAACAACTGCACGTGAAGTGGCGGCGTCGTGTTACGCTGCCAGGTGTCACGTAGCTGGCGGCGAAAACGCATACGATATAGCACACCGGTCGGCCAAAACTCTTCTTTGAGGAAGGTCACCAAATGGTGAGTCGGAATGGTCTTAAGCTGTACCGTAACGACCTGTTCTCCACCTTCCTCATTCAGTTTGACCCAGCCAAGCAGTGATGGCCTAGTGGTATGACCGTTGGACTGCCAAGTCATAAGATCACGACTTAGAACCCAAGTCAGGCACCTCTGATTTTTCGGATTCATGTGCGTATTCTATAATTGTCACTAGCTTTTGAAAACATCGTGAAGAAACCAAACATGTCTCAGAGATATTTCTCAACGGCCATACTACTTACATACTGATACATACACTACATACTGATACATTTTTGCCGCCCATGGGCCTGACTTGGCTTAACAAAGCCAGGACAACACACCAGGTTAGGCACTTACCACACGAAAATAAAAGAAGAAGAAGACCCAGCCCTCTTTATATCTATCTATCTGGGGACATCTAACGATGTACTTGTACGTGGTCTCCACTGCAGGATTCGTTTCCTTCAGCGACCGTCAGAACAGAAAAAAAAACATCTCGTCAGTGTAATGTTTTTAATTGCTATGAAACAATACAATTGATTGAACCATTTCAAAGATGTTTGTTGACCCAATCCATGTAGTAGGTGACTCTTGCGTAACCGGAAGGAGATCCACCCTCACATTCAATTGCTCCGAACGATGTTATACCAATCTGTTGAGTCAAAGAATAAATTTGTTAAAAAGTTCAATTTTATAAATTATTACTAGCATGGTCCTGCGATCACCAACCCGCTTGCCAAGCGTGGCGATTATGGCAGAGCCCCCTTATGTCAATGTGGCGACACGGGGGAGGCCTATGTCCAGTAGTGGACGTCTTTCGTCTGAAATGATGATGATGATGAAGTTCCTACGCAAGGGTATCGTATAACCTAATATTAACTGGGTTGTGGAGGTCAAGTAGGCAGTCGCTCCATGTCTCCATATAAATTAAGCTGGAAGCCGACCCCAACATACGAGTAGTTTGGAAAAAGGCTTAGTAGATGATGATGTTCACGACTACACGCAAAAAGCCGATTCGCAATGAATTCAGACTTTAAAATGAGCATAGACTTGGCTTTAAAATGATTTGGAGGTCTACAAAACTTATTAAACGCGATTTACGTACCAACAGAGGTTTGTCATCTCTGATGACAGCAAGAGGACCACCGGAGTCACCAGTGCAGATGTTCTTGCCACCTTCGCCACTGGTGCACACGTTGGAAGCTTGGACGAATAGTGGACTGAAAGTCTGTAAACACTGCTCGTTTGTGATCACAGGCAAGTGCACGTAGCTCAACCGCTGGTCTGGGACTACGCCGCCAACTATGCAGCAATAAACACAGTACCGTTACAATCATGTAACATTATTCTGGATAGCATTCAAGTATGATAGAAAAGAGTCTCTTACTGTCAGCAGTTTTCCCGAAGCCAGATGCAATAGCAACATCACCAGCGAAGTCCTCATCGAGCTGAGATCCAGATGGCAGGGTGATGGGAGCGAGGATACCTGTAGATAATTAACTTGTAAGTGGTTTAGGCGGTTTAAACTATAAGAAGTTATATATCACCTGTGACAAACAATAAATATATTTGAATTTGAATTTAAAGTTATCAACATTAAATTAAATTAATATATAAATTAAATTAATGAGCACTAGGTCATAAGTGACGTAGGAAGAAATTATAATAATTAAATGCAAAAACATATCTGCATCTCTTATTTTTGTGTGATGATTATAAAATAATTTGCACTTACTAGATGAAAGTACGTTTTGTGGTAAGTTGACCATCGCAATATCATTCGCAGTAGGAAAAACAACATAATTTTCGTGCAAAATTATTTCGGTGGGAGTCAACCTGGTACCACCGCTGAATATAGTAACGGAGCCAAGAACTACAGTCACGCCTGTTACTGATGATACATGATCATGGAAGTTATGAGCTGCACTTAGTACCCTGTTCGGGGATACTAGGACTGCACTAGCGAAAGCAGTGCTGCCCGATGGTAGTTGTAGTACAAGCCCCGCCTGTGGAGTAGAGTGTTTTATGTTAGCAAACCAACATTTATAAATACTGACTGTCGGTGTTACGACATCAGATTACAAATAAAATAAAACTAAAAACTAAGTTCTGATTGTTTATTGTTTCAGTTAGACTCTGAAACTTTACCTTTTTTGGAGGAGAACCATTTCAAAATCCTTTTTAAAATATGAAGGTTCCTACAACAAGTAAAAACTACCGTTCGTTCAAAATACAAAGATTTGACGGCTATACAACACAATACAATACAATATACTTTATTTCAGGCAACTAGGGCCCATAAATCATAATACATATATATAAGCATAACAACAATAACTATAAACTAATAAATACTTTGTACAAAAATAACTTAATAACTACTGCACACGAAGTGACGGCGGACCCGCACGTTAGTATAAAGTAGAAAAAACCAAAAGAATATCGGCTACTATGTTTGAACGTGTCCACATGCGTTGGCGCTTAATAAAATTGATTTCAGTCTTTCACACACGAAAAAATCATGATTATGTACCTGATACGGGAGTTGCCCAAGAGTCGCAAGGGATCCACCGACGATCCGGGTTAAATCCCGATTGCCCTCCTCCTCTGCTTTACGGATTTTGTATGCTAATGGAACACCGACTCTCGTCAGATATCCGTACGCGGAATTCTTTTCCAAATCCATTACATCTTCGAGGGTTATATGCCTCGCGGTGGCGACTGTTACTAGAGCAAACAGAGTCACTACCAAGAACTTCATGTTGCTAGTTAGAGCAAAATAAATGCACGCAACTTCTTATAGCGGTATTTATATGTTGTAGTGGTTATACAAAAGATATTTTCTGATAAGAGGCTTTAATTTATGATAATTCCTTAATCAGGGTTAATATTATCATGTATTGTAAACAATTAAACTTAGGTTTCCCCATGATGTATCAGTTCGTGGATGCCTATATTTACAACAAAGTTGATATGCTGAAGTGCAATAACTAGAAGAAAGAAAGCTGTCACATGGTAGGAAAGTTGGGAGAACGTTATTAAAAGGCTATTGAAAGAAGAGAGTGAAATTTTCCAGCACTAATTAGGTCGGGAAGCGACAGATGCAATTTTTTCGAGGCGCATAGTGGCTTGCAAAGGTGTTCCTCGACTTCCAAAAGCTTGCGGTATTTTGTTGTTGTAGGTTTTGTGTTGGGACCCTTCGTAAGAGTTGTGCCTGGTAATATAGGTATATGTACAGTCGGCAATACCCAATTCTGGTCAACAGTGGGCAGTACTGGCAGCTTTAACGTGACTGTCGGCTTGCACTAAGGTTTAGCTTACGTCTTCCTGCTGACCTGTCTGACATCTATGAAGAGATTTCGGTATCACTTCATCTTTTCTTCCACCGCTACTCTGCGAATTGGCGTTGCCCTATAGCAAGATAGGATTGAATAAGAAATGTATCTGAAATACACAACTACACCGAACAACAGAACATATACACAACACAGAACTTATTTAAACACAGAACTTATTTTAAGGGAAATAACTACCTTTTGCTCTGTATGGTGTCGGACGTAAAGAATAGCACCATCCCATGTCTTCCCGTGGGTGTCGTAAGAGGCGACTAAGGGACTTAGCAGAGAATGGGCAGCAGCGTTCTCTGTGCTTTTGTAACAACCGTACTGCGATCGCCAACCCGCCTGCCAAGCGTGGCGATTATGGCAAAACCCCCCCTTCTTGGGGGAGGCCTATGTCCAGCAGCGGACGTCTTTCGGCTGAAATGATGAATGATGATGATTCACATTCGACTATTTATGTAAGTGCCTACAAAAAGTAATTTAATATATGTATCTGCGGAATAAAAATTGCTCTTCATTTTTCATTAATTGATGATTTGTTTTGGAAGGCGCTTATTTTCCGCAATATAGACAGACTAGATTTTTAATTGTATCCTCTTTCTGTTACCATAGGTTTAGTTGAAACCTAGAAAGGTTGTATATTATATTATGTTGCAACAGAAGTAGCAAACTTGCTCGTATCAACTACGAATAAAAACAAAACATAAGTTTAAATCGCAGTGATGGTAGTCATATAGATGATGTTCAGACCTACCATCAAAATGTCTCCCTATCTTAACCTAAACGCAAGTCATATAGTCAACCGTCGGGGACTATCATCGGCCATGGTCTGTTGCAGATCCCCAATTAAATAATTTTAGGCAGTGCAGGCCCTTATTTAGGGAGTGATCTCATTTATTGACTTAGGATAGACTTGGGCTGATCATGTATCACAGTTATGTCGAATTCAGTTCGATGCGGTGTCAAGTCGCGTCGGCCGAACCAAAACGAGGCGAATGATGTCATCTTTGCTTTAACTGTATGGACATATAAGTCATACTGAACGGCTCAAGCCGAGTCTACGTCGAGAAGGTGTGGTCAGTCCCTTAATCATCACAAGGATTGTCTTTATTGAGTCACTAAGCAGGCCGTATTTTATGATTGGGTTAAGAAGTGCCTTACTATTAGTGAAAGCAGTGTATCACTAACGTGTAATCTAAAAACAAAAATATTCAAATGTTTACATTTTGTTTTCGAAACCAACCACTACCATGTTCGGTGTTCACTACTTTAAGTAGCTTTTCCATACCTGTAATTTGTATGGTATACATAATAGTCTATTCTATCTATCTGGAGTACTAATAATCAGTAGTGCAATCCTTCCTTTTATAGGCCTGCCTCTTTTCTTATAGCCAACGTATGAGTGAAGACATTTGCTATCTAAACTTGTATAGGTAAAAATGCACTAGAATTTCTAAAACTCTGATTTCGTTCGTTTTGTTTTTGGGAACTGGGATATTTATTGCTTTTCATTAACTCAGTGACACCATTGAGTCTGGTCAATGGCAATACAGATGTCAGGGCATGCATGTTCATATTTAAGGATGCGGTACAGACCATTAATCTCAACTAAATTGTTCAAATTGATGGTCACTTTCTGAAATACGTACATATTTGTCTTGAACATGACTGGCGAAATATGACGTATATTTTGTGTATGTGGTGGCCATGTATATCTGTCTACCTCTAAAGACAATTCCGGTGGGAATTTTATGATGATGATGTTTGTTATGAAACTACTAGGGTTTTTCCAATTTTACAGATATGATCTCAAAAACAATAATTGATTTCTGCTATACCTACCCTGTCGGTATGTTATCATTAGATATTAGATAAATAGATAGTAGGCCGGAAATACTGATAGGAGTCAAGGGCAATTCAATCAGAGATCCTTAGGTATGACTTTCTGTTTCAGAATTATTTTCTCTACAAAGAAAAACCCTCCTCCACAGCCTGTTTTCAGAAGATTTTTTCGTCGTTGGCGGGCCTTCTCATGTTGGGTTTAGGCGACCCGTCCACTTTTCCAAAACTTTTCGACACCTTAACCATTAGTTCAGCGCAATATGCTCTGCCCCGCTTAATATTCCAGTTTAGATTGGCAATGATTTGGGTTAACATGCTCAATTCACCTGATGTTGGACGCAGGTGCCTTAAAAAAATATTCAAAATGAACTTATTTCTTACATGCCCGCGACTTTCGTCCGGGAAAAATTATTCTAAAAAATGTTACTATTTGAATCGGATTTTGTTAACATATAAGGGGCTTTATTTTTTTGCTTAACTTAACTATATTATTCCTTATAATATCAGCTTACAGCCAGTAAAAATCGCGTGAAATCGATCCAGCCGTTTCGGAGATTAGCTGGAACAAACAGACAGTCGGACAAAAACACAACAATAATAAAAAAAAAATTAGTACTCGTAAGGAGCTCGTGGCTAAATAATAACAGCCGCACGGGTCGATCTTTAAAGTTAAGCCGTGCTTGCTGAGGTTGTTCCGTGGATCGGTGATAATAATTACATACCGAGTTTCCTCTGTGCCTTGGAAAGCACATTAAGCCGTTGGACCCGACTGACATTTGTAGATCTTTGACAATCGTTACGAGTAGTCTGAAGCCAAAAGTCTGACATCCTGTCTTACTAAGGGGTATCGTATTACCCGGTTACCGGGTTGTGGAGGTCAGATCGGCAGTCGCTTCTTGTAAAATACTGGTACTCAGCTGCATCCGGTTAGACTGGAAGCCGACCCATAGATAGTTTGGGAAAAGGCTAGGCAGATGATGATGAGACTCTATCCACTCAGTTCAATATATTTTTGATTTTATCAAATACTACAAGATCATGGTTGAGTCTGTATTTTCTATTAATGGTTATTATAACCAACAAATTGGTATCACTCGCAAGAGTCACCTCCTTCAACCAACGTTTCTAATTTAATTATTATCAATACCGCAATTTTATTAAAATGTTCAAATTTGTAAAACATGTGATTTGTTCATTTTCATTTTTCATCATTCATTTTTTTGGTGATTTTCTAAATTAAAAAAATATATATAAATCTTAGTATTGCTAAATAACTTCTTTGTAATACATTATAAGTACCTACTTTAATATTGTATGTTGGTACGAAATTATTTTAATTTATTTTGGCTAAAACCATGTATGTTGTATGTATGTTATGTTAATAGTATGTTAATGTTTTGTATAAAAAACACGTGATACCATTACCAATATCTAGCAAACTGATTCAAACTAATGACGTATTCCTTTGGTATTGTTATCACAATTAATTATAAGATAGAAGAACAGTCAAAAACAGTATTATCTAGAACGTCATGCAAGACTTATAATAACAAGATAAAAAAAAAACCGACTTAAGTGTACCTACACTACTCGTCCTGTCGTACCTCTTAAATAGTAAGGTTCCGTATATACTCGCTAATAATAAATAAAAAAACGAAATTCTTAACCCTATTCCCGATGTCGGTGTGCTACAATTTTTTATATTTTTAAATGAGGTTTTTTATTTAATTTTGTATTAAAAAAAATGTAAATAATGTATACGAAAATGAAGAAACGAATAATAGAAACAAAACTAGTTTATTTTAAGTCACTCTCACTCACATACAAACACATATATAAAAGGGTACAGACAGGGTAAAAACGAACACTCACAAGGCAACAAAATGTTTGCTGCAGCATTGCCGGTTATAAGGGCAATCCAGTGTGTTGGCGATCATCGCCTGGACGGTGTTGGCGCTGCTCCACACTCTGCGCATCAGAGACGCGCACCGCTTGCGCATCGTCGCGTGAAAACAGTCGGCGAGTGTTGCTGTTGG
This sequence comes from Cerastis rubricosa, assembly GCA_949152445.1. Lineage (NCBI taxonomy): Eukaryota > Metazoa > Arthropoda > Insecta > Lepidoptera > Noctuidae > Cerastis > Cerastis rubricosa. The sequence continues at coordinate 12,243,914 of OX424539.1, forward strand.
GTCATTCATTGGATAGTGCTGAACATACATCGTGTTTATGATCGGGCACCGTCAGTAAACTCAAACTCAAATTCTTTATTGCATTCATGTGTTTACAATTATTTGTTACATATATAGCAAAGTTCCAACATGAAAACCGGTTAGGGCACGGCAACATAATAGATTGGACAAAACAAGCATCTAGATAGTAGGTATACTGGATTGCAAGTTTGTTAAACAATTAATACATATAGTTACTATCGGAAATATTACTAGTATCTAGGTTTATGCAGTTATTGTAATAAATATCATGACGTTATACATTTTTTTTTACGTATATTAATTATTATACTTTATTTATTTGCTTTTTAATATTTTGTTTTTATAATTTCATTAATTTGTACTTATGAATAATTATATTTTAAAAATTTATATTCTTTATTACATTTATGTTTTATTAATTTATATTCTCTATTTATATTTATGTTTTATTAATTTGTATTAATTATTATATTTTATTACTTAGGGGACTTTTATTATTTTTAGTAGGGACTAGTTTAGTTTAGTTAGTTTAGAAAAATTCTTTATTAACATAATAAATATACATAGCTGTAGAACTTATAAATAAAGCAACAGTAACACTAATAATTAATAACAAACACTTTTACAGGCTAAGAGCACCTTTATAAGTATATAATAATATTGATTGCAAACTTATCACAACATGACACATTTATTAATTAAACTTTTACAATTAGCATATGAAATTATTGTGATAATTTCATTTTTATAATGAGGGGGTAGAAGTAAATACTTAGCTACGTGCTCAGCGTAAGTGCGACCGGTGCAAGCGGTGGCTCAGGTGATCGCGCGCGGCCACTAGCGGCGCACGAGCTACCGCACCTCCCATGCGCTCACCTGTGTACGGTGAGCGCGGGGAAGCGCGGGCGCATCATACGGGTCCAGCTACGACGCGTTATCAGTATTGTGCGCAAACAACACGTAGTGATGGGGAAGCTTGTATGTACCGTATCCATCGATATGTCGCAAGTCTTTCAACTTAATTTGTCCTATGTTAGCAATCAATTTATTTTTATGACATTTATTTTTGTTATAAAATTTACGAGTTAATTTTAAGATGAATTTTGTAATGCTAGGTAACTTTACATTTGTGTAAGGCAATTTTAACAGCTTTATTTTGAATTATTTGTAATAGGTTATAATTAGATTGACAGGTACAACTCCACACCGGACACGAGTAGGTGATGATAGGTCTGATTAGAGTGGTGTATAACCGAAGTTTGGTATTCGGGCTGAGCTTACTTTTTCGGTTAAGAATAGGACTGAGAGAACCGAGTGCTTGAGCTCCTTTAACTCGTAATTTGTTTACATGCTTTGTCCAGTTGAGCTTTTTATCCAACGTAACTCCTAGATATCGAACTTCTGTGGACCACGGAATCGGTTGCCCAGCGATTTTTAATTTTCTTTTTGGGGTGGTACGTTGGCGTGTGAAAAGGATAGCTTCAGTCTTGGATTCATTCAGCTTCAGCTTCCACTTGTTGAAATAAGATTGAAGTAGTTCAAGCGACAACTGAAGTCTACTTATGATTATGTCGACGTCTTCATCGCTTGTGTACGATGCTGTATCGTCGGCAAAACAGGCCAGATGAGTACGGGCCTGGACGGGAATGTCACTTACAAATATAATAAAGAGGTCGGGACCGAGCACCGAGCCTTGCGGAACTCCTGCCAACACCGTCCGTGGCGAAGACCTGTCAGTACCAATATGGACCACAAACTTACGGTTATTAAGGTAAGATTGGATGAGTTTTACTAACGCAATTGGAATTCCGTACATGATGAGCTTGTATAACAGGCCTTCGTGCCAGACGGTATCGAAGGCTTTTTCGATATCCAGAAGGAACATACCGGTAGACTGCTTTAGATTAATATGATAAGAAATGTGTTCAGAGACTCGAGCTAGTTGTTGTACTGTGGAGTGAGAGGAACGAAAGCCAAATTGTTCGTTCATAATGAGCTGTTCAGAGCAACGTCGCAAGCGGTTGTATATCATGACCTCAAACAGCTTACCGAGAACAGGAAGAAGGCTAATAGGCCTGTAACTAACTGGTAAGGAGGTGTCTTTTCCAGGTTTTTAATAGCAATAACCTTTGCAGTTTTCCATGTATTGGGAAAATATCCTAATTTTAGGCAACTATTGAAAATTTTTGTGGTATACACAACAGCTTTTTGCGACAGATTTTTGAGCATAATGTTGTGCATACCGTCATCACCTGTTGCCTTCCTGGTCTTGAGTTTACGTATGACTTTCCAGACTTCAGTTGGCCGCACAGGTTGATGCAGTTCATTTATGACGTGATCATTTAATTGAGTGGTGGCTGACTGAACGTCCTTATCGACACTATCGTTTATCCAGCCATGTGTAAGATTTAAGTTTGCCTCGAAAGCATCTGCTAGCGCATCACATTGTTGAGGGGTGTTAGTTGTAAGAGTTCCCTCAGATGTTTTAAGTGGAGGTATTGTGTCTGATCTGGATTTTAATGACTTTGCCAGTCGCCAAATATCGTTGCTAGGATTATCAACTTTCGAAAGTTTAGCGTTCCAAATTTTGTCCTGATGTTTCGTAATAGCCAAATTTATCAAATTTTGTAAGTAAATTTTGTTTGTTGATAGCTGATCGTAACAATCTTTTTTCCGCAAGTAGTACTTTTGGTTCCTTTCGACGAAGTTGATTTTTATACTTGATCATTTTTGCGATGTGATTAGGTAGTTTTGTGCAAGTATTTACGTGTACTTTAATAGGAATAGATTTGTCTCTAGCAGCAGTAAGACACTGATGTAGGTAGTTTACGGCGAAGTCGATTTCAGGTTCAGATTCGAATACCTTCGAGCTTACCGAGATCTTTTGGTCAAGAAAGGAGCGGTATTTGGCCCAATCAGCGTCACAATACCGGTAGTGTTTGGAATTTGGTTTGAGAGAGAATTGACAATTCACTGTGAAATATATAGGAAAGTGGTTTGATGAAAGAGCAGGTATTGCGCGAACCTCATTTATATTATTTACATTAAGCGCCAGAATCAGATCAGGATTTGTAGCGTTAACATCAGGTCTATAGTTAACCTGAGTAGGTGAGTCAGGGTATTGTATCACGTAATCATGTTCAAGCATATGGCGAAACAGTATATTACCACGGGTGTTGACATAACTACTATTCCAATAACCATGATTGGCGTTGAAGTCTCCCATTATTACAACGTGAGGCCCCAGGGAGAATAAAATATCCAAGTCATTACATTCGAGCTGCAAGTTTGGAGATTGGTAAGCTGAAACAAAGATATACTCTTTCCCACTAGTTTTTAAACTAATAGCAACTGCTTCAATGTGCTTAGTTTTGGGAACAGCGATCGGTACAACCTCCAATCTCTCATTGACCAGAATGGCTACACCTTGTCCCCGCCCACTGTGATGTTTGTCTTGTCGATAGCAGTTAAATCCTGGTGTCTTTAAGGGAATATTACAATTGATATGTAACGAGGCATCCCTAGCGATGGTAAGAAACGAACGTGGTGGGGTTAACGTAGCTACGCGTGCGTGCGAACAGGACGCGAGCCGTACGCGGAGTAAATTTAGTAGGGACTGGTCATATCTTTAGATTGCCATGGCTTATTATACTGGGCGGAAATGGAAGAACCACCGACGTGAAAACGGTTACCACGTATGTACTAAGTACATCATTCTAAACAGGCCACATCGAAATTTTCAATCAGATTTTTTTTTTAATCGGTTGTTCCTTACATTTTAATGCACTTTTTTACGAAACAAAATTAGCAAAAGTTTAATATTTTTACATACGACATCTTGTATTTTCACTTTAGGATCACCTAAGTATTACATGAATACATTGGCTTCTGGCTGTTTGAAAATGTTCAGAAGTCGTTCTCGCATTTCTTCATTGCCCGAACGAATTGTGGACGACAATCAAAACAAGCCACGACCCGAACTTTACTTCGTAGTCGTTTGGTGAATGCTAGAACGCATTGTGGTCGCTTTTAAAAGACCCACGACGCGAAATTAGTTAAATGGTTCTTTTGAAATTGCGACTCAATTAACGTTTTAGGCCTTTGAGCCTAACATGTCCATGACGTTCCTTGCCTGTTCTTCTTCATTAAGACACATTTGGGGCAACAACAAACATGTTGGATAGGTAACAACAGCCCCTGTCACAGTTATTATGCCTTGTAGCTGGGACTGCAGCTTCATGTTTTATTTTTGACTTATATCTATATAATTTGACAATACAAAATTACCTGTAAATAGTTTGATTGAATTATATCATGTATTTTTTTAATTTGATTTTAAGTTTTATTTATTTATTTATTTTATCACAAAATCCACAGCTCTTTACAATTTTATCCTTAACTATTTTAACTTATCCTACAGCCAATTAAGGATTTACAATTTAACATCTAAACATAGCTTAAAAATACAGCGTGGGTGAGTGTGTGAGAAGTTTTTTTTTAATCTTAAGTCATGATATTATAAATTTTGAGTATGAAAAGTGACTACTAAAGGCGACATTAAAATATCGCTATACTTATAAAAACACGTAAATAAATCAATGTATCGCCAAAATATTATGGTGAAAATACAAAAAGTAAGTTCAACTAAACCTGCACAAGTTGGTTGACTATATTACCCCAATATAAAGATATCGTAATTAGAGGATTCGATCCCGGTCGATTTTTCTAATCCCAGGATTATGGGATTACCAACAGTTAATCTCGGGATCCCGGGATAGTCCCGGGATTTTATTGGTAATAGAAAGTGGTAACAAAAATACAGTAAAACATATCAAAATCAATTTTTATTTAACTTTAAGTTTTGTGACGACTTAGAATATTTAACTTTTAAATCTTCAAAATGGCGGTTAAACAAAATTATGCTTTCTTCTTATGAAATAAACAAACTAGGCACTTCTGTATTTTTAAATTAAATTGACCAGAAATTTTATAAATTACTTATTTAAACCACCGAAATAAAATCTAAGGAATAACAACGCATCCAACGTCTCATGTGCAAGCATACTTCTCAATTTGTTGCACAAATATGAAGAGGCTGAAAAATCGCGTTCAGGCTCGATGGAAGTTGGAGGAATCGTCAATAAAGGAGATGTTCCAGAAATGTATGGAGCCTGGGCTAGCACTATGTTTCACTATTTGTAAATATTGCTAAATAATACAGTAACCGTTTTTTATTATCAATTTTCTTTAATTTCACTTCGTTTTAATGTTCATTCAAATTAACTTGGTCAAAGAGCAACACAACATAAAAATTAAACATGGTGGATCAGATCAGCTTCGGGGTTGCTCTCAGTGTGTCCGCCAAGAAGAGATCTACTCTGATTGGTGTGATCTTAATGCTTGTGTTCCTCAGGGTGGCGTTCTCTCTCCTCTTCTTTTCTCTATCTTCATCAATACTGTTACCAAAGTTATTATTTCAAGCTTCCACCTCTACGCAGACGATTTGCAGCTCTACCGACATTTCTTGCTGGCTGATGCTGAATCAGCAATCAATGCCATGAATCTTGATCTGGATAGCATCAATAAATCTAAGCTTACAGATTAACCCTACTAAGTCACAGGCCATGATCATAGACAGCAGATACTATCGCACTGCGCTTGATTTGTCATCTTTGACTCCACTAACTCTAGGTTGCTTGACCATTGCCTATGCTGAAACAGCTAAGGACCTTGGTGTCTTAATTGACACAAATCTTTCTTGGCGAGCTCAAGTAAATGAGGTTAGTCGTAAGGTGCACTTTTCCTTCCACTCACTTAAATCTTTGCAGAGCTTCCTGCCGTTTAAAACCAAAATTTATTTGGTTTCAAACTCTGATTCAGCCGATCATTGATTACGCTGATGCCTGCTATTTGGATGCCACCGAGGAGCTGTTGCAAAATCTTTGCATTCGTTTTGTGTTTGGTCTTAGGAAATATGACCATGTTTCTCACTTACGCAAGGATCTCAAGTGCTCACATTTCATTTGGTTATTATCTCGCCGTGATCAGATTGAATTCTAACGTTGCCCTTGGCAGTAAGCAAATAATAAACCGTTTCTTTTTTGCTACAAAATCCACAGTCATCATTTGAAAGCCGCGATTATCTTATTCAGCCTTGGATTAATCATACAATTCGAAACATTTACACTCTATCTCTTTCCCGCCATTAGAAAGAGAGAGAGAGAGAGACAAAGACCTTTCGAAGTTCCTATTTTGAATTCGACCTCAAAGACAAACACGTTCGGAATTTCGTTCTAACTAAAGAAATTTTGCAAAAAGATAATTATGTCTTTTAATGTAATTTATTGAATTTTTAACTTATTGTTGTATTTAAACGAATATAAGTTTTTACTGCATATAAAACTAATACTTAACCTGTAAATATTTATTTCTAGTTCAAATAATGTTACGTAATATATTTTGAATAATAAAATATCATGGGTGCTATTTCGGAACACGCCATAATAATTTAAATAAAAGAGCAGGAATACAATTTCGGGGCTGGCGTAAAGAGTTGAATAAGTTAGAAAAATATTAAAATAATCGTAAAATATGAGTGAAACTAGCGACGAGAACAGTACCTCTACCTACAATGTTAATTATTTTGATTCACGATAAATAGTTATTTCAATCTATTCCTGTTTATTATTTTATCTCCTAAAGTGTTCTCGCTGCTGAAGTGAAAAGTTGTATGTGCTACACGAGACCGAAGTTATTTGCATCTCGTGTCTTTGAATCCCTCGCTGCACTCAGGATTCTAACCTAGAATCACTCGTTACGCTCGTGATTCAAATATAGAATCCTTTGCTTACTCGGGATTCAAAATCAACACTCGCGGCAAAAACCAACTTTGCTCTCTTGTTGCACAAATAACTATTATCCATGTACCAACAGATACCATCAACGTCATCAATCTGCCCAGCGGTAGCCAGCTCAACGAACTGTTCATCGGTGAAACCGGCATCGCATCTGGCTTCGGTCGCACCAGTGATAGTAAGATGGTTTTTACATGTTGTTCTGGATTTACAGTTCTGATTAATTCGGTTACTGAATTAACTAAACATTTATTTAAATTCTATAGGTGCAGCAGGTGCCATCACTACCAACCAGGCTTTGAGCCACGTTAGCCTTCCTATTATCACGAACGTGGTCTGCAGAAATTCGTTCCCATCCATCATCCAGGACTCCAACATTTGCACAAGCGGTGCTGGTGGCAGGAGCACTTGCAACGGAGACTCCGGTGGTCCCCTTACCGTCAACAGGAACGGCAGACCAGTTTTGGTATGTATTTTAAAGATGACTTGTCTTAAGCTTATATAGCTCAATACGAGATAGCGTAGTCTCCGCAAAGTTGCGGTTATTATTACTTGTACTTTTATTTCGTACTAATTTTAACTATTTCAACAGATTGGCGTGACTTCCTTTGGATCTGCCCGTGGTTGCCAGGTTGGATCCCCTGCCGCCTTCGCCAGGGTCACCTCCTACGTCAGCTGGATCAACGGTCAACTGTAATCGAATCTATAGAAAATATTGCAAGACACAATAATTTTTTCAATAATTTTTAAGCAATAAAACTTAACTTTACAAAAAATGGCGTTTCAACAGCTATACATTGAGCAGCTTGTATCTGTTATGTTTGCATACAGTAAAATAATCTAAACTAACAACAAACTAAAATATATCATCAACAAATTCCTCCTCAACGCGGTCAATCGGTAATGTGCGGAAGAGACTGGTGGCATGGCCACGATGTGACACACTTGAAGAAACATTTTTGATTGTATATTTTACCGGCTAAACCCGATTTCCGGCTAAACTAGTTTGTCCTAGGCTAAACTAGGACTCATCATAACAGGATCATATAGAGCACCCCATCTAAGTTAGGTTAGGTTAGAACTGTGACCAAAAACGCGTAAGCCGAGCGAGCGTAGCGAGCGAGACTTATTCCCACTAGTTCGATTCATTACATCATTCGATCGTCGAACTAGTGAGATTTCTTTTCCTCATTTGTTCGACCGTCGAACTAATTAGATTTAAAAATAGTCTACTCTTTCTTTTTAGATAGGGGTTAACTGGTCCCAGAGAACTAGGATGCAAGAGCGAGCGAAGCGAGCTCTGGACTTGGGGCACCCTGACTCGGACAGGTTAGGTTCGAAGGGCAAGGCGGGGTCTAGTGAACGAGCGGAGCGAGCGAACTAAGACCCCGACATCCCCTTCGTGTTAGAATACAGAAACAGGAGCACGTCGAGTATCAGTAAAATAGCTATGCAAATACCAATAAACTAAATCTAATTAGTTCGACGGTCGAACAAATGTGGAAAAAAATTCTCACTAGTTCGGCGGTCGAACAAATGAGAAAAAAAAACTCACTAGTTCGACGATCGAACTAATGAATCGAACTAGTGGGAATAAGCCGTCAAATTTAAGGGTCTGATGTAGACTATCAAACTGGCCAACTTTATCAATAAGATCCTTACATATCAGCCAGAATTTTTGAATTGATAAATGCAAACATTATCATACTAATTAGACATAGGCTTATAATTTTATCAAAAAATTCACTATAAATACAAAGCATGAACAGTTTCATTTAGTTACATACATATCGCAAAATGAAATTCTTGGCACTGGCACTTTTGGCTCTGACGGCGGTCGCCTCCGCGAGACATATCAACCTTGAGGATGCCATCGATCTAGAAGACATCACCGCTTACGGATACTTGTCTAAGATCGGTGTCGCGGCTGCCGACAGAATCCGTCAAGCTGAGGAGCAGGAAGACACCCATGTCAGAATCGTCGGTGGTTCCGCCTCAAATGTCGGACAGTTCCCTTTCCAGGTAATTCATCCTTTTCTTTATGCACATTGCACAGTGATATCTCGAACCAAATTTCTATTCATAATTTCGATATTCCTTCGCAGGCGGGTCTTCTTGTGAATTTCGGTGGCGGTCAGGGTGTCTGCGGAGGCTCCTTACTCAGAGCTAACCGCGTCCTTACCGCTGCTCACTGCTGGTTTGACGGTCAAAACCAGGGCTCCAGCATAATCGTTGTCCTGGGCTCAAACCGTTTGTTCTCTGGTGGTACCAGGGTCACTACTTCCAACGTTCGTATGCACGGAAGCTGGAATCCTAACTTGATCCGTAACGACGTTGCCGTGCTCAGATTGAACAATAACGTTGGCCTTAACAGTAAGTAATTAATAAAACCGTGTTTTTTGTTAATGATCTACCCTTCAGGATAATAGTCTAAGTCATAGTCATTTATTCATAAACAAGTAATTTGTGTCTGAATTTAACATAAATATTACACAATTACAGTACATACACTGAAATAAATTAAATTAATTGAATTTCATAAATTACATCAACGGTTCAAAAAATTATAAATTCACATTTCATCAATGTAGGATTTCGACATTTAAATTAAACAAAAAGGCCAACACCTAAAAAATAAAAATAATAACAATAAAATATATAACTAAGATAAATTTGCATAAATTGATAGAATAAATTAAAAAATTATATAAATAAATATTCATTATATAGTTACGTCAATAAATCAGAACACACAAAATCCAATATAAGTATTATTTAACATGACATTCTCAATAAAATTACAATTTAATAAAATTACAGTTCCTCTACAGCATATAGACACTTATTTAACAGCACTCTTTATATCTAAAGGCAGCTTGTTGAATAATTTAACGGACTGGTATCGTGGACTGTGTGTAACAATTCTTAGGCTATGATTATTGAAATTTTTATTTTTTAAGTTCAGTCTACGGGTGCCTTCTCTTATCTGCCTTTCTTTCACCGTCTCATAGTCTTGCATGTATTTGGCCATATTACTTAAAAGTACCAGTACATAAAGACTCGGTACCGTAAGTATGCCTAAATTTATAAAATGTTGTCGGCAACTTTCCCTTTGTGAGATGCGGACCATAGTACGAATCGCACGTTTTTGGAGTACGAAAGCTCTTCTACTATTATATTCATAGCTGTTTCCCCAAAAAAGTATGCTATACCTAATTTTTGACTCCACCAGCGCAAAATATACTATTTTTTTTCTGGTCTATGCTGATTTAATTTCTCAGGGCTCTCAGAGCGTAACATCCAGACTAAAACGTAATTGAATACTACAGAAATTTTCGTCACTAAAAAAACAACCGTCCTCATTTCAATTAAAAAATATTTATTCTATTACCAACAGACAACATCAACGTCATCACTCTGCCCAGCGGTAGCCAGCTCAACGAGAACTTCGCCGGTGAAAACGCCATCGCATCTGGCTTCGGTCGCACCGCAGATGGTAATAATTTTTTTATATCCAGATAAATCTACAGTTTAAGTTTATTGTGCCAATTGACTTTAATACGTTTAATTCTATAGGTTCATCTGGTGCCATCACCAACAACCAGGGTCTGAGGCACGTTACCCTGCCTGTGATCACGAATGCTGTATGCAGAACCTCCTTCCCTGCCATCCTCCAGAACTCCAACATTTGCACAAGCGGCGCCGGTGGCAGGAGCACATGCAACGGTGACTCCGGTGGTCCCCTTACTGTTAACAGGAGCGGCAGACCTATTTTGGTACGTGTATTATAATTATAAGATCTCATCGTATAATTTTACAATCATCCTAACTAAGGCGTATGTTTCGTAAAGTATTATATTTTAATAACTAGTACTAATTTTGACTATTCCAACAGATTGGTGTGACTTCCTTTGGATCAGCCCGCGGTTGCCAGGTTGGATCCCCTGCTGCCTTCGCCAGAGTCACCTCCTTCATCAGCTGGATCAACGGACAATTGTAAATTTGCTAACAGATAATCAAAATGATGGCGGTTGAAAGCAATATTTTTTTTTAATAATAAAACAAAAGTATTTTGATTGAATATTATGTGATTTTTATTTTATTCTTTCATCATTAGGATCCACAGTAATATGTAAAATGTTACCAAACAACATTTTCAAGAAATGTGTTTATATAGAAATAAAACATATTATTTAAACAAATATTCTGTTTCATTCATCTGTTTGTATCTCTTCATATATTTTATGAAGGAGCATGAAGAATCTTAGAAGAGTTATTCCCGGATGGTCACTGTTCCCCGTCTATGTCTCAATTTGTGATCATAAGCGGCAGCTGCGAAGCAGTCATGCTAGCGAAGGAGGGGGCGGAACGTCTCAGCTGCCGCGGGAGACGCCCCGGGCGTCGGGGGCAGACCAGTGGCCCCGCGCCACCGTAGGCGCGGACCTGTGGACGGTGAGTAATGGGCTAGCTCACCGTCCATCCGTCTTATGACGACAGGCCGTGCTGACGGCGTGGTCGTGTTCCACGCACGCCTTAAGTAGATGTCAGCTAATCGGAAGGGGTCTGAGAGGGCCGATGCCTGCCAGGACTGCTGGACTGATCGAAGGAGATACCGTAAAAAAAAATACCAAAAAAAAAGGGCCTGGGCGTTCAGGGCAAAGATTTGTTTATTTGTTTCCCCTCATCCCTGAAACATAGTTAAGGCCAAAATTCAGGAATTGAAATTATAAAAATAAAGAGCTATATCGGTAATAACAGTTGGTAATAATATTGCAGATATTCCTTCTTTACTCTTTCCAAAAGTTAAGAGTATTTACCGATATTGCTCGTTTATTTTTTTACCATACAAGTAAACTATCTTAATAAATAAACGGACTTAACAAAAACTTACTGGTATTTCTTTATTTTATTACACCTTTCTATTAGTGAGTGAGTGTGGCGGACGGCTCTTTTACTTTACCTAACATAACTTTTACAGGAAGTAACGGCTCGAAATTATCTTGGCCAATTAAAGTTGAATTGTCGTAAATAATATTGTGTGCATTTCCATATTTTGAAAATTTGGTAATAGAAATAACAATTATATACACTTGTTAAATAACCATTTGCACTTTTTAATAGGTCACTATAGTATAGTGACAATTTACTTTGTAATTAATACTAATAAAATTTTAACTTATTTATTTGGATACTAACACTTTTGTAGATAAACTTAGGTCGACACGGGGTAATGTGTATCTACCTATTGGATGTAGAAACAAAATAGGTGGGCTATTAGCTTATAATATTCACACAGACATAAATAGTACTTATGTATATGTTTAGTTCTATTATTAAGAACGTTTTCGCCGTGCAGCATTTCATACAAACTTTCAAGTTCTTATTTTCAGAAATAACTGAACCAATTATATTGAACTATTGTTTAAAAAGTTACTAAAATTAAATTAAAAATTTAAAAAACCCCCGGCACCAAAAAACCTATAAAAAGCCAATAATAAATTAATCCAAGCGTCGTAGCGTCGGGGGTCCGCTTCGTTCTGTGCTTGTACTAAGCGGTCTTCTTAGCGGTCCCCCGACGCTACGACGCTTGGATTAACTTTCAAACGACACCACTTTTGTCAAAATCGGTTCATCCGTTTAGGAGCTATGATGCCACAGACAGACACACAGATACACAGATGCACAGATACACAGATACACACGTCAAACTTATAACACCCCTCTTTTTTGGTCGGGGGTTAAAAAACATATACGAAAAGTCTTTAAGAAAAAAATTTAATTAAGAATTTAAAAAACCCCCGACACCAAAAAACCTATAAAAAGCCAATAATAAATTAATCCAAGCGTCGTAGCGTCGGGGGTCCGCTTCGTTCTGTGCTTGTACTAAGCGGTCTTCTTAGCGGTCCCCCGACGCTACGACGCTTGGATTAATTTATTATTGGCTTTTTATAGGTTTTTTGGTGTCGGGGGTTTTTTAAATTTTTTTTTTTTTTCGTGCTTTTTAAACTTATATTATTTTTTCTTAGCCCTGACTGTCCCACTGCTGGCCATAGGCCTCCCCCCTTTCATTTCAATTTTCTCAGTATTGCGTCTCTTCTCGCTAATTAACGAAACCAAGGAAAGATATAAATTCAAAAAAAAAATAGGAGGGAGGGGGGGGTGCACCCCCCTACTCAGCAATGCCCATGGTGACAAGCGACAACATTTCAAATCGACTACCTGTGAAAGTTGTTTATATCCCTTCATCAACTAGAAAAGAGGTGATTATCTTCAAACGGCTGAGCAGATTTTCTCGACACATAGCTAAGAACACTCTCGATTAAAATAACTTTCAAACGACACCACTTTTGTCAAAATCGGTTCATCCGTTTAGGAGCTATGATGCCACAGACAGACACACAGATACACAGATGCACAGATACACAGATACACACGTCAAACTTATAACACCCCTCTTTTTTGGTCGGGGGTTAAAAAACATATACGAAAAGTCTTTAAGAAAAAATTTAAATTAAGAATTTAAAAAACCCCCGACACCAAAAAACCTATAAAAAGCCAATAATAAATTAATCCAAGCGTCGTAGCGTCGGGGGTCCGCTTCGTTCTGTGCTTGTACTAAGCGGTCTTCTTAGCGGTCCCCCGACGCTACGACGCTTGGATTAATTTATTATTGGCTTTTTATAGGATTTTTGGTGTCGGGGGTTTTTTAAATTTTTAATTTAATTTTTTTTCGTGCTTTTTAAACTTATATAATTTTTTCTTAGCCCTGACTGTCCCACTGCTGGCCATAGGCCTCCCCCCTTTCATTTCAATTTTCTCAGTATTGCGTCTCTTCTCGCTAATTAACGAAACCAAGGAAAGATATAAATTCAAAAAAAAAAAAAATAGGAGGGAGGGGGGGGTGCACCCCCCACTCAGCAATGCCCATGGTGACAAGCGACAACATTTCAAATCGACTACCTGTGAAAGTTGTTTATATCCCTTCATCAACTAGAAAAGAGGTGATTATCTTCAAACGGCTGAGCAGATTTTCTCGACACATAGCTAAGAACACTCTCGATTAAAATACCTTTCAAACGACACCACTTTTGTCAAAATCGGTTCATCCGTTTAGGAGCTATGATGCCACAGACAGACACACAGATACACAGATGCACAGATACACACGTCAAACTTATAACACCCCTCTTTTTTGGTCGGGGGTTAAAAAAAGATAATTGGAAATTTTCCGTTTTGTTTGTAATTTAGCTGTAGTAACTATTTTTCGAAAATGTTTTTTAGAAACTTTTTAGACCTATGTATGTATGTATCTTACTTATGCGTCTGAAGTTTCATTCAAATCAGTTCAGTCATTTCGGAAAATAAGGACTTGAAGGTTTGTATGAAATGTCGTAAGGTATAAACGCTGTCCGCGCTCCAGGATGATTTCCCATCCTAAAAAATCACCATGGCGCATCATATTTGTGATAGGAGCTTGTCTAGTGATGGCATAGGAGTCTCTGGGCTCACTCCGGATGCTCATTTCAACTAGTTAGTAAGTAGTTTCACTGAACATTGGTTAAAAGACTATGAAATCGAAAACTTGCAACCGGTAAAAAATCACTGGTTACATGTGGTGACTTTAATATTAATATTTTAGACAAAAATTCAAATTGTAGTAGATTATTACATCTTTTTAAATCATTTAATTTGTTAAACGTGTTTTCGGAAACAACCCGAATTACCATAAATACTGCTACACGTATTGATGTATGAATGTTTTTTGTTGCTGCGACTACTTTGATAAATCCATTGTTAATTACCTACCTTCTGATCACAGCGGTCAAACCGTTTGTTTCGAGTCCTACACACCATTGCAAAATTACAGATAAACTCTAGACAATAAACACCCAGCAATTTGAATAAATTTAATAAAAACTTAATTAGTAATTTAGGCATTCCTGAGGAATTCTTTTCGATAGTTCACTTAGAGTTCAATAATACAATAAAAAAGAAAACTAAATCTATTTACCCTAAATTTATGTTTAGTGACTGGGCAACTAAGAGTATTAGTATAAGTAGGGAGCGATTGTTTGAGTTGTATGGCCTTAAGCCTTTCATCAACTCTAAAACTTTTAATAAATATGTTGGAACTTATTCAAAAATATTTAATAACACTTGCAAGGTAGTTATAGCCTTATTTATTAGCAACAAGATTAAGTCCGCCGACAACAAAATAAAGACGGTTTGGAAAATTATCAATAGTGAATGTAATAGAAATAAAAAATATAATAATGATATCAGACTAGACACTTCACGTGGTCTTCTATTCTCTAAAAGCAAAGTCGCTCAAGAATTTGTAGATTTTTATTCTTTACCAATATCCCACTTTTGAATTCCTCACCCTTGTTTTCTATTTATTTATTAAAAGCAAACGTTTCAGCCTGTCCGGTTGAGTTCCAATTTATGATATAAATAAACCCCATTGCAGCCGTTTAAGCTTTTAAGGTAATCAAAATCAAATTAACCAAAGATCTATGGGGAATGTCTATTAAAGTTTGTCATGCTATTATTGACACTATAGCACCGTACTTGACCTTAATTTTTAATTTGTGTGTGGACCAGGGAGTCTTCCCGGACCTTATGAAATACAGCAAGGTAATACCACTTTTCAAATCTGGGGACAGTAAAGAGACCAATAACTATAGACCCGTTTCCGTGTTGCCGGTTTTCAGTAAGGTGTTTGAAAAGGTAATTAATGCTTAATCAAATGCTCACCCTTTTTAACACCAAAACAATCTTAAATGAGAAACAGTATGGCTTCACCAAAGGACGTTGTAATACTGACGCCGGTGTCCCTCTCACTTTATTAAAACACATACATACTGCGTGGGAAGAGGTACAGGATGCCTAAGGAATCTTCTGTGACCTCTCGAAGGCATTTGATTGCGTAAATCACGAAACCTTGCTCTTGAAACCTGAGTTTTACGGTTTAAGTAAACTTGCACTCAGTTTAGTAAAATCGCATTTGAATGATAGACAGCAGCAAGTGTATAATTAAAATGCAAGTGTAATTTAACGTAAATTCACTTTTATTCAAATTTAAGTAAAAGAATATGTCTACACAGTGGGGGAGACAATATGGAAGACAGAGTTGCCATAGCCAACTCACAATATATTAACAACCTTCAATGTTGCTAGGGTAAAAATAAATATAATTTATATTTTATTTAATAAGAAAAAAAATACATCATTCATCATCATTTCAGCCGAAAGACGTCCACTGCTGAACATAGGCCTCCCCCAAGTGTAGCCACATCGACATAACATGGGGGGTTTTGCCATAATCACCACGCTTGGCAGGCGGGTTGGCGATCGCAGTACGGTTGTTACAAAAGCACAGAGAACTTTGGGGGGGGTTTGTATTTATGCTTTTGCGGTTGCACAACGACTTGCTTTGCCTGCGCTTTGCTTGGTAGTATAAATGCAAGCCTACTTTATCGCTTCCCTCAGAAACGATAAGGTGGCAGGGTCTTGAGGGGGAGCGCAACAGTCGCTAA
The DNA here is from genome assembly GCA_949152445.1 of Cerastis rubricosa. Taxonomy (NCBI): domain Eukaryota; kingdom Metazoa; phylum Arthropoda; class Insecta; order Lepidoptera; family Noctuidae; genus Cerastis; species Cerastis rubricosa. The sequence continues at coordinate 12,260,328 of OX424539.1, forward strand.
GATCCTCAAGGCAAGTCCGGTGGATTCACCTTCACGAGGTTGCCTCCCTGTTCTTGGTCTAATTCCATAAGAAATAGACGTAACAAAAACCACCGGGCGCCTTTTCTCCTAACCATGACCCTCTGTGACTGGGTGGTTGTGGGCTCGGCCGTCACTAAACTGAGCTGGCGACGGGTAGGTACATATAGTCACCTGCGCTAGGACCTGCGCAGTCGAGCGCCGTAAGCGGGGATGAAGGAATCCTGGGGGGCTGAGTCGAACGGCGCTGGCGGTAATGTGTCCGTAAGGCAACACGCCCTCTTTGGTCCGGATTTCAGGCGAAACGGTGGCCCTAACCAATAGCCAAGGGTAGGGAAATGGCCATAGTGTCCCGTCAGAGGGGCACGGCGAGGAGCGGGGGGTCCACTGTGGCAGTTCTCGGACTGCCACAGTGGTGGGTTAAGGTCATGCTGACGGTGTAAGTGAAGGTTGATCAGTTCGGGAAGGGACCGGGCGTCCCTACCGCCAACCCGATCAAGCACCCGATGTCGCACTGTAAGCCAGCCTCTCGCCCCTATATCTCGATGGTACTCCTAACGGTAAGCTAGTTTGTAGCGAGACGTTCCCAGGTGCGGGCTCCGTGGAGGGTGGGAGGCCAAAGAGATGAAACACAACTACAACTAACTATGGATACTTCAAGCCCATACGACACCAAACACACACACACACAAACACCACACAAACAAACACACCCACCACACACACATACACACACACCACACAACCACACATCGGAGTGGAGGCGAAAGCCAGGGATACTCCTAAGAGGGGTGCATACAGCACCTCTCTCGCCCCTGGGTGCTCCGCTGTCACTACAGCGGGCTCCAGCGCGGGTGTCGGTCCGGCTGCGGCGAGAACCGCGGCCAAGACCAAAATAAAGTCCCGGAAAATGCAGAGGACATCGGCGCTGATTGGGACCAGTACCGATCCTCTTTTGGTAACAGGTGTACAGCCCCCCACGACGGTTAATACCGGTGGCAGGGCCCCTCTACTGAAGACACCTCCACCTATGGCTCTTCAAGCCACCCCTCCCCCGCTGGCCGTCACTGACCAACCGGAGGAGATCAGCACCGCCGGGGACACGTCCGCGTTTACCTGGCAGGTGCAGGGTAATAGGCGGAGGACGGCGAAGAACACTCCGGCTACACAACGCGCTGAACCCTCAGCGCCAGTAGCTCCGGCCCCTACTGCGGGCAACGGCTGGAGGAGAAACAGACCGTCCAAAAAGGAACGGCGTCAGAAACGGTGGAAAGGTAAAACTCCACGTAATCTACAGGCTAACGCCGCAGGTTCGGCTAGACCGACCAGCGGTAATGTCAACTTCTCCGCAGGCAGGCGGGAGCAGGCCAAGGTCGACAGTAGTCGCCCAGGACCCAGCCAACCGTCGACCAGCACGAAGGGACCAGCCCAAACAGCAGCACAGGGACCCGATCGGAAGGATCAGGCCGCGGCCAAGCGAGCTCTCAACGAGACCTCGTCACCTCGAGGAGAGCACAAGCGGCCGCGGCTTGATAAATCCAAACGGGCCGCCAACCGCAGTTACGCCCAAGCAGTGGGCTCCGAGCTCGACGTAGCAGTTACCTGCCAACGTACGGGGTTCATTACGAAGGAAACTTCAGAGGAGGTGCTTGCGGCCATACAAAGGAGGATAGTCACCGAGTGCCTCTCCGCCAAACATGACTCACCTGCACCGGCCTTCAGAGCAAGGCCGATGTTCACCGGAGGGGTCCTGAAACTGTGGCCTGGCAGTGACCACACCTTAGCCTGGCTGAGGACCGTTATATCCGAGATGCCTCCCTCCACTAGTACCTCGCTAGTGGTCAGGAGGCAGGCGGAAATCAAAAGACGGGTGAGATGCGGCATACTCATCCCGGATGCTCAAGGGGTTTTCGCAGAGCAGTCCATCATTGGGCGCGCTCTGTGCTACCAAAATCCCTGGATCGACATCAAGGGATGGGTACTGCTGCACACTAGCAGACAGGCCGACGCGTGGTTCGTGGTGGTCGGGATCCCTGAGGACCAAATTCCCACCCTGATGAAGGCCGAACGTCGTCTCTCCTTCGGGGTAGGGACGGCGTACGTGAAATTCCAGGGTGCGAACGGCAGATTTGTCGACGTCCCTCAGGGATAGGACCCGGCCACGGAGACGATCGTGGAGGTGAAGAAGGAGGAGAAGGCAGTGTCTCCCCATAACGACACCGCGGTAGCAACCGCGGTTGCACCTGCGGCAGCAGCGCCGCCGGCGCCAACGGTGCCAGCAGCGCCAGAGGCGCCAATAGCGCCAGCGGAGCCGGCAGCGCCTGCGGCGCCAGAGGTGCAGACATCTACGGCTGTCCCGGCCGCCGCCGGCGTGGACGCCGTCCTCACATCGGGTGACGAGCTCGATGGCAATAACTTGTCGTCGGTCTCGGGCTCGGACGGGGATGGCTTCGACGCGGGCGACCTGTTTGCCGGGCTGCGTCTGGAGGGCGACGAGGAAGGCACGACCAGTGATGGAGTCCCCTTCGTCGACCTGTAGAGTGCTGCAGGCTAACCTCCACCACAGCCAAACCGCAACGGCTCAGATGCGTAAGTGGTTGGAGGTTCAACATACGGCCATTGCTTTGATCCAGGAGCCGTGGATCAGGGCTGGCCACATACAAGGCCTCTCCAATCTTGGAGGTAAGCTTCTCGTTGGTACAGATCACGATCACCCAAGATCGTGCATTTATACGACAGGCAATATTAAAACACAGCCACTAACAAACTTCTGTTGCAGGGATATCTCTGCAGTAAAGATAAAAATACAGCGTGATGACACAGAGGTTGCAGTCGTCTTCGCCTCGGCATATATGCCTGAGGCTGAGGAGCCGCCGCCGCATGACCTCGCCCGCCTCGTGAGACATTGCGAGAGCTTGGGGCTGGAGGTTGTCATAGGCGCTGACGCAAACGCACATCACCCTCTGTGGGGCATGGAAACACAAAACGAACGGGGTAAGGCTCTAGTCGATTATTTATTCACTACGAACTTAACCCTACTAAACACAGGCTCCGAACCAACCTTCGTAACCAGGCGCAGTCGCACAATCATAGACCTAACCCTGGCTTCAGAAGGTGCAGCGGCCATGGCCACCGGGTGGCAGGTGTCCAGGGAGGCCTCCTGCTCGGACCATAGGTGGATCCGTTTCGACCTCCAGGTTAGTGTCACGCCAATACTGCCACGGCGTAACCCACGCAACACAGATCGTGCTGCCTATACACGAACCCTAGAGTCCAAGCTTGCGCTGACCGATTATCGGTCGACGTTCGAGGACATCTTGCAGATTGACGACCAAGTCAACCACCTTACAGAATCAATGTTAGAAAGCTACCACTCAGCCTGCCCAGAAACCACTCCGTCCTCTACACCGGGGCAGCAACCCTGGTGGGGAGCGGATCTGGAGCGCAAGCGCAGGAAGGTAAGGACAGCCCTGAACAGAGCCATGAACAGCTGTGCTGATAAGGACTGGGACGCGTACAAAGCGGCAAAATCCTGCTACAAAAAGTGCATCAGGTTCAGGAGCAAAACTGGATGGCGTAAATACTGTGGCAACATCGAATCATGCCAACAAGCTAACAGGGTAAGGAAAATACTGGCACAGCAAAACACGACTGGGCCTGTTGTTCTCCGAAAACCAGACAGTACACTAACCACATCAACAGAAGAAGCGATGCGCGTCCTCATTGAAACTCACTTCCCAGGATGCGCTTTCGCTCAGGTAATTGAGTGGACCGAGACAAATCAAACGCCAACAGAGAACGACTGGTGCTACGCACACAAAGTGGTAACGCTGGAAAAACTCCAGTGGGCGATCCAGTGCTTCCATCCTTTTAAGGCGGCAGGTCCAGACGGGATATTTCCCGCCTTACTACAGTGGGGGGGAATCTCCGTTGCCGGTAGACTGGTGTCCCTAATGAGAGCGTGCCTGGCCTTTAGATACGTTCCGAAAGGATGGAGGGAAGTGAAAGTCATATTCATTCCAAAGCCAGGTAAGAGTGACTACAGAAATGCCAAATCCCACCGACCAATCAGCCTAACCTCCTTCCTTCTAAAAACCATGGAGAGAATTTGCGAGAGAGAGCTGAGGGAGGGCGCGTTGAAATCTATACCACTACACAGCAACCAACATGCATACAGCTCGGGTAAGTCCACTGAATCGGCACTCCACCTGGTAGTCAGTCGGATTGAAGATGCTATACATCAGAAGGGCACCTGCCTTGGAACCTTCATAGACATCGAAGGAGCCTTCGATAAAACCAACTTCTCCAGCATCAGCTCCGCCCTTTCTCGTCATGGGGCGGAACAGGTGCTGATTGACTGGATCACCAACATGCTGAGCAAACGAGCGGTTCGCTTGGAAGGAGAGCAGCAGATGGCTCTGATAGCCCGAGGATGCCCCCAAGGTGGAGTACTTTCCCCCCTTCTCTGGAATCTGGTGATAAATGATCTCATCACCAAACTCAACGCCAGTCATTTCTACACAATTGGGTATGCAGATGACCTCGCTATTCTCATCTCGGGAAAAGTGACAGGAACAATCTGTAACCTCACCCAACAGGCGCTACGCATCGTGGAACGATGGTGCAGGGAATATGACCTTTCAGTCAACCCCACGAAAACTGAGTTAGTCATGTTTACCCAAAAACGTACTTTAGGACCTTATCGCTTGCCTAAACTATTTGATACAGAACTTCAATTAGCCACCGAAGTCAAATACCTGGGAGTCATCCTAGACAGTAAGTTAAACTGGAGCAGTCACTTAGACAACAAAATAAACAGGGCGTGCATCACCTTCTGGCAGTGCAGGAGGATGATAGGTAAGAAGTGGGGCCTATCTCCCAAAATAATACTTTGGCTATACTGTGCGGTGATCCGTCCCTGATCTCGTACGGGGCGGTGGTCTGGTGGCCACGCACCAGACTAGTCACGGCCTCGAATAAACTCCAACGCATGCAAAGGCTTGCCTGCATGGCAATTACAGGCTGCATGAGAACCACACCGACAGCGGCTCTCGAAGCCATGCTGGAGCTTCCGCCGCTTCATCTGTGCATACAACAGGAGGCAACAATGGCGGCAGCACGCCTTAAAACTCTTCAACTCTGGAGTAAGTCAAACACGCAACACACTGCGGTACTAGAGGGACTCTACAACGAGTTCCCCCTGGCGAAAACCATTAACGATCGGGTACCAAAACAATTTGTATTCGACAAAAAATACAAGATCCAGCTCCACGAGGATCACCGCTGCGAGGGGTTAAATCCCGCAGAATTACGGATCTTCACGGACGGATCTAAAACAGGTACAGGTACTGGGGCTGGAGTATTCTCAGAGGATCTCAACATCCATATAGCCGTACCACTGGGGGTCCACAACACGGTATTTCAGGCGGAATGCATGGGCATTTCCCTGGCCGCATCAGCCATCTTAGCCAGGAAGGCTAGGGACCACTCTATCCGTATACTTTCAGACAGCAGGGCTGTACTGTTAGCACTTGACAACCACACGGTCAACTCCGGGTTAATATACGAATGTCACCAGCGCCTCAACCAGGTCGGTAAGCACAACATCATAACCATACAATGGATAAAGGGCCACAGCGATTCCCGGGGCAACGATGCAGCGGACGAACTCGCTAGAAGGGGTTCCAGTATGGCAGCAGTGGGACCAGAACCCATCGTGCCACTCCCCTTTGGGTATCTACGGACTCTGGTAAAGAAACCAGTGATCAACACCACAAACTGTGGCTAGACCATGGTGAGTGTAGGCAGGCCAAGGAGGCACTTCCTACTATAGACGGCCGCCTCACCAAACGGTTGCTTCGGCTGACCAAATTACAGCTCCGCATAGTCACAGCCGCCATCACTGGTCACGGCTCTTTTAATAAACACCTCTTTGTCCTAGGAGTCACAGATAGCCCACTGTGCAGAGCCTGCATGGAGGAGGACGAGACAGCAGCCCACGTGCTTCTACACTGCCCAGAGGTTGCAACATACAGGGCAAAGTATTTAGGTAACCCAGGTACTCTCCGCGAGATCGTCAGCAACACCAAGGAGCTGCTGGCCTTTCGCGGGGAGCTGGGGTGGTTGGAGTAATGTTCCCACCCGTACGCAAAATACGCGCTTTAGACGTGGAGTTGCGGAAACCAGCCCGCTATACAATACAATACAAGCACAGAGAACGCTGCTGCCCATTCTCTGGCAAGTCCCTTAGTCGTCTCCTACGACACCCACGGGAAGATATGGGATGGTGCTATTCTTTACGTCCAACACCATACAGAACAAAAATACATTATATGCGAATGTTCATATTTGATTGAACATAGTTGGGCCCGAGGGCAGAATGGATGACAAAAATGCTAATAAATAGTTTAAAAAATGTAAACTTAAACAAAATAGTATGACTCTATGTAAGTAGAGGATGAAAATACAGAATTTGGTAAAGGCCTGGAGTTTCAAGGCACTCCAATAAACTAAAGAAAATAAACAAGTAGGTATCAAGTTTGCAAATGTTAACATCAATTTTAAAATTAGTTTATAGGTAGACTTAGTTTTCTATAAGACCTTGTATAGGTTTTACTACCTATCTTGACCTCAGCCACTCTCACCCTGCCATCAGAGCCAGAAAAACTTTTACTACCCGGGCCATGGGCCATTTAAGAGGAGCAGTATTATCTGATCTTACAATCACCATTCCTATTATATATATTCCTCCATTCCATCCTACTTTCAAATTAGGATGTGCATCAATCCACTTAGGCCTGCTCTGAAGCTGGGTAAGATAATCCCTTGACCACGCCTTCCAAAAATCCTGTTTCAATTTAGATCAAATATTCCAAAATTTTAAACAATTTACATTTTTATTAGAAAGAACTACTTCAGGATATGATGTCATTGCTGTGCCAATAAGAAAATAAGTTAGTATCAGTAACCATTTCAACATGGATGGCTTTGGTAATAAAGCAAACAAATAGGGCTACATAAGCCTTTGATACTAATGGCCTACGTATCCTTGCAACCTTTATGTTGAATGGGCCACAGAAGTCTACACCTATAGTCTGAAAGGGTCTTTCAGCAGTAAGGCGTTCTTTTGGAAGAGAGCCCATGAGTTGATTGGCGGCTGCAGCCTTCACTCGATGACACTTGACACACATATGCACCACTTGTTTCACTTCCCTTATACCACTGATCAAATAATATTTTTGCAAGAGAGAGCTAAGAAGCAACTTAGGGCCTGCATGGAGAAGGCGAAGGTGTTCTCTCTCAACTGTATAGATATTCACCGATCAAGTTCACGGCAAATGTAACTTATTAACCTTTGAATGACCCGTCATCCACACGGGTCAATCAAACCCACCAGCATCTGCGAGGTTTACATACACTACACATCATAAAATAGTAAATAGTAAAACGATTAATGAATGACTGTATTTTTATAAAGACTGATTAAAAATCCGGCTAATTACCAACAAGTCTGTACCTATTGTCAATCAGTATCGCTTATTATCGACTTCCCTTAATTAACTTTGTCGACTATCACTTCAGGATTAAGATTACAAGCGTATTATAAAAAATAAACGCACTCTGCTGGTTTTTTTTTTTAATTTCCGTACCATATCAGAAATGAGGAGAAACCCCTAAAACAAAGGAAACTGATATCGCCTGTAAGATTGCTAAACTAACCGAAAATAGCAGCGGTTAGGGTACTTTGTTCTGGGACAGATGGCTGATAGGTCTCATAACCACTGTCAGCATGGGTACGTAGTTATTCCATATGCCACGAGAAACATAATTAAGCGAAACGTGTCTATGTGTCGACTGGAGGCTGGCAACACTGCCTTGAAGTAAACATTGGCTCCTTGATATTATATTCATTAAAAATAGAAAAGTACTATTTATTGACAAATTGATAGTGAGGATTTGGACTAAAGTGCACAATAAGTGAGTGCTAATGTTATTCGGACGGGAAAATAAGTGCAACACATAATAACGTGAACTATGTTGTGTGTGTTACAAAGGAACACAAAGTGAGATTTAAACTAACTGTTCGTATTGTGAACTAACAAAATAGTGCTTGGCGAATGCTCAAATAACATTTCATAGCAAGAATTGACATGGTGAAGTGATATTTTTCGTAAAATCTGGAATAAGAGGTCTGGTGAATCCGTTTTGTCTTAAAAATCGGTTAGTCAACTTATCATGCTGCTAAATAGCCAATGAAAATCAAAAATAAACCTCTGCACCAGCTGACGAATCACGTAAGTGACCAATTGGAATACAGTAAAACTCTTGACACAATCACTATCGTTCGGAAACATAATTTACAATCTTAGATACGAGTCTTTTCGGACTAAAGTATTCACCTTAAAAATCGACTATTTTGGAAAAATCTACTAATTTGAAGAATAGTTCTGAATATAAAAATCTTTCAAACACAAAAAGATTTATAATTAGCGATTCTCCACCTACCTACAAAAGGAAAATCACAGTTTATAAATTGGATGAACTCAATGTAAACGTTAAACCAAGAAAATTATTTACATCAAGATCGACAGAATCTCTTAACACTTCTCTCATTAGCACGGACTCAGAATATTTAACAAAAAGTTTAGACCTATCTACGAATGTTAATCATAGCTATATTGAAGAATTAAAAGAAGAAATTTATAGCTTAAAATCTGACTGACATTAATGTTATTAACAATGACAATTTGGGATGCACCTATGTAGGGAAGAATTCAACAGCACCAACTGAGCAACAACAAAATCAGGCTCAATTTGAGAATAATGACCGTTTATGTAATCAAGAATGTGGAAAAATATTTCTTCTATCGGATAATCAAGGTAAAGGCATTGTTTAAACGATTATCGAGAATAAAAGTGAACTTATAATCAAGGATTATAAAATACAATCTATAACAAGACCAGACGCAAAAACGAAATATGTCTTGTCAGACTGTAGCAACATGGCTAAGACATTATCAAAAACCGACAATGTTATCATTATGACAGGGAGTAATGATGTAAATCCAGTAGAGGTTATGTCAGAAATATCTATTGCAATGTATTTGTAGTAAATATATTTAATAATCTTTTCCTTAATGAATTCTTCAATATAGCTATGATTAACATTCGTAGATAGGTCTACGAATGTTAATCATAGCTATATTGAAGAATTAAAAGAAGAAATTTATAGCTTAAAATCGCAATTACGGAGTAGAGAAAAGGAATTTGACACAATAATCTTAGAAAAGAATAGTCTGTTACAAGAAATTGAACATCTCAATCAACAGATGATTGCTTTGAAACAATTATGCAAAAGTCCACTGTCAACATTAAGAAGGGCTACACCAAAGTCCCAGAAAAAACGAACTCACAAACTGTTTGACTATAAGTACAGAAGACGGGAATGTCACTACTCCTCGGAACGTCACCATGAAAGAACTAGGGGGTAAATTACGGCATTCGAAAGAGGAAAGAGAAGTATTGAATACTGGGAGCCTACGACTGGAACCGAGCTTAGATGAATGCAATACTAAAGATAAACGAGATAATCAAGGCCATTTAAAATGTAATAACACTAGGAAAGACATAAGCTTACAAACTGACAACAATTTTATTAATACTGACATTAATGTTATTAACAATGACAATTTGGGATGCACCTATGTAGGGAAGAATTCAACAGCACCAACTGAGCAACAACAAAATCAGGCTCAATTTGAGAATAATGACCGTTTATGTAATCAAGAATGTGGAAAAATATTTCTTCTATCGGATAATCAAGGTAAAGGCATTGTTTAAACGATTATCGAGAATAAAAGTGAACTTATAATCAAGGATTATAAAATACAATCTATAACAAGACCAGACGCAAAAACGAAATATGTCTTGTCAGACTGTAGCAACATGGCTAAGACATTATCAAAAACCGACAATGTTATCATTATGACAGGGAGTAATGATGTAAATCCAGTAGAGGTTATGTCAGAAATATCTATTGCAATGTATTTGTAGTAAATATATTTAATAATCTTTTCCTTAATGAATGTAAACTAAATAATCAGCTAAAGCTACTTATCCGAAATTATGAAAACTGTACATTTATTGAAACAGACAATATAACGAATGTTGCACGACAAATAATTCATCAGATAAATGTTATCCAGTACAGCAACAAATTCCTCTCTTATAACAACCACAAATTCAAAAAGGGTATTGAAACTCAGCAAATATTATCTCATTATTTCCGGAAAAATAATGATATCGTAAAATCAAAGAAAGGAACAATACCTTATTATTTTCCTTTAACTAATAAAACCTCGCAGGTAAACCGGAATGATCGAACAGTAACTAATAACATTAATATTGAACCAAGGAAAGGCACGATACCTTATTATTTTAAATCTCTGAAAATAACCTCACAGATAGACTCAAATGATTCTGCGGGGACAAAGAATCATCTTTTTCGTGACCAAAAATGAGTTTTCAGTGTTTCACCAAAACATTGCTGGCGCTTTGAATAAAATACAAGATTTAGAGGTAGCACTAAGTAAGCTGCATGATTTAAATGGAAATGTGGTAGTGGTATGTCTCAGTGAACATTTCATAAAAAGAAGTGAAGAAAAATATTTGAACTTAAATAATTTTTATCTCGGTGCAATCTATTCGAGACTAGAACGACGCGGAGGCACGTGCATTTTGTGTAAAAAGGGTTACGAATGTGTAGAGCTAGATGCAGTTAAGGAATTGCTATTGATAAACATTTCGAAATATGTGGTGTTGAAATAAAACAGCTAAAGCTAATTATAATTTGTATATATAGGATACCAAACTCTGATATTAATATTTTCTTTGATAATTTTACGAAAGTTATGACAAAACTTCAACACAAAAAAGGCAATATAGTAATTTGTGGCGACTTTAATATAGATTTACTGTTATCTGATAAAACTAGTACTACATTCAAAGAATTGATGCTTAATTATGGGCTCAAATATCACATACATGAACCGACTAGGCTTAATAAATGTATAGACAACATTATCAGCAATATACATAGTGTCACTGGTAAGACATAATTTGTACCTGTCTGATCATAATACAGCTCAACTAGTCAAAATTGAACAGAATACTTTAAACAGAGTGGAAGTGGATTACTGTTTCATGACTATAAATGATTTAAATAAAGAGAACGTTGCAAAATTCGTGGATTACATCAACTGCATACGTTTTAGTGAAGTCTATGGTATAACAGATACCAATGAAGCTTTTAACAAGTTTCATGATTTGTTGACATTATTTTATAAACTATGTTTCCCTTGTATTAGAGTTAAAATGAAACACAATAGTGGTAAATCTAAATGGATTACAAAAGGCATAAAGAAATGTTGTAATACTAAGCGCTCATTAAGGTACAAGTATTATTTAAATAAAAATAATGAAAATAAGAGTAAGTTCCATGCGTATTCTAAACTATTACGGAAGTGCATGAATAACCTACAGTCCTTGTGTAATGAAAGACACATTACTTCTTCTCGTAATAAAATTAAAGCTACGTGGGATGTTGTGAAGCGCAACATGGGTAACGAACCGTTTAGGGAATATATCGGCAAAATTATTGATGGTAGTATAACTTTGACATCTGGATCTGACATTGCTAATATATTTAATAATCACTTTGTTGACATTTCTAATAATAATGATAAGTGCTCTTAAAAATAATAAAACTGACATACATAAAATAAAATTAAATGACAAAAGTATATTTATAGAACCAACTAACGACTCTGAAATATATCGTATAATAATGTCTTTAAAAAACACTAAATCGGCTGGGTATGATAACATCACAACCGAGCTCGTTAAAAAAATAGCTCAACATATAGCATCGCCATTGGCTCACATTGTCAATTTATCTTTGGAACAGGGCCGCTTTCCTGATAGGCTTAAACTGTCTCTGATAAAGCCGTTACACAAAAAAGGTTCAAAATCAGACATTGACAATTACCGACCTATCGCTCTCACTCCAATTATATCAAAAATATTTGAAAAAAATTATGTACAAACGAGTGATTAAATTTCTTACTAAACACAACATTCTTGTTGACCAACAATACGGGTTTAGACAAAATAAATCGACGACTTTGGCAATATTTACGCTAGTGAAAGCAATGATTACGAATATTAATAATAAAATACCAACTTGCGCATTGCTTTTAGACTTAAGTAAGGCGTTCGATCGTGTTGATCATGCGCAGCTTTTAGTAAAACTTGAAAGGTACGGCATCAGAGGTCCAGCAAAAGAATGGTTTCAATCTTATCTAACTGACAGAAATCAGGTAACGAGGTTGATAAAATTAAATAAATTAAGTAACACTTTAGAAGATTTTGATTCTGAAGCACGGACTAATTGCTGTGGTGTACCACAAGGTAGTATCTTGGGGCCATTATTATTCCTTCTTTATATAAATGATCTGCCTCAGGCAATAAAACATCAGTGTGTATTGTTCGCCGATGACACCACTATTATATATTAACCTTATTAACCCCATCCGAATCCTTTGGTCCCGTTTGAGGGCCCCTTTTGGGCATCGCGCTTACGTGATCGCTGACGTCATTGATCTCTACTACACGTACGATTAGAGTTTAAGTTTGCCTGTATGAATGTAACCCATTTGGGTTCCTCGGGGTCTTAACGGCGGATGATGTAACTAACCCATATGGGTTCCACGGTGCCATGCAGGTTAAATGTAAAAATGTACAAAGTTTTGACATTGAAATTAAACAAACATTAAATGACATTATAAAATGGTTAGATATTAATAAATTAAAAATAAATATTTCCAAAACTAAAGTGCTTCATTGCAAAACATTTAAAAGTAAACCTGTACGCTTTAATGTTGCACTTAAAAACAATAATATAGAACAGGTACGTAATGCAAAATTCCTGGGTGTAACAATTGATGAGCATTTTACTTGGAAGAATCACATCGAAATAATTTCAAAAAAAAACAATCAATTCGTATTTGCTTTAAAAAGAATTAAAAATATTACATCTTTGCGGACCGCCGTAATGGTATATCACGCATACGTCTGCTCAGTAATACGATACGGTATAGTTGTGTGGGGAAACTCGTCCGAAATGGCGAAGATCTTCATCGCCCAAAAAAAGTGCATTCGTGCTATATTCAAAATGCAGTGGTCTGACTCATGCAGACCTATATTCAAGTCGCACAATCTATTGACCGTCCCATGCATTTATATTTTTACGAAGTTGCCAGGTTTGTGAGGTCCAATCTTGAACTATTAAGATAACACAAATAAAAGGAAACCTACACAAATAGATTTTGAAATGCCCGTTCCAAAGCTAGAACTTTTTCGGCGGAGCTGCGTTTGCATGGCCCCCCTAATCTACAATGCCTTGCCTAGGTCAATTACTCAACTACCCTTCAATAAGTTTTGTGTTGCGTTGCGGAAGTGGTTGTTACAAGAGTGTTTTAATTCGATAGATGAGTACTTTTAAAAATGTCCCTGTAAATTTTATACATTAAAGCACAGATATGTTTAACTGGATACTGGAAAATCTAACATTGTTAAGTATGTAGTTACCTAGTAATTCATAGATTAAGTGCAGAATCTTGTAATATTGCATGCTATATATTGGCCAAATGTGTGATACTAAATATATTATATAAGAACTTCATGTACCTACCATATTTGATGCAATAAATGAATGAATTGAATTGAATTGTCAGTGACTTCAAGAAGACCATCACGAAGGCTGAAGGTCGATCTAACACTTTAGCCTTTGTTAAGGGTTTGGATATCTTCTAGACGCTGAAAGCATTGAACTCTTATATACCTATGGAAACTCACAATTTAGGTCGTCGAAAGTACAGGTTATCGGACACCTTGAACACTCCACCTGGTAAGGCATAGTTTGATCCAGAGCGCCGCACTCGCACTCGGTGTTGGAGGAATTAATAATACCCCATTTTGCCAGATTATGTTTGCTGCGGCCTATTTGAGTACGCAATCGATCGAGCGGTGACTGTTAAAAAATTATCATTTTATGTAAAACGTAATCTTCAAATCAAAAGATTTCAATTAAAGGATACTTTTGAAACATCAAACAATTAAAACAAAGAAGGCTTATCTTGAAATGATCTATTTGCTCTACTATAAATACGAATACCGCAAGGTTGTAAATTAAAAACATATCTTCATAACGGCAAAATGAAGTTCTTGGCACTGGCACTATTGGCTCTGACGGCGGTCGCCTCCGCTAAACACATCAACCTTGAGGATGCAATTGATCTAGAAGACATCACCGCTTACGGATACTTGTCTAAAATCGGTGTCGCCGCTGCCGACAGAATCCGTCAAGCTGAGGAACAGGCAGACACCCATGTCAGAATCGTCGGTGGTTCCAACTCCAATCTCGGACAGTTTCCTTACCAGGTATTTAATCTATTTCATTGTTCACATTGATGAATGATTCGTCTAAACAACTCATTTTTCGTTTTTAGAAAGTGTAAAGTTCGGTTATTCTTCTCAGGTTGGTCTTCTTGTGAACTTCCCTGGCGGTCAGGGTGTGTGTGGAGGTTCTCTCATCAGAGCTAACCGCGTCCTTACCGCTGCTCACTGCTGGTTCGACGGGCAAAACCAGGGCTTCAGCTTAACCGCTGTCTTTGGTTCAGTCCGTTTGTTCTCTGGTGGTAACAGGGTGACTACCTCCAATGTTGTTATGCATGGAAACTGGAACCCTCACCTGATTCGTGACGACGTCGCCGTGATCAGATTGAACTCTAATGTTGCTCTTGGCAGTAAGCAAATAATAAACCGTTTCTTTTTTGCTACAAAATCCACAGTCATCATTTGAAATAAAAATAATTTTATACATGTACCAACAGATACCATCAACGTCATCAATCTGCCCAGCGGTAGCCAGCTCAACGAACTGTTCATCGGTGAAACCGCCATCGCATCTGGCTTCGGTCGCACCAGTGATAGTAAGATGGTTTTTAACATGTTGTTCTGGATTTACAGTTCTGAATAATTTGGTTACTGAATTAACTAAACATTTCTTTAAATTCTATAGGTGCAGCAGGTGCCATCACTACCAACCAGGCTTTGAGCCACGTTAGCCTTCCTATTATCACGAACGTGGTCTGCAGAAATTCGTTCCCATCCATCATCCAGGACTCCAACATTTGCACAAGCGGTGCTGGTGGCAGGAGCACATGCAACGGAGACTCCGGTGGTCCCCTTACCGTCAACAGGAACGGCAGACCAGTTTTGGTATGTATTTTGAAGATGACTTGTCTTAAGCTTATATAGCTCATTACGAGATAGCGTAGTCTCCACAAAGTTGCGGTTATTATTACTTGTACTTTTATCTCGTACTAATTTTGACTATTTCAACAGATTGGTGTGACTTCCTTTGGATCTGCCCGTGGTTGCCAGGTTGGATCCCCTGCCGCCTTCGCCAGGGTCACCTCCTACGTCAGCTGGATCAACGGTCAACTGTAATCGAATCTATAGAAAATATTGCAAGACACAATAATTTTTTAAATCATTTTTAAGCAATAAAACTTAACTTTACTAAAAATAGCGTATCAACAGCTATACATTGAGCAGCTTGTATCTGTTATGTTTGCATACAGTAAAATAATCTAAACTAACAACAAACTAATATATATCATCAACAAATTCCTCCTCAACGCGGTCAATCGGTAATGTGCGGAAGAGACTGGTGGCATGGCCACGAAGTGGCACACTTGAAGAAAAATTTTTGATTGTATATTTTACCGGTCAAACCCGATTTCCGGCTAAACTAGTTTGTCCTAAGCTAAACTAGGACTCAAAAACGCGCAAGCCGAGCGAGCGTAGCGAGCGACGCCACATCCAAGTTGGGCACATTGTAAATGTTTTTTTGGGTCACTGATAAACCAGTAAACTGGTTTGGCCTAGGACAAACTAGTTTAGCCTCAAATCGGGTTTGGCCGGTAACATATACATTAGTTTGTTGTTTATAGTTTAGATGATTTTATTTTATTTAAATTTCATTGTACATAGCTGGCAAGTTTAAATAAAAACACAATGCCTTAAAAAATACATATATACTATGATAATAACATAGTATGTATGTATATTTATTTATATTTGTTCTGTATGGTGTCGGACGTAAAGAATAGCACCATCCCATATCTTCCCGTGGGTGTCGTAAGAGGCCACTAAAGGGACTTGCCAGAGAATGGGCAGCAGCGTTCTCTGTGCTTTTGTAACAACCGTACTGCGATCGCCAACCCGCCTGCCAAGCGTGGCGATTATGGCAAAACCCCCTTATGTCAATGTGGCGTTGGGGGAGGCCTATGTCCAGCACTGGACGTCTTTCGGCTGAAATGATGATGATGATATTTGTTTATGACGGCACGGTTGACGCAGTGGCTAAGCGATTGACTACTGCGCTGCCTGTCTCGGGTTCGATCCCCGCACGGAACATGTATTTGAAAGGCCTACAAATAGTTGTTCCGGGTCTGGTTGCTTGTGTATGTGAGATTCCTAGTGTGGGGCAAAGTTTTCTATTTTATTATTAAATTAAAAGCTTTTATTTAACTTGCAATGTATGTATGTATGTATGTTTGTTTGTTATGGTGGAATCTTGGAAGCTAAATTAGAACCACTTTCCGATGTCTGATTGAGCTGAAATTTTTCGCACACCTTTGGTTCTGAAGACAATACATTTTTATGTCAGACGTAACTTAATCCGGCAGCCAGGATCGTCTCCCTGCAAGGGAACTCCTCAACGGTTAATAGCGTGGACACGAAACTTTACATACGAGTTTATTTTTGATGGATAATCACGACTTGTATCATAAACTCAACCTTCAGTCAGGATCGTCTTCTCACGGGGGAACTCTTCAACGGTTAATAGCGTGGACACGAAACTTTGCATACGAGTTCATATTTGATAGATAATTACGATTTGTATCATGAAGTCAACCTGCAGCCAGGATCGTCTTCTCACGTGGGAACTCCTCAACGGCTAATAGCGTGGACACGAAACTTTGCATACGAGTTCATATTTAATAGATATTCACAATTTGGATCATGAACTCAACCTTTAGTCAGGATCGTCTTCTCACGGGGGAACTCCTCAACGGTTAATAGCGTGGACACGAAACTTTGCATACATGTTCATTTTTGATGGATAATCACGATTTGTATCATGAAATCAACCTGCAGCCAGGATCGTCTTCTCGCGAGGGAACTGCTAAACGGCTAATAGCGTGGTGGACACGAAACTTTACATACGAGTTCATATTTGATGGATAATCACGATTTGTATCATGAACTCAACCTGCAGCCAGGATCGTCTTCTCACGGGGGAACTCCTTAACGGTTAAATACTCGTATAACTCGTAATAACTCGTATGCAAAGTTTCGTGTCCACGCGACACGAAACTTTGCATACGAGTTCATATTTGATAGATATTTACGATTTGTATCATGAATTCAACCTACAGCCAGGATCATCTTCTCACGAGTGAACTCCTCAACGGTTTATAGCGTGGACACGAAACTTTGCATCATCATCATCATCATCATTTCAGCCGGAAGACGTCCACTGCTGGATATAAGCCTCCCCCAAGTTTCGCCACATTGACATAACATGGGGGGTTTTGTCATAATCGCCACGCTTGGCAGGCGGGTTGGCGATCGCAGGTTGTTACAAAAGCACAGAGAACGCTGCTGCCCATTCTCTGGCAAGTCCCTTAGTCGCCCTTTACGACACCCACGGGAAGATATGGGATGGTGCTATTCTTTACGTCCGACACCATACAGAGCCTTCGCAAACTTTGCATATGAGTTCATATTTGATAGATAATTACAATTTGTATCATGAAGTCAACCTACAGCCAGGACCGTCTTCTCACGAGGGAACTCCTCAACGGCTAATAGCGTGGACACGAAACTTTGCATACGAGTTCATATTTGATGCATAATCACGATTGGTATCATGAACTCAACCTACATTGAGGATCGTCTTCTCACGAGGGAACTGCTCAACGGCTAGTAGCGTGGACACGAAACTCTGCATACGGGTTCATTATTGAAGGATATTCACGATTTGTATCATAATATTCAACCAGCAGTGAGGATCGTCTTCTCACGGGGGAAACTTCTCAAAGGTTAATAGCGTGGACACGAAACTTTGCATACGGGTTCATATTTGATGGATAGTCACGTTTTGTATCATGAATTCAACCTGCAGCCAGGATCGTCTTCACATGAGGGAACTCCTCAACGGCTAATAGCGTGGACACGAAACTTTTCATACGAGTTCATATTTGATGGATAATCACGATTTGTATCATGCACTCATCCTACAGCCAGGATCGTCTCCTCACGATGGAACTCCGCAACAGTTAATAGCATGTATATGAAAAAAGTGTTGAGATTAAGATAATAATTTGTTCAGAAACGATTACGGCAAAACTAAAAATGTAAAAATAAAATTATAAGTAAGAAAACGTTTTTAAAAAAAGCTTTTATTTAAATGCTCTAAAAAGAAGAAAAATAAAATGTTTCAACTTAAAACCTCATTATACACAATTTATATGATCATAAAAGCTTGTTGCGAGGTTTACTTGAGTAAATAAACTAGTACCTATTTAATTGAGTAACTTAATCTGCTCTGTTTAAGTTTTTTTTTTTAATTTTCGTCTTTTTGAATACTTATTGGTACTTACGCAAACCTCGCGACAAGCTTTTATGATCATATAAATTGTGTAAAATGAGGTTTTAAATTGAAACATTTTATTTTTCTTCTTTTAAGATCATTTAAATAAAAGCTTTTTTTTAAAACGTTGTGTTAAATTTTTTTTTGTATGGCATGTATCAGAAATGAGTGGTCAAATTTAAGGGTCTGATGTAGACTATCAAACTGGCCAACTTTATCCATAAGACCCATATCATACAAAAAAGTGCGTAGTATGACTGCTACTTACATATCAGCCAGAATTTTTTAATTGATAAATGCAAACATTATCATACTATTTAGACATAAGCTTATAATTTTATCAAAAAATGCACTATAAATACAAAGCATGAACAGTTTCATTTAGTTACATACATATCGCAAAATGAAATTCTTGGCACTGGCACTATTGGCTCTGACGGCGGTCGCCTCCGCGAGACATATCAACCTTGAGGATGCCATTGATCTAGAAGACATCACCGCTTACGGATACTTGTCTAAGATCGGTGTCGCGGCTGCCGACAGAATCCGTCAAGCTGAGGAGCAGGAAGACAGCCATGCCAGAATCGTCGGTGGTTCCGCCTCAAATGTCGGACAGTTCCCTTTCCAGGTAATTCATCCTTTTCTTTATGCACATTGCACAGTGATATCTCGAACCAAATTTCTATTCATAATTTCGAAATTCCTTCGCAGGCCGGTCTTCTTGTGAATTTCGGTGGTGGTCAGGGTGTCTGCGGAGGCTCCTTACTCAGAGCTAACCGCGTCCTTACCGCTGCTCACTGCTGGTTTGACGGTCAAAACCAGGGCTCCAGCATAATCGTTGTCCTGGGCTCAAACCGTTTGTTCTCTGGTGGTACCAGGGTGACTACTTCCAACGTTCGTATGCACGGAAGCTGGAATCCTAACTTGATCCGTAACGACGTTGCCGTGCTCAGATTGAACAATAACGTTGGATTTAACAGTAAGTACTTAATAAACCGTGTTTTTTGTTAATGATCTACCCTTCGCGATAATTGAATACTACAGAAATTTTCGTCACTAAAAAAACAACCGTCCTCATTTCAAATAAAAAATACTTTATACCAACAGACAACATCAACGTCATCACTCTGCCCAGCGGTAGCCAGCTCAACGAGAACTTCGCCGGTGAAAACGCCATCGCCTCTGGCTTCGGTCGCACCGCAGATGGTAATAATTTTTTAATATCCAGATAAAGCTAAAGTTTTAGTTTATTGTGCCAATTGACTTTAATACGTTTAATTCTATAGGTTCATCTGGTGCCATCACCAACAACCAGGGTCTGAGGCACGTTACCCTGCCTGTGATCACGAATGCTGTATGCAGATCCTCCTTCCCTGCCATCCTCCAGAACTCCAACATTTGTACAAGCGGCGCCGGTGGCAGGAGCACATGCCAGGGTGACTCCGGTGGTCCCCTTACTGTTAACAGGAGCGGCAGACCTATTTTAGTATGTGTATTAATATTATAAAATCTCATCGTATAATTTTACAATCATCCTTACTAAGGCATATTTTTCGTAAAGTATTATATTTTAATAATTAGTACTAATTTTGACTATTCCAACAGATTGGTGTGACTTCCTTTGGATCAGCCCGCGGTTGCCAGGTTGGATCCCCTGCTGCCTTCGCCAGAGTCACCTCCTTCATCAGCTGGATCAACGGACAATTGTAAATTTGCTAATAGATAATCAAAATGATGGCGGTTGAAACACTTTTTATAACAAAATATTTTTTTTATAATAAAACGAAAGTTTTTTGATTGAATATAATTTGATTTTTATTTTATTCTTTCATCAGCTGGATCAACAGTAATATGTAAAATGTTACCAAACAATATTTTCAAGAAATGTATTTAAATAGAAATAAAACATATTATTGAAACAAATATTCTGTTTCATTCGTCTGTTTGTATCCATTCATCTATTTTAAGAAGGAGCATGAAGAATCTTAGAAGAGTTATTTCCGGATGGTCACTGTTCCCCGTCTGTGTCTCGATTTGTGGTCATAAGCAGCAGCTGCGAAGCAGTCATGCTAGCGAAGGAGGTGGCGGAACGTCTCAGCTGCAGCGGGAGACCCCCGGGCGTTGGGGGCAAACCAGTGGCCCCGGGCCACCGTAGGCGTGGACCTGTGGACGGTGAGTATATGGGCTAGCTCACCGTCCGTCCGTCTTATGACGACAGGCCGTGCCGACGGCGCGGTCATGTTCCACGCGCGCCTCAAGGAGATGTCAGCAAATCGGAAGGGGTCTGAGAGGGCCGATGCCTGCCAGGGCTGCGGGACTGTTCGAAAGAGTTACCATAAAAAAATACCCAAAAAAAAGGCCTGGGCGTTCAGTGCAAAGATTTTTTATTTGTTTCCCCTCGTCCCTTAAACATAGTTAAGCCCAAAAATTCAGGAATTGATATTAAAAAAAATTAACGAGCTATATCGGTAATAACCACAGATCGGAGTAGGTAGATTAAATTGGGGTCATTGATCCGAAACCTTTATATTAATATTCAAATATTAATATTAAAGGCACCACATATAACCAGTTATATGTGGTGCCTTTAATATTAATATTTTAGACAAAAATTCTAATAGTAGTAGATTATTACATCTTTTTAAATCATTTAATGATTTTCTTGATTTGATCATTTTTTGATTTTTCAGCCTAGCGTCTCGATTACACATATAGCAAAAAAATTAAATTTATACGTTTCTTTGGCATATTGCACACCGTTGGAAAGGGGACAGACTAGAAAACTTTTTAAAAGAATTCGAAGCTCCCGATCGCTTTTTGTTTTTTTTTATAGCAATTTAAAGTTGAGTTTTAAATTTATTTTTCTTTTACAAAAAAAATACGAGCTATTAAAAAAGAAAGTAATTGTTACTAGCAAGTAATTTTGAATTTGATAGAATCATACAACAGTGCACATCAAAATTAAATCGAAATTTTAAGTCTAAACATTTTTTTATTTGACCTTAAATGCTGAATTTTGGAATTTTTCAAAATTTAAATTAAAAAGCTCGTATAAAAATACCCGTGTGGCAAAGAATGAGTTATAGGGAGTAAAGAGATAGTAAATGACCTCTCCTTTCGGCCTATTCGATTTGGCAAACGATGCACCAAACACCCTGTATAATAGTCCTCTTGACCGTTTTCGGTCCTGACGGCCAAACTTAGTGGAGATTAGCCACCGACGCGGGAGATTTTTTTTTTTTTTTCTTTATTTATTAGAGAGGGTTTTAATCTAGACAGATTATGCCACCCTCATTGTTACAAATCAACTTATAATACTAAACAAACATTTAAAAATCACCTTAAACTACTTCTGCGATTAATGCCCCTGGCTACGAGCCTGTACAACATCCTGGCTGCTTCTGAAGCAGGGGCAGCCAGGACGCTGTTACACACCCCAGTCTCGCAGATATTATCGAATATACTTAACAGCTCTCGTCTCTCCGGCTCGTTCCGAACACACTCCATGATAATATGGTAAACATCTTCAATCACGTTGCATTCTATACAATTTGGCGACTCAACTTTACCCATTAAGAACGCGAATTTATTTAAGGGTATGTGTCCGGAACGAAGTCGAAGAGCTAAAATTATCGTCTGCCTTCCCATATTGGCATTGTCTATCCACGTTCTTTTAGACACGCTTGGCTGTATGGTGGCGTACCATATACCTTTACTGCGGCTCCTTTCGTTAAAATATTCTTGCCATTTATTATAGCCCATGTGTTTTATTTTAAAATAAAGCTCGGTATAATACGGCACACACGAATACGTCTCGCCGTCGTCTGATGCCTCCTTAGCAAGGCGGTCGACCATCTCATTACCTACAATACCAATATGAGAAGGCACCCACTGTATTATCACATTTTTATTTTTACTCCTAAGTTTACATATCAATTCCAATATATCATAGGCAATGGATATCCCACGTTTGGGTGAGGTACATTTTCTCAATAACTGTAAAGCACTACGACAATCACTGACAACCAAAAACTTAGAACATGGAATTGAGTCGCTATACGACAAAGCCTCTAAAATTGCTATTAATTCAGCATGCATTATTGAGATCACTGAATCAAGTTTTAGTTTGATCGAGGCGTTTGTTACTGTGTCAAAGAACGCCAAGCCGATTTCATTATTAGTTATTGACGCATCCGTATAAATTGTATAAGACGCGAGTAGGGTAGAATTGGGGGTTCTGGATCACTTGCTCTCGCTTTGCTCGAGCGCATGATCCAGAACCCCCAATTCTCCACACATAAACACAATATCATTTTAAGCTTAAACATTTTTAGTAGTTATAGGACAGTTATTTATATTATTAATTAAAGAAAGGTATTTCATCTTCTGGCAGTATCTGGTAGCATAGAATGTCTTCTGAATCAGGAAACACTATATCACGCACTATACTTCTTGTTATTAATTTAGTGTCAGGCACAGCATTTGGTGACCTTGCAGCCAGTTTTTCAGGACCAGGATGTATGTTGCCAACTCGACCAAATGTAAGGAGCTCATTGCGACCTCTCTTGAGTGTTAGATATGTCGTATTTTCAATGGTGGATTTTACTGAGTTTTGCTCTGTCTTGCTTGTATTGTTCTGAAGTTTTGATGAACTGGTGTTCATTATTTTTTGGTCACTAATGTCTTGAGTAAATAGAATCTCACCACTAGTATTCTTGAAAATAACTTTAGAAATGCCTTCCAAATCAAATTTCGATGAATGAAACATATTGTGAATAATATTAATTTATTATTTTTTCTTGATATAACAAGCGTTGGTTAAGATGGAACCATCACATTACAATGCTAAGAGTTTAATGCCGTGTGGAGATATGCATATTTCATTATATATTCTCTCCCTTTCACAGCGTTCAAATAAACACAATCAGGATAATGTATAGCATGTTGCATCCAAGGATCGTCATAAATCTCCCAATCTTCGATAACACCACCGCATGAGAAACATGCTGCAATATCATTTATACTATTTCCATAGTAAAAGAATCCTGCGTCAGCCATTTCCATCACTAATCTTTTCTTTTTATTAAACACCCCCCAGTAATAATTAAATGAAAATTCACGCATTTTAAACTTGTTATACATGTCATATCGAGGTTTGTATTCATTTTGAGACATGTTCTATTCACTTTCTAATTCAATTATAAACGTATAATGATATCATCTACCTTTTGTCAACAACTTATAAAGACCGGACAGCGGTAGAAAACTAAGATGTGTTTTACCTAACTATAGAAATAAAACAAAAACAATATTTATTTTAGAATTTTATTATCAAAGCACCACTTATTTAAACATAATACATTTTTTAAAGCACATACAGAGTCATGATAAATACAGTTATATAAATCTTGAGAATGTTTATATAGATCGTATAAACTTATCAAACTAGAACAACCTTTATCTTCTAAATTAAATATATTACAATTACTATTTTCTAAAATATGCTTTAACCACAACACTTTTTCTGAACCTTTAACGTAGATACATTTATCTCTTAAAATATCTATAACCAAATTCTGATAATTAGAATAGGGTAAAAATCCTTCACACCAGTGTATCTTTCTGTTACGCTCAATCCAAGAAACTTGTTTTTTTTCTAGTTTCGTTAATTTTGAAAATGGAAATGGTGGCTTTATTAAAAACACTTGTAATTTTTTATCATACAATATAGCGATTTCTTTTATTATAAATTCATTTGTCTCTGTTTTAAAGCCTTGAATATCCACAATAGCAATCATGATAACCTGCGCACAATGTTGCTGAGAGGTTTGTATTCCACAAGTCGATCGTTTATAATCAAACAATATGCAGTCGTCTTATCTGGTATTGCCGTAGAACATTCAATTTCCAACCTCACGTCCACTGGACCTGTTTTCAGGCTATCGTTTTGTCTTGAGCAGTCTAAGATAAAGAGAGGAGCTTTTTCTTTGAACTCCTTTAGATCAAGCAACGGGTCTATTGGACAGTTGTAATACGACTGACGAAATTTCACAAACATTTCGTATAATATACTATATTTGTTCTCAGAAAACTTTAAACCTAAAGGTTCATATGGATAATAAATATTGAGAATTCAAAAAGAGCGTAACGTTTGTTACTTCACAATGATCGAATACTGAACCGTCTTTAGTTTTATTATTTTTTCGATTAGTTTGTAAACAAAAAATTACATATCTAGGTTTTTCCAATTGTGAAGCAGTTTTAACTGACCAAGAATGCTTTGTTGTTTTAGGTAGTAACGGATACTCATACAAATCCCAATTTCTAAACGCCAACTGAATAGGTTTATCTCTTTCTAAATGTTTTAAAAGTGACAGTCGTTCTCGGTCTGATACTTTTATATGCGGCACCCTCCACTGAACTCTTTGTACATCTATTTGAAAATTAACAATATCATCAGTAAGGATAACGCTATTTAAATTAGTGTTACTTCTGTTCAATATAAGTTCATGTTTACAATTTATCACTATTTTATTATAATCCTCTGCAAATCCTAATACCTTATTTAATGGTATCACCGCACTAAAATGTCCATCACTTTCAAATCCCTCTAAACTCCAACCCCATAGGGCAGCAACTTTATTTTCTGCTTCATTTAATGAAATGTATGATTTTATTGTTGATGTTATTCCAGAATTTTTTATGCGGTCTATTTCAATACCATTCATTTCGTATCTGATGTCTTGAAACAAAAACATAACAGAGTTATTAGTGAACGTAACATTTTTCTTGATTGGATTCCCATCTTTACCGAAGAGCTTCGCTTTTCCTTCGATGTAAATTGAACTGGCTGATGGTAGCACGTATATGTCTTGCTGGTGGATGGGAATTCTGATTTCATCGTTTTCTCTAAAGCTGTTATTGTAGGGATTGTATGAATGGACTTCATAACTTTCGATCGAAGTGTCGAAGTGTGGTAATTCAGTAACCTGTAGTATATTCATACTTTAAATCCTAGGGCTTTTAGAAAATCCTTATTTGCTTTAGTCAATTTCTTAACTTTTTCCTTGCGTCTTTGCACCTTAACAATCGCAGAAGAACTAAGACGTTTTTCATTCGCTTGAGTGTTTTTATAATGTACTATCATTTTGTTTTCCTTAAGTGAAGACGTAACTGAACTTGTTCCTCTCCAAAATTAATACAGTGTCCAAATTGATCTACAATCTTAACAGATACCGATGAAATTATATTTTTATTTACTGGAAAGTAAATAACATTTTGCGGTATTTCCATGCACTGTTGACCTGGAGTAGTATCAGACACAAATTCATGAATAAAATGAGTTGGTAATCCGTTGCAGTACGAACCCTGAACAAGATCACATTCGATTCTGATTACAGACAGACCTTTGTTAATAATGGGAATATTTGGTCTTGATTTTAATACTGAAAAAAAGTATATCAAACCGCACTCATATTGATCTGACAAATGCAAAGTATGAAACTAGTTCCGATTTTTTCCCAGAGATGGTAATCGTAGTAGACATACTTCTATACTGACAACTTTCAGCAGATCCTGCTTATTTTATTCCTTCACTGCACCAAAAATTCTTCAAAAAGTTTAAACAAAGATGTCCACAATTAAAAGGGTGATCACGCTGAATATTATCATAATTATAGTGAACTTTGGATCCCAAGTATTTTATAAATTCCTTAGGAGGCTTGAGATTTCCGTAACTATCAAAATACTCAATATAATCGTTGTATTTTGCATAGGCTACCCAATGAGAACCAGGATTTTTAGAGCTATCTAAATTTATTACTCCACATTCTTTTTTAAAAGGATGTTTAGGGAGCTTATCTCTCATAAAGACACCTCTGAAATAGGGAATATTATTTCCATACTTCAAAATGTCCAAATTACTCAAGGCTCGTTTGGGTAGCCAATATCTTAGTTTTTTTCTTTTGATACAAAAATACCGAGTCCATCTTTATGCGGTTTAAGGTGTATTCCTTTTCCGATGCAGAGAGCTTCCATCTTTTCATTGTGTCTCTTCGATTCAGCCCATAACTTTTTCGCCATCTTGAATTCATTTATGGTTTTAGCAATACCAGCTGCACCACCTGCTAAAGCTCCCGCCGCAGATAATCCCGCAAAAATCGGAATCAACGGCAATACTCCACCAGTTTTTGGTATAGGAATAACACGAGGAAGTTTAATCGATGAATCGCCAGCTAATTCTCTGGCGGCGGCCATAGCTAATTCTATTGCCACTTTCTTGCATTTCGGTTTTAATTTTTTTATATGTTTCCCCGTTTTTCTAATAACATTTTTAAATTTATTTTTTAATCCTTTTCCACATTTAATTTTAGGAGAACTCTTTTTGTCGTCTTTTTTTAGACCAAATCCAGTTTTAATTTTTGCCGTCATAGCACTGCTTACTAAGCGTGCTGCCAGTTTTTCCCCTACACTCGCATCTGAGGCAAGTGCGCGCTCTTTAGCCATATTTAACAAAACTAAATCTGCCTTGTGACGATCCTTTAACTTTGAAGACTCGTGATAAGCAATGTCGTGTTGTTTGCAATATTCATCTAACTTGTTAACACCTTTATCTCCACGTGTAAGCCTTTTAATTAATTTAGTGCCAGGCCCACAATAATTGTATCCCGGTAAATGTAATTCAAATGGTAAATGATTTATAATCCAATTGAGAAGACTACTCTCTTCAATACACATCATAAGACTGACACATTTGGACTGAACACTTAATAAATATTCGATTTATCAATCCAACTGTTTTCAGAAGAAGGCAAACCTAACCATTTAACCAAAACCCTGTTTCCTTTCCTTCTAAGAACTTTTTCAACCAGATACATGTGAGGATTTTTTGTCTTTTGAAGCTCTTGTACATAAAATGCTCCTAAAATGGGTTGGCCTCTGATTGCATCTTCAATTAAGTAGGTGATAGGAGTTGTATTTTGTTTTTTTCGAACTTTAAATATTTCTGTCGACCAGTTGGGAGTATATCCTTTTTCAAATGTCCCCTTATACTTACTAATGCGTACATAATCACCCTCTTTAAACTTGCTTTTTAGGCTAATAGTTTTTACTAGACTGAAATATCTTTGTAATATGTGTTTTTTATTAGTGTTATCCACGTTTGCTGGGATTTCATCAATTGTACGATGATAGGCGTGATTGTATTCATAAATAACATTATTAAGAGTACTGTCTATCCAATTATAGTTACCTTTTAAACTAAATTTCTTGTACAGTTTCGATTTCAATGTTCTAATAAATCGCTCGACTATTGACGCCTTTTTTGTTGAGAAGGTTGAATAATGGTTTATGTTATAAGATTTCATAAGGTTTTGAAATATGTTATTATAAAATTCTGTTCCATTATCCGTTTGCAGATTTTTGGGAACACGTCCACTAACCAACAAAATCTTGAAAGAATTGCATACACTATCCTTTGTCTTACTTTTCAAAGGAAAGGCCCAGGCGTATTTCGAAAATGTGTCAATAACAGCAAGAATAAACTTGAAATTTTTATTTTCTTTGGAAATTGATTGCATATCAATTAAGTCTGCTTGCCAAAGGTCATCTATATCTTTCATAATAACATGTCTTCGCGGAAAGTTTAGTCTTGCATTTTTATGTATTTCGTTGACTACGTCGGCTTTACTCATATTTTTAATTCAGTATATCAACATTTGTCTTGAACCCACCAATAATACTGAATGAAAAGCATACTATCTCCACTATTTATTCTCTAATTATATCAGCTTCTTTTAATTCTTCAATTATCGATAAAATTTCATTATCATGATTTGTATTGCCAGCATCTCTTGAAGCGACTAATAATTTTAATCTCTCAACCAATTCATTGGGATCATCCCAATATACCAAGTCGGTATTGTTTTTGTACTTCTTTAACTTTGGCAAGTTGCCTCCAAGTTTGGCGTGAATGTTATCATTTAACGTGTCAGTAAAAAATGGTCTGATTATTTCACGATATTTTATTCCTTTATCACCTTTTATTTGACCTTTAGGATTAAAGTCTCTTTTGTGAGCATTTGTGTAATGCAATATATCCTTGTAGACAAGTTTATCTTTAGGGGATACTAATTGTAAATCAGGTTTTTTTCGAAGTAAAAGTTCTTTCAGGCCAGGAGTTAAATTGTAAGATTTATCACCGATTTTAATCAAAATGACGCTATCGTTGTTCAAACTATCAATTTTAGAAAATGATACTATCGAATTACCCATAAATAAAGTTTTGTTTTCACTTCTTATTCCAAACGGTATATTTACACCATCATAAATATCATAATCCTCTAATGAAATCTCTAAATCATCTTCCATTTTAGGAGACTTTTTAACCAAGTGTGTGGAATTTTGATTTGGTTCGTAACAATCCTCAAATTTTGTAGTCGACCTACTATTAATTTCATCCAATTTAATATCTCCAGAACATGTGGGGGTTGTATTTTGTAACAAAAATATTTTTTCCATATTTGTGTTGGAATCAGCTAGCGTTTTAAGAGGATCTGTGACAGGTTTAAGCATTTTATCGAGTGACAAGTTCATTGTGTGTTCCTGGTTCTTCATATGTTTTATTTTATTCTTTATGGAGTCTACGGACTTTATTAATTCTATCTTAATATTTTTCTCCATATTTAATTATCAACTGCGTTCAGCTAGTGAACAAATCATACTGAATTTGTTTTCGCATGTTAATTACTTATATGTATAAACAATAACATGGGGCTTAAACATAACTGGCTATATGTGGGTGTACTATTAGGGTATGCCTCTGCATAACCCTTCGAGGATTACAGACATGAAGTATATAGGAACAATCAATCAAATTTAAAAAAAGTATCGAAGTTCTGCCTGTACCTTCCATTATTTAATGACGATTCTTTGTTAATAAGTAGAAAATTATAAGGTTTACTCCAAACAGTTTGACAAATATTTTTAAACTCTTTCCATTCTAAATCAGAACTTACATGCTCTTCATAAATATGCTTTAAATTTACATCGTCTTGTTTAAATATTATAAGAAAATTTACATTATCACGTAACAATTGTTTCGGAATTTTGGAATAGGTTTGTGATAGGTAGAAGCAATCGATTTGCTTATGTCTACCCATAGAAAAATAATTGCGGATATTAATTTGATTTTCACATGCTACATCATCAAAAATAAATACCGAGTTAGTTAAAGCTTCACTCGGAGATATTACATCTTTGTCATCATTAAACTCGTAGAACTTTATTTGAGGTACTCTTCTTAATACTTCGCTTAAAAAACGATATTTTGGCTGAAAACTTGTTTTTGAGTAAAGATAAAGATTCTGAAATTTTAGCCCATTTTCATGCAGAAGCAAACTGATCATCACGTTTGTTTTACCACAGTTCGAAGGGCCGCATATTATACAACGAATCGTATTAGGCAGTAAAATGCTGTGTTTGATTTGGTGAGCAGAGTCACTAAAATTTATATTATTATTAACGTTCAGAGATATGGGTTGTTTAATCAACTTCATCTTGCTAATTACTTCAATTCTTTATAGACCTTCATATTTATATACACGACTTATATGGTAAGTAACTTTATCCCAATCCTACAACAAGTTTAGACTTGATTATTTGCATCGTAAAAGATAATATTAAATATGGTAAGTGTAACTTAATTCCTGTACCAGTTTCAATATAGTGAAGCAACAAAGCTCATAATTCAGTTTATTACTATTCTTCCAATAAGTAGGACCTATTCAGAATTAAATCTTCAAGGCAAGTATTTCTATAATTTTATATTTCATATAATTATGATATCTCAATAATTAATTATTAGAATTTATGTCTAACCTTTTTTTTTCGTTTTTACAGAATTATGTCTGTCTCCCCATCGTATAGTCCTGTGGAGAGTGATTTTCTTGCGGTGCGTATTTAATTTATCGTTATTTGAGCCATTTGTAATTTACTTATGTTATAATTATTTTATGTTATAATTATTTTATGTTATAATTATTTTATGTTATAATTATTTTATGTTATTACAGGAAACGAATAATCTTTGTCCAGACGACACCTACTCTCTTGGAAATCCGTTTCTTTTTGCGCAAGACAGGGAAACTTTTTATAACACAGAAGCAGAACTAGCACATCAAGAGTATCTAAATGAAAAAAAAGAAGAACAGAAATCTGTGGAAACTAAAGAACATAAAAGAAAAAAATCAAATATTAACAAGAAGGTCATGAAAAAGTATCCTACACAGTCTTCATCTTACGTTATTCGGAAGGAGACAGGAATACCTCATCATTTGATTAAAATACTTATATATGATCTTACCAGATGTGTTAAAGACAATAAACAAAATTGTGAAATTGACTATGATGTGAGTGACAGCGCTGACGTAAACATCCAATACCTTGTAAAAGATGATTATGATGACATTTTAGATGAAACTGAACATCTAGTCGGCAAAGTAGTGAAAAAATTAAGTAATAAGCAGTTTTAAATGTGTGTAATATAAAGAGTTTGTTTTGTGATTGTGAACATTTACCTAAGTGCGTGTTTTGATTATTTGACTATGTTAAATTATGTATTTTGTTTTTTGTAATATTTAAGTCTTTCTTTTTGTCTCATGTAAATATATGAATCTGAAAGTTTAATAAATATTATGATTTCCAACTTAACTAGTTTCATTTTGTGTTAGACTGCATGGGTAGTAAAATAACATAATAAAACACATCACACAATACTCATTCATTCCTAGAGTTCATTCGTACATTCATATTCACTCATCCTTTGTAAATGTCATTCGCATTGCGCCCATATTTTGAAGTTTTGGATGCAAATTGAAAAATACATTAATCGATGAGAACGAGCCTCATAATGCATGCCATCTATAATTTAAAAGTGAAATTAAGTTGGACTTGACTAACTATCAAGTTCATCACTTAGTAACTAGATGGCTCACTACAGTAAAACATTATCACATTATAATAAAAGTCTAGCCTATTGTCATTTCCTCTGATAAAATAATAACTTTACTAAGGATTTCAGAGTAAAGTTTAAAACATTTATTTGAACTGAGAATTGAACTCAGACTCAGGTTAAAGGTACTTTAGACAAATGAGTATATTTATTACATAAAATGAGAAATAAAACAAGAAATATTATAATACATGAGATTTTATTGTTCATACAATGATATATTATTGTAACATTATAAAATAAAATAAAGTAAATAGTAGATAATAAAATTAAGCAGGTACATAGTCCAAAATAAACATCTTAGAACATAGTACGATGATGACCCCAAGGTACAGTATCATTTTTATTTTTTCTTATTTGACGTTTGTCATCATTTCCATTAAGTACTAATTTATTAATTTTCTGTGTATACAACTTATGATTTTTAGATCGAATGACATACATAGTATCTCTGAGATTTATGTCATTATTCAAAGTTTTTTTATATTTCTCAATTGTGAGTTTATTAGAAACAGATTTTTTAACTCCTTTAGCTTTTTTAATTGTGTTGTTTAAACTATTTATACAATATAGTTTAGCCCTCAAACCAATAAACTCAGTAATGACATCTCCACCCATCTCATCCTTAAAATAGCCAGGTATTTGTTTATTCACTTTCGGAATACCATAAATATTATTTTCTTCAAAGTTGCTAGTATCAAAATATTTTATATTTTGTATCATGTCTTTATAAAAATCTTCTGTATGTATTAAATACAAGAGACTATCAGTATCAGTATAACAAAGTTTTATTCCATCTTTATATATTTTCTTCATAACAGAATAGTGAAATTTATATAAATGACACTTTGCTAATTCCAGTATTGTAAAACCAATGTATATTGGTCTATCTAAAACAACTTTAGCAGGCTCTAATTGAATAGCAACAAGGTTCTCTGAAATAATAGCCATATTTTTAAAATTAGGGGCACTTACATATTTTTCTGCCCCCTTTATTTTATTGGTCTTATTAAAGCTATCTTTCCACACATTAACTAATTTAACATCTACTTGTTTCCTTTTGTTTTCAATTGTTTTACCAAATATTGAATTATTTTGCTTCTTGAAAAAATCTCTTTCGAAATCTGAGTTAGCTTTTTGTCTGAGTACTGTATTAAGATTTATGTATGGTTCTAAGATATTTTTTTGAGTAAATGCTAGAATTTTGTGGATATTTAATAATATAAGACCATTCTTTAAACATTCTTGTAAGTGAGCATAGTGGATGACATATCTATATTTATCATACAGATTAGCAATTAGTTTTGTGTTTTTGCTACCAGATGGAATAGGAACGGATAATTTTTCTGGCGCAAATGGCAAATCAGAATGCGTGTCATGTAAATCAGGAGGATAATGAATATCAACTTCAAGTATGTACCCTTCGTCACTATCAGCAGAAACGGATGCAATTTCAAATAAAGCTATTTCAGATTTTGTTAAAAATCTAAAATTGCCAGTGGGAAGTCTTTGTTTCATAGCATGCCCATACAAATTGACACAATCTAAGTAAACTAAAAAAGTACTTGATTCTTTTTCGTTATAGTCTGACAAATATTTATTATTAGCCTTTGCATACCGCAGTGAGCATTGAGCAAGACCTCCTCTGATACCTTTTTCTAGCATTTGATATATTTCTATATCAGATATTAAATCTAATTCTACTTTAGTTAACAAGAGCATGGCGTCCCAGCTTAATGATGGTGATGAAACATAATGGCAAGGGTCAAGCGCATAATGATGTAAACTCATAGATCGGAATTTCTCAAATATGTCACACAATAGTAAGACATCACATTTCAAATATAAATCAGTATATTCACCTAAATTCTTAATACCAAATTTAGACCACACATTTAAAGCGTGATTGTAATCGTCAGTAGACACTGTTTCGGATGCGAGTTTATTAAAAAAATTTGAGCGATCTGGTAACCGAGTTTCCGCATATCGTTCCCAGGAGTCTATATAATCATAGCAATACACACCTTTCCTAAGGCATAGTCGAAATAAATTTTCATTAGTGAAAAATGATCGTAAATGCTTTAAATCATTGGAGTCCAGCGTCTTTACTAAGTTGTCTAAACTCGAACTTAAGAAATTAAAAGAATCTATAAATTTTAATTGGACTACTTTCTGAGGATTAAATGGGAAAAATTTAGTAAAAGAAATATATTTTTCCTTGGTTCTTGGAATTAAATTGATTCGACCGCAAACACTTGAAAGTTCTTTTATAAATAAATGGCAGTCATATCCTGAAAGATTATGAAATATTATGGGAATAAACTTTACAGACTTATTATTTAAGTTGCATGAATTATGAGCTGGACCACGATATTTACCGGTGAAATGATCATGGTCATGAACGATAAGATCATTACTAGAAAATTTTTCTTTACAAATATGACAAACTGCAGCAGTCTTAAATGAAAGAAGCTCTTCATCATTCAGCGGGGACATGTCTCTAGGCAAAGATAAAATATCATATAAACTTTCTAAATCCTTAGCAATAGATTCTACAAATTTTTTTGAACAATTTGGACCTCGATAAGATACTAAATTATTAAGTTCTGGATTAGTCTCGCAGCATATATAATAGGCAAAACATGTTGCTTCATGAATTTGTATGTTTTCAACAAACTGACTTTTATTTTTATCTGAATATTCTCGAAGTAAGCTTTCAAAGTCTCCATAAATAACGATAGGA
This sequence comes from Cerastis rubricosa, assembly GCA_949152445.1. Lineage (NCBI taxonomy): Eukaryota > Metazoa > Arthropoda > Insecta > Lepidoptera > Noctuidae > Cerastis > Cerastis rubricosa. The sequence continues at coordinate 12,294,882 of OX424539.1, forward strand.
ATTCTTTGAGTCCTTATATAATTAGAAAACCGAAGCTTGCTATTCTCTTCTGGGAGCACTGTTTGCATTCGTGCACAATTATGATTATCTAATTTTGCCTCTGAATCAAAGTATATAAAACATTCGTCACATAAGTGAATTTTAGATTTGTGTTTTGTTAATTGATGATGAACTAGTCGCGCAAAATTCTTTATCAAACAGAAATGATTTTTGTCTCCTCTTTGAATCAATAATAAATTTACGTGAGCAAGTTTCCGCTGTAAAGTTTTGTATAATGGTCCAGTAATAGTGTTTTTTTTTTCTAAACCATAAACATTTACACTTATATGAGGATTTATTTTTTCGAATTGTTTTATGTCATCAAATGATGGTGGGAAAGATATACCATTTATATTTAATAATTTAGAGTAATGTGGATATGATGAAACTCTATTACTGTTATAGTGTGCTGGATACATATGAGCTACAATACACCAGAGAAAGCAATGTCTATCTTTATTGCAAATATTAAGACATGACTTTGTTTTAATAATTTTTATCGGTAAAGATATGTAACTGCCAGCTTTTAAGGGATTATACTTTACAATATTCATTTCCAAATGATTAATCAACTCTATAGCCCAACCAGATTCTGATAATTCAAATTCGGTGCACTTACGCAGTATTTTTTGTACACATTCTTCAAAAACTAATTTTATATTAGTATTCTGAATTATCACATAATACTTTGTATTGAAAGATTTCAAAGACAATTCGTCGTTTTTAGGTAACTTGTATAATACAAAAAGCTCAAATTGTATTTTAATCGCTCGATGTTTTAATCTCAATGTGTCAATAATCTTGTAAATCATGCTAGAAATATCTGATAAAAATATCTCTGGTGATATGTTATCTAAACTTATTGGATTAAATCTGTAACTAGCAATTCTGTTTTTGAAAGCAGTAGCTATTATTTGTACATTATCAAAATCAGTACTCAACAAACAGTTTGATTTATGTATATTACTTTTCTTATGTGATGAATATTTTTGGGTATAAACCTTACAATCTTGGCAAAACTTCATGTTTGATTATATTGAATAAAAAACAGTAAAACAATAGTCCATTAATTTAACCTTAACTATATTCACCAAAATTAAAGTTGTTTCAAGTTTTGTTCTTCAAGGTCAAAATTACTAGTCTAGAATTTATAACTTCTTCAAAATTAAGTTTCAAGGTCACAATTACTGATCTGGATTTTTTAAATATTTAAAGCATCAGATTCAAGGCCATAATTACTGGTCTAGTATTTTAAGCTTTGAGATTAATTATTTCTAGTATATTGGCTTTTGGTTTTTAGTTTTTTTGGCTTTTGTTTTTTAGTTTTTTTGGTTTACTGAAAGAAAACATACATATAATTATATACAAGTAAGTACTTAAAGCATCAGATTCAAGGTCATAATTACTGGTCTAGTATTTTAAGCTTTGAGATTCATTATTTCGAGTTTATTGGCTTTTGGTTTTTAGTTTTTTGGCTTTTGGTTTTTAGTTTTTTGGTTTACTGAAAGAAAACATACAAATAATGATATACAAGTAAGTACTTATACTAATCTACTTAATCTACGGCAAAAAAACATTAAAAAGAAATATCAATTATAGACTTCATGGATATGTACTTACTTAAATTGTAAGTTTAGACTGTTTATTACTGTTTAATATTAGACTGATAAAGTGATCGTTACAACTTTTTCTGTCTTTAAAAATTGTGGTAAGAGACGCTTACCTACCTATTTTTTAAAATAAGTTAGACTGATAGAGTATCGGTTGTATCTTCCGATAATCTTCTTTAGCAGAATTCACAAGTTTTGTGACTGCTTTCCATACCGGACTGTTGTCATCAACAGCCGATTTGAAGGTAACTAGTGCTCGTTTCCAGCGGTCGGTGCCGAGCGCCTCCGCTTCCCGAGCGTTGTAAACACGCAGTTCCACGTAGTAGTTGCCCTGCCGGGTGGGATCCCGCTGGAGTGTATAACCAGAACCGCTACGTCTTGACAAGAAGCTCCGCAGTGCAGCCGCGCGGATGGGTTCACCACCAAGTTCTTGTTCGTTCTGAAATTAAAAAATGATTATCATTAGTGACCTAGTGGCAAAGACCTTGATTCTCATGCTTGAGGTCGTGGTTTCAAAAACGGGCAAGTTCCTATGCGAATTTATCAAATTCATTTGTATTTTCTAAGTTTATCTTGGATGGCCCTGACAACGGTGAAGGAAAAACATCGTGAGGAAAACCGGGACTTTATAGTTAATACCTATAAGTTTGAAATCGCAAACCCGTCTTGAGCAAGCGCGGTGATCAATGCTCAGGCCTTCCTTAAAAAAATAAATAAACTTTAGCATACCTCTGAATCCGACAGCTTCCTTTTTTTGGCCGATGTCGATGGCGCCAGCAAATCAACATCCGACTCCGTGTCGGACCCAAAAAAGCTAGATTTTACCACTGGAGCACTGGAAATCTTCTTTATTGCAGGTTTATTTGTTTTGCCGGAAACCTTTTTCCTTGACTTCTTTTTCTCTACCGATGGTGCTGGCTGAGATGTTGGTATTTCACAGTCAGAATCGAAGGGATTTGTCGACCTAAAATTAAGAACACCATAAATAAAGTCACTCATAAATTCGATATTAATATTATTTGAGTTATACGTACATACTTGAAGTTCTATTGATCACAATAATATTGAAAAAAGCAAAAAACCGCGAGTACTCGGGATGAGTGCTAATTAAAAATGAAATTATTGAATGCAGTCATATTTATAGATTACACGATTTAAAGCAGTGATTACAGTTACAAATCGCTAGCAAAGTGAGAAAGCGTTTTCGACATGTGTGCTAAAAGATTAGTTCTATGTCATCAGCAAATAGGGTCTAAAATTCATTGATTGTTACTTACTCAATATGATCGCATCCTTACTTTCCCTATTTGTCGACGGCGCCGCTCTGTCGCGTATACCTGAGATGATTTTCTAAAAAGGAAGTGCTATGTACTCTCTCAGAACAATAAGATTGATACCTATCACTTGGTAAATTTGTGTGGAGAAAGCGAGGAATATGTTTAGAATCGGGACTTCTCACAGTTTTATAAATTGGTTGTAAATGGTATGAGAATTCTTGACACTCTTTTACGTGTAATAATTAACAAGAAATTAAGAGAGTAATTATAATCTTATTTTTATTCGTACTGTGGTGAATAACAAAAAGTATAATATGACCAATAATTTTAAGCAGATAATATCACATAATTTGTATAAAGTGAGCTAATTTTATATAACAGACATCAAACGAATAAGACACGTTCGACAATTGTCTCGATGCGACATTTATTATGATCAGTCGTTGTAAGCAGACACGCTTTGAACTATAACTGCTAACAATTAAATAATAATTAATTTAATCATCATCGCACATCTGAGTCGATGCAATCAGATTCAGATGTGCGATGATATTTGTTTATGTGTGGAGAATTGGGTGTTCTGGATCATGCGCTCGAGCAAAGCGAGAGCAAGTGTAAATAATCATAACATCATCGCGCATCTGCGTCGAATGCAATCAGATTACTAAACGCATTGTATTAATCATGTGTGGAGAATTGGGGCTTCTGGATCATGCGCTCGAGCAAAGCGAGAGCAAGTGATCCAGAACCCCCAATTCTACCCTACTGACGCGGGAGATATTACAGTGCATCTTGTGCAAGCGCACACACTTGTGCACTGTGACGCGGGAGATATTACAGTGCACAAGTGTGTGCGCTTGCACAAGATGCACTCTCTGTTCCAGATAAACTCTCATAGTCCGATGGGATGGCAATCCGACACGACCGGAGAGAGATCAGGAGCAGGACCAACGGCTAACGTACTTTCCGAGGCACGGGGGTATCATACCGCCAACTTCCAAACTCCGAGCTACTACTGAGAAATTACTAATGGAAAAACCCAATAGCACTTTATGCCCGACCCGGGAGTCAAACCCAAGACCCCACACTCAGCAGTCGCGTTTGCAACCACGAGACCAACGGGGCGGTCACCACCAGATATACTTCCTCATTCAAGTATAATAATATGTTGCTACGAAATGATACTGGAATTCGACAAAAAGCCCGTAAAGTAATTGTCTTTGAAGAGAAGGCTGAAATATATAGCTCCGTGAACAAATCTCTTGTTATTCTGTCAGGATACAGAAATAAACAAATTCAAGAGATTTTATTCAATATCACGCTGATTTCGTATAATTTGGCGAACCATATCAAGGTAGCATTTAACGAGCGGTTCACACTACGAAAGACCTCCGAGAGGCTGCGGACTGGGGTAAAGGAATGACGAAGAACAAACAGAAAATCAAACTATGTGAAATAGTGTAGTGTGACTGCAGGACCTGCAGTCTTCGTAAAGACGCTGTCGGACACTACTGGTCGCCTACATAATGTGGAAAATGCTGAAAATTCAAATAATGACCTGTGACTAAACTACTGGATAAATATTCGAATGATTTTATGTATGCAGACCAATGATATATAAACTATAGATACGTTGCCCGCGCTCTGTAGTGGCAAGATGAACTTAAGGCACTTGCCGAAAAGTCATTTAGTCACGTACGAACCAGTGCCGCGGCTGTACGCGACATTAAAATAACTTACTTAAAAAAGTTCTCTTAAAAACAAAAGAAAATGCCGTCCTGTATTTTTAGAAAATGTCGTAATTAAACTTAACTGCGAAAGATAAAAAAGGAGCATTTCATACGTTACTATCAAGAAAAAATATATTTTATTTTATTTTTTTCGATTTCTTTAATGGCGGCTGACACCTGAGGTATGTCACGTGCCGAGCATGGAGCACAGAATGACAACGCAATTAAAAAAGTATATTTATCTCTCTCTAACAACAGGAATTATGTAGATGACATTTAATATTCCTTCCCTCTCTAAGTGCGGCTAAGTAGCTGTCTAGCTACTGATAGGTATTTACGCTGTTTTTGAGTGCCGTGATGTTCATGCATGACGCGTCTATTTATAATACGTCATTGATGCAGACTAGGAACGTCATGAGGTATACGCAGTTTAATTTATCGTCGTATTGTCGTCGCCACCCTGTATAAAAATCGACGTTCCCGAAAATAGTATGTCTCTTAATCAATATTTTTACATCAAGTTCTATGTAGAAAAACAAAACCATTACAAATGTAACAATCTTAACTTCATCTTTAATCTTATCAATGTTATCTTCAATATAAAAAAGCTTTCCATTGGTAAGCGCGAGTATAGAAAACGTTTCATGCCTGTAACATACTGGGCTGTCATGAAACCGATGATCTCCAAAAGATGCTTTAAAATATTTTTGATGCTTCATTTAAAGTAAGACTTTGAATGGGGAAGACCAAAATGTTGGCACACGTCTGCAGCAATTCAAATACTTATGTTAAGGTCAGAAATGAAAGGTTGGAGATATTCTTTCCTATGACAAAGAGTGCTTGTTAAAAAGCACAAACTTAAGCGGGAGCGGCTGTCGAAGGACCAATTAGCGTTGTGTAATTTGAGGGGAAAGAGATTTATATGAGATAGGTTGTCGTCGACACGCAGGTTATTTAGGGAAAAGGACTTACTTGGAAGCTGGCAGGTGATCGTTTTTAACGATGGCTGACTGGAGTGCGCGAGTTGATGTCCAGCCCGTGATCCGGTGACTTCTTCCTGCTTCCCTTATATCCCCTTGTCGGCCGACACGTTTAAAAACCCAAAAGGGGTTGCGGGCGCGGGCGGTGATTTTAAGTTGACGGTTATAAGAACAGTGGAGAGTTTTTTCGTTTTCTGCCAAATCAACGACGGACGCGAGCTTCATTGGATCTTGTGTGGCGGTGCTCCTTCTCTTTCTATCACATGGGCGTGTAGTAGGAGAGAAGGAGAGGGGTAGAAATGGATAGCGATCGACAACTTGACAAAAATATTATATTAGAGGCGGGTTAGGAAACGTGATAGCATGATGCATAACACGTTCGGATATACTATAGAAACTTGCGTAAGCAAAGAGCATCAAAGAACGACGGCATTCTGAAATAAGACAAAATTCCACGCTACCTGAAGACCCGTCTCGACAATCAGTGTGTTCTACCCACCATGACGTACGATATTGAGACGTGGAGCCTCACACAGGAAGCTAGAAAAGGCTCTGAGTAGCACAGACTGCCATGGAGCGTACCATCATCATCATCATCATCATTTCAGCCGAAAGACGTCCACTGCTGGACATAGGCCTCCCCCAAGTGTCGCCACATTGACCGGTCCCGTGCGACTCGCATCCAGCGGATCCCCGAAACCTTCACCAGGTCATCGGTCCACCTAGTGGGAAGCCTTCCAACGCATCGTCTCCCGGTTCGCGGTCGCCATTCCAGAACTTTTCGGCCCCATCGGCCATCTGTTCTGCGAGCAATGTGCCCTGCCCACTGCTACTTAAGTTTGGCAAGTCTTCGGGCTACGTCGGTAACCTTGGTTCTCTTGCGGATGTCCTCATTTCTGATTTGATCACGCAAGGAAACTCCGAGCATAGCTCTCTCTATTGCCCTTTGGGTGACTTTGAGCCTTCTGATGAGGCCCATTATGAGCGGCCACGTTTCGGTCCCATATGTGATCACTGGCAACACACACTGGTCATAGACTTTCGTCTTGAGACACTGCGGTAAGTTGGACGAGAAGATACCACGCAGCTTCCCGAACGCTGCCCAGCCGAGTCGGATTCGACGATTGACCTCTTTCTCGAAGTTAGACCTACCCAACTGGACCGTTTGTCCCAGGTAGACATAATCGTCTACAACTTCGTTAGTAGAGTCTCCGATCTTGATAGGAGTGGGTGTCATATGGGCATTCAACATGACCTTGGTTTTGTCCATGTTCAATTTAAGACCCACTCTTTCGGTAGCTCTACTGAGGTCATCGAGCATTGTACTGAGGTCTCAGCTCATGGTCTCAGCCATGACCACTATATCGTCGGCAAATCGAAGGTGAGAGATGTACTCGCCATTGATGTTGATGCCTAGCCCTCTCCAGTCCAGAACCTTGAAGATATCTTCCAGTGCAGCGGTGAACAGTTTCGGAGATAAGACGTCTCCCTGTCTCTCACCTCGCTGCAGAAGGATAGGTCCCGAGGTCTGGTCCTGAAGTCGGACTGACATGGTGGCGTTTTTGTACAAACACTCAACACCTCGATGTACCGATAATCAATTTGGCACCTTTGGAGAGACTGCAGTACAGCCCAAGTCTCGATCGAATCGAAGGCTTTCTCGTAGTCCACAAACGCTAAACAGAGAGGCAGGTTGTACTCTTCGAGCGTACCATGCTCAGCATAAAACAATAGACCGAGTTCCAAACGTCGAAATCCGGAGATGTACCAGGCCCCTCAGAAAGTATTGCGAAAAAAAGTTTTTATATATGGGAGACTGGCCAGTTATTATGTTTTTCGAAAATATGATTATTTATAAGTAAAAATAAGTAAGTTCCAATTTCAAAATTTCCCTCCACATTTTTTGCGAGTTAATTCAAAGTATTGTGTCTCACTGAAATATGGATCTGCGCCGGGAACATTTTAGAGCTATGATTTTATACGATTTCAAGTGTCGCCTGAAACCGGATGAATCGTACGATAGACTTCAAATGGCATTCATGGATGAAGGCCCTTCCAAGGCAACCGTGTATCGTTGGTATAACGAATTCAAGCGCGGTCGACCAACTTTGGGGGATGACGAAAGAAGCGGTCGCCCTTTGACGGCTGTTACCGAAGAAAACGTGCTAGCAGTGAAAAATTTAATCCAAGACAATAGGCGAATTACATATCAGGAGATTCAACACATATTGAAGATTGGATCGGGAAGCGTTCACGAGATTCTACACAGCCATCTTCGCGTGAGGAGGATAGTATCACGCTGGGTGCCGCACAACCTCACCGATGCTCAGAAGCAGGCCCGGGTGGAATGGTGCCGTGATATGCTTAACAAATTTGAAGCAGGCTCGTCTCGGCGTGTTTACGACATCGTTACAGGTGATGAGTCCTGGATTTATCAATACGACCCAGAAACCAAGCGCCAGTCGACTGTTTGGGTGTTTCAAAATGAGCCAACGCCTACCAAAGTGAAGCGATCTAGAAGCGGGGGTAAGATTTTGATCGCTAGCTTTTTTAATTTGACTGGCCACTTGGTATCAATTCCCTTACGGGATCAAAGAAGCATTAATGCCGAATGGTATACTTCCAAATGTTTGCCAGAAGTTTTCTCTGTTATAAGCAACAAGCGACCAAACACAGGGCTCCGCGGGCTACTGCTCCACCACGACAATGCACCTGCGCACACCGCACTCAAAACGAGGGACTTCCTGGACAGCACGCCAGTCAAACTCCTGGGTCACCCTCCTTACAGCCCTGATCTAGCACCGTGTGACTTCTTTTTATTCCCAAAAATAAAAAATCAGCTCAAAGGGATACAATTTTCGTCGCCGGAAGATGCGCTGGCTGGGTTCGAGCAGGCTGTAAACGAGGTGTCTGCGGCGGACTGGAAAAAGTGTTTTGAAAACTGGTTTAGGCGCATGAATCTTTGTATAGAGGCTGGTGGAAAGTACTTTGAAAAGATTTAATAAAAATATATGTACGTATAGAACAATTTTTTTTAGTTTCGCAAAACTTTCTGAGTGTCCCACGTACATACAAAGCTCTTCGATTTTGCAAATCGCGTATGGAGGCGAGGTGATGGCAGGTGGACTAAAGCTAAAGCAGTTCCACCCAAACTTGACCAAGAAAATAAATGTCTCCTGTTTGGAAAAAGTGTCCGACACTGCTGACACGTCTACCTAACCCTAGAATAGAGGAAAACCACGACCATTTCGCCTAGACAAATATGCGCCATAGTGATAGCTTTAAAACTGTTTAAAAACTAACTTCAGTTAGTTATACATTATATCAGTGAGTGTTGTTAGTTTTTACAAAGCTACAACAGATAAATCAAAGTCAAAATTAAACGGATGGGGATGGTGTACGTGTTCAATACAATAATATCTACAGACACCCACTGCTTAGCGTCTTAGGAGACAGGCTACGGAAGTGTCTCATACAAGATTAAGATAAGTTAATTTGTTTTGTTTTTGTTAAATATTAGTTAACAATTATACAGGTTTCGAAAATAAATGAGAAAGTACACGTGTTTAACCATTGCATGGCGTACAAAAATGATTGGCTCTAAAAATGTATATGTACACTATATATTTTTTTCGTTCTTTTATTTTCTTACATACTAATAATTATATTTTTAAATATTTTTACCGACAAAATTACATAAAAACCGGCCAAGTGTGAGTCGTACTCGCACACGAAGGGTTCCGTACCATTATTTATAAAAACGAGCAAAAAAATCACTTTGTCGTATGGGAGGTTGTATGGGTTGTTGTATGTATTAAATATTAATTTTATTCGGTTTTTAGTATTTGAAAGAAAGAAAGAAAGAAAGAAAATAAGTTTATTTGGCACATGCCACAAGTACACACAACAATACACAAAAATGTACAAAAAAATACTTAAATCTAAACAAAAGAAAAAAAAAAGAGGGTTAATTATTAATTAAGTACATATACAAAACCAAAATAAAAAAAATAGGGATAATTATTGTGTGCCTCACGGCTGCGCCAAATAGGGCCAGTTCAGCATAATGCCGTTTGTTGTTATTTGTTGTTATTGCAGGAACAGTAATACATAACCTGCAGAAATTTCAACTATCACGGTTCATGAGATACAGCCTGGTGAAAGACGGACGGACGGACGGACGGACAGCGAAGTCTCAGTAATAGGGTAGCGTTTGACCCTTTGGGTACGAAACCCAAAAAACGTTTTAAAATATAAAAACTAGTTTCAATATTTATAAATTATAACTAAATCAAAACTAATTACTAAACATAAAACTAGATAATTAAAACTAAAATAACAACTAATTATAAAAGGGCGTCAAAAAACTCCTCCTCAAGGTTGTCAGCTGGTAACGTGCCCAAGAGACTGGCGGCGCCGGCGTTGCCACGTTGTATGGAAATACTTAGTCTCTGGTCAAGGTAAAACCCCGCCCTTGGGTCACGGGAAGCGACAACTAGGCGTTTAGAAATTTCCTTAAAAGGCTGTGAGCGCTCGGACCCCACGGCCCCAGAGTTTCAACCCTAAACGGCTCGAAGATATAGTTACCACAAAGGTACCACTATATTTACGCTGCTTAAGGTTCTCCGCAGCCGCAGCGGCAGCGCCTGTACAGGACGATGAGCTTGGAAGATGTGATTGCGCAAGAGTATCGACGCAAGTTGCGTCCCACACTAAAGGCCTACCCATCTTCTAAAAACTAGTATCACAACGGCATCGGGATCAGGGTCGGGTGCATACTCATAGTATGGTACTTCTGATTCCACAAGGTTGTACTTCAAAGCATGTTGCTGGTGGATAATCCTGGCAACTATTAATTTAATTATTTTTCGTAAATATTAACTAAAACAACTTCTGGGACGTTATGATACAAATTTTGAATCAGTAGTCGTGTGAGTAGAAGGATGATTTAATTTTATTTAAAACCTCGACCACAAAAATTAAAAAAAAAATTTTAAAATCCCCGACAGAGAAGAACCTTTAAAAAACCAAAAATAAATTAATCCAAACATCGTAGCGTCGGGGGCCCGCTTTGTTTTGTGCTTTTGTGAAGCGGTCTACTTAGATTTTTTTCACGCTTTTTAAACTTATATTATTTTTTCTTAGCCTTGACTGTCCCACTCCGGGACATTGGTCTTCTCCTATTTCTTCCACTTTTGTCGGTGTTGCGCATCTTCTCGCTAATTAACAAAAAAACGGAAAGTTGTATTTTTTTTTAATCCCAATCTTTTAGGTGTATGGTGTGGTGTGCGCCCCCCCCTTGGCGATGCCCATGGTGACAAGTGACAAGATTTCAAATTTCTAATCGACCAGACCCGTAAAAGATTATATTCCTTCATCAACTAGAAAAGAGGTGATGACCTTCAAACGGCTGAGCAGATTTTCTCGAAACATAGCTAAAAACACTCTCGATTAAAACACCTTTCAAATTAAACCAATTTTATCAAAATCGGTTCAGCCGTTTAGGAGCTATGATGCCACAGACAGACACACAGAAACACAAATACACAGATACACACGTCAAACTTATAACACCCCTCTTTTTTGGTCGGGGATTAAAAAGAGGGGTGTTATAAGTTTGACCGTCACCGTCCGTCCGTCTACCGTTATGTTTTATTTTTGGTGTACAATAAAGTTTTATTCTATTCTACACTCGTGGCTTGCATTAATCTTGTTGGGTACGTATTTGAATATCGAAGATTAAAATACCTACTGATAATATATCGATGTTCAAAATATCGAAAATGGAAATATCAAACGACCATAAAAACGAATATTAAAATAACAAAAGTTTATATTATCGAATGGTTAAATATCCTACGTCCAATATATCTAAAATCTAAATATCTACAAAAGTTACATAGAAAGATTCAAATATCGAAATACAGAATATCGAATGTCCTAAATATCGAAGTACAAACTATCGAACGTCCTAAATATGATGGCTACATTTATTATTTAACCATCGAAAATTAATATACCTTCGTGTAAAAATGGGTTAATTTTCAACATTTAATATTAATACATTCATTAATTCACCCTAAAAATAGTACAAGTTAAAATATCGAACTTTTGATATAAGTAGTATGAGTGGAAAAAGGTTGCTTCTGCAACATCTCCGGCGCTACGGGAAGTGCAACCCCTTCGCCCTTGCGTAACAAGGATATGCACCCTTGTTCACCTCCGCAGCTTCGGCTTGCTGGTCGCCTCCAGCGACCAGCCTTAGCCGCTACGGCTTCCACGGGTGCCTATACTTTGTTACAGCTAGCGGGGGTTGCCCTCCCTTCGCGCCGTAACAGCCAAAAGACTACGTAAATTCGGGGGGCCCCAATTCGGGTTTTGAACATTTTTGACCTATTTTATCCATGAAAATCAGTGTCTAGTGTACAAGCATAGGTCAATCGTGAAGGTATTATTTAGGTCTTTAAATTAAAATATTTTCTTGAAAGTCAATATGTTGTGCTACTAAAGTTAGGTAGTGACAGAAACGTATCGCTGCAAAACCGAGTCCACATAGTCTTGTCTGCCCTACCCCTAGATTGTAATTTGGAATCGCGTAGGCGCGGAGGGGCGAAGCAGCCCGCGAGCTGAGGAGCAGGTGGTTTTAACACGGTTTTAACACCCGCCGCCGCTTTAACAAGCCGAAGCTGCAGTGGTGAGCGTTTAGACATCATGTACTACAATGTTTTTGATGAATAAATTATTATTATTATCTACGACGTTAAGCTCGCGTGGGACTGCCGGAGCCCTGCAGCGCCGGAGCCGTGACAGAAACCATGCTTGCTTGCATGTTGTATGATTGCTGCATGCTTTCTTTTTTCGGTATTTTAACTAGTAGGTATTTATAACGTAGATATTATGAACTTAGATGTATTAAATGTTGCTATTATGAACTTAGGCATAATGTCATTCGATATGTTGAAGCATTCGAAATTTTAATCACTCGGCATTTCAAACTTCGACGTTTTAAGCGTAGGTATAACAATTTTCGACATTTTGATATAATCGATATTTAAATTATCGATGTTTTGAACATTGGTATTTTAAGGGTAGGTGTTTTAATCTTCGATATTCAAATACGTACCCATCTTGTTACAAGTATCTTAAAATTCTTAGAATACTTTACTATGACTGCTATCATAATCAACCGGCAAATAATCCTGACATTATCATAAAAGTTTCGATTGTTAGAACTAATCATTATCATACTAATTAGGCTTTATCTCTAAATGATCTTAAAAATGAAACAGTATAAATACACTTCACACAAAATTATATTTAGTTAGATACATTACATATCGGCAACATGAAGTTCTTGGCACTGGCACTATTGGCTCTGACGGCGGTGGCCTCCGCTAAATACATCAACCTTGAGGATGCCATCGATCTAGAAGACATCACCGCTTACGGATACTTGTCTAAGATCGGTGTCGCGGCTGCTGACAGGATCCGTCAAGCTGAGGAGCAGGCAGACAGCCATGTCAGAATAGTCGGTGGTTCCGCCGCATCGCTTGGGCAGTTCCCTCACCAGGTAATTCATCAGTTTGAATTTGCACATGGATGTTTTATTTTAGACTCCAACTAAATTAAATTCGATATTCCTTCGCAGGCCGGTCTTCTCGTGCAATTTGGTGGTGGTCAAGGTGTCTGCGGAGCCTCCCTAGTCAGGGCTAACCGCCTCATTACCGCTGCTCACTGCTGGTTCGACGGTCAAAACCAGGGCTCCAGCATAATCGTTGTCCTTGGCTCAATCCGTTTGTTCTCTGGTGGTACCAGGGTGACTACCAACAACATTGTTATGCACGGTAGCTGGAACCCTAGCCTGATCCGCAACGACGTCGCCGTGATCAGATTGAACTCTAACGTTGCCCTTAGCAGTAAGTAAATTATAAACCGTTTCTGTTTGGCTACAAAACCCACCGTCTTCATTTGAAATAAAAATAATTTTATCCATGTACCAACAGACAACATCAACATCATTGCTCTGCCCAGCGGTAGCCAGCTCAACGAGAACTTCGCCGGTGAAAACGCTATCGCATCTGGCTTCGGTCGCACCGCAGATAGTAAGAAGTTTTTAATATCTAGATCAATCTAGAGTTTTGTTTATATGCAAACTAACTATTTACATGATTACAATTAAAGTATAAACTAACAACAAATTATACTATAATTTACTATTAGCTGTTTTGTTTATGGTGTGAATTGACTTCAATACATTTAATTCTATAGGTTCAGCTGGTGCCATCACCACCAACCAGGGTCTGAGTCACGTTACGCTACCTGTGATCACGAACGCTGTATGCAGATCGTCCTTCCCTCTCATCGTCCAGGACTCCAATATTTGCACAAGCGGCGCCGGTGGCAGGAGCACATGCAACGGTGACTCCGGTGGTCCCCTTACTGTCAACAGGAACGGCAGTCCTCTCTTGGTACGTGTTTTATATAAGATCTCATCATATAATTTTAAAATGGCGTTTCCATTCAAATATAATTAAGTTCAAGTAAAGTAAGCTCTAGCTTACTTTTCCTCTATTGTAATACATAATAATCTCGTACTAATTATGACTATTCCAACAGATTGGTGTGACTTCCTTCGGATCAGCCCGCGGTTGCCAGGTTGGATCTCCTGCCGCCTTTGCCAGGGTCAGCTCCTTCATCAGCTGGTTCAACAGTCAACTTTAAAATGTAACCAACTTACACTATCATGAAACTTATTTTAATATAATTACCTATTAAATATAAAAAATATTGTTTCATTCAGCAGTTCATATCTATTTGTCCCTTTTTAGCCCTTATTTCAAACTCAAACTCAAAGCGTTTGTTTCAATTAGACCATTACAGGCACTTTTGAAAGTCAAAAAACAAAAAAAACGCGAAGCTACAGTCACTGGCGCAAGGCATAATAACTTGTGAAAGTACTGTAGTTGCCCATTCCAAAGCGTAGATCTCCATGGAAAAAAATAGGCAAGAAATTCCATGGACACTCTTTTAAATCAAAATATGTTACAAAATCTTGGTTACATCATTCATGTTAAGAATGACAAATATGTGAGAACGATGTAGAAATACGGTCAAGTTAAGAGCGTCCAGATTATAAGATTGAATCAGTAATCCAAAAATTAAAGTAATTTAAATAAACCGCGGCAGCTTAGAGATGACCAGTCACAACTGACAGCGCCCGTTCACGAACATGACGCATAGTATCAGCCATCATTCAACTCAATCATATTGAAGGGAACTAAATGACCCGACACACCCGCCACCATCAGCGTGACATTTAAGTGAGCATGACATTCACTCAACCACCAGGGTATATTCGCGTCAATGAAAAATGTAGGTACTCAGTAAATGGTGGCTTTACAGTACATAGTACTCACACATTTCACGCAAAGAAGGATAAAATGAGGGTTGCGAGAGCATGAAGTATCTTTGAAACAATACAAATTTACATCTGTGATAATATTGTTCCTCACTAACTGTTCAAGAGGTTTTGTTTCACCCAGTATCATGATACTGATGCTCATGATCAGGTCGTATTTCGGTGTGTTTATTTCTCCCAAAGTTGGCAAAAACAAACTAAATAAAACTGCTTCATGTATGTTTGTACATACACATACTCGCTGATTTTTTTGATTTTTGCTCTGACTCAGAGCAAAAAACTAAAAAAAGACATGGAAATTAATGTTCCATAGTGAAACCTATACAATTGTTCAAAAACTCACTCTGTTTATTAATCGCCCGGTGAAAAGTCGGCGGTAGCCATGGCTACCCCGCTAATACGCCCGCGCGCACTTGGAAGTTTTTGCCGCGCAAGCCCCCCCCCGCCACTTCCCATTTAAAGCTTATTTTCTCGTTAACTACTGCAGCTACACCAAAATAAAAAATACATGTGTATAGCTGAAACTATACAGAATCTAACTACGTTAAAACTAATTACGACAACTAGATATAAGTATTTCGAAAAAAATGTGAACTTGAGAATATGCGTTGAGTTTCAGTTTCTTCAATAGGAATGTCAAGTTTTTCCAATAAGAATTGTAGTTCGTATCCATAAAACCTATTTATAATGAAACTAGACTATATAAGCTTTGTTTTAATACCCACATGTCCTTACTTTGGCAATTTCTTAGTAGCCAAATTAACCAAACCATTCAACCCCTGCTCTGATCGATTCGATACCTACTGCGGAGACACTAATAATTACTTGATTGAACAAATTTTTATAATACGAGCACTATTTTAACTATTTTTGCAATAATTTCTAAAAAAAACATTATCAAAATAGCACGCTCGACATGGCGCCATTTTTACATTTCGATATTATCGTTTCAACAGACTTTGAACGTACGGTGTTTTTAGATATTCGTAAAGCTTGATTAACGAGGTTTATTTTGATATATAACACTATATACACACATCAACACGGTCTAGGGATATTTTTTAAAAAGCGAATTACTATCAATGTGTTAATTATTTATATGACATGTATATATTTAAAAGATACGTTATTTAATATTCTACCATTTTTTAATAATGGTTAAGGTACTTCGATTAAAATTTCAGGATTTTATGGAAAAAAAATGAAGCATAGACGGAAACCGTATATGAATTAACTTTTAATTTATGAGTAAAAACTGAAAAAAAATCATTTAATTTGTGTTTATAAACTTGAAGTTAGTAGTCTGAGAAAGCGCCCGTGATGTTCATAACACAACGGCAACGATTCGGTATGCTCAGAACAAGGTTGTCAGTGTCTTGCTGCGGAATATTGTCCCATGTCCTTCTGAGGTGCGCAAAAAGTTGATCTTCTGTAGCCAGACTTCAGGAACTTCCTTCAGAGCTCTTCTTTGCAGCATATCCCACCCATGCTCAATGGGATTTAGATCTGGCGATTGAGCAGGCCAGTCTGAGGCCCTAACATTGTGTGTATGTAACCAAGCTGCTACCGTTCTCGCCATGTGTGCCCGGGCATTGTCGTGCATGAGCAGGAAATCTTGCCCCATTTGTGTTCTGTGGGGCAAGATTACGGGCCCCAGCACCTGTTGGACGTATCGTTCTGCCGTCATATTGCCCCGCACCCAAACGAGATCCGCCCGTCCTCCAAGACGAATTCCTGCCCAAACCATAATTGTTCCTCCTTGGTATGGGTGAACTTCCTGAGGGTTCTGAAGACGGCTGCATCGTCCAGGAACTCGCCAAACACGCGTCCTTCGTGAATCTGGATGGAAGCCGAACCTGGATTCATCCGTGAACAGCACATTGGACCATTGCTCACGGCCCCAGTCCACGTGGTTCCGAACCCATTCTAATCGTCGTCCACGATTGCCTCTCCGTAAAGGTGGGACCCGGAGTGGTCTACGAGAGCGTAGATTGCTTTCATGCAGTCACCTTCTTACAGTTTGGTCACTCACAAGCACTTGGTGTTCCACTCGCAGCCTTTGGACCAATTGAGTCGCCGTTGCATTTGGTTGAGCTCGCTCAGTAATTTGCAAAAATCGGTCTTGTCTGGTCTAGTGATGCGACTTGGCCCCCGGTGCCTCTCCGCTACTTCACCCGTGGCACGATAGCGTGTCCACAATCTTGAAATTACATTTTGGTGGGTCCCTATGGCCTCAGCAACATTACGCTGAACAGACCCAGCTTCCAGCATTCCCACAGCTCGTAACATCTCCGCCCTCGTCAAATGTTGGCGTTGCATGGCTACAATACCTTAATTTTAACTTTATCTTTCGTTTAAAAATGAAAAAAAACTGTAACTAAACGTAATTCGTATTGTTTTCTAAATTTCGCACAAATGAAAATTCCCCCTCCTACACATCAAGACATTTTTATGCCACCGAAAAAAAAGAATTTTCAAAATTTTGAATTTGGAATTAGTCTGAGATAAATTACAAACAAATCGGTGTCTAAAAGATTCCAATGCGGCCAGTACTTTTCGAGTTATTTAATTAAGTATGAACTATCCCTAGACCGTGTTGATGTGTGTACATTGAGTTAAAATAAAATAATACTCACGTTTTAAAACCAGAGAACATAAATCACAACACGACAATACGGTGTTATTTGACACCTGACGTTTAAAACTTTTTTGACATTTAATTTTGTACGGCTGAGATTCTCGTTCTTTGTGCCATAGACGCGGAATTTAATACTGTATCCATAAAAGGGGACAATAGACGGTACATTTAGAGATGTTGCCAGTTATATTACGTTTTTTCGAAGTTTGTTCGATACAAATCTAGATGCAACAAACGAGGCCTAATCGTTGGACCGGAATATTTTCTTGGCCCTATTTAGGGCGAAATCGTAGCACTGGACTAAGGTTATAGGTTAGGTTCTAAAGTTATTTTTTTCTCAGGGTAGCGCTTGAAAACACGCAGGCCCTGGTATTCCATGCACCTTTGGCCATCGGCTGGTGCACACCTCATTATTGGTGTACAAGAATACCGGTCCGGAAAAGCATGATATACCTGGATCTGGTTTTGGAACCGGAGATAGAACTTCGGCGAACACTGTGCTCGGCTTGTGCTGAAGCTTATAGCCAGCTTGACAGTGGACGCCATGACCACTGTCAGTTGTTGCCGAACCATGTAGACATTTTATAATATTATGGTTTGAACGGCTTAGACTAATCTTTAAGTTTTTTTTTTGTTGTTTAGATCGACTTCGATTACCATGAAATTGACACCACCCATGATGAAAAATTCGCTATTTTCTGCAGACGCCTTCTTTGATTATGTTTATGACCTCGTATTTGTTTAGTACGCTCTCGATAACCATGAAAATGACACCCAAGCAAATGACGAAAAATCTACTACTTTTCGCAACCGCCATCTTTGATTTTGATTTCGACCCCATGTTCGTTTAGAGCGCCATCGATAACCAGAAAAATGAGTCGCAGCATCCCATGACGAAAAAGTTTGATCTTTTATTTTGATTTAATTTTTATTTCGAGGGCTCTTGATCTCCATGATAATGCACTCTACGATTGGTACGAACCAATTGAAAAACTGTCAAACTGACGGCACAAATTTTCACACTTTTTACTTAAATTAATTTGAAATTTTTAAGAAAACCTAGAATATTGGTGATAAAGAAAATAAAAAAGGGATAAAAAAGAACTATTTAACGCGTGTCCTGAACAAATGTAAGATTTTTGACAGTTGCAGAAGATATAGTTTCATGATGTTTGTATCATGATGTTTGTATCCTGTGAAGTTTCAAGGATAAGGAGCGCAAAAACTGATGGTGGTTCCTGATCGGCGGCGGCGATTCGGGGCGGCGGCAGCGCGGCACGGCGCGCACTTACCCGGTTTTCCTGCGACTACGTCCGGCGCTGGCGTTACGTGGTGTTCGTGCAAGTCCAGAAAACCAGTGTTGTATTATTAGTGTTTGTGACTTCAGTGTTTTGATATTAATTTAGTTTATTATATTTTGTTTTGTTAAGTCTTTATTTATGAATAACAGCAGCAGCGATATGGTCGGTAATAGTGCATGTCAACCTTCAACGTCGCTGACCACCCTGGAGAGATGCCCGCTTTGCACCCAAGCACGGTTTTTTAAAGGTAAGCGGGGTCTGAATGTGCATATTGGAAAAGTACATAAACTACAAAATGCACCAACTTCAGGCCCTGTTTTAACACCCTCAACCGCAACACAGGCAACATCTGCTTTCGATCCACTTTGGAAAACCCTATCAAAATTCATAAACTCCGTTCCTATACTGAAGCGAGTTCCCCGAGGCGCTAGACCAGTTGTCGCACAAAACCTAGCAGGTTGCGTGCGCCTTGCCGTCCGGGAGAACTCGCTAAGTGCTTGGGAACAACTGCTCACCTTCCCTTATCGAATTCTTCACGTACAAAAGAATTTGGCAATCAAAAAATCTTTAACATCACAAATTAAAGAAAATTGCAATATTTCGGCTCGAGATTTAGACACCAAATTACCGACACAGAGATATATACCTCTTCTAGAGGTATACCTCTTCTAGAGGTATATCCCATTTGGTGGAAAACAAGTTAGGGGAAGGTGACATTAGTGGAGCAGCCAGGATTCTTTTCAGTAGTGATGTGCTGGCACCGTGCTCCCCAGAAACACTCGCAGCTCTGGAGACCAAACACCCTGCCCCAGCGGATGGCCTTTCTTTTCCCGACCCTCCTGATTCAGACATACACTCCCTCACCATTACAGGTCGAGAGGTGGTCACAGCTGTTTGCTCCTTCCGGAGCGGCTCCGCCGGTGGCCTCGACGGCCTAAGTCCTCAACACCTAAAGGACCTTATCTGTTCAGGCGCCGGGGAAGCAGGTGAGCTACTCTTGACGGAGCTCACAGCTCTGATTAACCTTATGCTCTCCGGCAAGGTGAACGAGGCCGTCATCGACGTCCTATACGGGGCAAATTTATGTGCCCTGCGCAAGAGGGATGGCGGCATTCGTCCCATTGCCGTGGGAACTGTCTACCGTCGTATGGCAGCCAAGATTTGCTGTAAATTTTTTGGTGAGGCTGTTTCGAAAAAATTTCAGCC
Organism: Cerastis rubricosa; assembly: GCA_949152445.1. Taxonomy (NCBI): domain Eukaryota; kingdom Metazoa; phylum Arthropoda; class Insecta; order Lepidoptera; family Noctuidae; genus Cerastis; species Cerastis rubricosa. The sequence goes on from OX424539.1 coordinate 12,315,081, forward strand.
CCTGCAGCTAGGTTACGGCTCTAAAGGGGGCTGTGAGGCTGCCGTACACGCTTTGTCGACCTACCTAAATTCTGGCAAAGGTGAGGTCATTCTGAAGGTTGACATAAAGAATGCCTTCAACTCAGTAAATAGGGACACCTTGCTAATAGAAACAAAAAAAGAACTACCCGAAATTTATAGTTTTCTTTGGCAATGTTACAGACACCCATCAAAATTACTATATCACGACAACCTTTTGGAATCTGCTGTTGGCTGTCAACAAGGTGACCCCCTCGGGCCAGTGATTTTTAGTTTAGCTATTCATCCAATTGTTCGACAACTAAATTCTAAATTTAACGTTTGGTATCTTGATGATGGAACCTTGGGAGGCGATGTAGATACCGTGTTAAATAACCTAAATTTCTTAAAAAATGAATTTCATTCCATTGGCCTTGACCCAAATCTTTCGAAATGTGAATTCTATGTAAAGGACAGTACCGACAGACAACAGACTATTTCCAAATTTAACGCAATAGCCCCTGACATCAAAATTATTGAGAAAAGCTCTCTTCGTCTCCTCGGGGCTCCAATCCATGAAAATTCTTTTCCCGATTTCATAGAGGAAAAGATTCAAAATTTTAATGATGTTTCGGAAAGATTGCTCCAAATAAACATGCATTCGGCCATCACCATAATTCGGTACTGCTGTTTCGGTCCTAAATTAACATATTTCCTTCGTGCTTCTCCTTTATGGAAGCACACACATCTTTTGGACAAAATGGATCAAATTATCAGACATACTTTATCATCCATTTTAAATGTGGCTTTGGACGACCGAGCTTGGGCACAAGCAAGTCTTCCCATTCGCATGGGAGGACTCGGCGTCCGCAAAATTTCTAGTATTAGTTTACCGGCTTTCATATCCTCGGTCCACGGCACTGAGAAATTAATCAGGAATATCCTGGCTTCCACACTGATTGATTTTGATGTGCCGTGCCTCTCCGAGGCCATCGATGCTTGGAAACTCGCTTGCCCGAATACTGAAGAACCCGACAATCCATTTTCCCAGAGACGGTGGGACGAGCCGCTCTGCAGAGTAGTTCAGGACAATTTACTTCACACAGCTGCTACTACTGCTGAGCGTGCGCGACTGCTTGCTGTGGGTGAATGGGAGTCGGGTCTTTGGCTTCACGCACTCCCGTCGTCGAGCATAGGCACTTTGTTCGACGACACGACCTTCCGCCTCGCTGCTTCCTTACGTCTTGGTGCCGCCTGCTGCAGTCCTCATCGCTGTCACTGTGGTGAAGCTGTCAACAGCCTCGGACACCACGGCCTGTCATGCAGCCGAAGTGCGGGCCGTTTTGCGCGGCACGCGAACATAAATGACATCATCTGTCGAGCTCTTCTCTGCTATCACATCATCATAAATGACATCATCTGCTATCTTAGAGCCCAATGGCTTGGCACGCGACGATGGCAAAAGACCGGACGGCATGTCGTTGTTTCCTTGGAAGATGGGTAGGCCTTTAGTGTGGGACGCAACATGCGTCGATACTCTTGCGCCATCACATCTTCCAAGCTCATCGTGCTGTGCTGGCGCTGCCGCTGCGGCTGCGGAGAACCTCAAGCGGCGTAAATATAGTAACCTTTGTGGTAACTATATCTTCGAGCCGTTTGGGGTTGAAACTCTGGGGCCGTGGGGTCCGAGTGCTCACAGCCTTTTTAAGGAAATTTCGAAACGCCTAGTTGACGCTTCCCGTGACCCAAAGGCTGGGTTTTACTTTGGCCAGAGGCTAAGTGTTGCCATTCAACGTGGCAACGCCGCTTGTCTCTTGGGCACGTTACCAGCTGACAGCGTTGAGGAGGAGTTTTTTGACGCCCTTTTATAATTTGTTGTTATTTTAGTTTTAATTATCTAGTTTTATGTTTAGTAATTAATTTAGATTTAGAAATTAGTATTTTAATAAAGCTTTCTATCTCTACGATTATCTTAATTAATAAATTTGTATGTATTTAAAAATGATGTAACGAACTTTCGCATTGACTTTCGCGAAAATTCGCATATTTCTAGACATTCGTATTCGCAAAATTTTTAAGCGAGTATTTTGCTAATATTAACGTCAGAAAAAATAGATAGTCTTTGTTCACGATCTCTAGGTAGTAGGTACGGACTCTGTATAGGTATCGAGATTAGATTATATTTATGTAGTCTTTTTTGAATAACAAGTAAAAAAATAAAGACCCCTAAAAAAATGTATTAAAATGAGGAAACTACAACATATATATATATATATATATAGGTATAATACAGGACAACACACAGGTCGCTTCTCAGGTAGTGACGTCATAAAAAAAACAACAAACGATCAAACATACTAATGCCTAAAGATGGTGTTGACAGGTTTTAAAAGTTTGTTAGATTTTAGGGAAATGGTGGGTTTTAAAATTCATTAATATTTTCACTTTCATGAATATTTAATGTTTCTTGTTTTATTTGGTAATGTCATTGGTATACCTAAGTATATGGCTCTTTTGTGTCGGACAGTGGTTTTTTAACATATTGTATAATACAAATATGTGAGCGTTCGATACGAGCGACAAGTAAGAAGTCAAATTGAAGACCTAAGTGGATAAAATACAATTGCATAAAAAAAAACGAATGCGGATATTTTACCCTGACAACAACGTAGAGCATTTTAGCAGTATTACAGATTAATTATTTGAGTAGGGCAGGATATCAAAGGGGAGCTGCAGATTCGTTTCTCCAACGTCGGCGCAGCGATAACATCGTATCAACGCGACGTTAACATTGCCTTTTTTTGCCATCAGGTACAATCACGCCATCGCGCTATGTCTGTGTGTTTTAATAATATCATTACAGTGCGAAATATTCAATTTCTTGTAATCGTTTGGACATAGAGAGATTTTCTTTTTCTTTTACGTAATTTTCGTCGAAGTAGAAAAAATTATATTAAATAATTATTTTGGAAGATCCTCTTCAAAGCATAGTTACTGGTCCTTATGGCTTAGGTAAAAGAAATGACAGTGGCGAAAAATTTCTACAGTACTGTGTAGAAAATCAGCTGGTGGTCATGAATACTTTGTTCCAAAACCATCTGGAGAGGCTTTATACATGGACATCTCCAACGGGGCATAGAAATCAGATCGACTACACAGGATGTAACGGAAAGGGTATATACATACTTAAAGGTGTGCTACAGACCATCAAACTGAACATGTTTCTCCATCTAACAAACATCGTAGTAGCGAAAAAAATAACTGCTCCCCATACAAAATTTCAATACCTATCGACCCAAATGTATGGGGCAGCTGATGGAAAAATATGTTCAGTTTGATGGTCTGTAGCACACCTTTATGTATGTAAATACCCTTACCGTTACACCCTGTATAACGATAAAGTCGAGGTGGCGTTCGTCCATCACCAATGTGAAAACCCTTCCGGGTGCTCACTGCGGTAGTGATCACCAACTTCTAGTCGCTGAGTTCAGATTGCGCTTGAAAACACCACGCCGGAATCCTCAGAATAATGCACCCTTGAACAGACTAGCTCTGGACCACTTCCAGGAAACCATTGACGATAACATCAAGTCACTAAACACACGTCGTCACGTCGTTACACGGCTGCTAAAGGACATCACTACCTTGAAAGTGGAGGTGACCAAGATGCAGTCCCGAATGGAGGTTTCGGAAAAAACCAATACGAAACTACGTGCGGAAATAGCATTATTGCGCAAAGTGGGTTCAGTAATTGGGTCACCTGAGGCCTCTAAGGTGAACACGTCGAGGGGCGCAAAATGCATCAATCGGCAGTTTTGAGTCGGCAAACACAAGTGCGTCACCAGCTGCCGATATTGCTGACCAAGCGCCGCCCGCCGCCCCCGTCGCCCGCACCTCAACACCAGCTGCGGAAACGTCACACGTAGGTACGTCGACCCCACAACGTGCCTACGCTGCTATTGTCACCGGCAAATCAGTTGCGTCGCAGCCTAAGCGACAAAACAAAACAGGGGAAAAACAGAAGAAGGTTGCTCAACCTGCCCTGTCCGCGGTCCTCCTTGACAAGAATGGGCCAAGTTGATGAAGAGGGTTTCACGAAAGTGGAAAGGAAGAAGAAGAAGCCCTGTTCGCGAAACCAGTGCGGTACCGCACCGAGTGGACCCAACATGCTGCTGCGTCCTGCTGTGCCTACGACGCAGCTGTACATTTCCCGTCTGCATCACTCCACGACGGTTGAGGATGTCGTGCAGTACGTGAAAGTGAAGACCAATTGGACTCTGCGGGTAGAAAGGTTGGAATCGCGCCACAATATTAACTTTAAGTCGTTCGTGGTACGAGTTCCAACCCAACATCTACAGTCCTCCGTGAGAGAGGACTTTTGGCCGAAAGGTGTCGTATTTCGACGTTTCCGAGGACGGTTACGCGACACCACGCAGCGGAACACGACGCCGTCAACATTACGTGTTTAGTTATAGTTTAAGGTTTTTTAATATGTATTAGTTTATTATTCCGTTTATTCATTTATAGAACATATTTTTTACATTTTTAAATATTCCTATATAACATCAATAAAAAATACAATAAAAACATTTAAAAATATAAAAAATAGTAGCCCACTGGTATCGGGAACAGGGTCCAAGCTACCGGCAGTCAGGGCTCCAGAGAAAGGAACCTCCTAACGATACGAGCCGTGTCCAGGAGTACCGCTTTCGCTTTGATCCAGCTGCCTAACGAGAGCCTCATCAGATATTGGTCGAGGCTCTTGGCAATTAAGCCATAGGCTGATACGACTATCGGCACAATGATCGCTGAGTCAACATGCCACATGTCGACAACCTCGCGGGCCAAGTCAATATACTTGATTTGTTTATCTTTCTCAGCCTTCACGAGGTTCTCGTCATGTGGAACCGTTATGTCAACAATCATTGCGCGCCGCTCTGATCGATCCACCACCACTATATCAGGCTTATTTGCTACAATAGTCCTGTCAGTGATGATGGATTGATCCCAATATAGTGTGATATTGCCATTTTCGAGAACCTAAAGAGGGCTATTTTAGACACGGCCCGAGTTAGTCGTGGGGCATTTAGAACTGTTCGAAAGAAGGAAGAGTGGATCAGCCAAGAGTCCTGGAAATTGATTGAGGAGAGGAAACAGCTGAAATCAGCGGGTCTCAGTTCAGATAGTCAGAGAAGCAAGCATGCTACAACAAGCAGCTGCATGCTGAAATACAAAAACTTACTCGGAAGGACAGGGATGTGCACATCGACAGCATCTGCGAGGAAATACAGTGTCATGCAGTCAAAGTGCAAACAAAAGATCTGTTCATAAAAGTTAAACAGCTGACAGGTACCTTCAAACTGCGTTGCTGGGTAGTTGAAGACAGTAGAGGTAACACCTTGACGAAACTAGAAAGCGTTTGGATAGATGGAGAGACTATTGTTATAAACTGTGTCGGGATGAAGATGGTTTAGGCACTCATCAAATTTATTAACTGAGATACTCATTGATAAACTGACTGAATCAATTAATCTCAACACTACCATACTACAAATTCCAAACAGTAAACGCATTGTTAAACCATGGGTAACCCCAGGCATACTTCGCTGCATTAAAAATAGTAATAAACTACAAAAGATATATAAAAGTGACCCGCACAACGAAATCAATAAAATAACATATAATCAATATAGAAATCACTGCAACAAGCTCATAAAAAAACTAAAAAGAAAATATGATAGGGAATTACTTGCAAAATCAAAATCAAACAATAAATTGCTTTGGAATAGTATTAAAAATATAACCTATACTAATAAACCCAAAAGTCAAAACATTGAACTAATTAATATTAAATCTACCCCTATTGAATCAGCAAACCTTAATAATAATTATTTCGTAAATATTGGTAAACAGGTGGCCCAATAAATTCAGACTAGCGTAAGTAATGACCCTAATTATGTACCTAATCAACTGTCAACACAGACCTCAATGAAGTAGACAGAATTTTGATGAATTTAAAATCAGAGAGTGCTCCTGGCTGGGACAATAACCCACAGGATTTTTAAAGTATATACGTAAGGAAGTTGTCCCAATTATAACCCATCTTGCAAATCTCTGTTTTAGAGACTGTATATTTCCGGGCCCCCTTAAAAAATCAATTATTATCCCCGTTCACAAGGGTGGGGACAGAGACGACCTCAACAACTACAGGCCGATATCTGTCCTTCCAGCTATATCGAAAATCTTTGAGAAATTAATCAATATTAGACTAGTCAAATACCTAAACAAATTTAAAACACTATGCACAACAGACGGCTGTTGTCTTCTCTGGACGATCCTGGGATGACGTAGACCAAAGTGCTTCATCTGGCATGGCCTAAATTTCCAAATGGCTAGATAATAATCTACTGACAATTAACACCTCAAAAACAAATTATATATGCTTCAGTATCTCAAATCGTACACAACCAAATAAAAACCTCACAATCAAAGCCCACTAATGCGGTGACATTGGAAACAAAAACTGTGTGTACCATTAATAAAGTCACTCACACCAAGTACTTAGGGGTCATGCTTGACCAGAGGCTATCTTGGTACCCTCACCTTGAGCAGGTCACTAACAGGGTTCGGAAACTAAGCTGGATTTTTAAGACATTGAGACATATTGTTCCAAAAAATGCTACTAATACCGGAGATCCAGATGGATCTCCGGTATGAACATACGGAAGCGATGTAAATATCCTTTAACAGACTGCAAGATTGCAGTCTGTTAAAGGATATTTACATCGCTTTGGTGCAATCTGTGTTGGTGTACTGCATCCCTATTTGGGGAGGGGCAGCAAAATCCAAATTTATTGCTGTAGAGCGAGTCCAAAGGCCCTAATAAAAATCAAGTTTTTTAAAAAGGATTAGATATCCCACCGAGAGACTTTATCAGATAAGTGATTTGCTCTCGGTGAGGAAACTATATATAATTCATACTGTTTTAAAAAAACACAAAGAGCTACCTTATGATACCGCTATCTTATCAAAAAGAAGGAAAGATATTATAGCACTGATTTGATTTTTTTGATATTATAAATAATAAATATATTAGTTGTAGTTTTAACATAATGTAATTTAGTATGTATGTACATTACGTAAATTTAAGTTACGGAAGAGTGGAGTATCCTAATACAGGCATCTACTTGCTTAAAAGGACACTTCTCTATAACTAGCTATGTAGCACAAACCTGTTAAAGAAAATAAACTATTTGTATTTGTACTCAGAGAAGATGGGATGACCACTTAGTAGAGCCAGATATTATACTTTCTGAAACCCAAGATGCCATCCAGAAACTAAAGCACAAAGCTGTAGGTCCTGATGGAGTTTCTGCTGCCCTGTTACAACATCTTGGTGCTGAGGGGACCAAGATTGTGCACCAGATATGCACCAAAATCTAGAGGACAGGCCATTGGCTAGTACATTGGACACAGTCCGCTGAAGCGCGTAGAAGCAGAGAGCGAACTTGGTCTTAAAATAAACCATGCCAAAACAAAAGTAATGGTGGTAGACCGCGCTCATCTTCTTCCAAACTCAAACCTACTGGTCGGTCAAGAGAAAGTTACTGATTTCGTCTATCTTGGGTTTTTGATAGCGATTGAGGGCAGTTGCCTTGAGGAAGTCCGCCGTCGTACTGGTATCGCTAAAAGTGCAGTGACCAACCAAGTGCTTTTGGAGGAACCGTGGCATCCGGTGGAATACCAAAATACGATTGTTCCGTGCCATAAGTGCACGGATCAATCGTATTTTGGTATTCACAATCTTTTTGTATGGCGCTGAAACGTGGTGCATTAAAAGTCGTGAAAGCAGTAAAATCGATGCCTTCGAAATGTGGTGTTGGCGGAAACTATATACCATGGACCGCGATGAGAACCGATGAATCCATACTGGAGGAGCTCAACATCACCAAACGGCTTTCCACAATCTGCCTGAAGCGAACTCTCAGCTTTTTCGAACATATTATGCGTTCACCTCGGCATTGTCTGGAAATTTCTTTTTGAGACCAGTTTTTTTTCCAGGTTATATTAATTTTCCTGGTTAATTCTTCTTCATCAGTATTTTTATTGAAAAGACACTTGTGTACGAAATAAAATGCGTGGGAACTTGAAACTTATGGAGTTTATTAAAAATATAAGAATGCAGTCATAGGGCACACCGTTGTACGTTGGAAATCGACAGGAAAAAGAAAAAAAAGTATTGCCACAACACAATTTTACAATGGAACAAAGGCACCATAAACAAAGTGTTGCAAGCTTATTAACTAAATTAAATTACTATTTCCTTAATACTAAAAATACTAATAATCTATATGTTTAGACTGTCCTAAACATAATTGGGGCCGGCAGTAACCTACTCTACAGGTAATTGACATAGCCGTTTTACTGACCTTCTATACACTTTGTTGTTCATTTTGATATCGGCCGCTCTTACTACATTGTCTCTACCTGGATATGTTTTTACAATTCGGGCCATCTTATAATTTAATGGAGTAGTGTTCATATCTTTTACAATCACCAAATCACCTTCTTTAAGGTTTGGTTGAGGATATTTCCACTTGGGGCGGCTTTGAAGCTGTGTTAAATAATCATTTGACCATAATTTCCAAAAATCTTGTTTAAGTTTGGTACAAAGATTCCAAAATTTTAAACGATTAACTGAAACATCTGTTAGATCAACTTCAGGATAGCTGGCCAGAGCTGTTCCAATCAGAAAGTGTGCAGGAGTTAAATAATTACAATCATTTGAGTTTGCAGAAAGTAGAGGCCTAGAATTCAAAATTCCTTCGATTTGTACAATGACTGTATTGAGCTCTTCATAGGTTAAACATAGGTTCCCTACTACTCTCTTTAGATGGTGTTTTACACTTTTAACACCTGCTTCCCACAATCCTCCAAACTCAGGTGAATAACTGGGTATAAACCTATATTTTATATAATGTTGAGAGCAAAAACCATTAACAGTATCCCTGTGCTTTTTGGAGGACTGTAAGTCATACAATCTTTTCATTTCATTTGACGCTCCTTTAAAGGTTTTAGCGTTGTCACAATATATATTTGTGGGCATGCCACGCCTCGAAATAAAACGCTTGAGACATGCTATGAAGGCTTCAGTTGTTAAGTCCGATACGAGCTCTACATGTATCGCTTTTATAGCAAAGCAAACGAAAAGCGCGATGTAACATTTCTTAACGATAGGATTTCTAACCCTAGCAACCTTCATATCGAAGGGTCCACAGAAATCAACGCCGACATGCTGAAATGGCCTGGACGCTGTGATTCTTTCTTGCGGGAGGGAACCCATCAACTGCTTAGCAGCCTCAGCTTTGAAACGAAAACACTTGACGCATTTACGAACCACTTTCTTGACCTCTCGAATACCGCTGACTATAGAGTACCTTTGGGATAGAGAGCTCAAAACTAACCTAGGGCCTGCGTGTAAGAGTCGCAAGTGTTCTCTTTCTATTATGAGATTAGTTACGTGGGAGTTTTTCGGAAGGATAGCTGGATGCTTTTTATCGAAAGACATCTCCTTGGCATTATGAAGCCTACCTCCTACTCTAATAATACCTATTTTATCAAGGAATGGATAGAGGCTACCTATTCCTGTTTTTATATTTTTTCCAGCAGAAAGTGACTCTACCTCTTTAGCAAAATGTTGCATCTGCGCACAACGTACGATGACTGACATAGAGTCGCGAAGCTCCTGAGGCGATAGATTACCGTCCGTTATTTTATTTTTATTTTTCGAACAGTTGTTATAGAACCTGTAAATAAATCCTATCACTTTCTGTAATTTATAAACGCTAGAAAATTTTTCAAATAGCTTTGTTGAAAACGATGAGTCTACCTGTGTCAAGTTACACGGTACATTTAACTCATCAATCTGTTCAGTGTCTGTGGACAAATCAGACAATTTACAATTTTCAAAATTAATATGTATATGTTTCCTATCTGATAGGTAGGTTGGCCCGTGCCTCCATAGCTCGCTTTGCTGCAGCTTGTGCGGCAAGACGCCCCTCGACAATAAGTCTGCAGGATTGTCACAGGTCCTAACAAATCCCCACTGAGTCTGATCAGTCAGCTCCACTATTTGCTTGACTCTATTGTTGGCATAAACATTTGACTTTACAGTGCCTGATTTAATCCAAGCTAGCACTATCTGGGAGTCGCTGTATAAAAATGTATTTAGATGGGGATATCTACCCACCAGGACGCTACCAACCCTATGCGCCAGTTGGGCCAAAAGGAGAGCACCATTGAGTTCAAGCTGGGGAATCGTTCTACTTCTATTTAAAGGAGCAACACGGGACTTGGAGCAGAGTAGATCTGTCTGCACTGTACCATCATTTTTTAAAATTCTTAGATAGATACAGCAACCAAAGGCTTTTATTGATGCATCAGAATACCCTACCAACTCTACAGAAGAAACATCTTTACTGTTGACACACCTATTTATTTTTATTTTGCCCATTACCTTTAAATTGTTTAGGAAACTGTTCCAGTATTTTAACTGTTCCTTGGGTACTATGGAGTCCCATCCTATTTGCAAAGACCATAGCTCCTGCATGAATATTTTGGCTACCACTATTATTGGGCCTACTAAGCCGAGAGGGTCAAACATCTTCCCTATAAAGCTCAGAATTTTTCTTTTTGTATTTAAATTATTTTCCTCATCAAAATTGGGGCTTGAAAAAGTGAAATTATCTGAAGTTATATCATACATTAAACCTAGAGTCTTTACTAAATTATCCCCACTCATGTCTATATGTTCAAATTGTTTTTGCTCATCTGGAATATCATCTAAGACATCAAGGGCATTTGAGCACCATTTGTGCAGAGAAAAGCTACCTAACTGCAGGAGCTCTACCAATTGGGATTTGAGCTCATGCAGCTGCTCTATATTATCTGAACCACCCAGTATATCGTCGACGTAGGTACTCTTGGTCATTGTTTCAGCAGCAAGTGGGAATTTATCCTTATAGCGTTGAGCTAATTCAAGTAGGCATCGAGTGGTCAAGAATGTAGAGGCCTTCAGTCCGTAAGTGACAGTCTGAAGCTGTAAGCAGCTGATAGGCTTCTTAGGATCATCTCGCCATAAAATATTTTGAAGGCAAGTGTGGTGGCTATTTATCATCACGTTGCGAAAGGCCTTCTGAACGTCACAAATTATTGTGTAAATGTAGGTCCTGAACAAGATAAGAATATCAAAAAGCTCACTCTGTACCACAGGACCGTTCAGCATGACGTCGTTGAGGGACACCTGGCTGCGAGACTTCATACTCCCGTCAAACACAACGCGAAGTCGGGTTGTCTTACTTGCCTCGTTGATAACAGCATGGTGTGCTAAAAAGTAAACAGGATCTCTATCCATATCGTAATTAGCAACCTCTACCACCTTAGCATGTCCTAGCTCTACATACTGATCTATGAACAATTTATACTGCTCTAGTAACAAAGGATTTGATTTAAACCTTTTTTCTAACATCAGAAATCTTTGGTAGGCAACTGAAAACGAATCGCCAAGCTGCAATTCTTCCAGAGATGTGATGAGAGGCATATCAACATAGAATCGATTATCTTTCAGGCTCATAGAACTCTGAAAACTTTCTTCAGCTTTTACAAACTCATCACAACTCGGCTTCATAGGCTCGGGTACTTTTTCACAGAGCCAAAAATTCTCCATTACATTTTCTAATTTTTTATGATCATTTATAGCAAAATTTGATACAATATTACAAGTTACATTATTCACTTTTTCAGGAATATTACCACCAACTACATACCCAAATAGGGTGTTTTGTAATACCGGTCCATTTTGAATTTTAATACAACCATCTAGCAAAACATTGAAATAAACATCCGCACCCAGTAACAAAGAAATCTCAGCTGGGATATTGAACTCATCGTCAGAAAGTTTCACATTTTTAGGTAAATTCCACCCAGATACATTTATAAATTGTTGGGGTAATTCTGTTGTTATTGTGTCAACAATGTGACATTTTAAATTTAATTTTACATTATTGTAGCATGGAAGCACACATATATTCACAAGTTTATTGATTTGTGTTTGTTTATTACCTATACCTATAATATTATGGGTTTGATTCATAGCAATCAACCCAAGTTTGTTTACAAGGCTGGTTGTAACAAAAGATGCCTGGCTGCCCGTGTCAAGCAATGCTCGGACAGAAACCTTGTCACCATGTTTATTTAATAAATTAACCTTTACAGTGGGAAGCAAAATGTTGTTGGAAACAGGGTTCGACAACAAAGTCACTGCAGGCTCAATAGGAGCAGCTTTTTCTTCATGCAACAAAGTGTTGTGCCCTAATTTACATATTTTACATTTGAAATTAAACTTACATTTCCCGCTGTGTGTCCTTAGACATGTGGTACATAAGTCATGGTTCCGCACAAATAACTGGCGGACCTCTAATGCTGCTGTTTTGAACTCTGGACAGCTGAAAAGAGCATGGTCACTTTTGTTACAGTGTTTACACATTTTTTTTTCTTGTGAGGCAACATTGGTCACCTTTGATGGGATAGATTTATAGAACCTACTTGTACTTTCATAGCAAGTACTATTGGGGGGTAAGCTATCCTCTAAAGCTATAGCGCGCTTTTCAAGAAAGCTTAAAAAATGTGCCACGGAAGGCAATTTTTCTAGATCCTTATCTAATTGATAAGCCCTATTAGTAATTTGATCTAATTTTCTTGTTAGAATGGAAATTAGCAACATGTCCCATGTATCGATGGGCTGTCCTAGATTCTTTAATGCATGCAGCTGTTGCTGTACATCTGACACAAAAGACCTTATTGAGGCTGCAGTGCCTTTTTGCATTATAGGTAAATCTAATAGACCGCTGATATGATTTCCTATTAATCGCGTTTTGTTATCAAAACGTTTCTCCAACAAGCCTAGTGCTTCCTTGTAAGACTGATTGACTAACGGTAAATTGACAATGACTGCCAAAGCATCATCTGTTACATATTTTCTTAAATAGAATAGCTTCTGCACATCAGATAATGATCTATTGTTATCGATAACAGCCATAAATAAATCAAAGAATGGCTTAAATTTAGTGAAGTTCTTCCCATCAAAGGGTGTTATGTCAATGGTTGGCAATTTACATGTAGAAACATTATGACATTCTGATACCGATTTTTTACCTATCTGTTTTAAAGAAGCATTAATTCTAGCTAGCACAGAATAATATTGTTCTTCTATTGGACCAACCTGTTCACAGTCGTTTTCGTCAATACTTAGTATGTCCAATTGCACAGCTTCATAACTCTTAAGAGCTGTGATGAGCTTCTCTTTGCGAGCCTCCAGGATATCCACGGTAGCAGACGCAAAACTGATGGGGTCGTTCACAAACGTCTCAATGCGCGTGATAGTAGCCTTGCATTGGCCACGAAGAAGTCGATGTTTACGCAAAGTTTCCTTGGACTCCGCCATGGTGGAACGTATGTAGGACGTAACGCTTTATTTATTTACGACTTACGAACACTTCGCGCACTTTTATATCTAAGCCGCACTTTTATATCTAAGCCGCACTTTGTTAATACGAACTTTGTTGACGCGGAACCGGTACGACGAAGTTTGTTTACAAAACAAACCGATGACACTGACAGCTGAGTGAATGACTCCGGCGCAATGGCCGCCGGGCAGATATGGACCGCGCTCACTTCACTCTTCAACGCTGCCAACACCGACGGTACTGACGTCACGTCTCGCACGAACTTCACCAATCTCAATTTCACAAAATGAAAATGTGGGTGGATTGAAAAAAGCCAAACTCGATGTCCAGAAGATTGTAATTCTTACGATTACTCGATGCTATTATGCTGTATCTTGATGATGCTTCGCTGATTTTCGTTCTAGCTTTGCATAGAACGAAGTTGCGGGCCTCGTACAAATCCCGCCAACAACGGCGACTTGTATGGCAAGCCGTCCTCGACGAACACAATTTCTCCTCAAAATTTTGCGAAGCTGCTCGGCACTGATTTTAAACACTTCTCGAAGGACCAACTTCAGGATAGCTGGCCAGAGCTGTTCCAATCAGAAAGTGTGCAGGAGTTAAATAATTACAATCATTTGAGTTTGCAGAAAGTAGAGGCCTAGAATTCAAAATTCCTTCGATTTGTACAATGACTGTGTTGAGCTCTTCATAGGTTAAACATAGGTTCCCTACCCGATGAAACGATTACGCCCTAAAAAGGACCAAAAAAATATTCCGGTCCAGTGCTTAGGCCCCGTTTGTTGCATCTAAATTTGTATCGAACAAACTTCGAAAAAACTTACTAAAACTGGTAACATCTCTAAATGTACCGTCTATGGTCCCCTTTAATCGATACAGTATTAAATTCTGCGTCTGTGGCACAAAGAACGACAATATCAGCCGTCAAAATTAAATGTCAAAAAAGTTTTAAAAGTCAGTTGTCTAATTTTACCGTAATGCCGTGTTGTGATTTATGTTCTCTGGTTTTAAAACGTAAATACTATTTTATTTATAACCCAGTGTGAATAGTGTTATATATTAAAATAAACTTCATTATTCAAGCTTTACGAATATCTAAGAATATCACGTTCGGGCCTCCAAATACGCCTAATTTTTTTTCAGGTAAGTCAAACGTCCGGGCGTACTTATACGCCTCGATCATTATTTTTTTGAAATTATTGAAAAAATAGTTAAAAAAGTGCTCGTATTATGAAAATTACTTCAATTAAGTAATCATTAGTGTCTCCGCAATATAAAACAGTAAAATAAAACGAAATCTTATCGAATTTTTTACGTAAACACGACAAAATCAGTAGGTATCGAATAGAATGCGAGGAGGGTTGATTGTTTTGGGTGATTGTGCTACTAAGAAAGTGCCAAAGTAAGGATATATGGGTATTAAAACGAAGCTTATATAGTCTAGTTTAATTATAAATAGGTTTTATTGATACCAATTACAATTCTAATTGGTAAAACTTTTATTCTTATTGGAGAAACTGACATTCAACATATATTCTCAAGTTCACATTTTTTTCGAAATACTTATATCTAGTTGTCGTAATTAGTTTTTACGTAGTTAGATTCTGTATAGTTTCAGCTATACACACGTATTTTTTGTTTTGGTGTAGCTGCAATAGTTTACGAGAAAATAAGCTTTAAATGGGAAGTGGCGCGGGGGGCTTGCGCGGCAAAAACTTTACATGCGCGCGCGGCGTGCGCGCGGGGTAGCCATGGCTACCGCGGACATTTCACCGGCTACTACTCTCTTTAGATGGTGTTTTACACTTTTAACACCT
Organism: Cerastis rubricosa; assembly: GCA_949152445.1. Lineage (NCBI taxonomy): Eukaryota > Metazoa > Arthropoda > Insecta > Lepidoptera > Noctuidae > Cerastis > Cerastis rubricosa. Next base: position 12,330,418 of record OX424539.1, read on the forward strand.
GCCTCCCACAATCCTCCAAACTCAGGTGAATAACTGGGTATAAACCTATATTTTATATAATGTTGAGAGCAAAAACCATTAACAGTATCCCTGTGCTTTTTGGAGGACTGTAAGTCATACAATCTTTTCATTTCATTTGACGCTCCTTTAAAGGTTTTAGCGTTGTCACAATATATATTTGTGGGCATGCCACGCCTCGAAATAAAACGCTTGAGACATGCTATGAAGGCTTCAGTTGTTAAGTCCGATACGAGCTCTACATGTATCGCTTTTATAGCAAAGCAAACGAAAAGCGCGATGTAACATTTCTTAACGATAGGATTTCTAACCCTAGCAACCTTCATATCGAAGGGTCCACAGAAATCAACGCCGACATGCTGAAATGGCCTGGACGCTGTGATTCTTTCTTGCGGGAGGGAACCCATCAACTGCTTAGCAGCCTCAGCTTTGAAACGAAAACACTTGACGCATTTACGCACCACTTTCTTGACCTCTCGAATACCGCTGACTATAGAGTACCTTTGGGATAGAGAGCTCAAAACTAACCTAGGGCCTGCGTGTAAGAGTCGCAAGTGTTCTCTTTCTATTATGAGATTAGTTACGTGGGAGTTTTTCGGAAGGATAGCTGGATGCTTTTTATCGAAAGACATCTCCTTGGCATTATGGAGCCTACCTCCTACTCTAATAATACCTATTTTATCAAGGAATGGATAGAGGCTACCTATTCCTGTTTTTATATTTTTTCCAGCAGAAAGTGACTCTACCTCTTTAGCAAAATGTTGCATCTGCGCACAACGTACGATGACTGACATAGAGTCGCGAAGCTCCTGAGGCGATAGATTACCGTCCGTTATTTTATTTTTATTTTTCGAACAGTTGTTATAGAACCTGTAAATAAATCCTATCACTTTCTGTAATTTATAAACGCTAGAAAATTTTTCAAATAGCTTTGTTGAAAACGATGAGTCTACCTGTGTCAAGTTACACGGTACATTTAACTCATCAATCTGTTCAGTGTCTGTGGACAAATCAGACAATTTACAATTTTCAAAATTAATATGTATATGTTTCCTATCTGATAGGTAGGTTGGCCCGTGCCTCCATAGCTCGCTTTGCTGCAACTTGTGCGGCAAGACGCCCCTCGACAATAAGTCTGCAGGATTGTCACAGGTCCTAACAAATCCCCACTGAGTCTGATCAGTCAGCTCCACTATTTGCTTGACTCTATTGTTGGCATAAACATTTGACTTTACAGTGCCTGATTTAATCCAAGCTAGCACTATCTGGGAGTCGCTGTATAAAAATGTATTTAGATGGGGATATCTACCCACCAGGACGCTACCAACCCTATGCGCCAGTTGGGCCAAAAGGAGAGCACCATTGAGTTCAAGCTGGGGAATCGTTCTACTTCTATTCAAAGGAGCAACACGGGACTTGGAGCAGAGTAGATCTGTCTGCACTGTACCATCATTTTTTAAAATTCTTAGATAGATACAGCAACCAAAGGCTTTTATTGATGCATCAGAATACCCTACCAACTCTACAGAAGAAACATCTTTACTGTTGACACACCTATTTATTTTTATTTTGCCCATTAACTTTAAATTGTTTAGGAAACTGTTCCAGTATTTTAACTGTTCCTTGGGTACTATGGAGTCCCATCCTATTTGCAAAGACCATAGCTCCTGCATGAATATTTTGGCTACCACTATTATTGGGCCTACTAAGCCGAGAGGGTCAAACATCTTCCCTATAAAGCTCAGAATTTTTCTTTTTGTATTTAAATTATTTTCCTCATCAAAATTGGGGCTTGAAAAAGTGAAATTATCTGAAGTTATATCATACATTAAACCTAGAGTCTTTACTAAATTATCCCCACTCATGTCTATATGTTCAAATTGTTTTTGCTCATCTGGAATATCATCTAAGACATCAAGGGCATTTGAGCACCATTTGTGCAGAGAAAAGCTACCTAACTGCAGGAGCTCTACCAATTGGGATTTGAGCTCATGCAGCTGCTCTATATTATCTGAACCACCCAGTATATCGTCGACGTAGGTACTCTTGGTCATTGTTTCAGCAGCAAGTGGGAATTTATCCTTATAGCGTTGAGCTAATTCAAGTAGGCATCGAGTGGTCAAGAATGTAGAGGCCTTCAGTCCGTAAGTGACAGTCTGAAGCTGTAAGCAGCTGATAGGCTTCTTAGGATCATCTCGCCATAAAATATTTTGAAGGCAAGTGTGGTGGCTATTTATCATCACGTTGCGAAAGGCCTTCTGAACGTCACAAATTATTGTGTAAATGTAGGTCCTGAACAAGATAAGAATATCAAAAAGCTCACTCTGTACCACAGGACCGTTCAGCATGACGTCGTTGAGGGACACCTGGCTGCGAGACTTCATACTCCCGTCAAACACAACGCGAAGTCGGGTTGTCTTACTTGCCTCGTTGATAACAGCATGGTGTGCTAAAAAGTAAACAGGATCTCTATCCATATCGTAATTAGCAACCTCTACCACCTTAGCATGTCCTAGCTCTACATACTGATCTATGAACAATTTATACTGCTCTAGTAACAAAGGATTTGATTTAAACCTTTTTTCTAACATCAGAAATCTTTGGTAGGCAACTGAAAACGAATCGCCAAGCTGCAATTCTTCCAGAGATGTGATGAGAGGCATATCAACATAGAATCGATTATCTTTCAGGCTCATAGAACTCTGAAAACTTTCTTCAGCTTTTACAAACTCATCACAACTCGGCTTCATAGGCTCGGGTACTTTTTCACAGAGCCAAAAATTCTCCATTACATTTTCTAATTTTTTATGATCATTTATAGCAAAATTTGATACAATATTACAAGTTACATTATTCACTTTTTCAGGAATATTACCACCAACTACATACCCAAATAGGGTGTTTTGTAATACCGGTCCATTTTGAATTTTAATACAACCATCTAGCAAAACATTGAAATAAACATCCGCACCCAGTAACAAAGAAATCTCAGCTGGGATATTGAACTCATCGTCAGAAAGTTTCACATTTTTAGGTAAATTCCACCCAGATACATTTATAAATTGTTGGGGTAATTCTGTTGTTATTGTGTCAACAATGTGACATTTTAAATTTAATTTTACATTATTGTAGCATGGAAGCACACATATATTCACAAGTTTATTGATTTGTGTTTGTTTATTACCTATACCTATAATATTATGGGTTTGATTCATAGCAATCAACCCAAGTTTGTTTACAAGGCTGGTTGTAACAAAAGATGCCTGGCTGCCCGTGTCAAGCAATGCTCGGACAGAAACCTTGTCACCATGTTTATTTAATAAATTAACCTTTACAGTGGGAAGCAAAATGTTGTTGGAAACAGGGTTCGACAACAAAGTCACTGCAGGCTCAATAGGAGCAGCTTTTTCTTCATGCAACAAAGTGTTGTGCCCTAATTTACATATTTTACATTTGAAATTAAACTTACATTTCCCGCTGTGTGTCCTTAGACATGTGGTACATAAGTCATGGTTCCGCACAAATAACTGGCGGACCTCTAATGCTGCTGTTTTGAACTCTGGACAGCTGAAAAGAGCATGGTCACTTTTGTTACAGTGTTTACACATTTTTTTTTCTTGTGAGGCAACATTGGTCACCTTTGATGGGATAGATTTATAGAACCTACTTGTACTTTCATAGCAAGTACTATTGGGGGGTAAGCTATCCTCTAAAGCTATAGCGCGCTTTTCAAGAAAGCTTAAAAAATGTGCCACGGAAGGCAATTTTTCTAGATCCTTATCTAATTGATAAGCCCTATTAGTAATTTGATCTAATTTTCTTGTTAGAATGGAAATTAGCAACATGTCCCATGTATCGATGGGCTGTCCTAGATTCTTTAATGCATGCAGCTGTTGCTGTACATCTGACACAAAAGACCTTATTGAGGCTGCAGTGCCTTTTTGCATTATAGGTAAATCTAATAGACCGCTGATATGATTTCCTATTAATCGCGTTTTGTTATCAAAACGTTTCTCCAACAAGCCTAGTGCTTCCTTGTAAGACTGATTGACTAACGGTAAATTGACAATGACTGCCAAAGCATCATCTGTTACATATTTTCTTAAATAGAATAGCTTCTGCACATCAGATAATGATCTATTGTTATCGATAACAGCCATAAATAAATCAAAGAATGGCTTAAATTTAGTGAAGTTCTTCCCATCAAAGGGTGTTATGTCAATGGTTGGCAATTTACATGTAGAAACATTATGACATTCTGATACCGATTTTTTACCTATCTGTTTTAAAGAAGCATTAATTCTAGCTAGCACAGAATAATATTGTTCTTCTATTGGACCAACCTGTTCACAGTCGTTTTCGTCAATACTTAATATGTCCAATTGCACAGCTTCATAACTCTTAAGAGCTGTGATGAGCTTCTCTTTGCGAGCCTCCAGGATATCCACGGTAGCAGACGCAAAACTGATGGGGTCGTTCACAAACGTCTCAATGCGCGTGATAGTAGCCTTGCATTGGCCACGAAGAAGTCGATGTTTACGCAAAGATTCCTTGGACTCCGCCATGGTGGAACGTATGTAGGACGTAACGCTTTATTTATTTACGACTTACGAACACTTCGCGCACTTTTATATCTAAGCCGCACTTTGTTAATACGAACTTTGTTGACGCGGAGCCGGTACGACGATGTTTGTTTACAAAACAAACCGATGACACTGACAGCTGAGTGAATGACTCCGGCGCAATGGCCGCCGAGCAGATATGGACCGCGCTCACTTCACTCTTCAACGCTGCCAACACCGACGGTACTGACGTCACGTCTTGCACGAACTTCACCAATCTCAATTTCACAAAATGAAAATGTGGGTGGATTGAAAAAAGCCAAACTCGATGTCCAGAAGATTGTAATTCTTACGATTACTCGATGCTATGATGCTATAGCTTGATGATGCTTCGCTGATTTTCGTTCTAGCTTTGCATAGAACGAAGTTGCGGGCCTCGTACAAATCCCGCCAACAACGGCGACTTGTATGGCAAGCCGGCCTCGACGAACACAATTTCTCCACAAAATTTTGCGAAGCTGCTCGGCACTGATTTTAAACACTTCTCGAAGGACCACCGCACGCATGTACGAAATAAAATGCGTGGGAACTTGAAACTTATGGAGTTTATTAAAAATATAAGAATGCAGTCATAGGGCACACCGTTGTACGTTGGAAATCGACAGGAAGAAGAAGAAAAAAGTATTGCCACAACACAATTTTACAATGGAACAAAGGCACCATAAACAAAGTGTTGCAAGCTTATTAACTAAATTAAATTAATATTTCTTTAATACTAAAAATACTAATAATCTATATGTTTAGACTGTCCTAAACATAATTGGGGCCGGCAGTAACCTACTCTACAGGTAATTGACATAGCCGTTTTACTGACCTTCTATACACTTTGTTGTTCATTTTGATATCGGCCGCTCTTACTACATTGTCTCTACCTGGATATGTTTTTACAATTCGGGCCATCTTATAATTTAATGGAGTAGTGTTCATATCTTTTACAATCACCAAATCACCTTCTTTAAGGTTTGGTTGAGGATATTTCCACTTGGGGCGGCTTTGAAGCTGTGTTAAATAATCATTTGACCATAATTTCCAAAAATCTTGTTTAAGTTTGGTACAAAGATTCCAAAATTTTAAACGATTAACTGAAACATCTGTTAGATCAACTTCAGGATAGCTGGCCAGAGCTGTTCCAATCAGAAAGTGTGCAGGAGTTAAATAATTACAATCATTTGAGTTTGCAGAAAGTAGAGGCCTAGAATTCAAAATTCCTTCGATTTGTACAATGACTGTATTGAGCTCTTCATAGGTTAAACATAGGTTCCCTACTACTCTCTTTAGATGGTGTTTTACACTTTTAACACCTGCTTCCCACAATCCTCCAAACTCAGGTGAATAACTGGGTATAAACCTATATTTTATATAATGTTGAGAGCAAAAACCATTAACAGTATCCCTGTGCTTTTTGGAGGACTGTAAGTCATACAATCTTTTCATTTCATTTGACGCTCCTTTAAAGGTTTTAGCGTTGTCACAATATATATTTGTGGGCATGCCACGCCTCGAAATAAAACGCTTGAGACATGCTATGAAGGCTTCAGTTGTTAAGTCCGATACGAGCTCTACATGTATCGCTTTTATAGCAAAGCAAACGAAAAGCGCGATGTAACATTTCTTAACGATAGGATTTCTAACCCTAGCAACCTTCATATCGAAGGGTCCACAGAAATCAACGCCGACATGCTGAAATGGCCTGGACGCTGTGATTCTTTCTTGCGGGAGGGAACCCATTAACTGCTTAGCAGCCTCAGCTTTGAAACGAAAACACTTGACGCATTTACGCACCACTTTCTTGACCTCTCGAATACCGCTGACTATAGAGTACCTTTGGGATAGAGAGCTCAAAACTAACCTAGGGCCTGCGTGTAAGAGTCGCAAGTGTTCTCTTTCTATTATGAGATTAGTTACGTGGGAGTTTTTCGGAAGGATAGCTGGATGCTTTTTATCGAAAGACATCTCCTTGGCATTATGGAGCCTACCTCCTACTCTAATAATACCTATTTTATCAAGGAATGGATAGAGGCTACCTATTCCTGTTTTTATATTTTTTCCAGCAGAAAGTGACTCTACCTCTTTAGCAAAATGTTGCATCTGCGCACAACGTACGATGACTGACATAGAGTCGCGAAGCTCCTGAGGCGATAGATTACCGTCCGTTATTTTATTTTTATTTTTCGAACAGTTGTTATAGAACCTGTAAATAAATCCTATCACTTTCTGTAATTTATAAACGCTAGAAAATTTTTCAAATAGCTTTGTTGAAAACGATGAGTCTACCTGTGTCAAGTTACACGGTACATTTAACTCATCAATCTGTTCAGTGTCTGTGGACAAATCAGACAATTTACAATTTTCAAAATTAATATGTATATGTTTCCTATCTGATAGGTAGGTTGGCCCGTGCCTCCATAGCTCGCTTTGCTGCAGCTTGTGCGGCAAGACGCCCCTCGACAATAAGTCTGCAGGATTGTCACAGGTCCTAACAAATCCCCACTGAGTCTGATCAGTCAGCTCCACTATTTGCTTGACTCTATTGTTGGCATAAACATTTGACTTTACAGTGCCTGATTTAATCCAAGCTAGCACTATCTGGGAGTCGCTGTATAAAAATGTATTTAGATGGGGATATCTACCCACCAGGACGCTACCAACCCTATGCGCCAGTTGGGCCAAAAGGAGAGCACCATTGAGTTCAAGCTGGGGAATCGTTCTACTTCTATTTAAAGGAGCAACACGGGACTTGGAGCAGAGTAGATCTGTCTGCACTGTACCATCATTTTTTTAAATTCTTAGATAGATACAGCAACCAAAGGCTTTTATTGATGCATCAGAATACCCTACCAACTCTACAGAAGAAACATCTTTACTGTTGACACACCTATTTATTTTTATTTTGCCCATTACCTTTAAATTGTTTAGGAAACTGTTCCAGTATTTTAACTGTTCCTTGGGTACTATGGAGTCCCATCCTATTTGCAAAGACCATAGCTCCTGCATGAATATTTTGGCTACCACTATTATTGGGCCTACTAAGCCGAGAGGGTCAAACATCTTCCCTATAAAGCTCAGAATTTTTCTTTTTGTATTTAAATTATTTTCCTCATCAAAATTGGGGCTTGAAAAAGTGAAATTATCTGAAGTTATATCATACATTAAACCTAGAGTCTTTACTAAATTATCCCCACTCATGTCTATATGTTCAAATTGTTTTTGCTCATCTGGAATATCATCTAAGACATCAAGGGCATTTGAGCACCATTTGTGCAGAGAAAAGCTACCTAACTGCAGGAGCTCTACCAATTGGGATTTGAGCTCATGCAGCTGCTCTATATTATCTGAACCACCCAGTATATCGTCGACGTAGGTACTCTTGGTCATTGTTTCAGCAGCAAGTGGGAATTTATCCTTATAGCGTTGAGCTAATTCAAGTAGGCATCGAGTGGTCAAGAATGTAGAGGCCTTCAGTCCGTAAGTGACAGTCTGAAGCTGTAAGCAGCTGATAGGCTTCTTAGGATCATCTCGCCATAAAATATTTTGAAGGCAAGTGTGGTGGCTATTTATCATCACGTTGCGAAAGGCCTTCTGAACGTCACAAATTATTGTGTAAATGTAGGTCCTGAACAAGATAAGAATATCAAAAAGCTCACTCTGTACCACAGGACCGTTCAGCATGACGTCGTTGAGGGACACCTGGCTGCGAGACTTCATACTCCCGTCAAACACAACGCGAAGTCGGGTTGTCTTACTTGCCTCGTTGATAACAGCATGGTGTGCTAAAAAGTAAACAGGATCTCTATCCATATCGTAATTAGCAACCTCTACCACCTTAGCATGTCCTAGCTCTACATACTGATCTATGAACAATTTATACTGCTCTAGTAACAAAGGATTTGATTTAAACCTTTTTTCTAACATCAGAAATCTTTGGTAGGCAACTGAAAACGAATCGCCAAGCTGCAATTCTTCCAGAGATGTGATGAGAGGCATATCAACATACCAGGCCCCTCAGAAAGTATTGCGAAAAAAAGTTTTTATATATGGGAGACTGGCCAGTTATTATGTTTTTCGAAAATATGATTATTTATAAGTAAAAATAAGTAAGTTCCAATTTCAAAATTTCCCTCCACATTTTTTGCGAGTTAATTCAAAGTATTGTGTCTCACTGAAATATGGATCTGCGCCGGGAACATTTTAGAGCTATGATTTTATACGATTTCAAGTGTCGCCTGAAACCGGATGAATCGTACGATAGACTTCAAATGGCATTCATGGATGAAGGCCCTTCCAAGGCAACCGTGTATCGTTGGTATAACGAATTCAAGCGCGGTCGACCAACTTTGGGGGATGACGAAAGAAGCGGTCGCCCTTTGACGGCTGTTACCGAAGAAAACGTGCTAGCAGTGAAAAATTTAATCCAAGACAATAGGCGAATTACATATCAGGAGATTCAACACATATTGAAGATTGGATCGGGAAGCGTTCACGAGATTCTACACAGCCATCTTCGCGTGAGGAGGATAGTATCACGCTGGGTGCCGCACAACCTCACCGATGCTCAGAAGCAGGCCCGGGTGGAATGGTGCCGTGATATGCTTAACAAATTTGAAGCAGGCTCGTCTCGGCGTGTTTACGACATCGTTACAGGTGATGAGTCCTGGATTTATCAATACGACCCAGAAACCAAGCGCCAGTCGACTGTTTGGGTGTTTCAAAATGAGCCAACGCCTACCAAAGTGAAGCGATCTAGAAGTGGGGGTAAGATTTTGATCGCTAGCTTTTTTAATTTGACTGGCCACTTGGTATCAATTCCCTTACGGGATCAAAGAAGCATTAATGCCGAATGGTATACTTCCAAATGTTTGCCAGAAGTTTTCTCTGTTATAAGCAACAAGCGACCAAACACAGGGCTCCGCGGGCTACTGCTCCACCACGACAATGCACCTGCGCACACCGCACTCAAAACGAGGGACTTCCTGGACAGCACGCCAGTCAAACTCCTGGGTCACCCTCCTTACAGCCCTGATCTAGCACCGTGTGACTTCTTTTTATTCCCAAAAATAAAAAATCAGCTCAAAGGGATACAATTTTCGTCGCCGGAAGATGCGCTGGCTGGGTTCGAGCAGGCTGTAAACGAGGTGTCTGCGGCGGACTGGAAAAAGTGTTTTGAAAACTGGTTTAGGCGCATGAATCTTTGTATAGAGGCTGGTGGAAAGTACTTTGAAAAGATTTAATAAAAATATATGTACGTATAGAACAATTTTTTTTAGTTTCGCAAAACTTTCTGAGTGTCCCACGTAGAATCGATTATCTTTCAGGCTCATAGAACTCTGAAAACTTTCTTCAGCTTTTACAAACTTATCACAACTCGGCTTCATAGGCTCGGGTACTTTTTCACAGAGCCAAAAATTCTCCATTACATTTTCTAATTTTTTATGATCATTTATAGCAAAATTTGATACAATATTACAAGTTACATTATTCACTTTTTCAGGAATATTACCACCAACTACATACCCAAATAGGGTGTTTTGTAATACCGGTCCATTTTGAATTTTAATACAACCATCTAGCAAAACATTGAAATAAACATCCGCACCCAGTAACAAAGAAATCTCAGCTGGGATATTGAACTCATCGTCAGAAAGTTTCACATTTTTAGGTAAATTCCACCCGGATACATTTATAAATTGTTGGGGTAATTCTGTTGTTATTGTGTCAACAATGTGACATTTTAAATTTAATTTTACATTATTGTAGCATGGAAGCACACATATATTCACAAGTTTATTGATTTGTGTTTGTTTATGCGTGCGGTGGTCCTTCGAGAAGTGTTTAAAATCAGTGCCGAGCAGCTTCGCAAAATTTTGTGGAGAAATTGTGTTCGTCGAGGCCGGCTTGCCATACAAGTCGCCGTTGTTGGCGGGATTTGTACGAGGCCCGCAACTTCGTTCTATGCAAAGCTAGAACGAAAATCAGCGAAGCATCATCAAGCTATAGCATCATAGCATCGAGTAATCGTAAGAATTACAATCTTCTGGACATCGAGTTTGGCTTTTTTCAATCCACCCACATTTTCATTTTGTGAAATTGAGATTGGTGAAGTTCGTGCAAGACGTGACGTCAGTACCGTCGGTGTTGGCAGCGTTGAAGAGTGAAGTGAGCGCGGTCCATATCTGCTCGGCGGCCATTGCGCCGGAGTCATTCACTCAGCTGTCAGTGTCATCGGTTTGTTTTGTAAACAAACATCGTCGTACCGGCTCCGCGTCAACAAAGTTCGTATTAACAAAGTGCGGCTTAGATATAAAAGTGCGCGAAGTGTTCGTAAGTCGTAAATAAATAAAGCGTTACGTCCTACATACGTTCCACCATGGCGGAGTCCAAGGAATCTTTGCGTAAACATCGACTTCTTCGTGGCCAATGCAAGGCTACTATCACGCGCATTGAGACGTTTGTGAACGACCCCATCAGTTTTGCGTCTGCTACCGTGGATATCCTGGAGGCTCGCAAAGAGAAGCTCATCACAGCTCTTAAGAGTTATGAAGCTGTGCAATTGGACATATTAAGTATTGACGAAAACGACTGTGAACAGGTTGGTCCAATAGAAGAACAATATTATTCTGTGCTAGCTAGAATTAATGCTTCTTTAAAACAGATAGGTAAAAAATCGGTATCAGAATGTCATAATGTTTCTACATGTAAATTGCCAACCATTGACATAACACCCTTTGATGGGAAGAACTTCACTAAATTTAAGCCATTCTTTGATTTATTTATGGCTGTTATCGATAACAATAGATCATTATCTGATGTGCAGAAGCTATTCTATTTAAGAAAATATGTAACAGATGATGCTTTGGCAGTCATTGTCAATTTACCGTTAGTCAATCAGTCTTACAAGGAAGCACTAGGCTTGTTGGAGAAACGTTTTGATAACAAAACGCGATTAATAGGAAATCATATCAGCGGTCTATTAGATTTACCTATAATGCAAAAAGGCACTGCAGCCTCAATAAGGTCTTTTGTGTCAGATGTACAGCAACAGCTGCATGCATTAAAGAATCTAGGACAGCCCATCGATACATGGGACATGTTGCTAATTTCCATTCTAACAAGAAAATTAGATCAAATTACTAATAGGGCTTATCAATTAGATAAGGATCTAGAAAAATTGCCTTCCGTGGCACATTTTTTAAGCTTTCTTGAAAAGCGCGCTATAGCTTTAGAGGATAGCTTACCCCCCAATAGTACTTGCTATGAAAGTACAAGTAGGTTCTATAAATCTATCCCATCAAAGGTGACCAATGTTGCCTCACAAGAAAAAAAAATGTGTAAACACTGTAACAAAAGTGACCATGCTCTTTTCAGCTGTCCAGAGTTCAAAACAGCAGCATTAGAGGTCCGCCAGTTATTTGTGCGGAACCATGACTTATGTACCACATGTCTAAGGACACACAGCGGGAAATGTAAGTTTAATTTCAAATGTAAAATATGTAAATTAGGGCACAACACTTTGTTGCATGAAGAAAAAGCTGCTCCTATTGAGCCTGCAGTGACTTTGTTGTCGAACCCTGTTTCCAACAACATTTTGCTTCCCACTGTAAAGGTTAATTTATTAAATAAACATGGTGACAAGGTTTCTGTCCGAGCATTGCTTGACACGGGCAGCCAGGCATCTTTTGTTACAACCAGCCTTGTAAACAAACTTGGGTTGATTGCTATGAATCAAACCCATAATATTATAGGTATAGGTAATAAACAAACACAAATCAATAAACTTGTGAATATATGTGTGCTTCCATGCTACAATAATGTAAAATTAAATTTAAAATGTCACATTGTTGACACAATAACAACAGAATTACCCCAACAATTTATAAATGTATCTGGGTGGAATTTACCTAAAAATGTGAAACTTTCTGACGATGAGTTCAATATCCCAGCTGAGATTTCTTTGTTACTGGGTGCGGATGTTTATTTCAATGTTTTGCTAGATGGTTGTATTAAAATTCAAAATGGACCGGTATTACAAAACACCCTATTTGGGTATGTAGTTGGTGGTAATATTCCTGAAAAAGTGAATAATGTAACTTGTAATATTGTATCAAATTTTGCTATAAATGATCATAAAAAATTAGAAAATGTAATGGAGAATTTTTGGCTCTGTGAAAAAGTACCCGAGCCTATGAAGCCGAGTTGTGATGAGTTTGTAAAAGCTGAAGAAAGTTTTCAGAGTTCTATGAGCCTGAAAGATAATCGATTCTATGTTGATATGCCTCTCATCACATCTCTGGAAGAATTGCAGCTTGGCGATTCGTTTTCAGTTGCCTACCAAAGATTTCTGATGTTAGAAAAAAGGTTTAAATCAAATCCTTTGTTACTAGAGCAGTATAAATTGTTCATAGATCAGTATGTAGAGCTAGGACATGCTAAGGTGGTAGAGGTTGCTAATTACGATATGGATAGAGATCCTGTTTACTTTTTAGCACACCATGCTGTTATCAACGAGGCAAGTAAGACAACCCGACTTCGCGTTGTGTTTGACGGGAGTATGAAGTCTCGCAGCCAGGTGTCCCTCAACGACGTCATGCTGAACGGTCCTGTGGTACAGAGTGAGCTTTTTGATATTCTTATCTTGTTCAGGACCTACATTTACACAATAATTTGTGACGTTCAGAAGGCCTTTCGCAACGTGATGATAAATAGCCACCACACTTGCCTTCAAAATATTTTATGGCGAGATGATCCTAAGAAGCCTATCAGCTGCTTACAGCTTCAGACTGTCACTTACGGACTGAAGGCCTCTACATTCTTGACCACTCGATGCCTACTTGAATTAGCTCAACGCTATAAGGATAAATTCCCACTTGCTGCTGAAACAATGACCAAGAGTACCTACGTCGACGATATACTGGGTGGTTCAGATAATATAGAGCAGCTGCATGAGCTCAAATCCCAATTGGTAGAGCTCCTGCAGTTAGGTAGCTTTTCTCTGCACAAATGGTGCTCAAATGCCCTTGATGTCTTAGATGATATTCCAGATGAGCAAAAACAATTTGAACATATAGACATGAGTGGGGATAATTTAGTAAAGACTCTAGGTTTAATGTATGATATAACTTCAGATAATTTCACTTTTTCAAGCCCCAATTTTGATGAGGAAAATAATTTAAATACAAAAAGAAAAATTCTGAGCTTTATAGGGAAGATGTTTGACCCTCTCGGCTTAGTAGGCCCAATAATAGTGGTAGCCAAAATATTCATGCAGGAGCTATGGTCTTTGCAAATAGGATGGGACTCCATAGTACCCAAGGAACAGTTAAAATACTGGAACAGTTTCCTAAACAATTTAAAGTTAATGGGCAAAATAAAAATAAATAGGTGTGTCAACAGTAAAGATGTTTCTTCTGTAGAGTTGGTAGGGTATTCTGATGCATCAATAAAAGCCTTTGGTTGCTGTATCTATCTAAGAATTTTAAAAAATGATGGTACAGTGCAGACAGATCTACTCTGCTCCAAGTCCCGTGTTGCTCCTTTGAATAGAAGTAGAACGATTCCCCAGCTTGAACTCAATGGTGCTCTCCTTTTGGCCCAACTGGCGCATAGGGTTGGTAGCGTCCTGGTGGGTAGATATCCCCATCTAAATACATTTTTATACAGCGACTCCCAGATAGTGCTAGCTTGGATTAAATCAGGCACTGTAAAGTCAAATGTTTATGCCAACAATAGAGTCAAGCAAATAGTGGAGCTGACTGATCAGACTCAGTGGGGATTTGTTAGGACCTGTGACAATCCTGCAGACTTATTGTCGAGGGGCGTCTTGCCGCACAAGTTGCAGCAAAGCGAGCTATGGAGGCACGGGCCAACCTACCTATCAGATAGGAAACATATACATATTAATTTTGAAAATTGTAAATTGTCTGATTTGTCCACAGACACTGAACAGATTGATGAGTTAAATGTACCGTGTAACTTGACACAGGTAGACTCATCGTTTTCAACAAAGCTATTTGAAAAATTTTCTAGCGTTTATAAATTACAGAAAGTGATAGGATTTATTTACAGGTTCTATAACAACTGTTCGAAAAATAAAAATAAAATAACGGACGGTAATCTATCGCCTCAGGAGCTTCGCGACTCTATGTCAGTCATCGTACGTTGTGCGCAGATGCAACATTTTGCTAAAGAGGTAGAGTCACTTTCTGCTGGAAAAAATATAAAAACAGGAATAGGTAGCCTCTATCCATTCCTTGATAAAATAGGTATTATTAGAGTAGGAGGTAGGCTCCATAATGCCAAGGAGATGTCTTTCGATAAAAAGCATCCAGCTATCCTTCCGAAAAACTCCCACGTAACTAATCTCATAATAGAAAGAGAACACTTGCGACTCTTACACGCAGGCCCTAGGTTAGTTTTGAGCTCTCTATCCCAAAGGTACTCTATAGTCAGCGGTATTCGAGAGGTCAAGAAAGTGGTGCGTAAATGCGTCAAGTGTTTTCGTTTCAAAGCTGAGGCTGCTAAGCAGTTGATGGGTTCCCTCCCGCAAGAAAGAATCACAGCGTCCAGGCCATTTCAGCATGTCGGCGTTGATTTCTGTGGACCCTTCGATATGAAGGTTGCTAGGGTTAGAAATCCTATCGTTAAGAAATGTTACATCGCGCTTTTCGTTTGCTTTGCTATAAAAGCGATACATGTAGAGCTCGTATCGGACTTAACAACTGAAGCCTTCATAGCATGTCTCAAGCGTTTTATTTCGAGGCGTGGCATGCCCACAAATATATATTGTGACAACGCTAAAACCTTTAAAGGAGCGTCAAATGAAATGAAAAGATTGTATGACTTACAGTCCTCCAAAAAGCACAGGGATACTGTTAATGGTTTTTGCTCTCAACATTATATAAAATATAGGTTTATACCCAGTTATTCACCTGAGTTTGGAGGATTGTGGGAGGCAGGTGTTAAAAGTGTAAAACACCATCTAAAGAGAGTAGTAGGGAACCTATGTTTAACCTATGAAGAGCTCAACACAGTCATTGTACAAATCGAAGGAATTTTGAATTCTAGGCCTCTACTTTCTGCAAACTCAAATGATTGTAATTATTTAACTCCTGCACACTTTCTGATTGGAACAGCTCTGGCCAGCTATCCTGAAGTTGATCTAACAGATGTTTCAGTTAATCGTTTAAAATTTTGGAATCTTTGTACCAAACTTAAACAAGATTTTTGGAAATTATGGTCAAATGATTATTTAACACAGCTTCAAAGCCGCCCCAAGTGGAAATATCCTCAACCAAACCTTAAAGAAGGTGATTTGGTGATTGTGAAAGATATGAACACTACTCCATTAAATTATAAGATGGCCCGAATTGTAAAAACATATCCAGGTAGAGACAATGTAGTAAGAGTGGCCGATATCAAAATGAACAACAAAGTGTATAGAAGGTCAGTAAAACGGCTATGTCAATTACCTGTAGAGTAGGTTACTGCCGGCCCCAATTATGTTTAGGACAGTCTAAACATATAGATTATTAGTATTTTTAGTATTAAAGAAATATTAATTTAATTTAGTTAATAAGCTTGCAACACTTTGTTGCATGAAGAAAAAACGTACAACGGTGTGCCCTATGACTGCATTCTTATATTTTTAATAAACTCCATAAGTTTCAAGTTCCCACGCATTTTATTTCGTACATGCGTGCGGTGGTAAATTGTCCACCGCACGCATGTACGAAATAAAATGCGTGGGAACTTGAAACTTATGGAGTTTATTAAAAATATAAGAATGCAGTCATAGGGCACACCGTTGTACGTTGGAAATCGACAGGAAGAAGAAGAAAAGTATTGCCACAACACAATTTTACAATGGAACAAAGGCACCATAAACAAAGTGTTGCAAGCTTATTAACTAAATTAAATTAATATTTCTTTAATACTAAAAATACTAATAATCTATATGTTTAGACTGTCCTAAACATAATTGGGGCCGGCAGTAACCTACTCTACAGGTAATTGACATAGCCGTTTTACTGACCTTCTATACACTTTGTTGTTCATTTTGATATCGGCCACTCTTACTACATTGTCTCTACCTGGATATGTTTTTACAATTCGGGCCATCTTATAATTTAATGGAGTAGTGTTCATATCTTTCACAATCACCAAATCACCTTCTTTAAGGTTTGGTTGAGGATATTTCCACTTGGGGCGGCTTTGAAGCTGTGTTAAATAATCATTTGACCATAATTTCCAAAAATCTTGTTTAAGTTTGGTACAAAGATTCCAAAATTTTAAACGATTAACTGAAACATCTGTTAGATCAACTTCAGGATAGCTGGCCAGAGCTGTTCCAATCAGAAAGTGTGCAGGAGTTAAATAATTACAATCATTTGAGTTTGCAGAAAGTAGAGGCCTAGAATTCAAAATTCCTTCGATTTGTACAATGACTGTGTTGAGCTCTTCATAGGTTAAACATAGGTTCCCTACTACTCTCTTTAGATGGTGTTTTACACTTTTAACACCTGCCTCCCACAATCCTCCAAACTCAGGTGAATAACTGGGTATAAACCTATATTTTATATAATGTTGAGAGCAAAAACCATTAACAGTATCCCTGTGCTTTTTGGAGGACTGTAAGTCATACAATCTTTTCATTTCATTTGACGCTCCTTTAAAGGTTTTAGCGTTGTCACAATATATATTTGTGGGCATGCCACGCCTCGAAATAAAACGCTTGAGACATGCTATGAAGGCTTCAGTTGTTAAGTCCGATACGAGCTCTACATGTATCGCTTTTATAGCAAAGCAAACGAAAAGCGCGATGTAACATTTCTTAACGATAGGATTTCTAACCCTAGCAACCTTCATATCGAAGGGTCCACAGAAATCAACGCCGACATGCTGAAATGGCCTGGACGCTGTGATTCTTTCTTGCGGGAGGGAACCCATCAACTGCTTAGCAGCCTCAGCTTTGAAACGAAAACACTTGACGCATTTACGCACCACTTTCTTGACCTCTCGAATACCGCTGACTATAGAGTACCTTTGGGATAGAGAGCTCAAAACTAACCTAGGGCCTGCGTGTAAGAGTCGCAAGTGTTCTCTTTCTATTATGAGATTAGTTACGTGGGAGTTTTTCGGAAGGATAGCTGGATGCTTTTTATCGAAAGACATCTCCTTGGCATTATGGAGCCTACCTCCTACTCTAATAATACCTATTTTATCAAGGAATGGATAGAGGCTACCTATTCCTGTTTTTATATTTTTTCCAGCAGAAAGTGACTCTACCTCTTTAGCAAAATGTTGCATCTGCGCACAACGTACGATGACTGACATAGAGTCGCGAAGCTCCTGAGGCGATAGATTACCGTCCGTTATTTTATTTTTATTTTTCGAACAGTTGTTATAGAACCTGTAAATAAATCCTATCACTTTCTGTAATTTATAAACGCTAGAAAATTTTTCAAATAGCTTTGTTGAAAACGATGAGTCTACCTGTGTCAAGTTACACGGTACATTTAACTCATCAATCTGTTCAGTGTCTGTGGACAAATCAGACAATTTACAATTTTCAAAATTAATATGTATATGTTTCCTATCTGATAGGTAGGTTGGCCCGTGCCTCCATAGCTCGCTTTGCTGCAACTTGTGCGGCAAGACGCCCCTCGACAATAAGTCTGCAGGATTGTCACAGGTCCTAACAAATCCCCACTGAGTCTGATCAGTCAGCTCCACTATTTGCTTGACTCTATTGTTGGCATAAACATTTGACTTTACAGTGCCTGATTTAATCCAAGCTAGCACTATCTGGGAGTCGCTGTATAAAAATGTATTTAGATGGGGATATCTACCCACCAGGACGCTACCAACCCTATGCGCCAGTTGGGCCAAAAGGAGAGCACCATTGAGTTCAAGCTGGGGAATCGTTCTACTTCTATTCAAAGGAGCAACACGGGACTTGGAGCAGAGTAGATCTGTCTGCACTGTACCATCATTTTTTAAAATTCTTAGATAGATACAGCAACCAAAGGCTTTTATTGATGCATCAGAATACCCTACCAACTCTACAGAAGAAACATCTTTACTGTTGACACACCTATTTATTTTTATTTTGCCCATTAACTTTAAATTGTTTAGGAAACTGTTCCAGTATTTTAACTGTTCCTTGGGTACTATGGAGTCCCATCCTATTTGCAAAGACCATAGCTCCTGCATGAATATTTTGGCTACCACTATTATTGGGCCTACTAAGCCGAGAGGGTCAAACATCTTCCCTATAAAGCTCAGAATTTTTCTTTTTGTATTTAAATTATTTTCCTCATCAAAATTGGGGCTTGAAAAAGTGAAATTATCTGAAGTTATATCATACATTAAACCTAGAGTCTTTACTAAATTATCCCCACTCATGTCTATATGTTCAAATTGTTTTTGCTCATCTGGAATATCATCTAAGACATCAAGGGCATTTGAGCACCATTTGTGCAGAGAAAAGCTACCTAACTGCAGGAGCTCTACCAATTGGGATTTGAGCTCATGCAGCTGCTCTATATTATCTGAACCACCCAGTATATCGTCGACGTAGGTACTCTTGGTCATTGTTTCAGCAGCAAGTGGGAATTTATCCTTATAGCGTTGAGCTAATTCAAGTAGGCATCGAGTGGTCAAGAATGTAGAGGCCTTCAGTCCGTAAGTGACAGTCTGAAGCTGTAAGCAGCTGATAGGCTTCTTAGGATCATCTCGCCATAAAATATTTTGAAGGCAAGTGTGGTGGCTATTTATCATCACGTTGCGAAAGGCCTTCTGAACGTCACAAATTATTGTGTAAATGTAGGTCCTGAACAAGATAAGAATATCAAAAAGCTCACTCTGTACCACAGGACCGTTCAGCATGACGTCGTTGAGGGACACCTGGCTGCGAGACTTCATACTCCCGTCAAACACAACGCGAAGTCGGGTTGTCTTACTTGCCTCGTTGATAACAGCATGGTGTGCTAAAAAGTAAACAGGATCTCTATCCATATCGTAATTAGCAACCTCTACCACCTTAGCATGTCCTAGCTCTACATACTGATCTATGAACAATTTATACTGCTCTAGTAACAAAGGATTTGATTTAAACCTTTTTTCTAACATCAGAAATCTTTGGTAGGCAACTGAAAACGAATCGCCAAGCTGCAATTCTTCCAGAGATGTGATGAGAGGCATATCAACATAGAATCGATTATCTTTCAGGCTCATAGAACTCTGAAAACTTTCTTCAGCTTTTACAAACTCATCACAACTCGGCTTCATAGGCTCGGGTACTTTTTCACAGAGCCAAAAATTCTCCATTACATTTTCTAATTTTTTATGATCATTTATAGCAAAATTTGATACAATATTACAAGTTACATTATTCACTTTTTCAGGAATATTACCACCAACTACATACCCAAATAGGGTGTTTTGTAATACCGGTCCATTTTGAATTTTAATACAACCATCTAGCAAAACATTGAAATAAACATCCGCACCCAGTAACAAAGAAATCTCAGCTGGGATATTGAACTCATCGTCAGAAAGTTTCACATTTTTAGGTAAATTCCACCCAGATACATTTATAAATTGTTGGGGTAATTCTGTTGTTATTGTGTCAACAATGTGACATTTTAAATTTAATTTTACATTATTGTAGCATGGAAGCACACATATATTCACAAGTTTATTGATTTGTGTTTGTTTATTACCTATACCTATAATATTATGGGTTTGATTCATAGCAATCAACCCAAGTTTGTTTACAAGGCTGGTTGTAACAAAAGATGCCTGGCTGCCCGTGTCAAGCAATGCTCGGACAGAAACCTTGTCACCATGTTTATTTAATAAATTAACCTTTACAGTGGGAAGCAAAATGTTGTTGGAAACAGGGTTCGACAACAAAGTCACTGCAGGCTCAATAGGAGCAGCTTTTTCTTCATGCAACAAAGTGTTGTGCCCTAATTTACATATT
The DNA here is from genome assembly GCA_949152445.1 of Cerastis rubricosa. NCBI lineage: Eukaryota > Metazoa > Arthropoda > Insecta > Lepidoptera > Noctuidae > Cerastis > Cerastis rubricosa. The sequence continues at coordinate 12,351,037 of OX424539.1, forward strand.
TTACATTTGAAATTAAACTTACATTTCCCGCTGTGTGTCCTTAGACATGTGGTACATAAGTCATGGTTCCGCACAAATAACTGGCGGACCTCTAATGCTGCTGTTTTGAACTCTGGACAGCTGAAAAGAGCATGGTCACTTTTGTTACAGTGTTTACACATTTTTTTTTCTTGTGAGGCAACATTGGTCACCTTTGATGGGATAGATTTATAGAACCTACTTGTACTTTCATAGCAAGTACTATTGGGGGGTAAGCTATCCTCTAAAGCTATAGCGCGCTTTTCAAGAAAGCTTAAAAAATGTGCCACGGAAGGCAATTTTTCTAGATCCTTATCTAATTGATAAGCCCTATTAGTAATTTGATCTAATTTTCTTGTTAGAATGGAAATTAGCAACATGTCCCATGTATCGATGGGCTGTCCTAGATTCTTTAATGCATGCAGCTGTTGCTGTACATCTGACACAAAAGACCTTATTGAGGCTGCAGTGCCTTTTTGCATTATAGGTAAATCTAATAGACCGCTGATATGATTTCCTATTAATCGCGTTTTGTTATCAAAACGTTTCTCCAACAAGCCTAGTGCTTCCTTGTAAGACTGATTGACTAACGGTAAATTGACAATGACTGCCAAAGCATCATCTGTTACATATTTTCTTAAATAGAATAGCTTCTGCACATCAGATAATGATCTATTGTTATCGATAACAGCCATAAATAAATCAAAGAATGGCTTAAATTTAGTGAAGTTCTTCCCATCAAAGGGTGTTATGTCAATGGTTGGCAATTTACATGTAGAAACATTATGACATTCTGATACCGATTTTTTACCTATCTGTTTTAAAGAAGCATTAATTCTAGCTAGCACAGAATAATATTGTTCTTCTATTGGACCAACCTGTTCACAGTCGTTTTCGTCAATACTTAATATGTCCAATTGCACAGCTTCATAACTCTTAAGAGCTGTGATGAGCTTCTCTTTGCGAGCCTCCAGGATATCCACGGTAGCAGACGCAAAACTGATGGGGTCGTTCACAAACGTCTCAATGCGCGTGATAGTAGCCTTGCATTGGCCACGAAGAAGTCGATGTTTACGCAAAGATTCCTTGGACTCCGCCATGGTGGAACGTATGTAGGACGTAACGCTTTATTTATTTACGACTTACGAACACTTCGCGCACTTTTATATCTAAGCCGCACTTTGTTAATACGAACTTTGTTGACGCGGAGCCGGTACGACGATGTTTGTTTACAAAACAAACCGATGACACTGACAGCTGAGTGAATGACTCCGGCGCAATGGCCGCCGAGCAGATATGGACCGCGCTCACTTCACTCTTCAACGCTGCCAACACCGACGGTACTGACGTCACGTCTTGCACGAACTTCACCAATCTCAATTTCACAAAATGAAAATGTGGGTGGATTGAAAAAAGCCAAACTCGATGTCCAGAAGATTGTAATTCTTACGATTACTCGATGCTATGATGCTATAGCTTGATGATGCTTCGCTGATTTTCGTTCTAGCTTTGCATAGAACGAAGTTGCGGGCCTCGTACAAATCCCGCCAACAACGGCGACTTGTATGGCAAGCCGGCCTCGACGAACACAATTTCTCCACAAAATTTTGCGAAGCTGCTCGGCACTGATTTTAAACACTTCTCGAAGGACCACCGCACGCATGTACGAAATAAAATGCGTGGGAACTTGAAACTTATGGAGTTTATTAAAAATATAAGAATGCAGTCATAGGGCACACCGTTGTACGTTGGAAATCGACGTGCGGTGGTCCTTCGAGAAGTGTTTAAAATCAGTGCCGAGCAGCTTCGCAAAATTTTGTGGAGAAATTGTGTTCGTCGAGGACGGCTTGCCATACAAGTCGCCGTTGTTGGCGGGATTTGTACGAGGCCCGCAACTTCGTTCTATGCAAAGCTAGAACGAAAATCAGCGAAGCATCATCAAGATACAGCATCATAGCATCGAGTAATCGTAAGAATTACAATCTTCTGGACATCGAGTTTGGCTTTTTTCAATCCACCCACATTTTCATTTTGTGAAATTGAGATTGGTGAAGTTCGTGCGAGACGTGACGTCAGTACCGTCGGTGTTGGCAGCGTTGAAGAGTGAAGTGAGCGCGGTCCATATCTGCTCGGCGGCCATTGCGCCGGAGTCATTCACTCAGCTGTCAGTGTCATCGGTTTGTTTTGTAAACAAACATCGTCGTACCGGCTCCGCGTCAACAAAGTTCGTATTAACAAAGTGCGGCTTAGATATAAAAGTGCGCGAAGTGTTCGTAAGTCGTAAATAAATAAAGCGTTACGTCCTACATACGTTCCACCATGGCGGAGTCCAAGGAAACTTTGCGTAAACATCGACTTCTTCGTGGCCAATGCAAGGCTACTATCACGCGCATTGAGACGTTTGTGAACGACCCCATCAGTTTTGCGTCTGCTACCGTGGATATCCTGGAGGCTCGCAAAGAGAAGCTCATCACGGCACTTTAGAGTTATGAAGCTGTGCAATTGGACATACTAAGTATTGACGAAAACGACTGTGAACAGGTTGGTCCAATAGAAGAACAATATTATTCTGTGCTAGCTAGAATTAATGCTTCTTTAAAACAGATAGGTAAAAAATCGGTATCAGAATGTCATAATGTTTCTACATGTAAATTGCCAACCATTGACATAACACCCTTTGATGGGAAGAACTTCACTAAATTTAAGCCATTCTTTGATTTATTTATGGCTGTTATCGATAACAATAGATCATTATCTGATGTGCAGAAGCTATTCTATTTAAGAAAATATGTAACAGATGATGCTTTGGCAGTCATTGTCAATTTACCGTTAGTCAATCAGTCTTACAAGGAAGCACTAGGCTTGTTGGAGAAACGTTTTGATAACAAAACGCGATTAATAGGAAATCATATCAGCGGTCTATTAGATTTACCTATAATGCAAAAAGGCACTGCAGCCTCAATAAGGTCTTTTGTGTCAGATGTACAGCAACAGCTGCATGCATTAAAGAATCTAGGACAGCCCATCGATACATGGGACATGTTGCTAATTTCCATTCTAACAAGAAAATTAGATCAAATTACTAATAGGGCTTATCAATTAGATAAGGATCTAGAAAAATTGCCTTCCGTGGCACATTTTTTAAGCTTTCTTGAAAAGCGCGCTATAGCTTTAGAGGATAGCTTACCCCCCAATAGTACTTGCTATGAAAGTACAAGTAGGTTCTATAAATCTATCCCATCAAAGGTGACCAATGTTGCCTCACAAGAAAAAAAAATGTGTAAACACTGTAACAAAAGTGACCATGCTCTTTTCAGCTGTCCAGAGTTCAAAACAGCAGCACTAGAGGTCCGCCAGTTATTTGTGCGGAACCATGACTTATGTACCACATGTCTAAGGACACACAGCGGGAAATGTAAGTTTAATTTCAAATGTAAAATATGTAAATTAGGGCACAACACTTTGTTGCATGAAGAAAAAGCTGCTCCTATTGAGCCTGCAGTGACTTTGTTGTCGAACCCTGTTTCCAACAACATTTTGCTTCCCACTGTAAAGGTTAATTTATTAAATAAACATGGTGACAAGGTTTCTGTCCGAGCATTGCTTGACACGGGCAGCCAGGCATCTTTTGTTACAACCAGCCTTGTAAACAAACTTGGGTTGATTGCTATGAATCAAACCCATAATATTATAGGTATAGGTAATAAACAAACACAAATCAATAAACTTGTGAATATATGTGTGCTTCCATGCTACAATAATGTAAAATTAAATTTAAAATGTCACATTGTTGACACAATAACAACAGAATTACCCCAACAATTTATAAATGTATCCGGGTGGAATTTACCTAAAAATGTGAAACTTTCTGACGATGAGTTCAATATCCCAGCTGAGATTTCTTTGTTACTGGGTGCGGATGTTTATTTCAATGTTTTGCTAGATGGTTGTATTAAAATTCAAAATGGACCGGTATTACAAAACACCCTATTTGGGTATGTAGTTGGTGGTAATATTCCTGAAAAAGTGAATAATGTAACTTGTAATATTGTATCAAATTTTGCTATAAATGATCATAAAAAATTAGAAAATGTAATGGAGAATTTTTGGCTCTGTGAAAAAGTACCCGAGCCTATGAAGCCGAGTTGTGATAAGTTTGTAAAAGCTGAAGAAAGTTTTCAGAGTTCTATGAGCCTGAAAGATAATCGATTCTATGTTGATATGCCTCTCATCACATCTCTGGAAGAATTGCAGCTTGGCGATTCGTTTTCAGTTGCCTACCAAAGATTTCTGATGTTAGAAAAAAGGTTTAAATCAAATCCTTTGTTACTAGAGCAGTATAAATTGTTCATAGATCAGTATGTAGAGCTAGGACATGCTAAGGTGGTAGAGGTTGCTAATTACGATATGGATAGAGATCCTGTTTACTTTTTAGCACACCATGCTGTTATCAACGAGGCAAGTAAGACAACCCGACTTCGCGTTGTGTTTGACGGGAGTATGAAGTCTCGCAGCCAGGTGTCCCTCAACGACGTCATGCTGAACGGTCCTGTGGTACAGAGTGAGCTTTTTGATATTCTTATCTTGTTCAGGACCTACATTTACACAATAATTTGTGACGTTCAGAAGGCCTTTCGCAACGTGATGATAAATAGCCACCACACTTGCCTTCAAAATATTTTATGGCGAGATGATCCTAAGAAGCCTATCAGCTGCTTACAGCTTCAGACTGTCACTTACGGACTGAAGGCCTCTACATTCTTGACCACTCGATGCCTACTTGAATTAGCTCAACGCTATAAGGATAAATTCCCACTTGCTGCTGAAACAATGACCAAGAGTACCTACGTCGACGATATACTGGGTGGTTCAGATAATATAGAGCAGCTGCATGAGCTCAAATCCCAATTGGTAGAGCTCCTGCAGTTAGGTAGCTTTTCTCTGCACAAATGGTGCTCAAATGCCCTTGATGTCTTAGATGATATTCCAGATGAGCAAAAACAATTTGAACATATAGACATGAGTGGGGATAATTTAGTAAAGACTCTAGGTTTAATGTATGATATAACTTCAGATAATTTCACTTTTTCAAGCCCCAATTTTGATGAGGAAAATAATTTAAATACAAAAAGAAAAATTCTGAGCTTTATAGGGAAGATGTTTGACCCTCTCGGCTTAGTAGGCCCAATAATAGTGGTAGCCAAAATATTCATGCAGGAGCTATGGTCTTTGCAAATAGGATGGGACTCCATAGTACCCAAGGAACAGTTAAAATACTGGAACAGTTTCCTAAACAATTTAAAGGTAATGGGCAAAATAAAAATAAATAGGTGTGTCAACAGTAAAGATGTTTCTTCTGTAGAGTTGGTAGGGTATTCTGATGCATCAATAAAAGCCTTTGGTTGCTGTATCTATCTAAGAATTTAAAAAAATGATGGTACAGTGCAGACAGATCTACTCTGCTCCAAGTCCCGTGTTGCTCCTTTAAATAGAAGTAGAACGATTCCCCAGCTTGAACTCAATGGTGCTCTCCTTTTGGCCCAACTGGCGCATAGGGTTGGTAGCGTCCTGGTGGGTAGATATCCCCATCTAAATACATTTTTATACAGCGACTCCCAGATAGTGCTAGCTTGGATTAAATCAGGCACTGTAAAGTCAAATGTTTATGCCAACAATAGAGTCAAGCAAATAGTGGAGCTGACTGATCAGACTCAGTGGGGATTTGTTAGGACCTGTGACAATCCTGCAGACTTATTGTCGAGGGGCGTCTTGCCGCACAAGCTGCAGCAAAGCGAGCTATGGAGGCACGGGCCAACCTACCTATCAGATAGGAAACATATACATATTAATTTTGAAAATTGTAAATTGTCTGATTTGTCCACAGACACTGAACAGATTGATGAGTTAAATGTACCGTGTAACTTGACACAGGTAGACTCATCGTTTTCAACAAAGCTATTTGAAAAATTTTCTAGCGTTTATAAATTACAGAAAGTGATAGGATTTATTTACAGGTTCTATAACAACTGTTCGAAAAATAAAAATAAAATAACGGACGGTAATCTATCGCCTCAGGAGCTTCGCGACTCTATGTCAGTCATCGTACGTTGTGCGCAGATGCAACATTTTGCTAAAGAGGTAGAGTCACTTTCTGCTGGAAAAAATATAAAAACAGGAATAGGTAGCCTCTATCCATTCCTTGATAAAATAGGTATTATTAGAGTAGGAGGTAGGCTCCATAATGCCAAGGAGATGTCTTTCGATAAAAAGCATCCAGCTATCCTTCCGAAAAACTCCCACGTAACTAATCTCATAATAGAAAGAGAACACTTGCGACTCTTACACGCAGGCCCTAGGTTAGTTTTGAGCTCTCTATCCCAAAGGTACTCTATAGTCAGCGGTATTCGAGAGGTCAAGAAAGTGGTGCGTAAATGCGTCAAGTGTTTTCGTTTCAAAGCTGAGGCTGCTAAGCAGTTGATGGGTTCCCTCCCGCAAGAAAGAATCACAGCGTCCAGGCCATTTCAGCATGTCGGCGTTGATTTCTGTGGACCCTTCGATATGAAGGTTGCTAGGGTTAGAAATCCTATCGTTAAGAAATGTTACATCGCGCTTTTCGTTTGCTTTGCTATAAAAGCGATACATGTAGAGCTCGTATCGGACTTAACAACTGAAGCCTTCATAGCATGTCTCAAGCGTTTTATTTCGAGGCGTGGCATGCCCACAAATATATATTGTGACAACGCTAAAACCTTTAAAGGAGCGTCAAATGAAATGAAAAGATTGTATGACTTACAGTCCTCCAAAAAGCACAGGGATACTGTTAATGGTTTTTGCTCTCAACATTATATAAAATATAGGTTTATACCCAGTTATTCACCTGAGTTTGGAGGATTGTGGGAGGCAGGTGTTAAAAGTGTAAAACACCATCTAAAGAGAGTAGTAGGGAACCTATGTTTAACCTATGAAGAGCTCAACACAGTCATTGTACAAATCGAAGGAATTTTGAATTCTAGGCCTCTACTTTCTGCAAACTCAAATGATTGTAATTATTTAACTCCTGCACACTTTCTGATTGGAACAGCTCTGGCCAGCTATCCTGAAGTTGATCTAACAGATGTTTCAGTTAATCGTTTAAAATTTTGGAATCTTTGTACCAAACTTAAACAAGATTTTTGGAAATTATGGTCAAATGATTATTTAACACAGCTTCAAAGCCGCCCCAAGTGGAAATATCCTCAACCAAACCTTAAAGAAGGTGATTTGGTGATTGTGAAAGATATGAACACTACTCCATTAAATTATAAGATGGCCCGAATTGTAAAAACATATCCAGGTAGAGACAATGTAGTAAGAGTGGCCGATATCAAAATGAACAACAAAGTGTATAGAAGGTCAGTAAAACGGCTATGTCAATTACCTGTAGAGTAGGTTACTGCCGGCCCCAATTATGTTTAGGACAGTCTAAACATATAGATTATTAGTATTTTTAGTATTAAAGAAATATTAATTTAATTTAGTTAATAAGCTTGCAACACTTTGTTGCATGAAGAAAAAACGTACAACGGTGTGCCCTATGACTGCATTCTTATATTTTTAATAAACTCCATAAGTTTCAAGTTCCCACGCATTTTATTTCGTACATGCGTGCGGTGGTAAATTGTCCACCGCACGCATGTACGAAATAAAATGCGTGGGAACTTGAAACTTATGGAGTTTATTAAAAATATAAGAATGCAGTCATAGGGCACACCGTTGTACGTTGGAAATCGACAGGAAGAAGAAGAAAAGTATTGCCACAACACAATTTTACAATGGAACAAAGGCACCATAAACAAAGTGTTGCAAGCTTATTAACTAAATTAAATTAATATTTCTTTAATACTAAAAATACTAATAATCTATATGTTTAGACTGTCCTAAACATAATTGGGGCCGGCAGTAACCTACTCTACAGGTAATTGACATAGCCGTTTTACTGACCTTCTATACACTTTGTTGTTCATTTTGATATCGGCCACTCTTACTACATTGTCTCTACCTGGATATGTTTTTACAATTCGGGCCATCTTATAATTTAATGGAGTAGTGTTCATATCTTTCACAATCACCAAATCACCTTCTTTAAGGTTTGGTTGAGGATATTTCCACTTGGGGCGGCTTTGAAGCTGTGTTAAATAATCATTTGACCATAATTTCCAAAAATCTTGTTTAAGTTTGGTACAAAGATTCCAAAATTTTAAACGATTAACTGAAACATCTGTTAGATCAACTTCAGGATAGCTGGCCAGAGCTGTTCCAATCAGAAAGTGTGCAGGAGTTAAATAATTACAATCATTTGAGTTTGCAGAAAGTAGAGGCCTAGAATTCAAAATTCCTTCGATTTGTACAATGACTGTGTTGAGCTCTTCATAGGTTAAACATAGGTTCCCTACTACTCTCTTTAGATGGTGTTTTACACTTTTAACACCTGCCTCCCACAATCCTCCAAACTCAGGTGAATAACTGGGTATAAACCTATATTTTATATAATGTTGAGAGCAAAAACCATTAACAGTATCCCTGTGCTTTTTGGAGGACTGTAAGTCATACAATCTTTTCATTTCATTTGACGCTCCTTTAAAGGTTTTAGCGTTGTCACAATATATATTTGTGGGCATGCCACGCCTCGAAATAAAACGCTTGAGACATGCTATGAAGGCTTCAGTTGTTAAGTCCGATACGAGCTCTACATGTATCGCTTTTATAGCAAAGCAAACGAAAAGCGCGATGTAACATTTCTTAACGATAGGATTTCTAACCCTAGCAACCTTCATATCGAAGGGTCCACAGAAATCAACGCCGACATGCTGAAATGGCCTGGACGCTGTGATTCTTTCTTGCGGGAGGGAACCCATCAACTGCTTAGCAGCCTCAGCTTTGAAACGAAAACACTTGACGCATTTACGCACCACTTTCTTGACCTCTCGAATACCGCTGACTATAGAGTACCTTTGGGATAGAGAGCTCAAAACTAACCTAGGGCCTGCGTGTAAGAGTCGCAAGTGTTCTCTTTCTATTATGAGATTAGTTACGTGGGAGTTTTTCGGAAGGATAGCTGGATGCTTTTTATCGAAAGACATCTCCTTGGCATTATGGAGCCTACCTCCTACTCTAATAATACCTATTTTATCAAGGAATGGATAGAGGCTACCTATTCCTGTTTTTATATTTTTTCCAGCAGAAAGTGACTCTACCTCTTTAGCAAAATGTTGCATCTGCGCACAACGTACGATGACTGACATAGAGTCGCGAAGCTCCTGAGGCGATAGATTACCGTCCGTTATTTTATTTTTATTTTTCGAACAGTTGTTATAGAACCTGTAAATAAATCCTATCACTTTCTGTAATTTATAAACGCTAGAAAATTTTTCAAATAGCTTTGTTGAAAACGATGAGTCTACCTGTGTCAAGTTACACGGTACATTTAACTCATCAATCTGTTCAGTGTCTGTGGACAAATCAGACAATTTACAATTTTCAAAATTAATATGTATATGTTTCCTATCTGATAGGTAGGTTGGCCCGTGCCTCCATAGCTCGCTTTGCTGCAACTTGTGCGGCAAGACGCCCCTCGACAATAAGTCTGCAGGATTGTCACAGGTCCTAACAAATCCCCACTGAGTCTGATCAGTCAGCTCCACTATTTGCTTGACTCTATTGTTGGCATAAACATTTGACTTTACAGTGCCTGATTTAATCCAAGCTAGCACTATCTGGGAGTCGCTGTATAAAAATGTATTTAGATGGGGATATCTACCCACCAGGACGCTACCAACCCTATGCGCCAGTTGGGCCAAAAGGAGAGCACCATTGAGTTCAAGCTGGGGAATCGTTCTACTTCTATTCAAAGGAGCAACACGGGACTTGGAGCAGAGTAGATCTGTCTGCACTGTACCATCATTTTTTAAAATTCTTAGATAGATACAGCAACCAAAGGCTTTTATTGATGCATCAGAATACCCTACCAACTCTACAGAAGAAACATCTTTACTGTTGACACACCTATTTATTTTTATTTTGCCCATTAACTTTAAATTGTTTAGGAAACTGTTCCAGTATTTTAACTGTTCCTTGGGTACTATGGAGTCCCATCCTATTTGCAAAGACCATAGCTCCTGCATGAATATTTTGGCTACCACTATTATTGGGCCTACTAAGCCGAGAGGGTCAAACATCTTCCCTATAAAGCTCAGAATTTTTCTTTTTGTATTTAAATTATTTTCCTCATCAAAATTGGGGCTTGAAAAAGTGAAATTATCTGAAGTTATATCATACATTAAACCTAGAGTCTTTACTAAATTATCCCCACTCATGTCTATATGTTCAAATTGTTTTTGCTCATCTGGAATATCATCTAAGACATCAAGGGCATTTGAGCACCATTTGTGCAGAGAAAAGCTACCTAACTGCAGGAGCTCTACCAATTGGGATTTGAGCTCATGCAGCTGCTCTATATTATCTGAACCACCCAGTATATCGTCGACGTAGGTACTCTTGGTCATTGTTTCAGCAGCAAGTGGGAATTTATCCTTATAGCGTTGAGCTAATTCAAGTAGGCATCGAGTGGTCAAGAATGTAGAGGCCTTCAGTCCGTAAGTGACAGTCTGAAGCTGTAAGCAGCTGATAGGCTTCTTAGGATCATCTCGCCATAAAATATTTTGAAGGCAAGTGTGGTGGCTATTTATCATCACGTTGCGAAAGGCCTTCTGAACGTCACAAATTATTGTGTAAATGTAGGTCCTGAACAAGATAAGAATATCAAAAAGCTCACTCTGTACCACAGGACCGTTCAGCATGACGTCGTTGAGGGACACCTGGCTGCGAGACTTCATACTCCCGTCAAACACAACGCGAAGTCGGGTTGTCTTACTTGCCTCGTTGATAACAGCATGGTGTGCTAAAAAGTAAACAGGATCTCTATCCATATCGTAATTAGCAACCTCTACCACCTTAGCATGTCCTAGCTCTACATACTGATCTATGAACAATTTATACTGCTCTAGTAACAAAGGATTTGATTTAAACCTTTTTTCTAACATCAGAAATCTTTGGTAGGCAACTGAAAACGAATCGCCAAGCTGCAATTCTTCCAGAGATGTGATGAGAGGCATATCAACATAGAATCGATTATCTTTCAGGCTCATAGAACTCTGAAAACTTTCTTCAGCTTTTACAAACTCATCACAACTCGGCTTCATAGGCTCGGGTACTTTTTCACAGAGCCAAAAATTCTCCATTACATTTTCTAATTTTTTATGATCATTTATAGCAAAATTTGATACAATATTACAAGTTACATTATTCACTTTTTCAGGAATATTACCACCAACTACATACCCAAATAGGGTGTTTTGTAATACCGGTCCATTTTGAATTTTAATACAACCATCTAGCAAAACATTGAAATAAACATCCGCACCCAGTAACAAAGAAATCTCAGCTGGGATATTGAACTCATCGTCAGAAAGTTTCACATTTTTAGGTAAATTCCACCCAGATACATTTATAAATTGTTGGGGTAATTCTGTTGTTATTGTGTCAACAATGTGACATTTTAAATTTAATTTTACATTATTGTAGCATGGAAGCACACATATATTCACAAGTTTATTGATTTGTGTTTGTTTATTACCTATACCTATAATATTATGGGTTTGATTCATAGCAATCAACCCAAGTTTGTTTACAAGGCTGGTTGTAACAAAAGATGCCTGGCTGCCCGTGTCAAGCAATGCTCGGACAGAAACCTTGTCACCATGTTTATTTAATAAATTAACCTTTACAGTGGGAAGCAAAATGTTGCTGGAAACAGGGTTCGACAACAAAGTCACTGCAGGCTCAATAGGAGCAGCTTTTTCTTCATGCAACAAAGTGTTGTGCCCTAATTTACATATTTTACATTTGAAATTAAACTTACATTTCCCGCTGTGTGTCCTTAGACATGTGGTACATAAGTCATGGTTCCGCACAAATAACTGGCGGACCTCTAGTGCTGCTGTTTTGAACTCTGGACAGCTGAAAAGAGCATGGTCACTTTTGTTACAGTGTTTACACATTTTTTTTTCTTGTGAGGCAACATTGGTCACCTTTGATGGGATAGATTTATAGAACCTACTTGTACTTTCATAGCAAGTACTATTGGGGGGTAAGCTATCCTCTAAAGCTATAGCGCGCTTTTCAAGAAAGCTTAAAAAATGTGCCACGGAAGGCAATTTTTCTAGATCCTTATCTAATTGATAAGCCCTATTAGTAATTTGATCTAATTTTCTTGTTAGAATGGAAATTAGCAACATGTCCCATGTATCGATGGGCTGTCCTAGATTCTTTAATGCATGCAGCTGTTGCTGTACATCTGACACAAAAGACCTTATTGAGGCTGCAGTGCCTTTTTGCATTATAGGTAAATCTAATAGACCACTGATATGATTTCCTATTAATCGCGTTTTGTTATCAAAACGTTTCTCCAACAAGCCTAGTGCTTCCTTGTAAGACTGATTGACTAACGGTAAATTGACAATGACTGCCAAAGCATCATCTGTTACATATTTTCTTAAATAGAATAGCTTCTGCACATCAGATAATGATCTATTGTTATCGATAACAGCCATAAATAAATCAAAGAATGGCTTAAATTTAGTGAAGTTCTTCCCATCAAAGGGTGTTATGTCAATGGTTGGCAATTTACATGTAGAAACATTATGACATTCTGATACCGATTTTTTAACTATCTGTTTTAAAGAAGCATTAATTCTAGCTAGCACAGAATAATATTGTTCTTCTATTAGACCAACCTGTTCACAGTCGTTTTCGTCAATACTTAGTATGTCCAATTGCACAGCTTCATAACTCTTAAGAGCTGTGATGAGCTTCTCTTTGCGAGCCTCCAGGATATCCACGGTAGCAGACGCAAAACTGATGGGGTCGTTCACAAACGTCTCAATGCGCGTGATAGTAGCCTTGCATTGGCCACGAAGAAGTCGATGTTTACGCAAAGTTTCCTTGGACTCCGCCATGGTGGAACGTATGTAGGACGTAACGCTTTATTTATTTACGTTTTACGAACACTTCGCGCACTTTTATATCTAAGCCGCACTTTGTTAATAGGTACGAACTTTGTTGACGCGGAGCCGGTACGACGATGTTTGTTTACAAAACAAACCGATGACACTGACAGCTGAGTGAATGACTCCGGCGCAATGGCCGCCGAGCAGATATGGACCGCGCTCACTTCACTCTTCAACGCTGCCAACACCGACGGTACTGACGTCACGTCTCGCACGAACTTCACCAATCTCAATTTCACAAAATGAAAATGTGGGTGGATTGAAAAAAGCCAAACTCGATGTCCAGAAGATTGTAATTCTTACGATTACTCGATGCTATGATGCTGTATCTTGATGATGCTTCGCTGATTTTCGTTCTAGCTTTGCATAGAACGAAGTTGCGGGCCTCGTACAAATCCCGCCAACAACGGCGACTTGTATGGCAAGCCGTCCTCGACGAACACAATTTCTCCACAAAATTTTGCGAAGCTGCTCGGCACTGCTTTTAAACACTTCTCGAAGGACCACCGCTCGCATGTACGAAATAAAATGCGTGGGAACTTGAAACTTATGTAGTTTATTAAAAATATAAGAATGCAGTCATAGGGCACACCGTTGTACGTTGGAAATCGACAGGAAGAAGAAAAACAAGACCATCCGGCTCGAAGGACCACCGCACGCATGTACGAAATAAAATGCGTGGGAACTTGAAACTTATGGAGTTTATTAAAAATATAAGAATGCAGTCATAGGGCACACCGTTGTACGTTGGAAATCGACAGGAAAAAGAAAAAAAAGTATTGCCACAACACAATTTTACAATGGAACAAAGGCACCATAAACAAAGTGTTGCAAGCTTATTAACTAAATTAAATTACTATTTCCTTAATACTAAAAATACTAATAATCTATATGTTTAGACTGTCCTAAACACTTGTTTTCCCAGATATATATACTCTTGAACATATTCTATGGTATTTCCATTGATTATAATAGGTCGCTTTTGACTGTTAGTCATTATTTTCCCGCTTCAAAAAGCCTAGTGACCACAAAACGGGGGACGCTGAATGCCCTGCTAGAAAAATACTGAAACCAGATACATAAACTCCGTCGATTATGAGGGCACTTAGTGCGTCATACTCTAGGCCAGACTTCCGTCGATATCGCTGTCTAAGCAAATTGTCGATCGCAACAAAAATGCCTTGACGGTGTTCATTTTGCAATATTTACTTGTTTCATACTGCTGACTATCATATTAGTATTACCAACTATGTGCCTCAAATTGTTTTCCTTCGAATTTATTCACCTACATTATTTTTGTTCGTATCTTATAATAGCGTTTAAGTACATTAGGTTTATCATAATATATTAACTTTTACTAACCCATTTTATGATTACGCTCACTTTTGTGTTAAATATTGTTAAGGAAATCTGTAGTCTTGTTGTAATTATTAGAGACATGTCGCCTGTGATACAGGTTTAATCCTAGTACAGGCATTGAACTTTGTTATACCTTAATTATTTCTAAGATTTATATTGTATAAGTTGTGCCAATTCTAATTTTGAATAAATATATTATTATTATTTTTGTTTTATTTAAGTTCATTTCTAGACCAATTTTGGAGCTTTCATGATCAAGTGTTCTCATCATTTCTTCGATGTCTTTGTAGTTTCAGCTACAATAGCTATATCATCCGCGAATCTTAAGTGGTTTAGGTACCTTCCACCCTCCTTTACCAGCAGTCCTTTATTCGACCAGTTTATCTTCTGGAATATATTTTCGAGTACTGCAATGAATAGCTTCGGTGACAACGGGTCCCCTGTCTGACACCTCTTTCTATTTTTGTTTCGTCACCTCTGGTTTCAAGTTTAATTCTGCTGGTACTATTGGCCGGCCGTCGAATAATGCTATTAAATCTTTGTATCTCAATTTTCCTACCTCTTTTAGAAAAGTTAGGTTGAGCACTAGCCGGTACGTTTCTTCAGTGAGATGGCACAGTGAAATTCCACTTTTGCTTTTGTCATTAAATTTCATAAACTGTGTTACCCTTTATATATTTGCCAATCATTATTTTTGTGGTCAAATGTTGTTAGAGTTCCTTGAAACACGATTATTTCGTGGGCAATCGTTCACCTCGTTGCCAATGATATGTTTGTGAGTGCAATAAAACTAACGCCAGTCTGGTAAGAGATTGAAGACACGCTGTTGGGCTAGCGACACTTAGCCACGCTCCCACTACGTAGCGATGCATACACATCAGTAGGCCTTATAGATTCCTAGATCCTTGGTAACTTTTTATCCTGTTCTACGTTTTGTAGTAATAAGCAACGACTTATTGTCGGCCCTACGATGTCCTCCCTGACGTATGTACTAACGCTGACAAAGAAATTTTGTAAAACCAAATGATTTTAAAAGAGTAACCATACTGTTTCTTGCCGGTTCATCTTCATAGAAAACAATCAACCCGATTCGAGCACCTTTTTGTTGAGGTGTTATAAGTACACATGAAGGCCTATGTGAAATAAAAATATTTAAATTTTACTTCTTCTTCTTCTTCGTCGTTCCCTCACTGCTGAGGATCGCGGACACATATGATACGTCTCCAAGCAACGCGGTCTCCTGCACTGTGAACTGCTCGGTACAAGCTGCCACCAGCAGCCTTCTTGATTGCGTCTGCCCATCTTGCCGGTGCCCTGCCTTGCGCGCGTTTACCTTCTACCCGGCCCAACATTATAAGCTTTTCCAGACAATGCCGAGGTGAACGCATAATATGTTCGAAAAAGCTGAGAGTACGCTCCAGGCAGATTGTGGAAAGCCGTTTGGTGATGTTGAGCTCCTCCAGTATGGATTCATCGGTTCTCATCGCGGTCCATGGTATATAGTTTCCGCCAACACCACATTTCGAAGGCATCGATTTTAATGCTTTCACGACTTTTAATGCACCACGTTTCAGCGCCATACAAAAAGATTGTGAATACCAAAATACGATTGATCCGTGCACTTATGGCACGGAACAATCGTATTTTGGTATTCCACCGGATGCCACGGTTCCTCCAAAAGCACTTGGTTGGTCACTGCACTTTTAGCGATACCAGTACGACGGCGGACTTCCTCAAGGCAACTGCCCTCAATCGCTATCAAAAACCCAAGATAGACGAAATCAGTAACTTTCTCTTAACCGACCAGTAGGTTTGAGTTTGGAAGAAGATGAGCGCGGTCTACGACCATTACTTTTGTTTTGGCATGGTTTATTTTAAGACCAAGTTCAACGGCCAATTTAAAGCCGAGGAAGTGCACATTTTTGAACAAGGCGATTTTTTTTTGGGGCCAGCAGAAAAACTGGCGGAACCGTTGGAGAATAGGCGGCGCGATTGATAGGTTTGGCAACGTATTGTGAGTTCCGCACCGCTCTCGAAACGAACTTAAGAGATCGTTTTGTCCTAGACCTTCGTGCAGGTCCAGAACACGACAAGCTCTTCAAGCAGACCCCTTGACGCTCACGTTGTCACGGGCTATTGAAATGGCGGAGCAAAGCAAAGGCCCTTATAGGCACTTCAGAGCCCATATCAATTAAGGAGGAACCAGTATACCGCGCTTAGTTTCAAGTTCAAGCGGTGTACTGGTTAGACTGGAAGCCGACCCCAACATACTTGGGAAAAGGCTAGGCAGATGATGGACTTAATAAAATGCAGTACTCAACAGTGTAATGCGCTTTGAATGTTTTGGAAAATAGCAACGAAAACGAAACAAACCAGCTGCTGTCGACGACAACTTCCTTATTCTTGACTTTCAACGTGATCGTTCTGTCATTATCTTCAGCAGAGTTTCGACGAGACAGTTAGGTACCTGTGATTGGGTCAGAAAACAAAGCACGCCGATAATTGTTGTAGCATTTGTTGACTAATTGACTATCTACTTAGTTTTTCGTTTCGTAAGAACCTTCTACAAAGTACTTATTAGAAAACATAAAAAAGATGAATTAAATCGGCTTAGGTTGACACCTCATTAGTGCGTTGCGTTGCGTCGCCACAGCTGTTAAACGCTATGCTACACTTGCGTTGCGACGATACACGATGGCGTAACAAATGACAATGGATTTAAACAAACATATTATATTGTTGTTTTTTCACGCCACCGCCGAAACAAACGTAGAAACATAAAATAAAAACGGGTTGCACTCCGGGAGTGCCGACAGAAGTGAAAACTTGAATATTGACGTTGTGCATTTTTGATATTTTGGAATGGTTAGGGAATAATTTTGCACGAATTGCTTTAATTATCAGTATAAAAGTACTATCATTGATGTGGTAAAATACAATATTAATTTATCCCGCTATCGTAAACAAACATGACAATTTATTAAATATTACATTAAAATTTAACACTTCAGAACTATTACAATCTGTCTTACGAATTTTAGCTCTTTGGAGAAACCGAAGGTTTTGTTTGTGCATCCCAAACTCAATTACAGATGTCATAAAAAATACCATCATAAAGTTCAAATTCCTTCGTAACGTAATGTCAAACAGTCTTACGAATTTTCCAGTTTTGGAAACCCAAACTCAATGACAGATGTCATAAAGTTCAACTTCCTTCGTAACCTTATGTCAGTCCGTACTATCAGTACACGTGACACCACGTGACACCGTGATAGACAGCAGCAAGTACAAGTAAATGGTGTAAATTCAATGGGTTTAAAAGTAAAAATGGGTGTACCACAAGGTTCAATATTGGGTCCTTTCCTCTTTTTAGTATATATTAATGACCTACCCCATTTGTTTAAAAACCAACCACAAATGGTGTTGTTTGCTGACGACACTTCTTTAATATTTAGAATAAACAGACGTGCCACAAGCCTCAACGACGTAAATAACGCTCTAATGCAGGTCCATAACTGGTTTACCGCTAATAATTTAGTATTAAATGGGAATAAAACTAAGTGTATAAGATTTACTCTACCAAATGTCAAATGTAGTGATTGTGACATAGTATTAAATCAAGAGAAACTTGAATTTGTCGATGAAACTGTTTTCTTGGGGATCACGCTCGACTCAAGGCTACAATGGGGTTCTCATTTAACATCTCTTGCAGGACGGCTGAGTTCAGCAGCATATGCTGTCAGGAAAATCCGTCAATTTACTGATGTAGATACCGCGAGGCTAGTGTATTTTAGTTATTTTCATAGCATTATGTCATACGGTATTTTACTATGGGGACGGGCTGCAGACATCGAGTCTATATTTATTCTGCAGAAAAGAGCTATCAGAGCCATATATAATCTACGTAGGCGCGATTCTCTAAGAGAACTGTTTAAGGAAATTAACATCATGACTGTACCTTGTCAATATATCTATGAAAATATCATGTACGTTAGGAAAAACCTGCATTTATTTAGTAAAAGAAGTGACCGGCACCACTATAATACTAGAAACAGGGACCAACTGGTTCAGCCAGGTTTCAGGTTAGCTAAAGTAGACTCATCTTTCATGGGGTACTGTTTAAAATGTTACAATAAAATTCCTCCCCCCATTCTACAACTGAATGAAACGAAATTTAAATCTTGCATAAAGCGCACACTATGTAGGCAAGCATATTATAAGTTGGGGGATTACATTGATGATAAAAATGCTTGGCTCAATGCTGGTCCTGCTCCACAACCATAGGGGCTATCAAATTACCATGTGAAGTTACTGTGGAAGCTGCAGAAGATTGTATAAATATCTTTGCTTTGTATAGATTCAATCTCTTAGTATTATATAATTGCATAGCACATGTGTGAAAACTATGTACTGTAAAGCCACCATTTAGTACCTATATCTTACTTACACTGACGCGAATTTACCCTGGCGGTTGATTGAATGTCATGCTCACTTAAATGTCACGCTGATGGCGGCGGGTGTGTCGGGTCATTTAGTTCCCTTCAATATGGTTGAGTTGAATGATGGCTGATACATGCGTCATGTTCGTGAACGGGCGCTGTCAGTTGTGCCTGGTCATCTCTTAGCTGCCATGGTTCATTTTTAATTATTTTAACTTTATTTTCGAATTATTGATTTCGTCTTTTACTCTGGACGCTCTTAACTTGCCCGTATTTCTACATCGTTCTCACATACTAGTACTTCTCAACACGAATGATGTAACCAAGATTCTGTAACATATTTTAATTTAAAAGAGTGTCCATGGAGTTTCTTGCCCATTCTTCTCCATAGAGATCTACGCTTTGGAATGGGCAACTACAGTACTTTCACAAGTTATTATGTCTTGTGACTGGGACTGTAGCTTAGCGTTCTTTTTTTTTTTTTTGTTTGTTCTTTGACTTTCAAAAGTGCCTGTAATGGTCTAATTGAAATAAATGCTTTGAGTTTGAGTTTGAGTTTTGACCAGCGAATTTTCCAGTTTTGGAAACCCAAACTCAATGTCATAAAGTTCAAATTCCTTCGTAACCTAATGTCAATCCGTTCGTTATGGGCACGTGACACCTGACGCGAGTTTAAAAAATTTTACCCTTCACAAAAGTGCACAACGCCGCTAAAGAAGTTTTCACTTCAAAAAACAAATTCTGGATATCTACGCAACAGCAGTGAAACACTGTCCGTCGTCACACCGGAGCTCGGACAGCGCAACGCTTTACCCTCCTCCTGCTACGTCTCTCGTCCGATCCGTTGAAACATCGCGTGTGACGACGCAACGCGTAATGTGGCATGTCACTAAAAAATATATGTAAAACGACGCATAGTTGACGCAGCGACGACGCAACGCACTAATGAGGTCTCAGCCTTAGTCGTTCTCAAGTTACAGGTAAATAAAGCACCTGTTTTTGATGCGTTCATTGTTGATCTTATCGAGGCACTTTCTTCACTAAAGCTTGTTTCATTACTTCGAAGTTATTCAGATTTTCCTCAAATAATACTATATCGCCGGCAATTTTAAGGTGGTTTAATTTCATTCCATCGATGTTGATATATAGGTATACCCAATCTAGTTTTCGAAAGATATTCTCTAGGACCGTAGAAAACAACTTAAAATTCGGCCTCCCTGTCTAACACCTCTTTTTACTTTAAACTCACCTAAAACTGTAATTACTAGGACTGCTTAAATGATATTGCCTGATATAACATATTTTATCAATTTTACTTGATAAATCTTGTATATAATCTTTTTCATTATCAACTAATTGTGATATATCTTTAATTATCTTAAAATGCAGTATAAATACACTTGGCTCAAAATTTTACTATCCACATCGGCAAAATGAAGTTCTTGGCACTTGCACTATTGGCTCTGACGGCGGTGGCCTCCGCTAAATACATCAACCTTGAGGATGCCATCGATCTAGAAGACATCACCGCTTACGGATACTTGTCTAAGATCGGTGTCGCGGCTGCTGACAGGATCCGTCAAGCTGAGGAGCAGGCAGACATACATGGCAGAATCGTCGGTGGTTCCAACTCAAATCTCGGACAATTCCCTCACCAGGTATAATTTTTTTCTTCATGCACAGTGATGTCTTGTTTTAGAATCCAACTAATTTAATTTCGATAATTCTTCGCAGGCCGGTCTTCTCGCGCAATTCGGTGGTGGTCAGGGTGTCTGCGGAGGTTCTCTCATCAGAGCTAACCGCGTCCTTACCGCTGCTCACTGCTGGTTCGACGGTCAAAACCAGGCCTCCCTCTTTACCGTCGTCCTTGGCTCAGTTCGTTTGTTCTCTGGTGGTACCAGGGTGACTTCAAACAATGTTGTTATGCACGGAAGCTGGAACCCTAGCTTGATTCGCAACGA
The DNA here is from genome assembly GCA_949152445.1 of Cerastis rubricosa. NCBI lineage: Eukaryota > Metazoa > Arthropoda > Insecta > Lepidoptera > Noctuidae > Cerastis > Cerastis rubricosa. Next base: position 12,371,917 of record OX424539.1, read on the forward strand.
CCTTGCTGTAATCAGATTGAACTCTAACGTTGGCCTTAGCAGTAAGTAAATAATAAACCGTGTTTTTTTGCTTAAGATAAGTGAATGTCTCATGCAGATAAATAAACTTAGTAGGTACATAATAGAGCAGCTAAAATTGAAACAATGGTTTTGTTGTTTGCCAATGATTCCCTTCGGAATTAATGTTTCGTACAAATAAAATTGCGTGTTACCTGCCAACATTTAATCTTCACTAAAAAAGGCCACGATCATTAACTATTAATAATTTAATCCGTGTGCCAACAGACAACATAGCTATCATTGCCCTGGCCAGCGGTAACGAGAACTTCGCCGGGGAAAACGCCATCGCATCTGGCTTCGGTCTCACCAGAGATGGTAAGTAGTTCTTTACAACGTTATTGGAGTTTATAGTTTTTATTTTGATTTATGAACCTAGTATAAAACGTTTAACTCTCCAGGTGGTAGCATCTCCAACAACCAAGCCCTGAGCCACGTTACCCTGCCTGTGATCACAAACGCTGTATGCAGAGCCTCCTTCCCTCTCATCATCCAGGACTCCAACATTTGCACAAGCGGCGCCGGTGGCAGGAGCACATGCCAGGGTGATTCCGGTGGTCCCCTTACTGTCAACAGGAACGGCAGTCCTCTCTTGGTACGTATTTAAAAAAAAAAACCTTATAATGATGCTTCCTCTTTTATGACTTTTTAATACCTTTCATTAACTTAATATTTTATTTATTTCACGTTTACGAGCATCTAGGACTAATTTGAACTTTTCCAACAGATTGGTGTGACTTCCTTCGGATCAGCCCGCGGTTGCCAGGTTGGATCCCCTGCCGCCTTCGCCAGGGTCACCTCCTACGTCAGCTGGATCAACTCACAGTAGTAAATTTGCTAACAATTTTTAAATGAAAATATTTTTTTATAATAAAACAAGAGTATTTTGATTGAATATTATGTGATTTTTATTTAATTCTTGATAATCCTTGCCAAGAAATCGATGACAGTTTGTAATTTGTCTCTCTTCGGAGCAAATGGTACCATTCAACAAGTACCTACTTACTTACTACCGCGCCTTTACACTAATGCATAAAACGATTTGTTAAGACCAGTTGCATTCAAACTTGAAGAATAATAGTTAACAAAAATGTCAGCGAGAACAAAATAAGTAATTAAAAAAACGCTCGAAACAGCAACAAACTTTTGACAAATCCCATGTTTCCCCCTGTTCAACATTAGTTTTAAATTCTTTGTTGTCTACTATTGTGCATTCTGCATTTTGCAGAAAAACCTAATTTTCAGTCAGTTATCTATCCCCGACTAAAACAGTGATTATTAATCACTCTGCTATGTACCTGAATCGTTACTTTCATAGGTTCTTGAATAAGCATTATTCTCAGTGATATTTCTTTACACATTGGGCCCTACCTCTATTTGAAACACAATAGTACATTTTAATTTTGATTTTTAAAAATTATATTCTTACTTTAATCTTTAAAAGTCATTTTCCTCTATTTTTATTGAAACTGAATATTCTTGTTTTAATTTTTGTTATACATGGTTTTTGGTGCATCGTTTGCCAAATCGAATTGGCCGAAAGGAGAGGTAATTTGCTATCTCTTCACGCCCTCTAACTGATTCCTTGCCACACTAGTTTTTTTTTTATGACAACTTTTTAGTTTAAATTTTGAAAAATTCCAAAATTCAGCATTTTAAGTATATATTAGTATTTTTTAATTTCGATTGAATTTTGATGTGCACTGATGTATGATTCTATCAAATTCAAAATTGCTTGCATTTTAACATTTACTTGCATTTTTAATAACTCGTAAAGTCCACGTTCCCTAGACTTAAATCCGTTAAATTTTTAGCCATTGAGAGTGTCTACGCTCGCGCTACGGAAGTTGCGACTAGGGACTAAATCAGTCCAACGCATTGATGCGGCTTTCGTGACTATCAAAGCCGAAATACGCACACGAGATAAGACGAAGATGCTGCGCGTGCATTCGCAACAGTGGCGGACAATTTGAACAAGATTTGTGATTTCTTGTTGTTTTTTTCAGCCTAGTGTGTCGATTACACAATTAGTTAAAAATGAAAAAATATTATACTTTTTTTTGGCATATTGCATACCGTTGGAAAGGGAACAGACAAGAAAACTTTTAAAAAGAATTCGAAGATCCCGATCGGTTTTTTTTTTATAGCAATTTAAAGTTGAGTATTAAATTTATTTTCATCCCACCATCTCGGAAAGAGTATTTTTACTCTTCGATATCTGAGTGCAAAAGCCGTTTTTATTCTCTAGAGGATAAAGTAAATTGAATTTAGAACATCGTGTGCCCTAAATTTGTGAATTAAAAAAAACATTAAACCTATTTACTGCTACCTCTATGGTGCCGAATTTATCATACAACTTTTTTTTAATTTGTTAAAAACTCAGACTCGGAACCTTCTTGGTGTTCTTTTTTCAATTTGCTTTGTACGCGGTTCTTTACGCGAAAAATAGAGGAAAATGACTTTTAAAGATTATTTAAAAGTCATTTTCCTCTATTTTTATTGAAACTGAATATTCTTGTTTTAATTTTTGTTATACATGGTTTTTGGTGCATCGTTTGCCAAATCGAATTGGCCGAAAGGAGAGGTAATTTGCTATCTCTTCACGCCCTCTAACTGATTCCTTGCCACACTAGTTTTTTTTTTATGACAACTTTTTAGTTTAAATTTTGAAAAATTCCAAAATTCAGCATTTTAAGTATATATTAGTATTTTTTAATTTCGATTGAATTTTGATGTGCACTGATGTATGATTCTATCAAATTCAAAATTGCTTGCATTTTAACATTTACTTGCATTTTTAATAACTCGTAAAGTCCACGTTCCCTAGACTTAAATCCGTTAAATTTTTAGCCATTGAGAGTGTCTACGCTCGCGCTACGGAAGTTGCGACTAGGGACTAAATCAGTCCAACGCATTGATGCGGCTTTCGTGACTATCAAAGCCGAAATACGCACACGAGATAAGACGAAGATGCTGCGCGTGCATTCGCAACAGTGGCGGACAATTTGAACAAGATTTGTGATTTCTTGTTGTTTTTTTCAGCCTAGTGTGTCGATTACACAATTAGTTAAAAATGAAAAAATATTATACTTTTTTTTGGCATATTGCATACCGTTGGAAAGGGAACAGACAAGAAAACTTTTAAAAAGAATTCGAAGATCCCGATCGGTTTTTTTTTTATAGCAATTTAAAGTTGAGTATTAAATTTATTTTCATCCCACCATCTCGGAAAGAGTATTTTTACTCTTCGATATCTGAGTGCAAAAGCCGTTTTTATTCTCTAGAGGATAAAGTAAATTGAATTTAGAACATCGTGTGCCCTAAATTTGTGAATTAAAAAAAACATTAAACCTATTTACTGCTACCTCTATGGTGCCGAATTTATCATACAACTTTTTTTTAATTTGTTAAAAACTCAGACTCGGAACCTTCTTGGTGTTCTTTTTTCAATTTGCTTTGTACGCGGTTCTTTACGCGGCATTTTTTCACGTCATTGTTAATTATACCGTAATATTATTTTGTTATAATTTAAAGATTATTCTGTAATACTTACCTGTCATAATGTAGTAATTAATACCTAAACTGAAATAAAAGTGTACCTATCTTGTGATATCCTGTCTCGCTGATGTGGAATGATAAGTTACGTGTTGCACTCGAGTGCAAAGATTTTTCACCTCGTGCTCTTTTGATTTCCTCGCTAATGCTCAGGATTCTAACTTTGAATCAATCGCTGCGCTCGTGATTCAATTTTAGAATCCTTCGCTTGCTCGGTCATCAAAATTGAACACGCGGTTAAAAAGCAACTTTGCACTCTTGTATAACAAATAACTATTTTCTTTTACAAAAAAATACGAGCTATTAAAAAAGAAAGTAATTGTTACTAAAAAGTAATTTTGAGTTTGAGAGAATCTAAAACAGTGCACATCAAAAGTAAATTGAAATTTAAAGTCTAAACAATTTTATTTTTATTTGACTATAAATGCTGAATTTTGGAATTTTTCAAAATTTAAATTAAATAGTTGATATAAAAAAAAACCAGTGTGGCAAGGAATGAGTTATAGGGGATGAAGAGATAGCAAATGCCCTCCTTTCGGCCAATTTGATTTGGCAAACGATGCACCAAACACCCTGTAAAATACGAGTCGGTGAGTCTGTAAGGCTTCTTGTTTTTATTAAACGCTATGGCGTTTAAATCGTGAGGGTCAGGTTTTGGCAGCACCCAACGAAAATAGAAAAGGCAAGGAATATTATAATGGCCTTGTCTGAGACTATAAGTAGGTACTGTTGAGTTTTAGCTTTTTACTGACGAATTCAGCGTGATTATTGAGTTGGTACTTTATGTAAAAAACCCACTAAATCCACACCTCGTACACACACTATCTACATCCTCAGTCGGATTATTCCGATTACTAATTAAGTCTTGATAATTAACTTTATTATCACCTTAATGCGACAAAATAATATTATTTTGTCAGGTTTGATATTATGGTATTAATTAAATAATTCATTCATCATCTGCCTAGCCTTTTCCCAAACTATCTTGGAGTCGGCTTCCGGTCTGAACGGATGCAGCTGATTACCAATATTTTACATGAAGTGACTGCTTGTCTGACCTGCACAACCCAGTATCTGGGTAATACGATACCCCTTAGTAAGACTGGATGTCAGACTTTTGGCTTCTGACTACTCGTAACGACTGTCAAAGATCTACAAATGACAGCCGGGACCAACGGCTTAACGTGTTTTCCGAGGCACGGTGGAAACTCGGTATGTAATTATGGTCACCCATCCACGGACCAACCTCAGCAAGCACGGCTTAACCTTAAAGATAGACCCGTGCGGCTGTTATTATTTAGCCACGAGCGCCTCCTAAGTAAATAATTCATTATTGCTTAAAAAAGAAAGTATTATTGTTAATTCAGGCAAGCATTTATGCATTTAAGTAGAAGTGAGAGCACGATAGCAAGTTGTTGTGTATTTGACACGCCAGCCCTAACCCTCAGCTGCACCGCCTTTGATCTATAACTACCTATGTCACGCACATACTTGCAAACGTTTTATATGCGACATCACAGGTCACCTCCCCAAATACTAAGCGCAAGTCACAACACATTCGACACCAGACATACTAGCAAACTAGTCAATTGTTATAGCAGCTCATATCTTCCAAGCTAAAAAAAGCTAGAATTCATTAGTCGTGCGTTACATGCCTGAAGCCTGTAAACAAATTACTCGTAAGCGAGTTCGTTAGCACTCAGGAAACGTCAAATCGACTCATGGATCGACGCCGACGAACACCGACGCCAATTAGAATCAGCGCATAACGTGGCGTCATCATTGCCACGTCACACTTCTCGGGCCGCTAAAATGATTTCAAATGACGACTAAAGGAAAGAGTTTACTTCAATATCAACGATATACGGGGCGATTATACGTACGTCATGTATTACGACGGGTAACCCGCGAAATTCAAATTTTCTTTCGTTTAAACGTAAGAAAATTTTTCATCACACTTGCACGTAAACAGTATCTAAACATACACGTTAACTTGGCCGTAATGCCCCATATATAACCCTCGAGCTTTTTGTTTGCCATGAAACCCTAAGGTGGTAAGTATTTTTTTATTTTATTTAAAGCACAGCACATAGGTCGTGCAAGTGCAAGCAAGGAGTTTACACGCAATTGAAAAATTTTCCTAAAATGTTATCTAAACAGGAATTGCATTGCAATCTCGCTTCATGTTACTTAAATACTCAACGAATGTTTTAATCGATAGTTGTTTGGATCAAAACGTCGAAATTTTTTTTTTTTTACACTCCGTCATGGCTGTATACCTTCGTAAGTATTTGCCCTTAACGTTTCTGAACGAAGCCTTTGTATAATCTGTGGTGTAGATGGAGCTCGCCATCAGTTTAAAAAAAATCGGTATAATAGTTGTGCTGACGTGTGTATTAAGGCTATAATTCATAATTATTTACTCGCAAATGTAATGAAAAACATTGTATGTTTCACGGGCGGTACGGGAATTAGGAACCTCGACTCAAAAAGGCCTCAGTCCTCGACTTCGGGCTTCTAATAGAGATCGTAATTCTTTACTTACCGCCCTTAATACACAATGTACTATGAATTGTCAGGACTGTCAGGTAGTATTTTGAAAAAATATGATACGCGGCCGTAATGCGCATGTGTTTACTAAATTATAATAATTAAAAGCATCAATCCAACAATTTTGCGCTCATTTAATCCCATTGAATTACTGATTAATTTTCATGAAATTGTCATTCAGTGGGATTAAATGAACGTATAAGGGTTGTATTGATGATTTTAATGATTATAACTCTGTGAAGCCGTATTTATTACGGCCGCGTCTCATATTTTTATCAGCTTAAAACCTGTCATTGTGTCCTGTTATTTGATTGCAAAAAACGTAAGAAATTTCGAATTTCACGGACTATCTTGTCGCTTCCACCTTAATATCTTCTACTCATGGGAGAGTTACGATTTAATATCAGCAATTTTTTAAATCGTTGCCTTACGTACCTATTTGTGTATAGGTAGTGTAAAATTTAGTATTTGATACTAATCTGCGTAGTTAGTATTATCTGTATCTGCGAGATCGTTCACGTGAATGTCGGAAAACAAACTATAAGTATTTCATAAGATTCACAACATCACGCCTGTTATCCCCGAAGGAATAGGCAACGGTATTGTGCCTTACATTACACTCATATTTCGCCAGTTATGTTTAAGTACCATGTAATAGGGGTAAGAATATCTCCATCAACCGGGCACAATGCCGGACTCCGTGGCTGCTGCTGAGAAATTCCGGATGGAAAAACCTAATAACACTGCCCGACACGGGAAATCCAACTCAGGACCTCATGATCAACACTGGCACTTTCGAAGTTGCTACCAGTTGACCAACGAGCCAGATATTTCGATTCATCTAAATTCATGTCATGTCATGAACTCGTTATACCTACTAATTGAATTACGTCCTGTGTGAGAATTTATGACGATTTTCTATAATTTAAAACTACGATGCAATGTTTCCATTACCGAACCATCGCCAAAACGTTTAAAAGCGCCCTCTTAGCCCATAGGTCTAGTAGTGGAGTCAAGAGCAGTTGTTGTGGAGTAAATTAGTCATAACACAGCATAATTTTAATTAGCGTGATAATTGCCGCACCGAGGTCGCTCCGTTAATCGCCAACTAATGCCGAGTAGGTGCCGAAACCCTCTCAAAGAAAGCATAAGACTAGCTAGACTAAATTGATTATATGATCTAGAGAACGACAGTCAGAACTCTCGAATATCTATTTGGTTTTAATAATTGTCATGGCGGGCTGTGATTCATTATGTCCTGATGAACAAAAAAAACTTTTACTATGGGATAAAACATAGAATCAACCCTCAAATAACAACAAATGAAAGGATCAGCTGGCCTGCCATGACGTCTTAAAGCAGTATTGTTTTACTCTTATTCCTGTGTAAGAAAGAGACGGAGCTATTTAGGATGTCTAGCGCCATCTCTTTCCCGCACTGGAGTAAAATAATAATGTTTTAAGATGTCATGGTTGTTCGACTGAACTGAACTGAAGGACCAGAGGCGCTAACACGAGTGTACGTTGTAGGTAATCATAACGTCAATGCGAGCGATTTAAAAATTGAAAATACTAAAAATTTAAATTTCTAAATATTTTCTAAATTTCAGGAATTTATCGGTGATACTTATTGTGCTTCTTGCAAAATAAAAATACTTTCAGTTTTGTTTTGCTTTAAGGTAAGTTGTGTTGTGTGTTTGTGGACGGTGAGTAATGGGCTAGCTCACCGTCCGTCCGTCTTATGACAACAGGCCGAGTCTACGGCGTGTTCGTGTTCCACGCGCGCCTCAAGGAGATGTCAGCAAATCGGAAGGGGTCCGAGAGGGCTGATGCTTGCAAGGGCTGCGGGACTGTTTGAATGAGATACCGTGACTCTGGAACACAAATGGCTAAGAAGTAACATGGATGGCTTTTAGTCAGTACAAGTCACACTCCCGTCCGCTCCGCCCAGAGCAGGAGGGGTCATTTGATGATTTCCCATCCGTAAAAAAAAACAAGGTAAATTGTGTTTTCGATCTAAAAATAATGCTTTTACGTTGCGTTTAAACGGGGCGCTAGTGCTAGGACCACGGCCACCCAATACACCATATCATCGCATCATAAATTCATGACTAAGCATACAGACATTAAATATTATTAACAATACTACGGCCCACAGAGTTTAATAAAAACTTCGGCTTTACAACTCGGTTTGTATCACAGTCACTTTCGAAAACTCTACCAACCAATAATTCTGTAGGCACATCAAATTCGTAACACTTCGCAAAAAAAAACACAACAACATGCACAGGTGAACAGGCTTCTTCTGGGTTAGCTCGTACCGTCTCTCTGTACCTAGACTAGATTCAAGAGCAAAGCCATCGCAAATTAAAAAAGAAAAAAAATTAAAAAAAACGACTTGGTAACGAATTTATTTTTTGGTGTGAAAAATCATTATTTATGGTAGCGCTCAATTTAACGCACTCCAAAGATTATGCTAATGGATGCATTGCACAATACAGCGGTCATGGTGGTAGATAAGAATTTAGTTAGTTTATATGGATAAAAAAAAACGTGTGTAAAAGTTGGAACTTTGACGTTCAATATCTACGTAACTAGAAGTTTCCCAAGTATGGTCCAAAACAATATAATGATCTCAATAAAGGGAAGAGTAAAGTGTGTTTCGGCTTTGTTAGGATGTTTTTACACCCTTTATAATGCGTCAAACGTCAGAAGGCAAAGCCGCCCGTACTTTCTCGTAGGCACCGACACCAAAAGTCTTCGCACCGTCGCCCGTGAACTTGTCGAATTGGGACTCGTCTTGAACAATGTAAGGGGACGACTTGATACTTTTAGAATAGTTAATTTAATAATTTGACCTACAGTGAGTGACTGTAAATAAAGTGCTTGCAGTTTCGGGAAAAGGTTTGGCATTGTAATGCATCCTCTTTTGTATCATTCAAGCTTGTGGGGCAGTCTCTTTTGAAAGTTTCTTGTTATTTTAACTCACATATTATACTAGCTATACCAGGCACTCCGTCTTTATTGAAGCCTGAAATCATTATCATCATTCTTGCCATATCCCAATTCATTTGGGGTTGGCGCAGCCTATCTTCTTCTTCCATTTCATACTACATACTCATTTTACACTTCATATTTCTCTATTACTTGTCATTTCATCAAACACCTCATTTCTAGCCATGTCATCCTTCATGAGTCCAGCCATCGTTTCTTTGGTCTTCTTCTACTCTTACTGCCATCCACATTCATGCTCAAAACTTTCCTCACGACATTGTCCTCATTCCTCCGCATCACATGCCCATCCCACGACAACCGATAACCACACATTGAAGCCTATAATAAGAGAATTCATATTATGGTATATATGTGACGAACCTAAGTAGGTATCATAAAAAAGCGTTTTGAAGTTCGTGTCGCAAAATACTCAGTGAATTTTAAACGAAAAAAAGTTGCCTTATGCTTATTCCTTTTCCACACCCAATATTGTTTTTTTTAAATAAATACTAAATCGTATTCCGAAAACTGAAATCAACAGTCAATTTAAAGTTTTCTTGTATGAAAACTAGATCGTCCTAAAGAGATTAATTATAAACGTTTGGAAATTTTATGGAAAACCCAAAAAGTTGCGATTGATTATGCAATTCTTTAATTATTATTTGGATTCAAGAAAACAAACGGAAATGAAAAGTCATGTTAGGTATTATTAAAAACAGATTTACTAAAGCAGAGTAGATTAATTGCTGTAGATTGATATGAGGGATTATATACTTACTTACTTATGCGATTGTAAATAGCCCAAAGTGGTAATACCTACCCTGTCATTTTTTTTTATTTTAGCAGCGTTATAATAACAAAAATATTAAATATAACTAAATTGGTAGTTACAAGCTTCCACAGGTGAATACAAAATTGTTACTTCCTCAAAGTTGGTTCATTTTATTTATACTCTAATTAAGCTAATATAAACGGTTCAATTACAGGTAGGGATCTCTTGTACAAAAAATTGCTTTGCTAACAATTTACTTACTGTGCTTTCATTGGTGCAGAATAGAAATAGAAATGCCAGGTTCTAAAGAAATTACGTCAAAACTGCGACTGGCTCTCTGAAAGTATAATAATAATAATAATTTATTCAAAAATTCAAAAATATAAGGTAAACATTAAATACAAGTTTTCTTAAATCTATGTCATGTTCACTCATGGTTTGTGCCTGAACTAGGTAATCCTGTGTTTCAGGCGATTGGAGGTAACATTAATTGATTAAATAATCACATATCATATTAATCTTATTGGTACATGTGTAAAAAGTATGCATTACGCCTGTAATTAGTGATCTAAACTTATTTTATTTCTTCTTTCTAGTGTTTTCATAAGGTGCATGTAGAAGTGATCGCTGACACAGTCACATCTGATAAGTGCGTAACGTTAATTTTAAGACAAGTTCAGGATAGTCGATAGAACCATTTGCGATATTAAACAAGTAGCCTGTAACATCATTAATATGACGTCTACGGTCAAGTGGTAGAAAATGGTAAGTTCTGCATAGGTGAATGTAATCTATAGAAACTTGCTTTGCCCTGTAATTAAGGTAATTATAAAATTTTCTCTGTATGCCCTCAATACAAATAATACTTGTGATGCATACTCAAGATGGCTACTACGTACGAACGAACAATATAATATCGGTTTTAGTGATCGAAAGCATATTGGGACTGATACTTAAGATCAACAGTCATAATATCAGCAGTTAAAACATCAACACCGTAAGACCACCGATTCAAAATCTCAACACTTCAGAATGTCAAATAATGTTTACTTATAGTTAAACATGTATAACATTAATTAGTATTTACCTAATACTTTCCAAGTTGAGATTTTAAACTTTGGCATGGTGAACTGTTGACTCACTAAGCTGCTGACATTCTGAAGTGTTGAGATTTTGAATCGCTGGTCTTACGGTGTTGATGTTTAAACAGCTGATATTATGACTCCTGAGGTTCTCATTATGAAACCAAGTGCTCTTGACCCCTTATTTACTATACTGTAAATATGCTGATCGAAGACTAGCTTGCTGTCTTGTATAATACCAAGATCCCTATTACTATTGACTTTCGGTTTAAAGAACTTTATTCTCATTAAGACAATCGTCACTTAGGTACATGAGAACATTAAATATTATTACTTAAAAATTACAAAATCAGTGCGGGTAGAAGAAAAACAAAAAGCAAAATACACCATGATCATTGTCAACAAAATTAGAAGCCAGTTCGCTGCATTCTTATGATAAGGCGGAAGCACAAGTTAAAAGATGTTGCTGTTTTGACTTTGCCTGTATTAATATTGTTAAGTAAGTAATTATGTAAGTAAAGTTGACTTTTGACTTACATAATGTTTGCTGAACAGGCTTAAAAGCCAAAAAAGCAAAAATGTTGGTGCCTGTATAGAATACAGAACAGAATAGTTCTTTATAAGGTAGGTACAAGTTACAGATGTTAAGTTTAGTTATATACACGATATTAGTGATGAAGAGATTTGTGACGATACTTACCCAATTGTGGCAGTTCCCAAAAGGAGGGTAATGTTTTTATTGAAAAAGTATTTTTATGTAACCTTACCCTAAAGACAATTGTTATCATTACCATGATTATATGTGTTTATTAATTGACTCATTTTACAGTATCTCCATAGGTTATCTAAATTAGATAAGTCGGTTATGAGTTTTAACAAAAAATATTATGGAATAATACACTAAGGGGTTAATGAAAGGTTGTTCCAAGCACGTTTGTGTACCTATAAAAACAACGTTATCATATTTTGTACGTCAATGGCACTCTTGATACCCATTGAATTATCTAAAGTTCCAAACATAACATGTCATAAGATGACGCCTGTAACCACCGAAGGGTTAGGCAGAGTCGTGACTAAATAGCAAACCCACATTTCGCCAGTTATGTATGCATGTAAGGGGCGAGCCTATTGCCATCAACTGGGTACAGATCCAAACTCCGTGGCTGCTACTGAGAAATACTTGATGAAAAACCCAATAACAGTTTGGCCGACCTGAGATCGAACCTATGACCTCATGCTCAGCAGTGGCACTTGCGACAATTAAATCAATGAGACAATCCAAGAATAACTTGGTAATAGGTACTTAATTAAAGAAGGTCTCTTTTATTATTAGTATTAATTCACCTCTTTCAATGGGGGACACGACACGATTTATTCTGTTCCAATACCAAAAACTAATACCACTGGTATTTGTTTCAAACACCGGTAGTCGAAACAAATACCATTGGTATTAATTTTTGGTATTAGAACGAAATAATTCAAAGGCACGAGTGTACCTGTCGGAAAATAAAGCAAACAAGGACCTTATACTGGACTTTTTTTTTTGTTTGGTACGAGTTGCTTATATCTTTGAAATTCTGATCACGGATTAGGTCAGATATTCCAATGTCGACCGCCACCGTCGTCGCTCAGTCAGTGCTTGAAGCCTGGTGCCATTGCATTGACGCAAGTCTAGCAGAAGATGACAAGACATCTAAGATCGCCGACGAAAATATCCTAGCAGTTGTAGAGATAAAATACCTTAGTTGAAGCAATAAGAGACAATTACACGAGCCCATGGCGTTAACTAAACTTAAATACCTATGTCGAGAAAAATTCCGATGGAATATGATTCAAAAATGAAATGACCACTGTAGAAACGAGTTTTGTCTACTGAAGAATCGACATAATGACAGATAGACAATGACAATGTGTCAGTTTGTCGATTCTTCCGTCGACATAGCCCATTTCCACGGCGGTCATGATACGCGTGCTGAAGGAACCCTGTGAATTTGCGGAAGGCCGAGGGACGATCCCTTACATTACCATGTATTCATGAGCGACTTACTTTTGGCTCAATTTCTGTCACAAACAATAGTATATCAGAAGCTTATCTCTTATCTTTAATCCAGTTGATTTTGATGAATAAAATTCATGAAATCTGTCACCTAATCAGTGTTTGTAATATTTTAAATAATTAATCCTACTAAAACCCACAATCGGTGTTAATTGTTAAAGATAATCTACCTACATTGGGTTTTTTTAAAACCATTTTTGTTTTGGTAAAACTGTCCATTCTATTACTGATTAGATTAGGGCACAAGTAAATTACCGGTTAAATAAGTCACCTCGTTTCGGTAATTATAGGGCTAACATTGATGGCATTGAAAGATAATGGCAACCAAATTAGATTAAATTAATGTAAATTATTAATAACACAACTTCATCGTTTTCTGTCTGATCGTCCTTGCACTTCGTCATAAGGGAAAGAACACCAGCGAACTCCCAAACAAATTTTTGCTGACCTTTTTTTTTATAAAAGTAGGTAGAGTTTGAATTCTTGAACAGGTTTGTTTTTAAGTTTTTAAACTGACATGGTCACTAACACTATCAATAACACTTGTAAAGGGATAAACAAAAAAAAAAAACAAACAAAAAAAAACACAAACAAACAAAAACACAAAACAAAACAAACAAACACACACATACACACACACACACACACACATCACACACACATGTTGTTTAAACATGGTAAATATCCCGTTACAAGTGTTATTGATAGGTTTGTTTTTAGTTTTACTTTTATAGGAAGTCAGAAAATAGAGATATTCCAGTTTGAAGCTTTAGAGGTTACGTCTTGTCAAGAACAAACTAATCGAAAAAGAAATATGTAAATACTTACTACTACTTAAAATATCATTAATTGAAATGTATATAGACAAAATAAACTACGGACTATGTATTCAGAATATTAAGTCCAACCGACGTGCGTAGTTTTGCCACAAGGCCTACATAAAACGTACCACAGTAGGTACTTAGGTACCTACTTAAATAAATGTTCAGAAGAATATCTATTCAATAATCTTAGTCAACTATATATATTGATATATATTTATAGTATTTTATATATCCTTGTAGTATGTGATATGTGATATGTCATAGTATCCAATTAAAATCATATTCAGATATACACCACACATTAAGTCCGCCTCTGTACTTTGTAATTGAAGTGTTAAATAAATAAGAATTAAATATGAAGATCAAGGTTCAATCATTAGTGTTATAGTAAGTACCACCTAGAATTGTTCGAAGGAAGACATCGTAAATGTACCTCTGATACTTTCAAATAAATAAATAGAAATGTGCCAGTTACTAATGATGAACTTCAAAACTACCAGAACACTATTTCATACAAATATTGTCCTGAGAATAACGAACACAACAAAAAAGAAACTGCAAAATAAAAATACAGCCCTGTTTATTGTTTGTTAGTCGGGCTTCTGACTACCCGTAACGACTGTCAAAGATACGAAATGACTTCTAGAACCAATGATGTAACGCGCTTTTTGAAGCACCGGAGGGTATTATATACTTAGAAGTTAAACCTAACCACGGAGTCACGGACGACCTGGACCTGCATTGCTTATTCTTGAAGATATATACTTATTTTCATGACATACAAGTACAAAATCTTAGTAAATTACTACGACAGTATTGAAGACGGGCACCTTCATCATTAAAAATTGAAATTGATTTATCTCGTAACAAATCTTAGCGTGCCAGAGAGAGACAAAAAATAGCAAAATCAACCAGAAGTGTAACTTTGGGAGCTGACTATACCGTACAAAAAAACAGTTGCAATTTATGGGTTACGAAAGTATTTATGAAAATTAAAATAGTTACGAAATGGCACTGTTTTTCTCTTGTTTTGCACGTCTTTTGTTTAGTTGTCTAATGGGAAAGTTACCAAACGGGACGTAGCCTATTAAGAGCGTTTATACCCTACGGCATTTCATACTTGACAAAATTTCAAGTCGTTATTTTCCGAAATGACTGAACAGATTTTAATGAAACTTCCTACGCATAAGAAGTATACATAAGTCTAAAAAGTTAAAAAAAAACATTTTCGAAATGTCTTTAAAAATGAAGATAATTGGAAATTTCTGTTTTTATAGATAATTAAAAATCGGTCTAATTTAGCTGTTACATTAATTTTGGAAAATGTTTTTTAGTAACTGTTTAGACCTATGTATACTGCTTATGCGTAGGAAGTTTCATTAAAATCTGTTCAGTCATTTTGGAAAATAACGACTTGAAAGTTTGTATGAAATGCCGTAAGGTATAAACTAAACTTTAAAAATCGTATCTTAAACAATTGCTTTTACTCAAGTAATCGCTTTTGACGGGATACAAAGAACATAGCACAATTGATGCTTATGAAATCGTTTGTCCTGACTGTCTAACAACGTCCAGCTCAAACCACTGTGCACTGGTCGGCTCGGCCTAAAATTTTGGCTTACATACAGATGGCTAGATAAGCTTAGATAGAAAGGATTTTGGGAAATGAAAGGGCTCGAAATAGGAGTTTAAATCTATCTCCAGGCTAAGCTAGTACAGGTTGTCTAGTTATCTTTAAAAAACCTTTGCAACAGAAAGTATCACGACATTTATATCGCGCTATACAAAAACGTATCACCGTAAACTCTATAATCCGGCGTGCAAGTTTATTAAACGTCAGTAGCATGCGGCCCCGACTAGCGTTCAGTAGAAATTGAGATGAAACAATATGGAATTTCAATAAGTGCGACTGAAATAGACGAACTTCAGACTTCCTTTAACAATATTTAATAATGTACTTATTAAATTGTCCGTATCCAGAGACGTGTGTGGATGAAATAAGTTCCCACTGTATTTGTATTTTTCACTTAAGTTGGCATATTATGTAAAGTATGTTTTGACGTTTTCATCTATTGGAAGTTAGAGTATAAGTCCATAACATAAATTATGTGATTGACTTCGATCAATAATAGAACTATTAGTATAGTACTATTATTGATCGAAGGTGATTGGTAAGGAATTTTCTCTATTATTATTAGATATTTTAAGAGCTCCTTTTAGGTACATGCATATGGTGATCTGTCAAGGTTTTGTGATCTGTCTTCCACAGATCCTGACTCTGTGACTGCTACTGAGAAATTCCCGATGGAAAAACCCAATAACACATTACCCAGCCCGGGAATCGAACCCGGAACGCCTTGCTCAGCAGTCGCACTAGAAGTAAGTAACAAGTATAAACAGAAGCAAGCTAAGTATACCTACTTAAGTATCTACTGATAAAATATCTGATACACGAGTCTGCACTTTGCAGTCGTTGCCATAATGATCTGTCATCTACAATCGTAATTCTAATTGTTTTAATTCCAATAACATGTTGATAAGTGGGCATATGTATTATGATTATTAGTGTCCGACCGAAGCTTCGGCTTCGGCTTCGGCTTCGGCCACCTTCTGCCAAAAAAAGCACCTTCGGCCAAATCTTCGGCTTCGGCCAAAAATTTGCCGAAGGTTTGGCCGAAGCCGAAGGTTTGCTAGTTGTCAAAATTTGAAATTTACTGAACGATGCTAGAGCGAGACGGAGACTGTGCAGAGCAGCAGAGTTTCGCCGCGCTGCCGCACCGGACCAAACGAATCGCAGTTAGTAAACTAAACGAGTCAAAACAAGTTTGAGAGCGCGTCTTAAAATTCTAATAAGTGTTTTGTTTTTAAACATTTCATATTTGTTATTACAAATTATTTTAAATCTGTAAAGCTCTCACAATATGTATCTAGTATATTCTGAGATCAAAGTAACTATCGTATTTCTCAAGGTCAATGACACCTTCGGCTTCGGCTTCGGCTTCGGCCGAAGGTTTTGGTGAATACCGATTAATCGGCTTCGGCTTCGGCCAGAATTGCACCTTCGGTCGGACACTAATGATTATGTAGAACTGTGTGGAATCCACACGTTGGTACTTATCGGATAAATATTGATTCCGTGGTGTTTTCTATAAGTTTCAGTCGTTTAGAAATTAGTGTTCCCTTGGATTGAAAATGGCTAGACTAAAAACCGAAAAGCAACATAATAATGTATCTACCTACCTGTGAATTGCGTCGAGTAGGACTTATGAGCGTTTACGCCTTATGACATTTCATACAGACTTTCAAGTCCTTATTTTCCGAATTGACTGAACCGATTTTAATGAAACTTCATATGCACAAGATACATTACTAGAGAACATGTACATAATAATATTATTTCAATATTATTTAATAAGTTGTTGTCTTTGTATTTGAAACACTCGTTACAAACCAAATTGACTCCGCCTACTAAGCCATATACTAGTATATAATTCATACACATTATGGCCTAATTATTTTTTGATGGTGTTTTGAGAAGTATCCCTTCACTCTTCTAACAATAGGTACAGTCTTCAATTTCTCTCCGTCAGATTGACTTGATTTCTAGAGCGAATCCTTCAGCTTGCTCAAAATGGATGCATGTTTATACTTAGTGCAAGCCAGTCCGTCGCCAATATATTTACTTCGTCTTGATATTCCTGAGTGCTACGCGACGTATTTAGGCAAGTTTATCTTGCATTAATTAATAAAATATTATCGCTTGAAATCAAGCTTGCAAGCTAAGGGAACAACGTTGTTTGGAGAATGTCGGTAGTATACCAATCAGTAGTCAAATGAATGACCAATACCAGAAATAAATTAATTTACTATATGTATATAATTAAAGAGGACTTCATGACTTTTATAGACTTTTTTTTATTTTTTTCGGCGCACGTTTCTTACAAGATCTGTGCTGTAAACAGACAAGCTTGCATGAATTGAAGATGGTATTTCAATAATTAGTTTAACCTATATTTCAATATGTAGTAGAGCACCTTGAATGTATGTAAGCCTAGTACATAATGACGATTTTAGTCAATATTTTGGAGAATAGCCTGGTTGTTGCTCTATTGGAATAATAAATTTATAATTTGTGTAAAATAAGTATGATTTTATTTCTAATTAAAAGCGTTTCACTTTTTGTTTAGTGTAGGTACTTGACCAACCTCTAGGTCAAGCGTAAACTTTTTAAAACAGAAGTCGAGAGTAATTCTTATAAGAAAATTATCCATAGAAACAAAAATTTCCTTCTATTATCTCTTTTTTTTTTAAACATATCCAAAATGTTTTCTAGTAACTTTTTAGACCTGCATGAATGCCATGAGGCGTAAACGCTCTTAAAAACTGAATTAACATTTCAAAACTGAAATTAAAGCGAAAACCACGTGATACAGATATTATGCAATTTACCAATAAATATTTTTTTTGAACAGACGGACAAAAAACACAACATGTATGTATAAAAATACGAAAATTTAATAACCTAACTAAATCACTATCGCTATCGATTTCAATTTTAGCAACTTTATCTGCAATAATACAAAATATTTACGCTATGGTTATCTAACCGACAATTTAACCTTTGCTTGAGTCTTGGTCATCAATTACGACCACATACCTACTTAATATTATGGTCCCGTGGTATATAATTTCATCCAGCTTCTTATTGATATCTCAGTCTCTCTCAGAACACTGATCAAACACCATGGGTCGTTTAACGCCAGAACAAAAACAATTCTACAAAGATAATGGTTACATTTTACTTAAAAACTTAATTTCCGAGAAAGAATTATCGCGAGTTATAGACGAATATGACAAATTGTTCAAGAGGAAGAACCAGGAGACTATGGAAAACTCGTGGGTTGGCAAAAACGAGGACAACAGGAAAAGTGACAGCCCTTACACAGTAAGTTGTAGTTTCTTTTTTGTTTTTTAGTTAAACAGAGCAATAAAATAATCAACTTCAATTACACTTTGCTCAGCGGTGTTAAATAAAAAAAATGAAATATAATATGGTGATGACTTCAATCATAAAATAATTGACTTCAATTAGCTGTATAGTATTGTATGCTATCGTCGAATCACAATTAGGCACCGCGCCGCTGGCACCACAAATGACTTTATGCATTGAACGCTAAACGCATTCAAAACATCGTCCTGTTATAATTTTTATTATCCTGTTTCTGTTTATCTTTTTGAAATGACATAAACAAAACGATGTTTCAAATAGATACCATGCAGTCTCCAGAAAACGTTAAGTATAAAAAAGTTTTTCTACTTTTTCGGCCTTTGCATAGGCTAGCCACTTGAGAGCACATGAAAGAACAGCACACAAAAGCTCTTGACAACCACCCAAGAAAGCCATCGAATGCAGTCACTGGCCGAAATTGGCTAAATATTATATAGAAAATTCATTGAATTATAACTTTTATTTTAGGTAAAAGGAGTCCACAACCTACAACACCATCACTCAGTATTTGGAAAGTTGCTATACAAGGATGACATCTTAGATGCGTTAGAAGATATCATGGAGACAGAGAACATCATGCTGCATCACACCAAGGCACATTACAAGCCCCCAGGAAAGGGTGCTGCGTACCCTATGCATCAGGTGACTAACTAATGGAACTATGAGTTAGGTACTTAAAGAAGCTACCGATTTACTATCATGTCCTGCGTGCATTCATCATGGGGAGACCTATGGACTCTACTGACTGACTCGGTGCTCATGTTAAGTTTTACCTTGCCTTACATAATTTAAACATTTCCGTCGAGCTGATAAGAGCAAGAGCTCCTTGTGCTTCCACACAACAAGCCAAACGCACACTGGACCAGCTGTTCAGCTTTTCAGCTTGGACAAACTAGAAATTACAGGCAAAATTGCATCTGCAGATCAATTCCGCGATAATAACGTAAAATGACCATTGATAGAGGAGAAAGTAAGAGAAAAAGGGTTGTGCCGAACCCAGGTTACGTGGTCTGGGGCAGTAAGCTGATGATGATGCGCCTTCGGCCTGTTTGCGTAGAAAGTATCGCTTCTCCAATAGTATAATTTAAATCTACTTTCAGGACTATCCGTACTTCCCCTACGAGAAGGATTCCATGGTGGCATTATTCATGCACTTGGACGCAGCAAACCCTGAAAACGGCGGGTTATTCGTGTTCCCTGGCTCCCACAAACTTGGCCCCCAGGAGGACGTTGGCAAGCTGGAGGGTAATTTCCATTTTGTCGATCAGGTAAGGCTTTCCTTAGTTTTTTTTACTTACTTCATGGATTTTATCTGATTGACGTAAATGGAAACTGACTGGCTAGGACAGGATGTGTCAACGATCGCAAAATTCAGAAATGCAACGGTCACTACTTAGGTCCTGCACGTTCCATTTCCGGGATTCCGAGATTCTGAACAGTGGTTCAGGTTTTTTTTTGTATGAAGCAGCTGTGTTTCAGTTATTTATCTTCCTAGTAACATAATACAAACATGCTTAAATAATAATATTATAATTTAGAAACTGATGCTGATATTCATCAATAGTTAGGTACCTACTGGGCCAACTATGTAGTTGTAGATACTGGGCTGACGATTCACGCGATCGCTTTTAACGTCAATAGTATCAGAGGTCAGTAGATAAACTTTACGAGTTAACTAATAAAAAAACAATAATTGATTAAAAATCATTTTAATAAATTATCGTGTCCAAAGCTTAAAATAATATCTTAGAAGTTTGAACCACTTCTCGGTCTCCTATTGAGCTGAAATTTTGCATGGGTATGTTTTGCATGGTGAACTAAGTGACGTCATTCTAAATCCAATATGGCGGACTCCCAAATATGGCGGATTTTTTATATGCATTCCCAATAAATGGTTATCAAATGAAAGGGTTCGCTGAGAAAAATACGAGAAATAACACGACGTCAAGTGCACGACGTCTAAAGCTTGTTTTTAGGGTTCCGTAGCCGAATGGCAAAAAACGTAACCCTTATAGGTTCGTCATGTCTGTCTGTCCGTCCGTATGTTACAGCCACTTTATTCCGAAACTATTAAGACTACACAGTTGAAACTTGGTAGGTAGATGTATTCTTAAACCGCTTACGATTTTTATACAAAAATTAATCCTCTCATCACTTCTTCTATGTACTTTCAGAAAAAATGGCCCTATGAAAAAGCAACGCCCGTCATCGCTGAACGAGGGGACATAGTCATCTTCTCTTACCTCCTAATCCATGGAAGCACACAGAACCTGTCTGAGAGACCACGTCGCATGTTCCTCGCACAGTTCGCTTCGGCCGATGATAAGCCAATAGGAGATCAGAGACAACAGCCAGGGTATGGATGGGTCTTGAGGGGTGCTAATCTTACCAAAGATGCAGCCACTTCGAAACATTTTGAATAAAGAATTATTGACTGAACGAGCGCGAAGATATTTTGATTAAACCAAAGATAATTCCAAGAAAAATGATCTGCTTTCTCATTGAAAGTTTATATTTTAAGTTTGTTAATAAATTCATTATTTTATTTTATTTTAACTGTTTTCTTTATGTACCTACTTATAACGACACTTCGTGTCTTAGTTCTTGTACGTCACTCGATCACAGCTTTGCTCCTCATGTCATCACACTTATCACCACAGCACACCTATTTCAATTTGCCAGATGTTCTGAACAGTCCACTCAAGTTCCATAGCTTGTTTTCCAACGAAAGCCGACATAATATCAATCTATGTTATACGAAACACTTCAATGTAGGTTAGGGCTGCCCTATCACTCGTTTGGGAGCTCTGCATTAAACAAACCCACACAAATGAGGCACTAAAAAGATAATAGGTAGGTAGGTACTTACTTACTACTAGGCATCAGATAATTACCGTAAATAATCACATAGTATTAAAAAAAATATTACATTTGTGACCTATTTACACTTAGGCAAACATGATAACAGATCATCCGCAAAAAATAATAAATCAATAACACAAACAATAACCAAGTGTAATTTTAATGTAAAAACAGTTTATTTAGCAAAGATTGTAAATAAAAGATTCACATTTCCACTAGGCATTCATTGTGTCAATTAGTCTTAATGAAACCAGGATTTAGGTACCGAAGTGGTACTGGCAGAGTTGTAGGGTGTAAGGGTGAAAGGTAGGTACAGACACCAGCACATCAACCTACAACAATCTGTCAAATTTCTTTAATAGATTTTCAACTTTATATCTGTCTGTATATCCACATTTCCACCATAATGCTTAAGTAGTGACTAGAGACCTCAACCTTTGTGGTCATTATGGAATTAACTCTGGTACGTTGAAAAGAAAAAGGAAACAAACAAGAAGGTTAAAATTAGAACACGAAAAGTTTAGACACTGTAGAGTGGTATAAGAGTATAGTGCCACCAACTAATAACCTGTTCAGGTGAGTAAAATAGGAACTACAGAGGTAATTCTAAAAAGTCTTTCCGTTGACAGTGTTCGTCTAGTGTGGGTGCTCCCGTATTTTCTGTTTGATTTCATTGTATTGTGTGTCAATGTAAAAATATAATTATTGAAGTTCAACCATCTAAACCTTTTCTCTAAGCCTTTTATTTAAAGTAGAATACAGGTCTCATAGAGGGGCTCGTGGCTAAATAATACAGCCGCACGTCCGTCATTACATACAGAGTTACCTCCATGCCTAGGAAAGCACGTTAAGTCGTTGGGCCCGGGTGTCATTTGTACATCTTTGACAGTCGTTAAGAGTAGTCAGAAGCCGAAAGTCTCATCCAGTTTTACCACGGGGTGTCGTATTACCCAGTTACTGGGCTGTGGAGCTCAGATAGGCAGTCGCTTCATGTAGAATACTGATACTCAGCTGCATCCGGTTGGACTGGAAGCCAACCCCAACAAAGTTTGGGAAAAGGCAAGGCAGATGAAGACAGCTCTCATTGATATTCTACTGTACCCAAGCGTCATCACCATCATCATTCTTCTGCCTTTATCCCAATTAATTTGGTGTCGGCACAGCATGTCGTCTTCTTCCATGCTTCTCTATTACTCGTCGTCATCACAATCAGCAATCACCTTCTTTCTAGTCATATCATCCTTAACAGAGTCCATCCATCATTTGTTTGATCATGTGAGTACGGAATAACGGCAAGTCCATTTATCCAGCCAGTTATAAATCCAGGCGTTGGTCTTAAAGCTCAATAAGAATGATGGAACACTTGTTTTCTTTATAATCGCTACCATTTATTTACTTACATTGTACATATAAATAGGTAGGTACATTTAGTAAATAAAATCTGTAAAAACCCGAAAAGTGCGTTATCAATCACGTAATCATTAAGACTTCCTTTGATAACATAGACGTGTTTTGGTTTTTAGCAGGTACATAATTACCTGTAGGTATCTACTACACACATCAAGTTTAGTTGCCTATAAGATGGATTAGATATAATAATCTGTGATAACACGTGCCACCATTATCATGTAGGAACTACCAATAGTCAGGAACGAATAAACCTATGTACTTCTTTTTAGGGTTCCGTAGCCAATTGGCAAAAATCGGAACCCTTATAGATTCGTCATGTCTGTCTGTCTATCTGTCTGTCTGTCTGTCTGTCTGTCTGTTTGTCTGTCCGTCCGTCCGTATGTCACAGCCACTTTTTTCCGAAACTATAACAACTATACTGTTGAAACTTGGTAAGTAGATGTATTCTGTGAACCGCATTAAGATTTTCACACAAAAATAGAAAAGAAACCATAAATTTTGGGGTTTCCCCATACATAGAACTAAAAACCAAAAATATTTTTTTTAATCATACCCATACGTGTGGGGTATCTATGGATAGGTCTTCAAAAATGATACTGAGGTTTCTAATATCATTTTTTTCTAAACTGAATAGTTTGCGCTAGAGCCACTTCCAAAGTGGTAAAATGTGTGTCCCCTCTAATTTCTAAAGTAAGAGGAGGAAAATTCTGAAAATATTTAGGATTGTAGAACGTAAAAAAAACTATCAACGAAAATTGGTTTCAATAAGATATGATGTTTAGTTTTTGAGATATGGGACTTTTTCATCAAACTGCAGCTGTAACTTTGTTTTTCATAAACATACTATGAAAAACCAATTTAGTTTTGCGGTTGAGTGTACGTTTACGTTTAAGTTTAAGTTTTAAATATTGTTTAGGGCTATGGAACCCTGTATGCGAGTAAGACTCGCACTTGGCCGGTTTTTTTCGTAAAGTCCCAGTTAAGTACCGTAGCCTATACCTATTTCCAGTATAGGGTAAGCACATACGTACATGAGGCCATACATTACGTATTGAGGGCGCTGGGCGAACCTAGTCCACAGACTAGAATTTATCGACGCTGATTGCTCCTTGGAAGAAATAACTACGTTGCCCGATCTCGGTATTCGACCATCAATCGCAATAGATCGCCCCCACAAAACCAGTTAGGGCACAGCTATGCCTGACTGTATTACAGGTACAGCAATGACTGCCGTGGCTCTGACATGTGGTAGCCCGGTAGCACATTACAATGCCAAAGATCAAAAAAGGGGCCACAGACGGTAGCGACGGCACAGTGTTGACGTGATTGTGGCTAGAGCAGTGAAACTACCATGCATTTATTATAATAATTATGATTGTGGCCATTTTGTGACAATTTTTATTTTGTAATGATGCTCAAAAAAAAGTGGAATATCATTAAAGTGTGGAAACATTGATTACTGGAAACAGTATACTACATTATAAATAGCCTTATCCCACCAAAAACATTTCATGTAAAATGTTGCCAAGACGACCACATAAGGTTTGCCCTGTGAAAAAGATATCAGGCCCCTTATTCACAAACGCTTGGTTTCGATTTCGATTCGGAAAGTCGTATGTCTATCTCGCTTGCTTTCGTAATGCCAAAACCGAGTGTTTGTGAATACGGGGGCTGATCTCTTTCACAGGGCAAACCTTACGTGGTCGTCTTGGCAACATTTTACATGAAATATTTTTGGTGAGATTTCAGTTCTTTTTGTAAGTTGCTGGGCAGTCTTTCCAGTGTTTTTTTTTTTTTTTGGGGTGTATTTCTTGCACATCAGCAGTGCTGGTTTTCATAGCCCATTCTCTGTCTTTGCCTTTTTTCTTTGATGGTTTACTGATTACCATATAGCACTTCAGGAAGCCCCCCCATTTTAGGGGATGGGAGGCGAAAGTTATAAGTTTATGATTTTTTTGTTGGTTGTATAATAATCTTAGATTACATACCAAATTTCAGCTGTCTAGCAATTCAGGAAGTAGCCAAACTTTTTGATGATCATCAGTGTCAATGACGAAATCGGTGTATTATAAATATCAATAAAATCTTATGTATTACAGCTATTCAATTGAGACTTTGCATATTTAATTAGTCTATTATTGACATCATATCCTGAGAATATGAACTTTCCGGTACATCGGAAACCAACTCTATGAGGGTTCAAAAAAACGACGAAACACTTCGAGAAAAGGTAGGTAGTGCCCTTGCGCTTCGCTTGGCTCGTCTTGGCGGGGGCACTACCGTGCCCCCCGATCTGAACATCAGTGCAATGTACAGACGCCAGCAGGTCAAGCTACCCGAAACTGTAAAATTTTCCCAAACTAACAACTGTAAACCGTACCTATTCCATAACAATAATCGTGACAGATTGTTGTAGCTTGATGTGTACTGTAGCTGTACATTTTATAATTAAAGCCTCGTATTCATGGTAAACATTTGTTTAGCAACATGGTTGGATATACATGTTGCCGAGTTGCTGTCAACATATTCCGGGCAAAACTTGTATTGCGGAGTTGATCACGCCATGTTGCAAAGCAAAGTTGACGCCCGGCGAGCGAACACATCAATTTATCAATAAATGTTGACGTGTGTGGACGTGTTTGTTGGCGGTAGTGTAGAGCAACGATAAAATTATGCATAACAACATCGTTTGGAGCTAACAGATAATTGTGACTTAATTTGCAATAAAATATTATTGCGACTAAAAATTGAGATTTATGCTATCCTATCTTTCAAGTTGGATCAAACTGCACACGGTGTGTTTGATTAATCAGTTATGTAGTTTAGGAATCCATCCCCGACAAACAACGTGACACGTAATTTATATAAATATATAAGATAGATAGAGATTAAGTTTCAATACTTACCTTATTTAATTCTGAACCACAGACTAGCTCTGCACAGCATTTTGTCTATTTTTTTTTAAATCACGTTTCTCTTTCTGGTTCAAAAGAAAGAAAGGGATGGCTATACCTTTAGCCATCCCTTTCTTTCACGCAGATAATTTATGCTTCAGAACCAATTATTAAATAAAGGTACACCAGCAATCAGCGCTGCCAATGCGGGGAAAATCCCCGATTTGCGAGGAATTGAGGGCTTGAGGGTAAGCGCGGGGAGAGCGCGGAGAGTGACGAAAATCGGGGAATCCAGATCAGATTATTTCCAACACTGATTTTGGATGCATTTTATACCACCAAAAAATCTAAACTAATAAAATCAAAGCCATATATACCGTGGGAGTCTCAAAAAAGACACCATTGCTGCTTTAATGCATACCAAACAAGGTATAGTAAAAGCGGTTCCCCACTTCTTTTAAAATTCGACCCTAATTGAAATATGATTACTGCAAAAGTATGGCAAATAGTATATTTCATTACGAGTGCGGAAAGCCTGTCATTGCAAAGAGTTCCGACAAATGTCTACCCGAGCCGAGGCGCAGCCGAAGGTGAGGGTTGACAGTCGGAACAAGTTGCAATGACGGTTCCGCACGTGTACTGAACAACTATTTTTAATACAGTTGCGAAAAGATGAAGCAATTTAATAAATAACATTTTTGTAAAATGGCGCCAACCGCAGAGATTTTTTTTTGTTTTCTTCACCCATTCTGTGTAGGCAAAGGGAACTATGCCCATACAGCCAAGTCTACAGTAGATTTTTTTTATTGATATGAAATGAAACCTAACCTAAGCTCATTGAATCAAATGATTAAATCTGATATTGAAACAAATTAGTAGCGTCTTTTTAGAAATATTTGCATGAATGATAAAAACTTCTATGATTTTTTTTTTGTAAAAACTCCGTGGTTGGTTTTTTTCTTTTTAATAGACATTATTTTGACAGTTGGGAAAGAGAACGCACGAGTTCGGAAAAGGTAAAGAAAAAGCTCGAGTGTGTAATAGCCCACATCCCGAACGCTATACGTCCCTGCAATACGCCACTTTTTGAGCAACTGTATTAAAAAATAATATACAATACCAAATTAAAATAAGGGCCATTAAAGACTTAAATTAAAACTTTTTTTTGTACCTGCACTACAATGTTTTATAAGCACGTGGCCTTTACTTTGTTTTGAATACTATAGAATGTAGTCTGTAGATGTAAGAGTTAATTTTGTTAAAAGTTATAGTACTTTAGGAAAGTTTTAGTAGTATATTAAACAAGTTTTGGATAAAATCTTGTTTTTATTCCAAGTTTTCATTTCTAGGAATTTATGAGGAATTATTCGAAAAGAAGTGAGGAATTTTGGAGAATTGACAACATTGACGCGGAGAACCGAGATTTTTTATTGGCAGCACTGCCAGCAATGGCGTCATTTTTCCACCAGCAGTCATTTTGACATTGACAGTTCAGAAACAAGCTTATTATTTCTGGAAACTTATTTACGTTTTTCTAGAAAATGAACGACATCGAGGATGAGCTGACTACATTTTGTGATTCGGCGGTTAGTCTTTTACCCATAGAAACCATAAAACTTACAAAATGTGACAAATTATTTCACTTGTGATTGTGGTATTTTTTAGGCATCTCTTGTTGAAGGATGTCGCCTTCCAGTACGAATGCAGGGAGGAGATGACTGGCCATTAGCTGAAATAATCAGTATTAAAGAAATACGTGGCCAAAGGGGCTATTATGTGCACTATGTTGACTGTAAGTATCGAACATGACAATAAAATGTTACTCTAAAGACCTTGTTTTTTCAAAACAAAAAGTTACCAAAACATTACTTGTTTGTTTTGGTGTTCAAACAGCAAAACCTTTTTTCAGCAAGCAAGTAGTGTAAACATAATCAGAATATTCAAATGTCACAATAAGAACAGACAACATAAACAAAACATGCCACAGTAAACTATCGGAATGAAAATTTGTACCGGACGGTAAAAAATTGTGTAATAGGACTATGTTGAATATTCACAGAGGCATTTTATATTGAACATGAATGCATTTCAGACAGATAATACAACACATATTATGATGCGCTGTTATTTAAATAGTAAAAAAGTAATATACTTACTTGAATTTAATGAAAATTTATAAATTTTTTGTTCATTTATTGTAAAAGAACATATTGAATTGAAACATATTAAGAACAACAATTAAGAACACATTTTGGAGTATGCTACTAAAAGAATAGTTGGGATCAAGTAAAGAGAATGATTGTACCCTAAAATACCCCACACAAATAAAAAAATTCACGAACACCTACTAACGCCTTAATACTTTTTCTACATTCCAGTCAACAAACGTCTGGATGAGTGGGTGGGTGAGTCATGGCTGGACACGAGAAAGGTACAGTTTCCGAGAAGAGATGGTGTGTCGACGGGTGGAACAACCACACCGAAGAAGACACATATTGGATCAGGAGGTGGCATCATGCCTAATTTTATTAGTATGTGTTTTTGCTATTAGATTTTGGATGCTCATTACTTCATATTTTCATCGCCTGTACATTGTAATGAAAAGTGTTTGACAGATTATTTTCAGACAATTTTTAAAGTATCCAAGGTTTTTCTATTAAGAATTTATTTTGTCATAAGGTAATCTGTCAAACAGTTCATCTAGAAATCATTATAATGGGGCCAATTTTATTTGATCACTTGTTGGAATTTACTTTTCAGACAATCTTTTTAAGATTATGCGTAAATTATGTCTTAGTGGGATGTTACTAAACATGTTTAAATCGGGCTGATTTGTCACAGTCAGGTGACAAAATACATGTTTGATTTTGCCGCCAGGCCTGTGCCTTACTCAGACCAACAAACTATGTAGCAGGCATGAAAATACGGCAAATGTTTTTCAATAATTTAAATCGTTTTCTATTTGTTTGCAAATTATTCATGTGTCTGGTAGCATATTTCTTAAAAAATATTTACTAGCCTTTTGACTACAATTGGCTTACAAACTTTCTAAATTATTTTGTTTATGATGGTATTTTGTTAAACTTCTCTTTGGCTCTTTGTATAGTAAAACTTTATGCATTTACATTGACTGCAGGAATGGCTTCTTTAAACATTTTGTTCCTGACACTATGTCGTTCTCACACTTTGTTTTTTACTGTTGTCAATTGCTAAAAACTGTGAACACTAACTACTTTCAAAAACACAATTTACCATCGTAATAACACCACTAAAACTCATCATCATGACGATTGGCCATAAATTTTTACCATTTTGTCTGCAGATGATACTGTCTGCAACGAAAGTCAGAAGTCTAGTACCGTACCGAGTAGACCCACTATTGTGAACCCACAAGTTCCGCCAAGTCTACCACCCCAACCTAAAGTTCATGAAAAAGCCCATTTTAATGCACTCAATGGTTCCACACCAAAAAATGCACTTGGTACGTTGAAACTTATAATATGATTGTTTGTGTGTCTGCTTTGCGTTACAGCATTTTAAATTATGCAAATATTTCGAACTATTTTATGGATTAACTTTTTTGCATTGAAATAGTGTGTTTTCAAAATATAGTCGTCCTGTAGAGACAACCTTGTGATTGTTTTACCAGTTTTTACAAAATATCAGCTTGAAACTTCACTACCTTTGAAAGTAACAATTTTTCATTAGTCTTTCAAAAAAATGTAAAGGTTAGTGATATTCAATTTTAGCATGGTTAAGCAATTGAATATGAGAGTGATTACTTGAAATCAGAATAGGTATAGTTTATCTGGCTCAACTTCAAGGAAATAAATAACAGATGAATAGTAATCCTATTTACCCTATGTATCCTATTTACTTCATACATATATACCTCATATTATATGTAAGAAGTAAATAGCATGTGATAATTCCTTATCCCTAATTTAACAGCTTTATATCGGAACTCAAAATCATTAAATAATTCCGGGATTATTAAATAATAATTATATGTAAGTTTAGGCAAATAAACTCTACCTTTTCGGATATCTGGTGATTACATATACTTTTGCTACCTTTGATTTTATGTCTGAGGTACAGGTGGCTGCTAAAATATGTTATAAGACTTCGGTTCTGATAGTACCAAGGTACCACATGTCTTTGCAGCTGGAGTGTATTTATAAAAGCTTTTATTAGTTGCTACAAAATAAGTTGTGTCTTTTATAACTCGAGTTTCTTGCTGTCAAGCATGCTGGAACAAAGTGATTGTGTATCTGATTATGTGCCCAATACAATTTGAACAGGATACCTCAAAACTCTTAACGTGAACGTTCAGGACTTGCGCTCAGGCAAGGGTGCCGTGGATAAGGGGCGGGGCGTGGCTGCAGGTATGTTAAATAAGTTTTTTTGAGACCTGCTGACTCCTAAGTGAACAACGGACAAAATATAATTAAAAGCCAGTTCTTCAAAGGTGAAACAAACCACCATGCCCAAAAATCACAAATTTAAATACATGTGACATTATAGCAATCTGCACTGGGTGCTTGTGGTGAATTACAGCCCACTCCCTCTCATAGAGAGCAGGCCTTGTCCCAGCAGGAACATCTTAGCATGTCGATGGCAATCTAAATTGTGTCGGCTCAGAATTGAGCCACGGATTATGCGCCTTTATTAGCGTCCATCAGTTCCTGTAATGATCAACAAATAGGACACCCACAACATAATATGAAGTATCCCATCGATGAACACCACCAAATTTACAATCCAGGCCAGAGTGATTATAGGCAGATTATGCTTGATAGGTAAAATACTTCGTTATGGGTAGTCAGAAGCCTGAAAGTCTGATAATCAGTCTTGCCAAAGGGGTTATCTAGTTACTGGGTTGTGATGTCAGCTGCATCCAGTCAGACTCGAAGCCAAACCCTACATGTTGGTTAAAAGGTAGGCAGATGATGATGCTTGATAGGTTAAATAACCTGAGCGCAACTTCCAAAAGGCCTTTTGACTGTCAATCATATGATTGTCTAACTGCCTATCGGGTTCAAAATCAGATATTACAATGACCACTAGTTATATCCTTTTGAAGGTGTTTTGTAGTAGTTATTGTCCAAATATCTAGTAAGTGTTCGTTGAACAGAAGCAGTTAATGATAAACGGGATCATTTCATTGCTGTCGTGGTCGTTGGGAGAAAATCCTAGGCAAACACTCGAAACACAATTTATAAAATAATGTTTTTCTAACTCCCATTTACATTCGTAAATGTCGCTTCATAAATGTTAGCAATCCGTAGTAAGGCGAAGGTACAATTAAAATTGAACCTTATTGTGTTAAACTTTTGGATTCTTTGACTGTTTGTCGAGTTCAATTGTTACCAGCCGGCACCGCCCATACGTTCAACGAACGCTTATTCTGGAACTAAGCCAATAGCGCCCATGATGTGCATGCTTGGAAAACGTTGGACTTCAATTAGACCTTGTGTAGTAAAGCTAAAATAAATACAAGCTGTTGTTTTGCATCCTGGTCAAATTCAAGGAGGTAACTATAGTAATGATTCTCGACCCGAATCAATAATAAAATGGGTATGTAATTTTTACCACCCGCGTTTTAAACACGACAAGTCTGATCCTCGCCTTATAACCGCGCTTCCATATACAAACAATCTCAAACGTTTATTTGATAATTTCTGAAATACTGACAAAAAAACAGCGTTTTTAGGGTTCCCAAACTACCCAAAGGGTTAAACGGGACCCTATTACCGAGACTTCGCTGTCCATCCGTCTGTCACCAGGCATGAACCGTGATAGTTAGCCAGTTGAAATTTCTACAGATTAAGTATGTATTTTTGTTTATGCTATAACAACAAATACTAAAAACAGAATAAAATTAATATTTAATGGGGGCTCCCATACAAAAAAGTGATTTTTTTGTTCGTTTTTATAAATAAAGGTACGGAACCCTTCGTGCGCGAGTCCGACGCGCACTTGGCCAGTTTTTATTTAATAATGAACTAGGTAGCGTAATTTAAATTGATGTCTTTTTGTGGCAATCTCCTGAATTTTGACGAGGATGCAAAACAACACCTTGTATAATTACCTTGTATTTATCTAAAGCATTTTTTTGGATCTATGTAGTAAGTTTCAATAAAATAATTTTATTTTATAAAAGTTATTTGCTTAATGCTTTTAAACAATTTTTATAATTGTTGTTCTACAAGTATCTGAAAAGCAATAGTACAAAGTAAATCTTAAAACACTACGCATTTTTAAAGCGAATATATACTACATTAATATTTGTATACCTCTCACATATTCCGTCTAACCCTGATACAAGGTGTTATTGCCGTGGAGCCGCGTCAGCTGGTATCCCGCCCTGCTAGTCCAACGCTGGTCAACGATTCTTCATCCCTCGTCAATGGGGGTGCTGTACTCGCAGCCGCCTTGCAGAAGAAAATTAATAGGAAACGGAAAGCGCCGTCTATAGACAATGAAGTATGATATTTTTGTTGTTGGTTATGCGCTGGGCGCCAGATGAATGAGAAATATAAAACACACAAAATTTAAATAACTTCCATCTTATATTGTTTCTCAAAATGACATGGGATTTTTATTCAGATTGCTTAGTTTTCGGGGTCTTTAAAAACTTTCAAAAGTTTCGAAAACCTTAGTCATATTTAAGAACAATTTCTTACAGGAACCCAAGCAAAGTTCTAAAACTTTTCAGGCGGAACCCGTTCCGTCTGTTGAGACCGAAGGCAGTGAGACCACTGCCAGTGGTACTGCCACCCCCACCACTAGGCCGCGGCAGTCGGGCAGTATGGTCGCACATGGCCATGATGACCTGGTCACTCGGATGAAGAATATTGAGATGATCGAGCTCGGAAGGAATCGGATAAGACCGTGGTACTTCGCGCCTTATCCGCAGGTTTGTAGATAATACATAATCTGTAATACCCACCTAGATAGGGTCTGGGGAAAGTTAAGGCAGTGAGACCAAGGCTAGTGGTACTGCCACCCCCGCCACTAGGCCTCGGCAGTCGGGCAGTATGGTCGCACATGGCTATCATGACCTGGTCACGCAGATGAAGAATATCGAGATGATCAAGCTCGGAAAGTAAAGGATACGACCGTGGTACACGGTTTCCTAAGCCGCCAGATAGATCGTATACATTTCCCTGACGTGAATCATCATACTAGCCCTTATATGATTTTAAAAAATCGCTCTTTATTGTATAACGTAACCTAATAGCTATTTAAAAGACGATTACGCTTGTTACCAGAAATCTGCAAAAGCCACGACCCGACTTTTCATAATATTCAATGTACTTCTGCAGAAAAAGTTTCAGCAATGAAATTTCATTACAGCTGAAACTTTTTAGTAAGTCTGGCGTTCATGGGATCTTGGTCCACTATAGAAAGACTGTAATGTCCCATCCAGGAATCTGTCCATGAGGAGCATTTGACTTAAACGGTCCCACTACGGCACACAAGCACAAAATAAGACAGAGCTTAACAGCAGAACATGATAATATGGTTTGAATAAGAACTTTAAATATGTTCTCTAAAAACGAAAAGAGATCGTCATCTGCCTAGCCTTTTCCCAAACTATCTTGGGGTCGGCTCCCAGTCCAACCGAATGCAGCTGAGTACCACTATTTTACAAGAAGCGACTGCCTATCTGACCTCCACAACCTAGTAACTGGGTAATACGAAACCTCTTGGTAAGACTGGATGTCAGAATTTTTTCTTGCGACTACTCGTAACGACTGTCAAAGCTCTACAAATGAAAGCCGGGACCAACGGCTTTACGTGCATTCCGAGGCACGGTAAAATTAAAAGAGATCATTAACTAGTAAAAATATAAGCATATTTTAGCTCAGAATTTTTTTTTTCTATTGCAGGAAATGGTTAATCTACCGTGTATTTACATCTGTGAATTCTGTTTGAAGTACAGAAAAAGTAAAAAGTGCCTAGAAAGACATTTGGTAAGTATTCATACAAAATTCCGTTCTTATTGTTTAAAAAAAAATACGGGGAGGAAGGGACACGCTAAAATGGTTAGCGTTTCAGCGTCGGTTCTCGGTGTACCTTCCACCTTGTATTCGGGATTTTACAGAATTTAATTATTTAAATATTTTTATTTATTAATTTCCAGATCAAATGTAAACTAAAACACCCGCCCGGCAACGAAATATACCGTAAAGGTAGCATATCGTTCTTTGAGATCGATGGTCGGAAAAACAAATGCTATGCACAGAATCTGTGTCTACTAGCCAAACTGTTCTTAGACCACAAGACTTTGTACTACGATACGGACCCCTTCCTGTTTTATGTTATGACGGAATTTGATGCAAGAGGTTTGTGGATACCGATTTTTTTTAAATTGTTGAACGGCAAAACGAAAAGTAATTAAATATTTTATTCAAATATGCATGTAATGTGGTCATTATTTTGACAACCTTGTTTGAGCAAAGTCGACCTTGCCGTTCTGTTTCAAGGAGCGGCCGGCAAAGTTTTGCTGGCCGCTCTAACAGGCCGGCAATGTTTTGCCGGCCGCTATTTTGACGTTTCAACGTTTTAAAAAATCAAATCCAAAAAGATTTTATTTAGATCACAGCTGTTTGTATCTATAGTGATAGGTACAAAAAGATTTTATTCCATATTAGGCTGTATAGTTCCAATTACCATTGCACGAAAAAAAAAACAAAGAAGTAACAAAAGCGCGGTTCAGCGAAAATTTTAATTAATACGTTTTTTATTTAAATTACTTGCTGGTTTTATTTAGATTAGGTACTTACTTACATTTTTGAGTAAACCACTATACAAACCTTGGCCCACAATGACTGCTTCGCTGGTCCCGCTATGATTGCCTCGAGCTAGCCTAGCTACGCTCTAGGCCTTTCAGCTTGGCCATCATTGCAGCCCTTGCTGTCCTCGCTGTAAAGGCCTCGACCTACGGTCTCGGCCATTATCTCATCTCGTCCATCAAGTGCTGCACGCTGACCGCGCTGTGTCGGCCTGGAGCTGCGGTACGCTGAGCTGTCGGCCATAATCAACGCGACCTGCAAAGTAGTCATTATAGACCGCGGCAGTAATGTACTATTATTCTCCATTTCAGGATTTCACATAGTCGGATACTTTTCGAAAGAGAAGGAGAGTACGGAAGACTACAACGTAGCATGTATACTGACACTACCTCCATACCAAAGAAAAGGTTATGGAAAGCTTCTTATAGAATTTAGTAAGTACTTCAAAACTGGTTTAAACTTCGACATCACGTTAACATTTGCTGCACAGTCACCAATACTTGCGTCTGATTACCGTAAGGAGTATTCCTGCTTGCAGCGCCAAACCGCTTTCAAAACTTTAAAAACTTTCTCTTGCTTGGACAGAGCCTTGGATAGACCTTAAATACTTTTTATGATTTCCAATATTATATATTAAATATAAAAAAGCCTAGATGCATAGTTTTTGCTAATGCCATATCAGAAAGTGTCGTCGATTAATCAAACTGAAAAATAGAACCTAAAAATCTTCAGTTCTGATTGACTAAACACAAATTCAAACTTACACCGACCATATAAAGTTGTTTTTTTTTTAACACCAGCAACGCATGCTCCGTCACGTTCTGTGGAAGTTTTTAAGACGCTGAGTGTATATCTTGTTTTGTAGCAAGGTGTGCATCTGATACTGACTATACCTTCAGATTGACTTTACTTTCACCTTATTGTCGGGCCTACGCTGTCCTCTCATACTCAAGTACTAACGCTGTAACATCCAAATATTGTAGAACCAAATGATTTAATAGTGCATTAAGGGCGGTAAGTAAGGAATTACGATCGAGGCTCTAGTAGAAGCCCGAAGTCGAAGACTGAGGGCTTTCTGAGTCGAGGTTCGTAATTCCCGTACCGCCCGTGAAACATATAATTTTTTTCATCACATTTGCTAGTAAATAATTATGAATTATAGCTTTAATACACAAGTCAGCACAACTATTATTACGAAATACGTGAACTTTTTTTTTAAGCGGGTGGCTGGCTGGCTGCGCACCACAGATTATACAAATGTTTCGTTCAGAAACGTTAAGGGCAAATACTTACGTAGGTATACAGCCATGACGGAGTGTAAAAAAATAAAATTATTTCGACGTTTTGATACAAAAAAAACTATCGATTTTTAAGAACATTAGTTGAGTATTTAATTAACATGTAGTGAGATTGCAATGAATTCCTGTTGATAACATTTTAAGACGATTTTTCAATTGCGTGTAAACTCCTTGCTTGAACTTGCATGACCCATGTGCTGCGCTATGAATAAAAAAAAATTACTTACCGCCCTAGGGTTTCATGGTAAAAAGAAAGCCCGAGGGTTGTATATGGGGCATTACGGCCAAGTTAACCTGTGTGTTTAGATACTGTTTACGTGCAAATGTGATGAAAAAAGAGTAACCATGGAGTTTCCTGCCGGTTCTTCTCCATAGGAAACGACCAACCCGAATCGTGCACCTTTTGTCGACGTTTTATAAGTGCTCATGTAGGCCTATGTAAAATAAAATATTTTTAATTTGATTTTGACCTCTTGCATTATTATTCAATTCATTACCAAATCATTGATATTTTTATTCGGATGACTAATTTTATGTTATTGTTCTAAAACGTTTCCTAATTTAATTCTTCAGGTTACGAATTATCAAAGTTTGAAGGTAAAACAGGGTCACCTGAGAAGCCTCTATCGGACCTTGGACTGCTGTCATACAGGAGCTACTGGGCGCAGACAATACTCGATATCCTCACGCACATCAAGCCAGTCGGCGATAATGAGAAACCTATTATAACCATAAAGTAAGATAATCTGAGCATGATAAAATCTCTAGCTAGATAACAAGCTAAAGGTGATATAACTGAATGTTAGTTAGTTCTTAGTACTTATAGTAGCAAACCAATTTAATTACTCTGAGTTTCTGAAAACCGGACCATATAATCTACTAAATAATTTTAACCGATTGCAAAGAAAAGTAGGGTTTGTGTTCTATTCTATGATTAGATTTTTTACACTTGCACGAAAGACTAGCGCGAACGGACACTTGCAATAAGATTCTTTGCGATTACTAGAAATCAATATCAAAGATGGCGGCTACGAAAACTATTGAATTTTTCGTCATGGGTGTCATTTTCATGGTAATCGTCGGCGCTTTTCATTCTTTTTTTTGCGAGGATGTTTCATTGGCACTAAATTAGATTTTTATTTTGACCTTATGTTCGTTATCTTTTCAGCAACCCTGTAAGCCATGAAAACGACACCCATGAAGAAAAACAACATTTTCGTCGGTGCCATCTTGGATTTTCATTCGCGCAAATGTCCCAGATCTTAAAATAACGACCTTACTAGTATTGTAACAATGTTGCAGTGGTAATGCACAAGTTTCATTATGCGGAAGCCAAACAAAATGTTCGAAAACTTTTGAGCATGAATGTCAAGTGATCACGATTTCTTTATTACGTCGTTGTATGGTGGTTTTTGGAAATAAGAATAAATAAAAGAGTCGAATTGATAACCTATTTTTAAGTGGGTTAATAGGCAGGTTCAGCGGCTTTAGCATCATCTCGAATAATCAAGTACGCCAAGTTGTCAAAGGGCCTCCCCCCGCACACAAGAGTTTTGCTCAAGTAGACTTTAGCCTTAAGGGTAACTTTACACCCATTAGTGAATCTGTCTGTCGGTCAACAATCGATTTCCCTGGCTGTATAATGGGTGGTGCAGACTAGCAACTCATTAAGTTATCGCATTACGATCTACACTTAAATCGTTTGACTAATATCAGTTGCTCGCCATAACCCAACACAAAGGCGATAATTGCTTGAAATGACAAATCTAATCAAGTAAATTTATATTTTCCAGCGAGATCTGCGAGTTAACCAGTATAAAGAAGGAAGACGTAATAAGCACATTACAGAACCTCAACTTGATAAACTACTACAAAGGACAATACATCATATCGGTGAACGAGGTAAAATAAACTTAATAAACCTTGCCATAAGGCACAAAATGTCTTCTGTCTTATTTGATATTTTTCTAATGATTGTTGAAAATCGTACAGCAACACGAAAAAGCTATGGAAAAGAGGAATCTGCGTATCGACCCGAAATGCCTACATTGGACGCCGAAAGATTGGTCGAAACGAGCGAAATGGTAAGATAATATTGTTCACTACTGCCATCACAGTGTATCTGAGTACTCCATACAGTAGATCAACGTCTTGAATATTGACAGTCCATAAACATAAGATATAATAATGATCATGACTGTTTTAATGAGACTAGGTTTTACCCGCTTCAGAAAAAGGAGGAGATTGTGTATTTTTGTTTACAACTAGTTAGTCACCTATCCATTTATTTCCTGAGACAATGGTGCTTGTATGCTCAGTAGCTACAGTATGTCACCTCGAGATATAAAATTTTGTACACTTGATCTGCTGTAAGGAGAAAGATCATGTATCATGTCACCATTAATTAATAACATTCAGGTACAAAGAAGAAACTTCAACAAGTATCATAATAAAACTGAAGTAAATATATTTTCTTTTGTCACCAGTGTTTGAAGGCATAGAGTAAAGGAGACGCGAGCTATCTAACACTGGCTTCCGAGACGTACGCAGTTTGTGAATTTTGTATCTAACATTAACATTATGTTAATCTCATTCATTCATTCGTTCATCCATGCTAACAAATAGGTTTTGGGTTAAGTTCATGTAATATTAACACAACTTTTTGGTTAAATATCATGTTAGAAATATTATTATGCATGTTAGGTAACAGTTAATATATGGTTCACACTTAATAATTTAATTCCAATTTACCATAACCAATCGTGGCTATTATAAATTGGTATTATCTTCACGGAATATATTGTTTAGAAAGGGGCAAACGAACGAATTTTACGGTTTAAAAGGACCACATATTTTTCTGAGAAACAATTTTGAATTTTTTACAGTACAAAACTGCCAAATGACTATTTTGTTCACATTATAGATGAAATAAAAACAATATTTTCTGTAAAAAATGCTTCTTGGAGCCTGAGGTAATATTAACAACGGTGTTTGTGCTATGTTATACGTCTTACCATACTAACTAAAACATGGTTGCCAAAAATGCATTTATATAATTTTCAATATACTAATGCTTGAGATAGGTACCTATTTCTGAAAGCTATAATCATCTACATAGCCAGTCTCAGCTGAAAAGACTCAAAGATCAAATAGGTAGCAGTATACCAACCAACTGTTGTTTATTCAGACCTCGCTTATTTATTTATTTATTTTTTATAATATTATTAATTAATATGCTTTATTGTACACCAACATTGAAACACAACTGCTTTACAATACCCTCATCAATTTTGAAGAAAACTGTCCGCGTGTCCACTGGGTTACTCTCCTATAGAACTAACAATTAAACATATAAACATACTAGCTATGACCACGGTTTCGCCCATGTAGAATTCGGCAATTGTCCCACGGAATCGTAATATCAAGATAAAAAGCATCCAATGTCCAATGGTTGGTATGGTTGATGGTTATAAGCTATTTGTGTGCCAAATTTCATACAAATCCGTTCAGTAGTTTTTGCGCAATAGTAACAAGCAACAAACTTTCGCATTTGTAACAGTAGTAAGATATAAAAGATAATAAAAAGAAAATGTTAAAGCGAAGCTTTGGCAAGCTCTCAGTAACGCTTTATGTGACACACAACATTCGTTTACAAATTACATAAAATGTAACCTGCACGTTTTAATGCTACATTACCTGCTTGATAGCTTCAATATATTACTGCCTGGTTCAACAAATAAAAGCTTTTCTATAACACGTTAAATCAGCCAAGTTACTGTAAGGTCAAGTGCACTAGCGGCTAGTCTAAACCCATCTGCCAATGAGTACCTTCGCGACTACGCTTGGCTCTGATTTTGTACATAATATCCCTCGTTTGTACCACTTTTTCTGCCACTATTCCACTATTTATACACACTAACCTCGCCTCCTTACCAAACTAATCAGTCGAATAATTGATCACGAATATACGATCGTCGTGTTCATATGCCAGTCATTTGTTTGGAAAACCGAAAGGCAACGCGTTCCGGTTCGCCGTACAAAATGAAAGCGACGGTCACATGTTCGCGCGTCGATCGTTTTGGTTAGAACGCTGCCTTTTATTGCATCTAGATTTGCTACAACACTTCCCGAAGTTTGTGTAACACTTGTATATAGTATCTTCGAATACTTATTGTATCATTACCTAAAATGTTTTTCTAATATCTGTTTTTCTACAATTCTAGGTAGTGTCCAGAGTCGTTCGATGCCGCCGGTTGTTCATCGTACATTGGTAACGACTCGTTCAACTATGTACGTGCTCTGTAGTTATCTTATAAAATTGTAATAATTTGGCATTTCTCAAAAAGTGTATGTAGGTATTTAGAATCGTATGATTAGTGTAGTAGTACAAATGTATTGAAGTATTGTGTATTCTACCTCGTACATAGTTAAATAGTAGTTCTTATTTCATTTAGTAAATTGTATATAATGTTTCTAATACGATACCGTGATGATTTATTTGTAGCAGTTCGTGTATCTGGCTTTGTCTCTCGATATATTAGAGAGCAAGTCTTTCGTCTTTGTTCTGGCAAAGTTCCGATCTCATATAATTATTTGTACCATTTTTCGCTCAACCCCTTTATTCTGATTATGGCAACGGTTTAAGCAATACAATATATTTAAAAAAAACCTCTCCGATCCGAAAGGGGCATATAGGTATACCAAAGACAAAGAATATAAAATATTCATGAAAGTGAACTTAGTAGTGAATATTAAAAAACCGATTTTTGTGCCGAAATTACCACCATTTTCCTAAAAACTAACAAATTTTAAAACGTGAGAACACCACGCTCGGCATTAGAATTTATGGGCATCAGTTGTTTGTTTATTACACCTGAGAAGCGACCAGAGTGTTGTCCTGTGTTGCCATGTCAATTTCCTCATTTTACTACATTTTATTTCATTTTTGTCGGGTTATTTTTTTTACTTTACTTGTTATCCAAAAAGCACTACATTAATAGAATCTAATCTCGATGCCTAATAACACCCTCGTGGATCGGACAGGGTTTTTTTTAACATATTGTATTGTTACCCCTAAACGACTCCACAAAGTTAGCGGTTCCAAGAACATGTTGATGTTCTTTTAAGGCTCTTTCATTCTCTTGTGTATTCATCAGCAATGTCATTCGTTTTAGAAATGTTTACTTTGTGATCTTGAATTATTTCGCCCATTCCTTAAGGTTACACTTTTTGAGAACTGCAGTTATTATACATAATAATTTCTAGTCTCAGTTCAGACCGGTTCATGTCAATGAAAAAAATATGTGAGATTGTGTGGTATAGTTGAAATTTTGTTCAAAAATGCTCGCTACATTAGCCAAGTAAGATATTCAATACATTTCGAAATGTAAGCCCTTATTGTGATATTAAATAATATCATTGTTTTCGAAGTGTCTTTGTTTTATTGCTGTGCAATATTAGTCCTTAGCTCTGTCACTCTGTGGTAATCCTTGATTAAGACATATGTCTTCTGAAACAAGCACTACCTACACAAATCACTTCAAAGTGATAAATGTTTTTCGAATAAATATTATTCACACATTTTTGTGGCTTATAAACATGTCTTATCAGGTAGACGGGCGGGAAAAAATCAAACATAATTGTATGCAATATAATGATTTATTCTTCAATATATAAGCGCAATAATTTTGCTTTGACTGTCAAAATATTTATATTTATGAAGCAGGTACAAGTGATGTTTACAACACTTACAAAACCTAATACGACTTATTATTTCTGATATTATTATAACAAACAACGGTTCCTAGATGAATATGGTACAATATGATTACATTTTAATCACTTTGTGACTTAATTAAAATTTTAGTTTTTAACGAATACGAGTGTTCAAATTATTTGTAAATCTATAGAAAATTTAATAAAACTTGAATATCAAAGCATTAGTACATAGCAGACTTAAATAGCAAGAGATATAATAACAACAGATTATAAAAGTTGATTCGAATACTCATATATAAATTATAAAGTTAAAATCTTATTTTGTAACAACAATAAATCGTTAAACAAATGTAATACTAGTTGTTTTATAACTTACAACCGAACGTTATGTAATAGTAATGTACTATCACAACCGGCCACAGCGCAGCCAGTAGAGATACACTGATAAATTAAGTAGAAGACGACGTCACCAATTGAT
Organism: Cerastis rubricosa; assembly: GCA_949152445.1. NCBI lineage: Eukaryota > Metazoa > Arthropoda > Insecta > Lepidoptera > Noctuidae > Cerastis > Cerastis rubricosa. The sequence continues at coordinate 12,414,275 of OX424539.1, forward strand.
CAAGCAACGTTATTACATGCATGCTAAAACGGATAGAACCAGTGATGGAAGACATGTAATTAATTATTGAATCATTAATAAATTTTGAGTCGGTATTTGATACTGTTGATACTGGTATTTTCGTGGAAACTGGTTGATACTAATTATCTGAATTACTTTCGCTTTACCTCAGATAAAATTAATATGGCGGCTTTATAACAGGCAGTAACTATTCCCTTGTCATGATGTAATAAATTGATGATCAATTCGAGCGTGACAACGAACAGACCTTCCAGAAACACTAAACTATACCTTCTAAAGTTAATCTTATGCGCAAGATTACTATGACGGTACCATCACACTACAAAAGCGAAATACAAAATACTACAAACTTTCAAACAATTGAAATTCATATAATATAACATTGACCAAAGATAATGAAGTATTATAGAAAACTACAAATCTAAGGGAAGTCCATTATAGTAAGGGAGCCCAAGCGGGGATTTTGGGATTTACTCGACCTCGCCAGAATAACATAAGGGGGTAACCTTGCACCCTGTGAAGTACTCCCACCATACCTTAGCCCTCTAGATATAAAATCAAGCGTCTAGGGCAGCCGATCAGATCAGTAAAAAAAATCTATCATTCGAAAAACTCAAGCGCGTAAGATTAAGGCTAGCTAAGTTAATTACATACAGAAAAGTGTGCGTTTCAATAATCTGTCAATTTGAGTGTGACAAGGAAATGACATTACATACTAATATGTCACCAACAGATTTCGGTTGGAAAAAATGTGGAACGAAAATTAGAAATGACTTGGTTCATTGGTAGTATGGACCGGAGTGCAACTGTCTCATTTTACCGGAAGCTTTTGAGGATGTTGTCATAACACCTGATATTCTAGGGACACCCCAGATTCGGGTATGTTTTTTTTTAATACTTTAATAATATCATGAAATAAAAAGATTTTTAAGTATCATATTTTTTTTTCTAAATACTCGATATAATTTTACCTGTACACATATATATTTAATATTGTATTTATTACATTCAGTAATTTAAAACGACATACATAAATAAATTTTAGAAAATCCAACCGTCGGATTAATGAAATTCCTCCACATAATTGTCAGTACGACAAGGACATCAAGATAAACGCCTGTATAATAATCTGAGGCGATACTCGAGAGTATTTCAATGTCACTATTATTTTTTGCATGTTCATAACTTGGACATGATTTTTGGTTGCGTCCAAATCGTGTCTTTTATTGAATAGGAGCTGCTTGAGGGTTCACTTAACATCCCTTCTTAATATATGACGCGATCGAAAATATTTATTTTCCTATTTTCTACCTCTTCGTACGGTCACCCCCATCATGCAAACCGGCAGATTAATAATTTTCCGTTATCAGAAACACGTGGGGCGCATACACTATTCATATCTGACGCGCTCAACTATTTATTTGTGACTGTTTTTTTTTTACATTTTTGAATAAAAGGTTATAAATGATGTATCCCCTTTTACTGGTGGGAGGAAACGTGTACAGGACACGTTTCCTCCCACCAGTAAAAGGAAATACATCATTTATAACCTTTTATTCTTTTTAGCATCAAATTTTCACAATCTAATAGGTCTCCACGACGCTCGAGTAAATCCTTATTACGCCTCTTGGGCTCCCCCCTACTATTACATTTCGCACAATGGCGGCCTTTCTATAAACTATGATTGTGGAGACTTGAAATTCTTGTTAGACAAGAATTAACAATGAACATTAAGTTCGAATTGTGCTCTGTGTTAATAAATAGTTTTTTATGCCATCACAATATTACCAACAATATAAAAATAAATGCTCGCACGACTGACTGCGTAGTAAGGCAGCCATATAGACTAGGATCACTGGTATGCAGAAGGCACTGTCTTTCAATAGGTCTGCATAACTGTCTGGGCGACAACGTAACAGCATGGAAACTCTGCACATTAGGTATTCTATTGTTACGCAACAGTACAACTCCAGTTGTTACGTAAACTAAATAATCGTGCTTCAAATCCATGGCCACTACAATTTTTATTTTATTTTCACCAAAATATCCCGCCCAGACGTCTACTCCTATCGTTACTTACTAAATCCATACAAAAATATCAACAGAACAGCAAAATCGCTTTAGTCCGAAATTAAAATACAGAGGCACTTTACAATCGTGTTTTTTTGTGAATGCTTCAAGCGACTCAGCGTACACAAAATACATTTTGTCCATTTGCCAAAGTCACATGCTGAAATTACTTTTATATTAATTTTGTCTTTGTTAAATATGCAATAAGGTTTTAAGTCGCATGACGCTTGAACTTGACAAATGGTAGAATTCGTCATGATGCTTTGTGTGCACATACAGTTCGTTAGATGTACAATACTTAATTATAGAAATGTCAAATTCTTAAAATAATTGATTATCGTCGTAACAAGTAACGATTGTTGCACTAACAATAGTATTAGAGATATCACGACTTACTCTGAGTTAAAGCACCTTAAAACTAATATTACCTTACACGAATTGTAACACATGTATATGTGGAATATATCATTATAATCTGTGAATATACTTCTGTAACAAAAAATATATAATTTTGGAATTTCAACAGGAGGTACTGTATTTCTATATCTAACATTGTACTGGATGTTAAAGGCTATGTGATGTATTTGGGACTTTCATTCATAATTTGGAGTTACCGATGTGGACTAGACACCTATAATGGTAAGACCAAAATCTTTCATATCATTGCACCGTTAAAATCAGATCTTAATAAATAAATATTTTAAACAGATCAAAGCAAAATCATAGAACTTAAAAAAATTAAAACGAATGGTAATTGTTAGAATTAGACACTTATATAAAATAAAATATTATGTGAAATACCTACCTAAAGAACTGTTTCACAGTTACTGTTTCGTGTTAACGTAGTACTTATTATACAATCGAATTTGGGGATTCTAAGTTCACAACACTTGAAAGAAAATGTAACCTTTTTTTAATTGATTTAAAAATTTACGCTTTTTTGATGTGGCCGTGAATGGAAGTTTTGTATTTTTGTTTTAACCTGATCATTCCTGACTCTAAATGTCACTCCGTCTCTTAAACATACATACTAGCTACGTTATACAGGCACCAAACTATCTCTACGTTGTTGTTCTACACAGTAGACATATGATTTCGTTTCGAAATAAATTTCCCCGCCCTTTGTCGTTTTCTGGCACTATAAGAAGCTTGAATATGAGATACAAAAAGATTTTAAAATGTTTTATCACAACTGTAAAGTAGACAATGTAAAAGTGATTTGACGGTCGAAGATAAAAATTGTTATATTTTGGTAATTCGTACTTAACAAAAATAATTCTAAATTGCCACCGAATTGAAAATATAAGTTTTTATATAACAAAATTCAAAAATGGATGCGTTTATGTAACATGAAGCTATGTCTGGAAGATGGTATGAAATTATTATAAACGGTGACACTCTATTTCGAATTTTAACAACTCCAATGCTTAAATTATACGTATACATGTCGAAAATAAATTTGGACCCGACAAAAAAGGTTACTTATAACGTGGATGCTCCTAACTACACAAGACATCCGTCATTAAGGCCGTTGTTGAGTTTGCTCGACGTTTCGGGCATGGTGTTGGGATACGTGTGGCACTGCTGGTTTCCCAGGTTGTAATTCGCCTCCGGATCGTAATAGTCCTGTTCGGAGTCGATCGGGACGAGAAGATTTGTGGACTTGGGGAGGTAGCCGTCTGTTGTCACGTAACTGCGGTCCGAAGTAGGAGGCAGACTGAGAACACTGTCGGGTCGATTGTATTCGGCGTCCGCGAGCTGAGGCGCTACGTAGATAGTATCTAGAGACGAGATGGTGTCGATAGACGAGTCCCCGTTGAGTGGGGTGACACATGTGTAGCTGGACGTGAGTATGTTGGCCGACTCGGGTCGGATGTAGGGCGAGTGCGCGTCGTACGACACGGGGAATGTGCTCGGACAGTCGTACGGCCCGATCATGTTGTACTGCGTTGTTGGAGACTGCCTCGTGTTGGGATTGTTTGACTTCACACATGACGCTGCGTGGATTGTCAACATATCCATCAACCGACGCTTTTGAACTTCTAGGTCCTGCAAGAAAGTAGAGAATATTTTATGAGCATATTTTGTTTTTTTTTCAAATGAAGGTGTGGACTGTTTATCGTACTTTCTGTCGCCATTACACTTAACACTAATAAGTGTTTGACGCCGTTTGTTATCGTCGAACGTCATAAGTAGTAATAACAGATAATGTTATCCTCTGGTAAAATAGTTTCTAGAAATATTGGCTTAGCCCGTATAAAGAAATTCTAAGTAAATATTTGTTTGTCCCAAAAACATATCAAAAGTGTTGAGTAAAAGTTATCGTTTCATTTGATAGTTCTTTGCATTTTCTTTTCGCCTGCACGGGTGTATCGATATGAACTTGACCCATGGTCATTATCATTAAGCTGTGTCTTAAATCTTAAATAAAGTTGTCTATCCCATAAGGCTGATCGCCTGATTTACCTTAAGTTGCGCCTTAAGGTCTATGTTCTGGTTCTCCAACACTTCGCTCTCGGTGACCAGGTTGACGGTCCTCTCTCGTTTCTTCATCCGGCATTTCGTTGCTGCTATTTTATTCCTTTCTCGCCTACGACGTCTTCGCTCTTCGTCTTCTGGCGTTAACTGGAATGAAACATGCTTGATTAGCTGCAGGTAAAGGGTTCAGATTTTCAGGAATTCAAACGTTGGCATTCAAAAACTTAGAATGTGAAGTGTGTTTAGTCATCATCATCATTATCATTTCAGCCAAAAGACGTCCACTGCTGGACATGGCCTCCCCCAAGTGTCGCCATATTGAAATTTTGGGGGGTTTTGCCATAATCGCCACGCTTGGCAGGCGGGTTGGCGATCGCAGTACGGTTGTTACAAAAGCACAGAGAACGCTGCTGCCCATTCTCTGGCAAATCCCTTAGTCGCCTCTTACGACACCCACTGGAAGATATGGGATGGTGCTATTCTTTACGTCCGACACCATACAGACAGTGTGAGAAGTGAGTGTGATTATTTCAAAACAATTTATCAAGAAATATTACATTTTTATCCAACTAAAAATCAAATTACTTTCTTAAAGATATAAATCTGTCAAGGTAAGAGTATTTTACCAATCCTCTTAGTCACGCATTCCGTTGTAATAATACTTAATATGTCCAACTGCCCACGTCCCCGAAAAATCTGCATAATACAATGACTAAACAAAAGAATAATCAATCCAAAGCCCGATCCATTAAGTGCGGCTACTCGATACGCCGATCATTTCTCATTGCCATAACGCTGCCTTTCAACATCAGGAAGTGAAGTCACGAGTGCCGCCACATTTGCGATGCCTTCTTCGTAAGCTCATAAAACTTCAATGAAGCCGTTGAATTACAATGCTGCGCAGCCGCAATAAAAGTTAGTTTAGATACGATTTGCAATCTTCCGCACACATCTTTATTTATTGCCAGTACATGGGAAGTGCAGCTGTTGGGCGGTAGAGGCTCATAAACTTGATCATAAAAATATGCATCTGGCAATACCTCCACTCACATTTATGTGAATGAATAACGTGACCCTTGAACGATAGAAACAATTCAGGGAGTGCCACTAATGATTTTATTATTCGAATATTTAATATGCATATCAAAGTCGACTATGTTTTAAAATTCATAATACTCTAAAAGAATAATTTCAGTTCAGTTTATATTAAATCGGAGTCAAAAGTCACGAATGTTTTTTTATTTATTTAGTTAACCGTATAACTGCGATCACCAACCCGCCTACCAAGCGTGGCGATTATGGCAAAACCCCCTCTTTTGGGGGAGGCCTATGTCCAGCAGTGCACGTCCTTAGGCTGAATTGATGATGATGATTGTACTGAAACGTGTGTTCCTGGTTTTCCTTAGCAATGTCTACGTGACTGAATGGTAGGTAAGTACCTACAGTTTTCTCTGGATTCGACTTCACTGTATCACTGCGGTTAGCCGGGTAAGCTCTAATGCAATAAACACGCTTAGAAAATCTAAAACCCCGACTACTATGAAATGACTGATGCTATACTTTACGAACTAGGCTTTTCCGCCTTTCGGAAGTGTATATTATCTTAAGACTCACACTACGATAAAAGGTTTAACCCTGTCATTGTTTGGGATTGACGCCAATTCTTATCTAGCCTCGGAAATTCGGATAAATCTTTAGTCGTCTTAGACCAGCTCGTAGTAGTGTACTTCTGCAAACCAAAGGTCTCCACATAACCAAGCTGCGGCGTTGGCGATTTCAGGACAAGGTTTTCTCTCGGGGTTTTCCTTTACCGTAAATCAGTGATGTCTAAGGTTAACGTAGAACACACAGCACAGTACCGTGATATGCGAGTGAATCAATTCACTGTTCCTACATATTTGGGGTATTTCAACGGGAGACAAAAAATTAAAATAGTCTGACACCCATTTATTGCTCTTCATTAATTTTAATGAGAATTTTTCTTTTGTTTTTTCTTGCGTATCAATGTTATGATTTTTCTTTCGTTTATTGCTTCCGTATCAATGTTATCTACAAGTGTAAATATACTCACGCCATCAGATTTGTTGGTCATAGTGTGACTGCTGTCGTACTCGTCATCGCTCTCCTCCTTCTTCATCCGCTTCATGCTGCAAGCATCAGTGTCGCTCCCAGACATCTTCCGTTTTGACTCTATCGACAACTTCAGACCAGCCTTTATTAGTTCCGAACACGTCTGGAAAATGAAAATGTGAGGTTCAGAAATTTTTGGAGGGTTTAAGAACATTTAGGAACAACGGTGATTAAAAGGATTGCAAAACTTTCATTGGTGTTTTCGAAATATGTGAGCAGTTAAATAAAGTTCTACCTAACTTTGCAGTCAAAATGCTTCTGGATTAAAACTTCATTCACTCTTACTACAAACTGCAGTCAAATTGAAGTTCTAATTATTGAAAGGAAATCTCATTTCCCGCCGCGATAAAAATTATAGGTTCTAGCTTTATCCTCTTCCATTATCTTTGCTCAGTTTAGCGTTATCGTTGTATGCGCATACAAAAAATCTTGACTGCTAAGTTTTAACTGGAACGCAGTCTGCGCGTAAAAGGTCTTACTATGGTATGGTTTAAAGAATGTTAGACATGCCTCGTTTTTATCTAAAGTATCGTCAAGATTCTAACAAGTTTACTTAAATGGAGACGCACGTAATTTACATGTATAATCGCTTAACTTTACCAGTGGGGGAGACGCTAGCTAGTTAACGAGTAATTTGCCCGAAATAACATTGCCGAAGCTTAACGAACTTCAAGGACTCCAATTTAAACTAAGTTTTGACGACCTAACAAGTAGTGAGTTATTATACGAATATAATGTAAAGAATGCTAATATGTGTTGCGCTTCACCTGTTCACCAATGAACATGATTCACGGCTCCTTACGAGCTCAAGGTCACAATTGAAGATGTATTTTCAATACGAGTGAAGTATTACGAGAATGTTGAAGTGCAATTACCATTTTATACAATTGTGCAATTCCAATTGAACTATGAGAAAAAATAAACACACGATTGATATTACAATTATTAATTATCAAGGTGGTTTGTTTTTCTCACATTTTCAACGTCCGCCCATTGTCTAGACTCAGCTAAGCTTGCCTTTGAAACTGTGCCTACATAAATTACACAAGAAAAAACTGGTCGATTCGTTCAATAGGTGGGTACGAATAAGGCTAATTTGAATACGAGGTCAAAGGAAACCTACAAATTATGCATCCTGTGCTTAGTTGTGTGCAACTTGCTGCTTTGGTGTAAAAAGTGCAAAAGCAAAGATTTAGATAAGGACCACATTTGGAACTAGAGACATTAGTTTAAATATAGCCGCCAAATGGCTTCCAGACCCGGTTTTGGGTAGACTTTACTAACCTACTACCTGTGTTATACTGAGAATGCATGTCTGTGTTCACAGTATCGTTTGAACAGGACAAAGTGATTTGAAACATGGAGCGCAAGAATTCCACAAATCTTTTTAAGTGCCACGAGAGCCCAAAATGCAAAAGGCATCTGTACGTTATAAAATGAAGACTAAAAATAAAAAATATATAATGACAGTGAAACCGTTTTTGTTTGTTTTTTGGTAAATCATAAAAGTGCCAGCATGAAATATAACACTTATTCATAAATTAACCTTAACGACTACGTGAGAGCTTTCGAGATCTACACGAATATGCAATTAGTCAAATTTATAAAAACTTCATTCTAAAAGATTAAGTTATTATAAATAAGTGTGGACGTAGGATGCAATTACCTACGTTATTCCAATAAAGAATATTTGACAAGAATAACATACATTTCATAAAACAATATAAGTAGGTGACTAGCTACGCAGAGGTAGCCAACTAATTTCAGCGTTTTGCACATAAAACGTACCAACAAATCCTTATTTCTACAAAACAATTAAAAATATATTTACCTTCTGTATACTGGGTGGAGTGCTAGAAGCTGGTGAAGTTGCCGACGAGCCGTTGGACATGGAGGAATTTGAGTCATTTCCGCTTCCGCTCTGAAATGACATAGGGAAATGAGACCTCGTATTGCACGCTGACCGAACACCGCTAATAGTACATTTTCCACCTCGATGCCTTTTGTCAGGGCGACGGTATGTTATATGGGACAGTATGCACGCAAACTCCATTAGCTAACGCAATACGTCACGAAAGTTCCTGATTGTTCGGCATTGGTCGCTTTTTAGGTAATTTTACGTTTTGTTCGGGCAAAAATATGGCAGTAGTGTTTTGTTTTTTGTTATCATTGTGGCCATAGCTTAATGTAGGTGAGCGTTAAAATTGTTCTACTTTATTCAATTTGTTTTCTACGCTAGAGTGCAGCTCTTAGATCAGTTTTTGATGTAATTCTAGTTATGATGCTAGACTAGGTACCTGCAGTTCTTTATCTCTGTCCTATCCTGAAAGAGGACCTGAATGATATTTTCAGTGCCAAGTTCAACAAGCCTACTGAAACTTGTTTCTTCCTTACTAATCATTTCGGATAGAAATTTTACTTAAAATATGTAGCTGTCTTCAGGTAGGAGGAAGGTAAACGTACTTTTGCATAGCAACAAATGTTGTTAAAATATTTTTTTTTTATTTGTAGGCTTGAAAATGTTCTATCTTGTGGTTTTGCGTTATGTAACCTAGCGTGGCTCTGTATGGTGTCGGACGCAAAGAATAGCACCATCCCATATCTTCCCGTGGGTGTCGTAAGAGCCGACTAAGGGACTTGCCAGAGTATGGGCAGCAGCATTCTGTGTGCTTTTGTGACAACCGTACTGCGATCGCCAACCCGCCTGCCAAGCGTGGCGATTATGGCAAAACCCCCCATATTATATCAATGTGGCGAAGTATCCAGCAGTGGACGTCTTTCAGCTGAAATGATGATGATGATGATGATGAACCTAGCGTATTATTGGCGACTTTAATGTGGCTTATTTACCGCAAGTATAAGTAGGTAGGTAGGTACGCATTTGAAGTAGCATGCCTACGTTACTTCAAATGTGTGTTTTAATGAGTTTATGACTTACACCGGGTAAGTAAACAAGCTCAGGTATTTTTAGTTAAACCTGTGCTAACACTGTGATGTTTGTATTCTTGAACTGGCCAAGATTTATCATAACCGGTTATCGAGCTTCCTTACTCACATATGGGTCAATATTTATAAAAAAAGAGAAACTACTGAAACAATTAAAAAATATACATTAATTACAAACACATTGTATGTCAACTGAATGACACACGCTACCAAATTGTTATATCAAACGGTTAGCATCAAATAATTGTCCGGTCGTCTCATTGTTTGTACGCTTTAAATTGTGCGCCATTCACATTTCAGTGTAATGAAACTCATTCATGAAACGGCAGTGCGCGAGTCGAGATAATCAACACTTCAAATAGTACCTAACTATACCTAACAGCACGATAACTAAATATAGATAACCCGATATCAAGAGTTACCGCGGCGCCATCGAGTCTGCTGCTAAACGCAGTAAACAAGGAGTCTACATAAGGTGCATGACCTCATGCCACTGCATGCTGCCAGTGTTATCCAATGTTTATAATAGGGGAGTGATGGCCGGTCACGTGGCATTGGTTACGTGGCACCTAATACTTGGCAACCGTTCAAAATACTTGTAACACTTATTTTACATTCTAACGAGCATGCATGGATGTGACCTAAGTACTGGAAGGATCCTACGTGCACTGTGAGCGTCCACCCGCTCCGTGAAAGCACGAATAATAATGAGAGCTCCAAGTACAGTGTTTTGCACATTAAGTATCCACCTATTTCTAACACTTTAGTTCCTGGAGCAAGACGAAATAGAACAATATCGAAAAACGATCCTCTGATAACACCATTTTCTCGCAGTAATGAAATCTCATTACTTTATCAACAATGTTCCATACAGGCACACTATTTAATTAACTTTAGATACAACGTTTCATTTTTCATTCGAGATTAACATTAATCATGCACGTGCGCTAATAAAAAATCCAGCTATCACATGTGAACAAAAGAGAGAAAAAAAAGGTACAAGTGGCTCACCTTGAAACTGGAATTTTTCTCGTAGTTGTACTGGTCTAAAGGGTTGGTCATGGTGATGACGTCGTTGACGATCTCAGGGGTTCGCAGGGTGGTGGGGCCCGCGGTCTCCGCCGTCAGCATGTTGATCATGGCGGCGCTAAGGTTGACGTTGACGCTCAGGTTGTAGGTGCCCGCGCTCTCGCCATCCGTAGCCACGGCCGCCGCCGGCGATGGCGACGTGTCCTCGCACTTGATCGTCGGCACTGTAGAGCTCATGCTCGTCGAATTCATTATATCCTTAAACGGAGCCAGTTTCGTAACTTTTTGGTAACGTTTTTGCACTAAAAACTACCGATAGCGGTTAGCACCTAAATTAAGTATGACTATATCACGGTTACACACTATCACTAACATATAACTAAATATCACTGCGTGTGGTAAACTTGTTACGAATGGCACTTAAGTCTTCTTAGCAAGAAGTCTTCACGGGTAACGTTCGTTTCACTGTTCATGCAACCTGCAAAGAAGAAAAAATACTATTAATTCTCTGATACTAATATATTATAATTGAGATAAATACGATTAAACCAGATCTTGAACCATGACCCGTTGGTAAACACTATCATTACAATAAAAGCGGGTCATTAAAGAAATTAAATTATACTGACAGAGCGCTTTTTGGTATAGGTGTAATTATTAGGCATATATCTCAAGTTATTTGGCGTTGTGTAACAGTTAAGCGAGAGCCTAGAACCTGTAAATCCTGTTCTAAAAATCTGGCCAGAAATGGACCGAAGGGCACGGTGTTTCGCAAGAGGCAGTTCGTAGAGGCCCCGCTTTCGCAAGAGTGCACGCGGCGGGTTTTTAATTAGAGCTATCTGAACATCGCGACCTCGCAGCCAGGATGCGACTCCAATAAAACGCTTTTTTACAGGCCCCAATTGAACGCCAGCCATAAAATTTAAAACTACGCGCACTTTTTTACGACGTATTTTAATGCTCTTCCGCGTGTCGTCTATTGTTCGTTCCGTAGCTCAACAAACTACGGTGCGGCCGGTATCTGCGGGGATTAGTGGCTAACCGGCTAATGCAAGGACATGCATGGATTAAGCAATTAACGAATAACGTGTAGATGTTATCGCGACGTTAGGAGTCTACGATATGTGGAGATTAGGTTGTACAGCATAATTAGAACACGCATCGTGTCACGACCGTTGGTACGATCAAAACAGGAGCTAAATACAATAGTCCATATATAGCTAGTCGACTCGAAAGCTGTCTGGCGCCTTGACCTGGGCTGTATATCAGTATATCTCCACGTAAACACAATAAAGCACGGAGTCTGTGTAACCTAGTTGCGACGGTTTTGCTTATTCCACTCGCGAAGTGGAGGAAAATGTGCCACGACGCTCGAAATATGGAGGTGCCAGATAATATGGACAGACATTCCCAAGGTCGCCGGCGAACTCGGAAAATAACCCGTCGTTTGGAATATATCAGTGACCGCAACCGTATAAGTACTGTTTTCGGGATTTATTGGGTTTATACATGTACTAAATTTATACCTATAATAAGAATATTCATTTAGTACCAGATGAATCATTTGAATCTGAGCTCTACGCACTGGTGCTAATTCTAAATTTGAATCTCGACAGTTCGTATTGTAAAATATTTTTCCACTTGCATAGTAACGTAATGTAGCGTGATAAAAAAAAAATCTTATCTGGCCTGATCTATTATCTAACAAATAAAACCATTACCAATCCAAATATACCTACAGGTATTGATAATAAAGAACCTATTAATTGTTTTTATTAAAACATCATTGTGCAATCAATATGGATGTGTCATGTTAATGCTACAAACTAACAAACAATCTTTTGTACACCTTCGTCATAATACTCTGATCAAAACAAACAAACCTTGCAAGATGCAAAAAAACGAAGGACTATGTCGAATGCTTTACGCAATCTGAAAATCTTGGATCCATCAGTAGCAATGACTCTATGTTTGATGAGTAAACGAAACACATCTGAACAAACACGAGCACGCTAGTTGCCAAAGATTTTAAGCTCACACTATAAACATACAATTCTAATGGAGAAAGAGACAACACGGAAAAGTTGAGGAAAATCTTTACGAGCAAAATTGTAATTGCCATGTAAAACGCACTTTCAACATAGGGTCGACCAGTACTTGGCTGCATAATGTCGACCAAAGCTAGGTGTGCGTGGGTTCAAATAACTGCCTTAAAGTGAATATGCAAATTATAATAGGTAGGTAGTAGGACGTCCGTACCCGAAAAGGGGAAAGAAATATAAATGTATCCGCTACAGCCTGCGTAGGCTTCGGTTTAGCTCGTTGTGAGCTATGTAGTGCTGATGCCGTCAGAACATTTTTGTGGTTTTATCAGCTGACGCGCCGTATAAAATAATAATCAAATTCTTTTGTTATTACATCTCACAAACCTTTGTTTTATTAAAACGCATATAATATTATATGTACCCGAACACATTTTTACGGTTCTTGTTTATCGCATTCGTATACTTTTTTTTATACATAAAGAGAAGTAACTGCGCAAATTCAGCGCCATTTAACGCGTTATCGTCTCGAAAGTTTTATATGGGGCCACTTAAATCCTCACTCTTTCTTATGCCGGTGACATAAATACGGATGAAGGAGAGGGGCGATGGGATTGCCATGAGTTTGCAGGCAAAGGGGTCGAGTTCTATATGTTTAAAACGTCGGTGGAGTGCAATGAAGGCGAGGTCGTTACGGCTTTTTTGTCCCGGCGCGCGGCGCCGCTACTGAGTTAACGAGAAATGGGTAACCTAGTTTCGGCCGCACCCGCTGCGTACTACGTTAATGCTTGTCAACTTAATTGCATTTCTCTGAGCATATTCTTAATTAGAACTGTTTTGATGGTAGCAAAAATAAAGTTAATTTACATGAGGGTAAACTCGTGCGATTATCTAGACTTGCGTACCTACACTGGAAGTTTTAATTAACAGCATTAAAAACTAGTCGGTATTCATTGAAAAACTGTTTTATCTCTTCATTATTATTTTACACGTTAAACAATGACACTTTGTTTTATCCTACTTGTTATTTTTAGAGCAAACTGTGCTCTATCCTCATTATATATAGTACTATTTTGGGATCAGGTGTCCAAGGATCAACCGGACAACATAGCGACCTACATGACTTTAATGCGATCGTAGGCGACAGTCTAACGAGTCCCTATTTGAGGACTTTTACGAGATTTCAAACCACTTTGTACGTACAAGTGACATTAATGTTGTTAGCAGCTTTGGTAATATAAATAAAATGACAACGAAATCGGAGCGAGGTAGTCTAAATAAGTCAAGGGAAGTACGATTGTCAGATTGATTTAAAAGCTAGATGAAGTGATTATAATTAAAGCATGACGTGTTTCTCGACGATATCGTATGGAAAAACTGACTGAGGACTGAAAATGGACTTAATGACAAACCAAAGCGGGAAAAGAGGGTTCGTTTAAGAATATACTGTAAAAAACGTACGGTATTAGTTTTGACTAGTTCATAGAAACTATACGTATTACGCTGTGCAGTTAATCATATTAATATAGTGGTATATGCAGTGTCCTTTAAACTTTAACCACCTGTGTGGCCAATAGCACGCAACTGATACAAACTTTATCGTTTTATTAAGTATACGTTGTGTAAGTTATAACTTTAAAAGTCATATATATTATAACATATTAATTGTAATCGTCATACACATTAAGGGGTTTGGGTAACTTTGTATGAACTAATGGCGTTTGGCAAAAAAAATTAACGTATAGTGGAATATACAGGGTGTAACGGAAAGGTTATACACATACTTAAGGGCTACACATGCTACAGACCATCAAACTGAACATGTTTCTCCATCGGACAAACATCATAATAGCGAAAAAAATACCAGCTGCCCCATACATGGCCTGAAACACAGGTTTAAATAAACCTAGTTCGGGCAGGTCGCTACTAAACATCTGAATTGAACTATCATTCACTTGCAACTTTTGAATATGTCTTAGTTATAATTTACTTACTATACCATTGTATGAGAAATAATACTAATGTGCCTAAATATACACTTTTTTGTAATACTTTTGAAATAAATTTAAATTTATTTATTTTATATTTTATTTATTTACATTTGGGTCGGTTATCGACATAGGTTTGGTAGGTTATCGACATAGCCCACCGCATTAGCACGCTGAAGTGGCAATGGGCCGGCCATATAACCCGAAGTACCGATAACCGTTGGGGTAGACGAGTTCTTGAGTGGAGACCACGGATCGGTAAACGTAGCGTAGGACGTCCTCAGACTCGGTGGAGCGATGATCTGCGCAAGGCAGCTGGTAAGAGCTGGATGAGAGTGGCCGAGGATCGTGCTCAGTGGCGTGTCATGGGAGAGGCCTATGTCCAGCAGTGGACGAATACAGGCTGATGATGATGATGACATATGGTTCGAATAGGTATTGAAATTTTGTTATTATTACGATGTTTGTCCGATAGAGAAACATGCTCAGTTTGACGGTCTGTAGCACACCATTCAGTATGTATATACCCTTTCCGTTACACCTGTATAATAATAATGACTCCTCAAAGTGTTGTTGTACGTTGATTACTACTAGGTAACTGTTTGCATACTGTTACGTATTTTATCAAAAAACCGGCCAAGTGCGAATCGTACTCGCTTATGAAGGGTTCCCTTACCATTACTTATAAAAACCAGCCAAGTGCGAGTCGGACTCGCGCACGAAGGATTCTGTACCTACCATTATTTATAAAAACGAGTAAAAAAATCACCTCGTTGTATGGGAGCCCCCCTTAAATATTTATTTTGTTCTGTTTTTAGTATTTGTTGACATGAGATACAGCCTGGTGACAGACGGACGGACGGATGGACGGACGGACAGCGAAGTCTCAGTAATAGGGTCCCGTTTGACCCTTTGGGTACGGAACCATAAAAATGAACTGTTTCCTATCGTTTGTCGTATGTCAATACTGCCCAGTATTTGACCCTTATTAGCGATCGAATGGGTATAATACAGGCTGTGTTTTTTTTTCAAATTATTTGGTTCTTTGCCTGGCTAGTAATATTGATTTTTCAAAAAACCAATGATGCAGTTTTAGATTTCATCAAAATTGTGTTCGGGACTTCTTGGAGTATTTTTCGGATAGTTTCGGATTTGGTCATCCACGCCCACTTGAAAAACCATTCTGTATATCTCGGCTGCGATGCTATCTGGAAATAATTGTTCGTACAAAAAAAAATCTGTAGGAATTTCAACTGGCTAACTATCACGGTTCATGAGATACAGCCTGGTGACAGACGGACGGACGGACAGCGAAGTCTCAGTAATAGGGTCCCGTTTGACCCTTGGGTACGGAACCCTAAAAACAAATCATACCAGTTTTACCCAAACCCCTTTATTTATCATATCTTTGTTTAGTTATATAATACTTTAGTTATATAATATAAAACTATGTAGGTATCTTTTCGTAATTTTGTTCTCTCAATGTTACATTTCAAAATGGTGGACAACATTGTTGTTTGTTAAAAGTTTCTCTGCCAACACTCCCATATTGTTGCTATGCTATTCTTCATTTCTGGGCTGAAATTCGTTGATGATAACATGTTGAGAATATTTAACATACAAACAAACTTAAGACTACAACGTGATGATTTCGTGGTTACAATCATTTACGAACAAAAACTAGCACAAGTACTTTGAGTAGGAAATACTTGATCATACAAGGTACCTACAACACAATTTTGACAAGCGTAACTGATGATGGTGCTGTAAGACTGTACAATAAAATAAATCTGCCTGCAGTGTTTTGACTTCATTGTTATTCAACTGTGGAGGACGTTATTTTTTAACATCGCGGCAACACAAAACAATGCAGCTACCATTAACTGTGTAGCGGAAACAACAAATTTTAACGTAGATATCCAAATTAGTTGATATGGCGCTAAGTGAGTTTTTTGTACATGGTGGTTCCGTATTTGTAACCATTGTTCGAAAAGGCTTATTTTAGACTGTTGCAGTAAAACCTCTTTATATATTAAGTCATAGTTCAACAAGTAGTTATAACTTTAAATTACAATTTTAGAAACTTCAATGTGTTATACTTATGAATGTGTCTTTATTAGCAAGCTCATTGCGTTCTAAAACGTCACACTTATTTTTAAATTGTGTATGAATGAGTAAGTGCCTTCATGGTTTGGTTTTACTATGAGAGTATTTAATTAAATACTACAATAACACTTTATATGTATTTTCTGCCGTAGAATTAACTGCTCCTTTAGCATTAACCGCAGTTGCAGTCACGTGTCTGTACAAAACACGTGACGAGAGCAGCACGATAATTATTCATAATACCGAGTTCAAAGCACGGTTTAATTGCATGGATTCTTCCCATAAGTAAGCTATATCATTTTGGTTCGGTACTTTGGTGGCAAGTTTTTATACAGAATCAATTATTTGTGACTTCATCTCGGTAACGTCTTGATACTTTTTACATATATTTCAAATGAAGCTTTTAAAATTTTTCACTAAACTGTTTTGCCTAATTTTACTTCTTCATTCAGTTTATGCTGTAAGAAGTGTAGGATCTGTCACAATTAATACTTGTACTTTTCCTATGGAACAGCAGTTTGATTTTGAATGCAAGCAAATGCAAATAGTAGCTTTTGTATAGCTATGTGTATTCTGCTGGCTGCGGCTGGCAACACTATATTTATAAAAACATATAAATCTAGATTTTGCTTTCGGCTTCGCTATTATGTACGGAAATTAATCCTGTATAATATATGGAATACTGTAGCTTCCCGCTAGTGAAAGAATTCTCAGAGTCGGATTAGTGATTCCGAAGATTACCCTCTACATAGAAACTTACTAACAAACTTTACCTCTTTATAATATTCGTATAGAAATAGATAATCTACTTAACATTAGGCTGAACCCTAATCCGAGACAAGTGGCGCCATTGTCCCAGCTACAACGATTAGTTGGACAATGTCAGCTCTGAAGGCGAGTGAGCGCGGTCATCAATTATACTGCCAAACACCACACGACACACGACCCGAGCCTGTGTCAATATGCTGATAGCTTACATGTAATGCAATCTCGATATGATATTTATTAAGTGAAAAAATCTGATCTGTAATAATAAATGCTTCTTTATTCACTTCATTATAAGCAAGTAAATTAAACATTGCCTACGACACAACTGAAACCTAAAAAGTTATTTTTTGCAAAGACAAAGTTCTCAAGCCTACGCCGTAGCCCGTAGCCCGTTACGCCGTAGGCGACAACTTAGTCATAGTCAATTCGAAATCATCAATCAATCATTTATCTAAAGAATAATATTAATCCCTACCTAATTTAATTTTGAATATCTATTTAATAATAATAGTCTCGACCAAATTGAAGGATCGTTCGGTGCCACAAGAACACAATACAATCCATTGAATAAACTTGAATAGAGTATCGAAGCCAATAGCCGATAGACTCGGAATATCAATGATTATGTTAATGATTTTAATTCATTGTAAAAACAACGTTTTCTATAGTCGATGGGAACTATGTAGGCTAAGGACATCTATGGCATTCAATGGTATCTCATCGTTTCATCAAAATTAACCCACTAAATTACGGATGTTTATCTAACTTGGTCAGGCGTAACTATCTTAATAAATTATGTTAATTTGAAGGTTTAAGGTTTTTCAGAATTTATAGTACTTGAGGATATTTTGTTCATTTGACTTTAAAACTTGTTTGACAATTCCATCCAACATCAAACAAAACTGAAGATCGGGTGATCGGGGTTAGGATCGCAGCATTCAGTTCTTGGTTTGTGCCCAAGGGAGTAAGATGTTAGTTTATGTTTAGGTATGTTGTATATGTTTGTGAGTATATAAAAACCGTTTCTCCAATGAGGTAATAAAACAGTAGACCTAATGTATTACTCAAAGCTTCTTATTCTTTACCGTAGTTGTGAACTCAAAACTGAAATTCGGTTAAATAATAACTTTCTTCATAAAATTCCACCATACATAAATCTCTTCTACTTGTCAATCACTGGCCCACCACACTTAGGGTAAATGATTAATATTGGCCAAATCCACAGGATCAGGGAGGTTACTATGAAGACTTAAAGCAGTGGGTATTGTTTTGTATTGTATATATTCCAGTGTGGGAAAGAGACGGAGCTATAGAAGACGTCTAGCGCCATCTCTTTCCCACTCTGGATTAAGATTAAAACAATCCTGCTTAAAGACGTCATCAGACGGCCACCAGAGCCTTATTAACTCACAAATTAATGACCATTATTATCATTTCTGTCAAAAATGAATGAGTCGATAAACTTTGATTTACTTTACGTCCTCACTCCCAGATGTGTGGTTGGTATATTGTCAGTAATTATATGTCAGATAGGAGTTATAAGGTCAGCAAGTCTACGCGTCATATTTCTTGTTGTATAATGTCTTGTTATTTAATAGATAATGTTCCTTCATTAATCATTAAGATATAGACTAAGTGCTTGTGCTCTCGGACCGAGTTGCAAAACTGATATTTAGTGCATAAGTTTTCTTAAGGTGGAAGCGACAGTGTGCAGCGTATCATATTTTATTCAACATTAGCTGTCCGGCGCAACTTCGTTTGCGTCACATTTTCCCCGTTTTCGCTACATGTTTCATTGCTGCTCCACTCCTATTGGTCGTAGCGTGATGATATATAGCCTTCCTCGATAAATGGACTGTCTAACACTGAAAGAATTTTTCAAATTGGACCAGTTGTTTCGGAGCCTATTCAATGCAAACAATCAAATCTTTCCTCTTTATAATATTAGTTTAGATAAAAACTAACACTTACCAAATTGCAAAAAACGTAAGAAAATTTGAATTTCGCGGGCCATCCTGTCGCTTTCGAAGATTCTTTTTTACAGTTTCATCATCATCATCATTCATCATTTCAGCCCGAAAGACGTCCACTGCTGGACATGGGCTTCCTCCAAGATGGGGCGGGGGTTTGCCATAATCGCCACGCTTGGCAGACAGGGTGGCGATCGCAGTACGGTTGTTACAAAAGCACAGAGAACGCTGCTGCCCATTCTCTGGTAAGTCCCTTAGTCGCCTTTTACCCACGGGAAGATATGGGATGGTGCTATTTTTTTCGTCCGACACCATACAGAGCCGTCCGTGTTTTACAGCTTAAGATCATAGTTTGTTTTTTATTTCCTAAAGGTTTGGATAAGGTTGAAAGATACGTCAATAGTTTTTGTAAGTTAAAATGTGGTAACTCACATCAAGCACGTACCTAGGTACTCGAATTTTAACTAGTCATATGTTTGGTTTGTATAATACTACTAGTGTAGATATTATTTTATAGTACACGTCTCTATGCAAAGTAGTGATCTTTAACCCAACAAGTTTCTTCTGCACACAGCATCAACTAAACTCTATAAATAACAGATTTTTGAGTAAATATTTAGTTATTGAACTTACGTAATACACGTACGCACACAGTAATTAAATTAAATGTTATTGGTTACATTAACCTCAATACTTTATCAGAAGATACCAAATTACAATAAAAATAGATAAACATATTATCGTCAAATTATTAATAAACGGCCAATAGAGATACTTAATAACCTTACGAAGACAACTGTGCCTCCATAAAAACCAGGAAAGTATATCAAACGTTTAAAGATTAGTTATGGTTTAAGCCAAACCTAAATTGAATATAAATTAAACTCGGTTTCCATTCCTTTTAAGGTTTAATTGGCAATTGTAGGTACCTAAAGTCCGCCCGAACACAATTTGACTTGATTAAGGTCAATGGCACTCATAATAATTAACTTCCAATTATTAAAATTCGTTAGACAGAAATTAATTCCACGAGTTCGTAAAAGGTACTTGTATATAAAAAGGCTATTGAATTGTTAAGTTTTAGTGCATGTCATGTATATTAAATGCAGAATTTATATTAGTATTGTTTTGTTATATCCTTTTATTCTATAATTTCAACGATAAAATTCTAATAGCCCTTAGCAATACAGAGATTAATAGACTAACTTACAATTTCAAGCATCTTAAACCGTAGCAGTGTACTTATTTCTTACAAAACAAGAATGTAATTAAAACATGTTTATTAACAATAAAATTTTAATCGCTACTTAATAACACTGCTATGAAGCTTTTTAAAGAACCTTACAATATAGAAGAACTGTTAGATAACACGTGCAACTAGATACAAGCAAAAGGGAATCAATTTTCCGCTTCTCTACATTAAAAATAGGTAGGTACTACTACTAATACGAATAATAATAGCAGCTAAAAACACAGAAAAAATTCAACCGCAAAGTGCAAAACCCCTGCAGACTTAAAATGCAAATTATTTATTTCTTTTTTCGCACAAAGTCAAATCCAAAGTCAGTCCAAAGTGTTCGTCAGTATACTCTGTATACGTATAGTCTGTATAGCAACCGAAGTTCGTCCTTGACACTCGGCGGCGGGCAAAAACTATCGGTCGTAATTCGGCGCGTCGGCTGGTGGGTGTGTTCCGTCCGAACCGACGCACACAAGCTTAGCATAATCCCATGCCATAGATTATAATTTTATCGACGCGCCTTTTTTAACTAGGCACGATACGCTTTTATAGGACGCTCATACTAGTGTGTGAGTTTTCAATCGGCTGTATTTTTGCGGCGGAGGGAAATGGTGCTGTTTTTATTGTGTTCTTTAGATGGATGAGGACGTTTCGTGTGGTGCTGATGGGTTAACACTACCAAATCGTTGTATCAGATATTATGAATAAGGTTCTATTAGCATAAATAACAATGAAAAGCAAATTAATGCATTAACAGAATATAATGAAATCAGCTGCCGCTTTAACATTCGATGAATAATTAATTCCATTTTATTGACTTATTACTTATTTAGAGATCAGCCAAGAAACTTAATTATTTTTTCTGTTTCTGCGACAAATTACAACGTCATTTAGTAAAAAAAGATAAGTTCTTGTTTATGATAAACCATTTATTACCGTACACGCGAGAACCTTGAATAAAATTATCACACACCCATCGGCGAGCTTTTAATAAATAAGGTATAGCTTGCCTCTACATTTACCTATTGATTGTGAGTGATCGAATGTTTACCAACATTTGACGTTCAACATTATTAGTAAATTACAGATTAATAAATATAAATACAAAAATAAAGATTTTCAATAAAATGCCAATGAACGCGGATTAAGCTAACAAAAACGTATCTTTAAATAACGTTAAGGAGCCTTTAATGTAGACACACATTCATTACTAATAAAATCCTTCATGCTTGATTTGAAAGTCACGCATTACTACGAAATATAAATATTGGTTTCAAACAGCTGTTTGCTTGAATAAAATACAGGTGGAATATAAAGTAATCTATTTCCAAAGGCTAGTGTAGGTTGAAACTGAAGCCCTGTAAACTCGGTGTCCTATCTTTTACTACATCATTGGCGCCATATTCTCGTGGCCACGTATAAGGAACAAAGGAAGTTTGGCAACGTATTGTTCATACACTTTTCGAGTCTGGCGATCTGTAGACGAAAATTTGCAATTCAAACATCTGTACGATTTGACGCCCACATGTTAAAAATCATCGCTTGTCTGTGGTGCTAGAACTTTTTTATGGTATTACATTTTTTTTAAGTGTGTTTTGTTTACTTACCATGTTAATTCTAATCTCGTTTCATCTGTCACGAGTGCATAATATATTTTATGTTGATAACAATCACAATATAGGCTCATTGGTTATTCCAATTGAATTAGGTAGTTTGTCTTTCAAATTCAATGCTATTTCGATTTATATTTATTGAAAACAGAAAATAGTTTACTTTCAGTAAGTGCTCAAATCAGAAAACATTTCTCTGTTAAGTACGTTTTTTTTATTATTTCAAATTGTAAAAGTTTATCAATAAGATAATCTCCAAATAACTTAACCTACCTAACCTGGCGCTATTATTGTGTAAATGTTAATACAAAGATTCATTGCGTATTAATAAAGCGTACGGATAATAATATTTAATTAAATAATATTTTATGGTCAGTAAAACAGGTAAATGCGTGTATTTTATTATCTAAATACCTCTACCTACTTTAAATTTATGAAACATTCCGAGAATAACATGATTTGTTTGTACGTGATAATTAATCATCCTGTTGGAATGAATAGTAGAAATATTAAATAATTTAATTAATATATTTTATGAACTTGAAAAGGCCTTTGAATGAAGACAGAGGCCGCATTCAATAAATTTAACGATAAGAAATGCATTCTTCCATAGCTTCAGTAACCCAGTCTTTTCAGGCGAATGTCCGCAATCAGACCGGATGTTAAAACTAAGCTCTCGAAGTAAATAATCATGTAAGAATCGGCAGATTCTTCGAAATAAAAACAACGAAATCGATTCTTCATTTTGATTCGAAAAGGGTCACCTTTTCGAATTAAAATGAACTGCAAGCACGTTAGGACTGCATTTTGAAGAGTAAATCTTCAGTTATTAGAACCGAGAAAAAACTTTGAAGCTATTCCTCTTTTCCAATATTCAAAATACCTATACTTACCTGTACCTATAATCATAAGTTTAATCCGGCTAGTAAGGAGTAACCGTCCACAATTACATGTTTATAATAAACACGTATACTAGTAAAACAATACAAAAAGAATGCAATAAACAACACCATTAAACTCCATCTTCAATATTTTCCTTATATTTATTCAAGAAGTCATCCATCTCCGTGCAGATACATAGATACCTTACAAAATAACCTTCACCGACATATATAAGTTTTATTATACAAACACACACTATTATATACCTTAGAATACGGTGTTATTAACATTTTATGCGCGTTATATTTACTCACGATTGATGTTTCTAATTTGACATAATATAAATTATTTATTTACATTTACAAAATGTTTTTGTTGTACGTTAGGTTGAATTTTGTTCAACTACCATCTCGAGGTTAAAGAACTAATAAGCTTTACAAAAAAGGCATCATGAAAGCGTATTAAGATTTTTCAAGATAACAATGAAGATTACACCTACTTACAAATGGTTATTCAAAGTGGAGCTGCAGTTATGAGAAAACGTTTATATTGTCCTACTAAGAACTAAAAAAATCCTGCAACACTCAGGTGAAAGTCGTACCGAAAGCTCGTTATATTATAACATACCTTATATGCAATATATCACAGTAATACAAAAACACAAATAAAGCAATGACAACAAAAATACCATTACTTACTTATAAAACTTAATAATAAACGGAATATAAACGTGTATTTCATCGATTAACATCGAAAACCAATGTCAAAAGGAAGGTCTAGTAAAGTTACACCCTCGCACGATTTGTATGCGGAAAACTGCATGTATAGATCACGAGGAGCTGCACTTTGTTGGACGACCTCGAACATTTTATGACAGGAAACCAATAAAATGATAATGCTTGGACACTGACAAAGCATAGGCTAATTACGTAGAAGCTGTTTCCATACGTTACGATAGAGTAGGACAGTTATTTTTTGATGAGAAAATCCTCAGATGCATTTTTGCATGCTGGGTTTTGTACAAATAACTTTAAGAACTACAATGTATTTCAAGAAGAATTGTTTTTTATTGTTGTCTATCTTTAGACTGAGTCTATCTTTTGCTAATACAATACAAGTTAGACAGTGTATAAATAAAATAACACACTCATAAGACACAAATTCGTAGACTATAACAAAGTAAAGGGTTTGGAACCAACTTATGGGAAGGGATACAGCACGCATATTTTCCTTGCAGTCTTTCTCATATTAAATTTCTTATCTAAATGTAAATTCATCGGCGCATATAATTCAGCGACTGACATTTATTTAGGTCACCTAAACCTCCGTTTATCATAAGCCTGGTAGTGTGCCAAAAAGTTTTCAATTTCTTTTTAATTTTCCAGTCTTACTAGGAACCAAACCGATGAAAAACTCACGTAAAACGATTCATGTTTGGAACAACAAATAAAACTGATAGTTTTTCTCGACTGATGTCAAGTTTTCTTGTTGAAGCAGTAGGACTAAATCCGTTTGAATGCGAATATATGTGTTACCTTAGTGAGTGTACATACCTATGCCCCATCCGTAGTTATTGTTGGAGATACACAACTGAACTTAATCATCATCATCTTGTGAAGGCCGTTCCACACCACGCTATTTAAATCAGTTTTATATTTATTGCGACTAGGTACAGCACCTACTACTCTTTCCTCGAAACACATTTTTAATTAGTATTTTGTGTAAGGATACAAGTAGTTACTGATAACATCTCGATTCTTGGACACGTAAGTTATAATCACGACTACGTTAAACGTGAGATAATTCTTCGCATATAAAGGTGTTTTTTCGTGAAAAATATATTTTAAAAGAGCTATCTTAATTGAATCTGTTATTTATGAGGTACAGATTAACTGAATAATCTGAAATGTAACCAGAGAACACAATATAAGAATCACGTAGGTATACAAAATCTCCACTGAGCTTTTAAGAAAAGTTATCTAAGTAAACCAAATAAGAAGTCTAGACTGGTAAACAAGTTCTAGAATATTGAATAGAAGTAAGAAGGCGTCGCATAATCTCCTCTAACGGGACGGACTTTTAAGGCTCTACAATGTAGGACGCTGGGTTGCGCAGGAGTCGTTATTATGCCATGTTTACGAGACCCCGATGCACTGATGTTTATTTTCAAAAACATTTTTGGGCGCGTCCCGTTTGAATCGCCAAAAAAATATATGGACATGAAATAATTTAGACTAATGGTTGGAAATGTAATTTTATTGTTATTCTTTTTGGTGACTGACAAAAGAGTTAAGAGCCTGCAATTACCTGGGACTTGACAAAATACTATCCAATTAACAAAAGTTATGGACGTAAAACTTCAACTTCGAAAATTCATTTAAGTTTCCTTTTTTGGTCAATCCTTATTTTTATACTACCTAAAGAGCTTGAGACAAAGTAAATTTTAATGTCTTTGACTTAAGGAAAACTTCACTCATCACACGATAGTTTTACAAACAATTTCAAGAAATGCTCTGAATTAAGTTATTCTTAACCGCGGCTCTAGTAGGTCACTGCATATCTGACCACAATACCACTTTTTAATAAACTAACCATATGACTGCTTTTTATTAAAACGAACTGAGGTCATGCACAAAAAAATGTCAACTTAATATTATTATTGTAGGTAATATGAAACCAGAATAATTCGGAAGGATAATACTATGCAATAATTAACATACCGATGCAGCTAATGCATATTAAAGATGCGAAAGAATGCAAGGCTTAAACTAAATAATAGAAATGCAATTAAACAAAAAGTTGTTTTTGTAACAAACTTAATATAGAACTACAACTTTCCAAAGTTTCACATAATACTTTTCCAATATAAATTCATATTTCTTTCATAAATATGTATTAAAATGTTCACTTGATTTACAATTTGTTCATAAATCGGGCTTTGGCGAAGCTAATCCAATCTTAATCGCCATGATCTAAGATAATGTAAAAAGATATGAGGAGCTTTAAACTTTCGCGAATATAGCTTCATGATTCGAGAATTTGTGGGTGTGGAACCGGTTTTGATGTCACAAAAGATACAAAAAACGTAAAAAATATAACAGAAAATCGTGATCAGCAGAAAGCCGTTTCGGTATTCTGTCGCGCGATATTTTAGGATTCATATAAAGTAAATATTGCTTTAAGTGTATGATTTATGGTTTATTTTAACTTGTAATGTTTTCTCGTGCAGAACACCCGATGTCGACACTACGAATCGATATTGATACGATAATAATTATGAATCCGACCTATATCACGAAGGAGGATCGATACATCTAAAAGATTTCGTTAAATAATCCTCTTAAATGTGCCTTGAGTCATATCTCTTATCCCAAATAATGATTCAAACACAGCTTCATGTATAAGTAATTCTCTGATGTAAATTATTGTAAATATTTTACAGAAGATCAAACAGTATTCAATGATTCACAAACGCTTCCCAATGGTAATACATAAGCTCGATAATCTAAAGAAAGCTTCCGTTGTTTCGTTAGACTATTATGAAACAAAAGAATTTTAGTTTTGACGAAACATCTTCAACATACAAGATACAGATAAAACCTCTTTAAAAAAAATTGTCACTTGAAAACGAATTGTTAATAGTCAAAGATAATTTTCCTGTTTTGGTACACATCTTTAAAGGTAATTTATTTTCAAGTCTCTAGACATTTGTTGTATTCACGTACTAACTGTGTCTGACCTATATTCCTCTATGTCCTAATCTATGCGGCCCACTGGCTGTGCGTGCTTCAATGTCAGAGTATGATAACTTAAGGAAACCAAGCCAGAAATACTCACGTACCTATTAATCTTTTGGTTATTGAATTCTGTAATTTTATGGCGCTTTGCATTCCAACAAATGTGTTTATTGTATTTGATAAAATTGTGTTACTGATTTCCTTATTCTGTTGTGAACAATGAACAAATACCGTTATAATGGTATGTAGTGGTTCTTAAGTGCCTTAGAGTCCGGGAAAATGATGGATGAATTGTGAATGATGATATGGGTAGAAACGGGTTGAATACTGAAATGACGGCTGACATGAGAAGTATGGAAGAAGAAGGCTTGCTGCGCGAATCCCAAATAAATTGAAAAAGAATAAAGTATGATGACCTGAATTAAATTGAAACTGCACTAGTGGAACTGAGTGATACGTCACTCAGTTCAATTTTGTTATTTAGCAAATGCAGCAGCGTCAGTATGAAATAAACGATGTCCATTGCATGAGTTACCCACAATTCTTATTCAGGATAAGTTTGCGTGAAACCACAGCTTAACCTTGTGTTAACCGACATATAGTTTCATATGGAGGGTACTGTGTTACCCAATTCTACTTATGACATTTGCCTACCATTGCGGAGGTTGTAACTCAATTTAATATTTCGCCTTGTGTAACAGCGAGTGCGTTGTTTAATACTTCTAAAATAATGGAACTAATATTGTAGGTATGATATAAATACATGAGTTATAATTAAACAATATAGTAGCTACTTATGTGATCTTTAACAGGGCACTTACAGCTAATCGGGTCTTCGAATGGTGCCAATGTGTAATTAGCATGAGTATTGTTTTGCTCCCCGAGGAAATCCTAACATGAACAATGGAATTAAGAATATGATTAAATGGTAGATCATTTGACTGATTAAGCATAAGTAACTGCCACGTAATTCCTTTTCAAAAGTCACATTTGCCGAGAGGTACTAGATTCTTGGCTCAGTCAACTTTATCTTAGCAAATATTTGCACCACAGTAAGAAAGATTAGAGTAGGTATCATTGCAAGCAACAACAGTCAGTTATCCTGTTACCAGAAAATTATGCTCCCATCAAGCTCTAGACAAAAATCTGTTTGGGTTATAAACTAGCGTCAGTGTTTTCGAGGTCGCCGTATATTGTATTAACAAACTAGGATATTTACAGTATAAAGTGGCCTCGGCGAAGACTCAGTAATTGCGAGAGCCCGATTAAGGCTCTTTACGACCGTCTATGTCGGCTTCATGTGTTCCCAAAGATTTATAGGCTACAACACTCTCGGTATTAAGTTCCTTGCGCGTCTTGAAAGCAACTTAATCTGTTTTGTGGATGATTTTGTTCACACCTACGTAGAGAATGCCTTGGGGACGTTCTGATCTAATTGGAACACGATGAGTATTATTTACTAGCTTTTACCAGCGACTTCGCTTGCGTTATAATGGAAATTAACCCATATCTTCCCGTGGGTGTCGTAAGAGGCGACTAAGGAATTTGCCAGAGAATGGGCAGCAGCGTTCTCTGTGCTTTTGTAAAAACCGTACTGGGATCGCCAACCCGCCTGGCAAGCGTGGCGATTATGGCAAAACCCCCCAAAACGTCAATGTGGCGACACTTGGGGGAGGCCTATGTCCTGCAGTGGACGTATTTGGGCCGAAATGATGATGATGATCCCACGACAACGTTTTTTATATAGCCTATGGCTATGCCACTGGGGGATAATGGAGCTTTCCGGTAATGAAAGAATTTTCGAAATCGGATCCGTAGTTCCAAAGATTACCCCCTACATGCAAACTTACAAACTTTATCTCTGTATATACATATAGATTGAAAATAATGAAGCTGCACAATTAATGTCATCTGTTTGAACTTCAAAGTATTAAGTTTTAGAAAGGCAATTAATAAATACGTTTAGTTAAAACAAGCGTTTCTCCTGTTACTGATTTTGTAAAATATAACAGTCAGATTAGGTTAGTAATGTTCAATAAAGAGATGATTGCATTCGATTATATAATACATACAAAAACTTAACATAATATACATAATGCAGTAGGAGATTCCTTCAACACGATAGATAATTGTTAATTACTTAAGTACTTACGTGTCGCGTATTTCAAATGATTAAGGATTTCCCCGAATAATAGACAAGATGAGAAGCATAGAGCTGAATACACAATGTAGACCTATAATAAATACTTCTTAGTCATAGAGATGATTATAGGCAAGTTTATTTTCAGACATAAAATTTTATGTGTCACTTTACATAAATGCAAGACCTGTATATAAGACCTATAAGACCTTTACATGCAATGTAAAGTAATATATTGTCATGAAATCCAATACTAGTCTATAAAACTTTAGCAACATTGTTTCGTTATGTCCGTAGTTTAGATACTTACCTTGTACGTTAACCATAAACAAGCGACGTTATGCCCCCCACTCAAGTTACACCCTAATGTGATACAATTTACATTATGATCTTCACTTGTACATGCAAAGGCATTTCATTACAAATCCTTGTTAAAGGAATTTCAAAATTGCTTTTTTATACAAATGTGCACGTGATTGAATTTCAAAGGTTCTTCGTTTCTTTGTTTTCTTATTTATTTTTATTATAATTTGTTGTTGTCAAAAATGAGCATCCAATATTATATTTTATGTTACAAATAAATAAGCCCACGCAGCTGCATCATAATCTTTGTCCCATAATGCGTAGGAGTGGCATTCTTTTTTATACCACTTCGTCAACGTCCCTTTTTATGACAAAATTATTATCCATGAATCCGTAATATTTGCTTATTGTAATGGAAATCCATTAACGCACGCCCACGACGACGTCTACAGATTTATATAGGGCACGTTACACGTAGATGTGGGTCAAACGCCATATTATGTAACTTGACTTTAATAAATTCACGGACGAATTGCGGAGGGTTTGTTAATCTTGCAGATTTGTAACACTTAATTGTATCGGTGTTGTTAAGCGATTATTGGGGAATGCGAATATAATTGAGTGACCTTAACTGTAAACAGTGTGAGAGAAATAAACAAGGTGGAACGCTGATAAATTTGACGTGAAAATACGTACAAAAAATAACAAAAGTAGAGGCGGTTAAACTTCTTTCGTATTTCTCTTTGCATCGCTTGAAGCAAATTAATTATACGCGTTTTGTTGCGAATAAGGAATTGCCACGTGTTTTCAAGTTTTTTACAACAGTTCCAGTGCCAGTACCGAGATTGGTCGCGGTCTACTGGTTGTGGTCCCGCGACTGCGATCTTAAAGATAATAAAAACATCCCACTCGCAGAAAATATCATCATTGTTTAGGTATGATCCTAAAAAATACAGTTTCTATAATTCGATTACTACTGATTTCATCTCCACACGATCGCAGATAAAATAACAAATCAACAAGGTCACCCGAGTCACCTCGCCTGATATTGATTAATGGGAAGTTCCTAATATATTTCTCACGATCGTAATTATAAGTTAAAAATGTATTTACATTAACTTTGACACTAATTAATAGGATTGGTGTGAAAACCATCTTGGAGACCTTTGTATTTATACGATTCAATTAAAAAATAAATTAGGAGTAGTTGTGTAAGTTGGTTTACTCAGAAGTCGCGGGCGCGTGTGAAAATCGAATCCGCTTTGATGGGTCGTGACGGCTCGGCAGTCGGCTTGCCTTCAGTGCAGACTCATAGATATTCAGTTACGTAATAAGCGCGCAGCCGCTGGCATAGGTTTAGATCGTTACCTCTAAACGTATGCTTGTCTACGGCCGTGGTCAGTGCACATCCAGTGTAGGCGTGGCCTCGGTTCGCGCACTAGCTCTGTGATTGGCGGAACATAAAAGGCAGTTGCATTTCACTTCGTACTTGTTCTAAATGCTAATTAAGTAGCTAATTTTTAGAATTACGCATTGCCAGTTCAGTTATGCGTTTTGCGCCAATATAATATTAGCATGTTTAGAGTGCTAACGTTTAGATTTATTGCGAAACGTACTACTCTTGTAATTTTTATTATTGATATGTGGGCGACGGAAAACAAAAGATTCGTTCGCCTCGCATACCGATGTTATAAAGAAACAAAGCTTTGGTAATGAGAACTCATTTATAAAACCCAGTCCATTAGAATTTTATTAACTTTGGTTAACCGCTAACATTTAAATAATATCTGCAGTTGAATTAATGTTTCCTTGTCCTGATTAACTTTGAAAAGAGATTAATTGACGTGATAAAAATAATTTAAATGTTACGTGAGGAAACATGAGTAAATATTTTGTTCAGCGAAATAGTCAAAAAGACATAACGGAACAGGAATAAGCAATTAAAGATATAGACCAATCTAATTCATCAGGGTAATAAAAATTAAGCACGTCTATCCCTTTGATCTACAAATGTGTTCCAAGCTGTCGTTCTGCTGTAACATTTTGTTCACACGTTATTATTATAATCATCAATTCTTTAATAATACCTACCCACTTCCGTAGGGAAACTAGCCTATTTGATCTCCTCATGATATTATCAGCAATTGGCAATGTACAGAAACGTCAATTCAGTAATGACATTTCTCATTCTTAACAATCAAAGGTTGGTTTATGTTTATAGGGGCTGGAAATAATGTAAAACATACCATATCAATCATACAAACTGGTTATACAAATTATACGAGTTAGAAATCAAAGATCTTTTGATTCTAATAGAGTTATCTACAACTCGTTTCTAACCGTCGCACAATAACACATAATAACTTAACAACTTCATTTTTATTTACAGATGTTTTGGTTTATTGTAATACTTCATTTAGTCGAGTGCAATTAGACAAAAAATACTCATAAAGTGGAATGATGTCTATAGTGGTCGGAATTTCATGGCATTTTTTTATTGAGTTCCTTGAGGCGTAGACAATTTTTTTGAATTTCTTGTGGAATGTTCTTTTTCCTATTTTAGTCACTACACTCGTCAATCAAGTTCTCTTAACATTTACGTCATCTGCAAAAAGTCTCATTTACTAATTTCAAAAATCTTTGTCTAGTAATCCGGTAATTTAGAAATAATAGATGAAAATAGGAAATGTTCGAAAAAATCTTGAAATATTCATTTCGTGGATCTCAATGAATAAGGAAACTGACCAAATTGGAGTTTAATGGATGCACACAGGTCACACTATTGCGCCACAACATAAATTCGGCGAATTTATCAACTTATTCATAAACGAAAAAAAGTATCAAAAACGAAAACTCAAAACAAAAAAAAATCGCGACCTGCTATTTTTTTATTTAACTTTCTTCTCCCCATCTCTAGGTATAGCTAGGTTATACTCAATTAAAAAAGTCCCACGAAAATCCGACCTCCATAAACTTCGTTCCACTTTATTGTCTAATTGCACTCGACTAATTATTGACTGTAGGTACTGACATGGTCATAACCGACCGCAACATTCATGAAAATACGTGTGATGATGATATTGGTTTTTACTTTATCGGAATTCGTTAATCTATGACGATTTAACGCGTGATTTTTAAAATAAAGTAAATCCATATCTTATTAAAGCTATGCGAAAAATGCTATCTTCAATGATAATCTATAAGCACCTACACAATCTTTATCACTGCACTGACAACAAACCAAAACACTTACACGTGTAATAAAAACACTCAATATTTTTAACTAATCTGTGTCGATTTCAGGCATAGGTATATTAATTTTGAACACAGGAAAACCATTCTTTATGGAATTTACTGTAATATCTTTCCTGTATTGTAGGTAGGTAACTGTTATCCATGTTGTAGGTACTGATTTTACCGTTTCTACTTAGGTACCCCATAGTACGAATACAATGAAAATTGACATTGTAATTTTTACATAACTATATAAAAGGTTTTGTAAACAGTACTAAAGAATAACACGTGTAATATGTGCCCTATGTATAGACTCTGTATTTTTAATTTTACTCTCATAACTTTACCAGTCAAAGATTTGTTGGTGGACAGAATTCTTCGAATCAAAGAACTTTTCCTCAAACTTTAATATTCGTAACACAGCAAGGAGATTTCCTGCTATCTGTAAATAGGTATCGTGATTGGCAGGAACTACTTCCCTTGCACTGATTCATTCCGCATCCCGACCTAGTTCTGTCTACCTTATGATTACGGCAATATCTCCTGCAAATCACTTGCTAATGCGGCCTGACCATGGCAGTTTCTCATCTAAAACGATCATGTTTAAAAGAAAGATATTGTAAAAGATAAAATTATTAATGAGCTGATGATAGGGCTATTAAAAAATAACAATAATGCAGGTATATGTTTTCATACTGATAGATAGTAGGTGTAGATAGATGGGATATAGGTAGACTGCAATGCTGAGGTGCAAGATCTCAAAATGAAGATGATTAAATATTGCTAGGGCCTGTTGCTCAACCAATCCTTGGTTAACAAGCCAAAATAACAACAACAGCCACATATAATACGTTCTGAGCACCGACAAAAATACAAGAGCAATGTTTTCGGTTGACAATGAGACAAATCATAGACAAACGACTAGAACAAAGGGTTTCAATAGAGAATAGAATAAATTCAAAACAAACACTCGCTATGAATATTTTCAGTCGTATCTAAACAACGTTCTCTTGCGATTGACAAGCATCCATGTATAGTAAGAATGGTGTTATTTTAAAACAAGCACCTTTTTCCTTCGATTGGATATGGATTCAGCCCTATTTAGGTCGGACACTTTTAATATTAACCACACTGCCATAATATAGTCAGATTAGGGACCAAAATAGAAACCTTCCCTTATTTAGAATGATGATATCTATCCTGTTTGGGATTTCCACCAATTCTCCCCATTGTATCGATCTATATATAAACGTACTCGTAATAATGAAACAGAGCAAAGACTAATTATTTAATTAAAGTAAATATCCACAATTGAGTACATTAAGACTAGTTTTCATATTTTTTGTCCCACACGTGAACATTGAAAGTTTTCAACGTCATTGATTAAACCTTCAAGGCAGTGTTGCCCAATAGGACATATATAATAACTATACGTCATACATATAACATGAATGAAACAAATATATTTTTGGTTGTTACTAAGTACTTGTTGCCCAACTCTGCATGCAACAAAATCGCAAGCTGACGCCAACCACTCAGTACTTTGTTCAATCTTTGCTTCTAATCAACACATTAGCAAGTAAATATTGTTGGCCTATCAAGTTTTTCAAACTAGCAGTGGCAAAAAACTATGAATTGGTTATATAAGTGACCTTGAACAAGGTAAATCGATAGTATGCAGTCGTGCAATGCCGTACTAAAGGCGATATGGTCGCAAGTAGCGTTGATTGCATAAAAATAACGTATCGTTTTCGCGTCGTCACTTCTTTAATACGTTTTTAATAGTAAAAACGTCGTTTAATGTACTAATCGAAGGAAAACCAAAGGTAGCAACTGATTTGTTGTAACATACGGCAGAGGGCCTAATAACTAACAGACTGCGATGGTAGACGTTGATTACGTAGAATCTAAACACTTAAGACTTGCTAGATCATTAGTCAGATGTCTTCGAGGTGATAACAGCATCAAGGTAGAAGGTTATCGTTTCAAGAATAATAACGAAGACGTCAGTAATAGAACCAGGAAAGCAAATGGACGCAGTAACTAACAAATGTGAGCTGAATATGTATCGATCTTTTGCGTATTTCTGCTACTAACAGTATTGGAAACAAATATAGCTGTAACGACTAAACATTAAAATTCAGACAATATTATGTTCAAAATATATCGTCCTCAGAATATTTTCCTTCACCTTTTGCTCTGTTGCTTTTAAATTATGCAAAAACGTTTGAAAAACATGTCGGTACACGCCCGATACACGACAATGACATTTATGTTCGAAACCCCTGCCAAGAAGAAGTAACCACTGCTTATAATTTATTTCATTTCTGACTATGCAATCTGCAAAGGGTTAAGCGGGTTACATACCAAGAGCTAAGCTAAGTTAGTTTAGCTTAGCTCGCAGTTTTTCATACTTGTGTGCAAACTACTAACTATGCAACAAGTATGAAAAACTGCGTCATCTATGCGAGTTAAGCTAAACAAACGTAGCTTAGCTCTTGGTCTGCAACCCGTATTAGTCAGTTTTAAAACCGTTTGCAGATTACGGTTTTAAAATCGGAAAAACATTTCTGTTTTAAAAGGTTCGTTATTCAAGGGTTGTACTTAAAAGAAAATATAATTATTTTTTTTGGAATTAAGGATGTAGAAGTAGACGTGTACCTATAGCAAAACAGAAACGAACATGAAATTTGATTTTGACTAGACCAAAGTTTTAACTTTACTCGAAAGTATTAAATTTGACTGACGTAGGAAATTCTTTAACATGAAACTTCTCTTTCAGCAGTCTGTGTAGAGAAACCTGAGAGCGTTCATAGAAATCTAAACAACGCGAGCCACAGCTGCATATGGACGCATTCTCAGCACATGACTACCTGACCAGCAAACAAAACAAAATATTATATTTTGATGAGTCGACAGGGCATTACCCTTTCTAAGTTTATACAAGACCTGCCACTTCCAGAATAGTTGCAATGGCATTCGTGTGCACTTTTAAATAAACACACGTAGGTCGCATTTCGCGATAGTGTGATACCTATTGTTGGTAAGACTTGTAAGTTCTGTGACGATTGCAGCTGTATCTGTTCAGTTACAGGGAGCAATGGACTTGAAATTGTTATAAAACGCGACTGCATTATTTTTGGAGAGCAGCAGAAAACGAAGCCAATTCAAACGGTAGGAAAATCCCATCGATCAACAAACGCAACATATATCCCATTAACGCGACAGAATGATTAACTTGTAAGCTTAAATACATTGTAAATATAATACAAACAATAAATAAAAACAATTTCAGTGTTAACGGCAATATTTTAAAATTATATATTTGTAGTTTTGGCGTACTGCCCGGGTACCTATTATGTTCTCAAACGAAAACAGAAGCCATTTCTTGTTAATGGATTGGTTCAAAAACTAAAGCGTCATTTTCATAGTTATGTTCAAAGTTCATACAAATATAATATCCTTGGACTTGTGTGTTACCCTTCAAGTTATTTGAATGACTACTTGAACCTTTCCGACTTTAACACTTACTCATTAAATCCTATTTAACATAAACTTAATGGCATTCGTTTTTAATCAATAGCTCACGATTTAGCTAAATGTTTATTTTTAGCATTAATGAAGTCTCCGTGAACCAAAGACGCTAACAATGAAACTATTAACGTTAGCTTGGTAATAAAAATCCAAGAGAATTGCATAAATATTGTCCTAGTTACTAGTTCGCTGTCCCCATTCGTTCAGGATGTCGAGGCATTCATTTTATCAAACTACGCTTTGTCTGTAAGTGCGCATCCCCCAACATTCGGAGTGCCCGCCTCACCGACTTTTATCCGTTCTGCGTCGTGCCCTATTTTATCATTATTCTTTTCACTTCAATTTTATTGTTCCTTTGTAGTTTCTGCAATACTCAGTGGTTTATGATGTTGTCTTTTATTCTTAGAATTTCAACTTCATCTGTTATAACCTGACCTAATTTAATATGATCTGTGCTATTCTTTACTCTTTTTCTTAACAAATGTTTCCTGTCAAAACGAATAAGCATATACGTACGTATTTCTGCTTCGTCCTTTCAAAATTACACTGACTTTGTTTACTTTGCCAAATCTTCACGAGTTCATGCGTTGTTTCTATTTTCCGTGTCTCACTAATTTACTTTGAGAATGTCGTGACCTTAAAGCAGCAATTCTGTTCTTAATCAATCTGTGTCAAGTAGTTCATTTCTCATTTGTGCACCTTATACTTCAGGAATAAATATTATATCAGTCTGTCTAGCTGGCGTCTCACTTCTTCATAATCGGACACTATGCTCATTCGCACCTTAACTAATTGGACGAAAGCCAAACAGGACCACCCAAACTAGCTGACGCTTTATGATCATTGAACTTCTAATATCATGCTAATATAGTCGGTGTGTATGTATGTTTCATAGAAGAATCGTGTTGTTCTTCTCAACGGGTCCCTGCCTGGTATAAATTTATTATAATTTTATACACATTTGCTGTTACGTTGTTGAATATGGGACACTGCCAAAAGCCGATAATTTATGATCGGATACGTCTGTATTCAATATGAAAAATCTGATCAGAAGTTTATCTAAATTAGTTATTTATAAGATTATCATAAACCGATGTGGTTTTCTAAAACCGAATGATCATTACTTTTTTATTTTCATGTCAAAGAAAATATTTGACATTCTGGTTTCAGGTTACTTTACTTTGAAAGCATTTGATGCCACTATCTTGAACTGATGAAAGGTTTGCTCAGCTCCTGACAGATTGACAGACAGGTCGCAAGGCCAGATTGACAGAATACTCTGCAGAGTATGTAGTTTTGTTTTTAATTAGGATGAGCTGGACTGTCTCGTTTTTTATCCTTTTGAACTCAACAGACTCTCTTGTCTTAATATTCTATCTAACTAGTAAAAAATGTTTGATTACTTTCCAACCACATTATTATTTCATGTATGCGATCAAACACAAATTATAAGATTAAAATACTTTTGTACTTTGTTCAAAAGATATCAATAATCCTAGAAAACATGTGTTTGCAGAACGATTTGTCGAAAATTTATGAAGACAGCTACGAGATTCGGTAGCTGATACGTAAATATTTAGAGATATTTTTTATAAATATTTATACAAATATTTGAGCCTACAACAAATCAAATCCTTTATGAAAGTGATATTACTACGGGTACGTACCACACTCTCAATAAAATGTTATAAAATTACCAATTGCAACATGATTTCTGAAACAGTTGTAATGTACACTTTATTTTGTAAGAGTCTGAGAAGAACTTGGTTAGTCTCTAAATATGCGAATAAGAACCGCCGATTACATATAAGACTAGTATAATTGTCAGCTTCATAAGTGGTATAGTCAGATATTGGATAACTATCAGCAACGTAGACTAAGCAAACTGTGCATCAGCAATCTCCTTCAAAGGCAGCGAAGCAAAAATAATTCCGGCTTATGTATTGTCTACTACAATATAAACAAACCAAACTGTTTATATTGCATGTATTACATTATACACGAGTAGATATTCTTTTATAATCAACCTGAGCCTGACACTTGGATGGCTGCCAAAAGCCAATGTTTTGCTAAGTGAGAAAGTACAACATAACGAAAAGGAGGATTACGTAGTACAATGATTTAGGAAATAATGAATTAGTTGAAAAAGAAAAATAGACTTTTAACGATTCTGACGTCGTCGCCTGAAATCATCAGACTTATTTGTGGCTGCAGTTCATTGCATAATTATCTATTCAACATTGGCAAAACGTGGTGAAAGCCTCCAGTTTTCTTATCAGTGTGAAAAAGGTACAAAAATATCTCTGTAGCTTCAAATTACAATCACAGGTCAAATAGAACTTATGCAGCAAGTATTTTAACGCTGAATTATTATATTTATTTATAGAAATGCTTAAGCAGCACTGGCAAAGCTACAATTTAGCAAAATTCTCGCTATTTCTGCGTACATAAGCAATAACCAGTGTATAGGCGCACGTGCGTGTCACGAGTAGCGTTCACACCCAATATACACATTAAAATTAAATAATAGCTCAAGGCCCACTGTTATTTTCGTTTTAATACAACGGCAGCTTTCTGCCACGCGTTGATCGTGTTTTTTATTCCCACCAACCTTACGCACCGTGTGTTGCCATCCTTAGGTCTCATATTCATCATGCCGTCACATTATCCGACTCTAAATAGAAATGGCTAACTGATGAAGTGTTTAATTGGAAGCGAAAAGGCTGTGATGTATTAGCAGCGTCAGAAATTTGATGGTGTCTCTGCAAACCGCCTCTCGGAAAACTCTTTAAATTGAGCAGCAAGTGACGGGTATCGCTTGCATTCCAATTTTTTTAGCTGGTTTATTTTATTTTACGTGCGACTGACGTTTCATTAATAATAATTGTAAGACTAAACGAAGATTTTTACATGACACATCCTAACTTCTGTGTTGTTATTGGGAAATAGGGTTTTTTACAACCAACTGTAGAGGCCGTAGCAATAAAGATGAACGTGCACAAAATAAACAGTTTCAAATTATTCGATCTAGATGAAAATAATTTAAATTGGCATCTTAACGTTTTCATTGGCGCAAGATTTTTAATTCGTCGTGTAAATTGTTTAGGGGGGGAATATGTTGACATGTTATGACATGGTTCAACAGTATTATATTTTACGAATGCTCCAATTCGAATTCATTCATTGAAACATTTATTCTATTGAAGTTTTTCAGAACGTGTTGTGGGCGGTCTATGATTACGTAACATTTAGTTAATGAGTTCAACGTTTCGGAACATGTAATTTGGAGCAATAAAATCTGTGTACCAGTGCTGTGTGCTTTATGGCATATTTGTTGATTCCACGAAGTGGTTCATGGTACAATAGCGAGGAAACCATGACATGTATATGTTGATGCGATCCGCGGTATTAACTTATATCCGCACTTGTCAAAGTAAATGATCTTTCAATACAGTTTCACCACATTTTCGTTTATTAGCTAATTCTTGTCAACTCTCCAGTAAACTCAGGAAATTACCTAAATGTCGTTCCAACTCATTATCTTTATTATTTAGTCTCATGTTGATAAAGAAATGGTAAAAGAGTTGCTTGTTTATTTGTTGCTTTTTTATAGTATCTTTTCGAAACAACACAGTTTTCTTTCCATTTATACCCATTGTCAATACAGGCTTTTCAGTTTCAGTTAGTATATTTGTAAATGAAATTATCTATAAACAAATGGGAATTAATGACGAGTAATTAGTATAGCAAATAATAGCGTGTTTTTGTGTAGTAAGTCAAAGGTCGCCGGCTCTCCCTACAGGCCGATGGTAATGAATTGGGCTCGTTAGCTGTCATAACTAAGGCTGAAATACTTTTTAAATAAAAATCGACCTAATTCTATATATTTACACTTTATTAACGCCAAGAAAATAATGCTAAAACACACGAAGAGTTTTTCATGAAATTTTAAAATGTGGTTTTAATTTGACTTTTATGTGAGAAATTCTTTTCAGTTTTATTATTTAAAATCTTTTATATACTACCTACCTACTGCCTGATTAGTCAGGTACCACGCCCACTCCAAACTCATTTGCAAAAACAGTGGCACACATAAACGACAATAAAAGTAGAAAGTGACATGTCTACTATACTTTCCTGGCGGCTTATCAAAGAGAGAATTATATAAAACATTTGTTTCAAATTGGCAGTGTCAACGTTCTTGTATAGACAGGTGTCATGTTTAAAATAAGATTAGTTAAGTATCTGTATTATAAAAAGTCACAGAAGAATCATCATGAAACTGCAACTGGCGGTTATCATTTCGTAGAAATTCAACGATATCGATTTTCTTGGAAATGACTTGGGATAAAGATCTGACTGTCAAATTGTGGTAAACCACATTGAACAAAATCAAGAAATTCGGAGACGGGTAACCAAAATTTGGCAATAGAAAAACAAAATAAAACAAGCGCTCACTTTAATTTTCTTTCAAGACATCGTTTCGCTAAATTCCCAAGCTAAACTTAACAGCATAATATGATTTTAACAAATTTTCTAGATTGTAAAATGTTTTTTTCTAATTAATTGACGTGTTCCACACTGCATAACTCACGTAAAAACTGCTCAATACACGAAACAATTTGCATATTTTATGTTAATAGTCACCATAAGAATAACTTAAGCTCTGAAATACCCACATTATGGTCATTATTTTCATCCTAATGGTACAGTTACGGACTAAATATAAAATGTAATGGCCTTACCGTAGGGCGCGGCTAGTTTTATATCCAATATATCTCGACAGAACGACGACAAACCTATCATTTTCAATAGATTTGTTGTATTCAATCATCATTCACTAAATGATATTTCGTTTTGAGGGATATTTATTGATATTGAATTGACAAAAACTTTATTGTTGCCGGTATCGAGGATTAGGCGGATTAAGGAAAATTTATTTCTATTTCGTGAATTAGGATTCTATTAATTCTTCTTTACGACTTTACTGAAATTAACGGTAGCTACCAGTTGCTAACATTTTATATACCTAATCCAATACAACTTGGCCAAACAGTTGAAAGAAACGGCATTTCCCGAGGCTATATGTTACTATGCGTTTTTGTTTTACCGCATTTAAAAAGATTCTGAAAACCAGACATATTTAGCAAGTGGGAGGTTATTTGGCAATTGTGACACTATTTTTGAAAACAAATGCACATCTGTGGCAAAGCTATCTCGTTTCCTTCTTCATTTGAAACAACAAAAGACACTAATTTAATATGCATTTTCAATTTTCAGTCGCCATCTATTCCAGCCTCTGAATCAACAGCAACATGAGAAGCTCCATAAAAACAATATGTCTGCCCACACGCAACCTTCACGTCGCTAATAGCTAGACCAGCTCAAACACTTTCAAACTGAATTCAAACGTGCTCCTAATAACCTTCGCAAATCAGCTGGGACTGAAATTATACGCATGTCAAGTTGTATCAGACAGATGATTTGTTATGTGTTCATGTAAATTAGGGTGTGGTGAGCATAAAATAAAGTGAGAGGTAATTATTGTTTATGTCAAATTAACGTCATGATTAGCTGTCATTGCTGCAGTTTCTGATGTATAAATTTCAGGCAATTTTTCACGGACGAGAGTCGTTGGGTGGAAAATTCGTGTTTCAGTTTTCTAATGTTATCCTTAGCTAAGTTTTGGTATATCCAAAAGTTGTCTACGATAGTTTAAATTGTTAAGTCTTCGTTTATCATAATTAAACTAAAAGCTAACCATCAGCTTAATTAAGCTACTAATAGCTAATCATCCAAGTCACAAATCATAGAAAAC
Source organism: Cerastis rubricosa (assembly GCA_949152445.1). Classification (NCBI taxonomy): domain Eukaryota; kingdom Metazoa; phylum Arthropoda; class Insecta; order Lepidoptera; family Noctuidae; genus Cerastis; species Cerastis rubricosa. Next base: position 12,456,321 of record OX424539.1, read on the forward strand.
ATTGGTACCAGGATATCATAAATCGCAGCAAGATATACGTTAGCAAATTAAGCGGACCATGTAATAACACATGTGTGAATGCCTTAACAAATGAGGCCAAGCTCGTGATTGGCCACACCTGTGCAAGAGGTTGAGGACAGCAGTCAACTTTTTATGAATATATTCCTATTTATGAGCCTCTGATTTTTATATTACTTCATAATTTGCTGGAGTAGTTATCAATCAGTTGAAGATCTTCGACCTCACACGATTTGAGGTTACACTGACACTTTAACAGTTTAAAGCGTTAACTTCAAATGCCTAACTGCCTAATTTTACTTTTTTCCCTGCCATTATTGAGTGACGTCTGTACGTCATTTTGTTCTAATGATCGTTAACAACAATGGATAAATGGTTTTCGTTCCACGCTTCGTTGTTAAGAATTTGTTACGCCTAACATTACATTATTTTTTTAAAGAAAATCGTTTATAAGAACGTTATTTATGGCTTGTCAGAACTGTAGCCAAAACGGATATATATTATGTACATATAAGAAAGCATTTTTGATGATTGCAGCAATTCCTGCGCATTGTATGAGCATTAAAAACTGTCAGTTTTTGCTATCCGTTGCTGGTCTATGTCATTTGCACGACTTAGAAATATCCATGTTTCCTAACTTCAAAACCATTAGTGCGTTTATTCTGTGTCTTAAAAATGTAAGCCACTTAAAACTCAACATCCTGACAAATGGTATCTGTACCACAAGGTTAACAGGTTCAAACAGTTTCCTTCGACTCGAGTTTAGTTTGAAAACGACGTCGTTATCGCTATCAGTCACCGGTGCCCGACGTTCTCCGACAAATTGTTATTGAGCCGTACCCGACTCGATACCGCGACCCCACGGTCAATACAAGGAGCTTTCTTATCACCCCAAATGTACCCGTAAACTTTCCAATTAAAACCCATTTGACGCAAAAGTCAACACCAAGCCTAATGGACATGACCCGCTGTAAAACAATGGACGCTTTGACGTTGCTTCCACTGACCTACATTTTACAACGCATATACATGTACACGACATAAAAGCATCTTAAGTTGTTAATACTAGGTTCAACTTGTTAACACGATAGTGTTAAGTCCCTCGTTAAAATTATCAAGGGGCAAAAAAATAAAACATTTCTGATAACACTTGTAATAAACAATTCAGTTCACGCTCTGAAAGAAAAATTTGTTCAGTGCGAACAAAACGCTTGACTGCAGGTGGTAATATATTATGAAGTCAACTACATGTCTATAATATTCACCTCATTAGCGACATTCTTCAAGAGTCTGTACAAATTTGTCGCGGCGTGGCGCGTCGCCGGCTCGTTTGATCTACGGACGCCGCGATAATTACAGAATTAATGGCCTGATACAGAGAAGCAGTTTTTATCGCAATTAAGAGTGCGCTATCGATCGACCCAGTTGCGCTACACAACGCTGCACTAATTTACAAGTACAGAACCTTGGGGAGAACTAAGCAATTTGCTTGTAATTCGTTTTTGGCGAGTACCAAAACAGAACTGAGATTTCGAAATTTTCGTGAAATATTTGTTATGCCTTTGCAAACAGCTGAACGATAATAGGATCTAACTAAACGCACGGAGCCCGCTCGCTCCAGATATCATTAATAAATGACATTAATCACTCTAATTGGACCTTCAGCTCGCCCTGTTTTTTATTTACGTTGCAAATATCCACTTAGCAAATAGAGCCTCGTTTTTCATTAGAAACAGTTGGTATAATCTGCGAGGCAGAAATGGAACGCCTAAATAGCACGCAAGGTTAATGTGTTGCAGTATATTAAAGGCGTCAATAAGAAGCAAACATTCCTAGAGCGACCTGTAACCTGATTACTCGGTACACAGTCTCGGGTCGCGTGGCAATGACACTCTTTTCTTTATCTATGCGGTGTCTTTGATGCTCACATTTAATACAAACAGCACTGATTTTTACTCTATGTATGCGTACACTTCACTGTATGTGCAAAGGAAATGTTTGGTGATATCATTTTCTGAACAGTGAAATACTTAGCTTACTTAGGTTCTGGCATAAGACTCAATAAATTGAAACAGATCTCCATACAAGCTCGCCCGCTGACTCAAATTAACATAAAATGCTAATAAGTTAGGATAAAAGAGTTGAATTAACAAATTGAAGAAGTTATCATCATGGAGGTATACACACGCGGTACATTACGCGCCAGTGGCAAAATTAAAGTGGTATTGTTTGTTTGTGTCAGTCACATCTGCAGGCAAACCAGAATCGTTCCGCAGTAGTAATGGTGGAATAACGTACTGGCTGTAAACGTAAACAATGATTAATGGAGTTCCGAAAAGTGTTTTCTTCGGTTAGTGTGCCGTTGTCGTCTCAATACATATGGATACTTTTTGTTGGCAGTATGTGCAACGGCTCTGGTAGTTCGGTGGGAAAACCAGAAGGTATATCAAAGCCCTATTAGTAAGAGACTGTTTATTCCTTAATTTTGTTGGCAAAATCACCAACAATCCATTGATTGGCTCACAAGATAAACTTGAAGCGAAGACCGCGCAAAGACTATCAGAGTCATGTCATGAATCATGATAAAAATCTCATCATAATTTTGAAAGATCGAAAATCGATTAAAGCGTATTAATTTCGAATCTGTTTTCCAATATCTCTCTACATGTAATATACAATTAAGTACTTAAGTACGTGCATTAAAACCTTCAGCCTGCACGAAGAAGTTAATTTATTGGTCGTATCTTTATCACTTAATCTTAATTAAGCCCTCCTAGATTATTTTTATCTCGGAAAATTTGCAATTGCAAATGGCCGTCCAAGCCGTCTCCGCCTGACCCGTTTGTGAGATGTCAAATATTGGTTTCGTGCAAACAATCTTATCCGTGCGTCCGTTTACTTGGCTCTACGTATAGGGGTACGTGCTCCCACTGGCTATACTTACTCGTATGTAGGTATACAGTACCGGACGTTAATTAAAAAGAGTATTCAATTTTGTTTGATCAAGCAAGAAGTTTATAAATGTGTGTATTTAAGGCCGAGTGATCCTAGAATAGCTTGCTTCAAGGTTTTCAAAAATTTTAAAGAAGATATGAACAAACTTGTATGATGCGATGGATAAAATGTTTACTATTGCGATTAAAAGGACGAAAGAAGGAAATGGCCTGTCAATCACATGTGTTCATAATGATGTTAAGTTTTCGGGAACACCTGCAATAACTGCGTTGAAAAACAATAGGGATAGGTAAACAGTCGATGTAGATGAGTATAGTGATCACAACATGGGAGATATTGTAAAACGTTGGGCAATACAACAAATATGGCGACTAATAAATGACGATAATTTTATAATAGTCACCATAAAAAGTAACGATGTAGGCAGCCCTTCGACCTGCATGTTATTATGAATAATTTTGTTTACAAACCAAATATTTATTTTAGTTAGCTTGGCCATTACCTACTTCATTAATCAAGTTTATCGATAAAAAATCTAAAGATATTTTAATTCCCATTTCTCTGCCCACCACGGCTCAAATTATTGGAAGTAATTTGTTTAATTTATTCCTATCCTAGAGCCATTGACTATAAATTGTTGGCCGTAATGAAAATAAATAAGAATTAACTTTAACAACGATTAACTTAATGGATGAGTCACGGCGTGATTGTTTATTGAATTTGCTTTATAAGGGCTAAATCAAAGTATAATTTATATTTCTTTCAAGTTCATCAAAAGGCTTTGTGTCTAAGACGATCACAATTTTTCCTTAAGAAGAAGTCCCATGTTATTTCAATAAATATATTTTGTTTGCATGCAATGCAACTTCATGTTTTATTTAACACACAGGTATAGGAAGATGGAATTATATCGTATGGCTACTATATTCAAAGTAATAATTGCAAACAAAGTCAAATGAATTCTTCTAGAAAATATTTATATTTTCTAGAAGAATCAGTAGCATTTGACTTTGTTAAAATAAACATTGAATTCATATCTTTTTTGGAAATACTCAAAACTTCGCGAAAAAATCGGGTCAAATTTTGCAGATTCTTGCGTGTTTCAAACTCTGAATACCAGAAGCGATGAAGCTGTATTCCATATATCATCAACAATATTACTTAACGATAACTATTAACGTAGGGTCAGACGCTTCAATCAAGAATTTGACGTTGTTGATGTATTAATATGCGTGGGTGTCGACGTTCGTCCTTCATTGCCCACTTCAAGTGATCGACGTCCACTCGAAAATTACCGAATACACAAAACATAAACAAACACGACTCATGTTAAAGATTTAATGCGAGTGTCGCAACACTGCTCCTCCCAAACGTAGAAGCCGAATTGACCTTCTGTCAAGGGCAACCAAAAGAAACATCGAATCGAAACACCAAAGGTGTTAATTTATTATTTTTGTAAACGCATGACTTCCGCCCTTTGAGCTGTAGGAAGTGATTAAGTACTGTTTCGATATAAAAAAATAACAAAAGTTTGAACATACTATTCTCACGATCATGTAACACTAACCAAATAGTTAAGTGTGAAGGTAAAATAAACTTTATAGGTAAGTGTTGATCAATATTTTTGCAGTTTGCTTCCAGCTTGTTGGTTTGTTTGCTCTACGTAATGATCTTGTGGGACGTGTACCTTCTCACCTAAATGCACGTATAGCTGAAGATATGAGAGAAATATTATTTTTTTCGTTTATTTGTCTAATTTGTTTACGTATTTTCCAATCAGTGGCAGTTAAATGCGAAGGTTCATTATACATGGTGCGCTACAGCACGTGCATATGTGCCTGTGTGCGCTTTGAATATTGAAGTGTTAAAACAAACGTACTAATTAACATCCATTCAGATGTGTGGAGGCCACGTCGATTCATGTGTGCTGCTTGAATGTTCTTATCACGGATGTGTGCACTCTTAGCGTTAAGTGCAATATGGTATTCAAGTCACCGTATTGTTGCTTAGAAATAAGTTTTAACATCGAATATTCCATTCAAACTACATAGGTATGTTATCCTTTGTTACGAAATTGTGTCACAACAGTCTTGTTTTCAGATATGTCCATATATTTGTCGTGCTCTCTTAATAAACTTGTCTGCTGCATTGTACAATGAAGTGGAAGATAAAACAGATCTAGTGACCTCTTTTGAGGCTGGGGCATTGTTAAAACGATTATTTTCGATGTACCTACAGCGACTATAAAAAATCATTGACCGCGTGGGTGGTGGACCATTCATGAGTCCAGTTTTGTAATAGCACTTATGCGCCTATATCATGTGTTTATGTTATAGCTGTGGTAAAAAGAGATAATGATTACTTCGTATTGTTCAACAGTGTCTGAATATATTACATAATATTTGTGGCCGGCAATATTGTTAAGCTGGGTTTAGACAATACGAACCTAGATGCTCGTGCTCTCTGGCAGAGATGAAAAAGGAAAGATGTTGTTAATATTTTGAGATACTGACGGAAAAATATTCCGTAATATAGTATGTAATATTGTGTAAACTGGCTTTATGATCCCGAGCGTCGGGAAACAAGCTGCGTACGTGAGAAATAATATTTGAGTCTGGACGTTGTGCAATATCTTTATAACTCTCTCCTCTTATGTTATTATCTCGAGGACTCTCCACATTATCTTGTAAATTGCATCGCGATTCGAATGCGAACGCTTTTATCGTGCCCTATTAACATTATTCCATTGGTTCCCAAGAAACTTTATGCAGTGACATATTTGGTGTTTTCTTTATTGAGCTAAACGTTATTATATCCGTATTGGAAAATAATTTGACGATTCCGTGCTTCATTACCTTTATAAGGAGAATAGATTTTCTTGATATTAAATTCGTCAATATGTCAATTTTTATGGTAGTCTTTTATTGGCTGCCTTGTTCGATTTCATGCAAATTATAAAAGTTATAAATCCACCACCCACTTTAAGTATTTTGTTGCATTTCTTCTTGTGAATGAGATTTCGAGTTTCTTTTGGGTTTAATTTTTCGTTTCACATTCGTTCTCATTCGTTGTACCGTTCATTCATGCTTCAGCCTTAGTGTCAAAATCATTTTAAATGGCAAAGTTTTGCAATGCAGAATATTAAATTCAAAATCATTAACCCCCGACCAAAAAAGAGGGGTGTTATTTAATATTGTGTTCCATAATATTTTCGAGTTTTTATGTAATAATGTACTGAGGTATTTACTTGTTTATTCATCTTTTATTCATCGGGACGTTTATTTACTTTTTGATGACTATGCTATTAAAATTGTTTGATCATACCGATTAAATACATGACATTATGATCAGTGTTGAATAGGTTCAATAAAGGAAAATAGTTACCACAGCAATAGCACACATAAAAGTGATCATAAAACTGAAATTAATTATAAATTGCACATCTCAAGAACTACATATTATTTGATTTGATGAATCCTAAATATGCTTTCCGAGAAGAACAAGACTTATTGCTTGCCAAGGAGTTCAAAGTGTTGCATTGCATACATCTGAAGAACTGGTATAGTTTTAATAATAAAATATTTCGACATATTAAACGTGCATATCCTTATGTAATTCATCAGTTGAAAATTCGTTAATTCCTCCATTGTTCTCCGGGGTATTGTTCCGTCGCCTGTGAGGCGCCAAGAAATACGCGACGCAACTCGATATTAGGTTAACTTACCGTTACGATCAATAAATATGTTTGACTACGAAACGATTACACAGAATAAGGTTATGCCCGAAAATTGCGAAATTTTAAACCGGAGTTATATTAATGGTCTTGGCCTTTTCGATGCCTGATACAATCTTAAGGTTTTAAGGACTTTTTTCATTTTGTTCTTTTCTTCTCAGGCGATAACTGAGAAAATTTTTATAATATCCATCATATCTTTCTTATGTTTTACTTTTGTTATATTGTCTTCTTTACGTGGAACTTTTCCTATGACAAAATATGAATCAATGTCAATTCATTCTGGAATGTGTGCCACAAAGTTAGAATTTCACAGAAAATAATTAATGACCATTCGTTGAAGGATTACTCATATACAATTAAGTATAGGAAGTTTGTTTAATTAAGTAGTTTAGTTTTTTTTTTGATGTAAAAATACTTAATATATTTTCCTGATTTAGAAGTACAGCATATTTAAAAAGTCTCAAGATAATTAATACCTATGCTGTTGTATGTTAGTGTGTGGTATCTTACGGCAGAAACAATGCAATGACTTATCCAAGTGTTTTCAATTACCTAGTATTCTAATATCATGTAAAATGCTCTCTTTTATAGTTCCTCTATTTCCATCGTTTCAGGTTTTCCCGGTTTTACTTTAATTTTTGAGCAATAAAACAATATCAGTCCGCGTTTTCATTGTTTTATTTAATGTATTGTTTTAGGCTATAAATTGCCGACGGCACGCTTATATTTTGTCTGTCTTTACCTACTGCTTGGTTTTCTAGAAGTTTAGTATATTTCATTAAAACTTACAACTATAGAATCAATGATTAAATTTAGACTTCATTAAAGTTAAAAGGATAAATGGGGAATTAGTATGTCCTAAGCAGCGATAGCATAGTGGTTTGAATCGAGTTCGAACTCCAGACATGCACAACAATTTTTTGGGATTTATGCGCGTATATTCACTTGCTTCGGTAAAGGAAAACATCGTGAAGAAACCAGCTTACCAGACAGATATTTCTAGAAGGCATGTAAAGCCAAGGCAGAAGTCCATGGGCGGCATAAAACTTACACCAGGCACTAACCACACGAAAAAGAAGAAGGAGATTTCCTAGAACCAGAAACCCGCATGGTGGATTATGGTCTGCTTCGTCTCAGAGGAGAGAAAGCGGGCCAAAATCCACAGCCAGTGGAGGACGCCTTGGTCCTAACCAAGGCGTCCTCCACTGGCTGTCTGGCTGCTGGCTGGCTGGATTTCTTATTGCAATGGGTTCATAACCATTCAGATTATGTTATTTATTATACAGTATGAAAAAATCAAGATTTAGGAGGATTACATTATTGACTTTAATTTCCTGAAATTTACTGTTACTGTAGGTGAAATGAAACTGCCGCTATCAGAATATGAGATAGCTCATATGAAAGTCAGTTTCTTATGAACTATCCGATAGCGATAATTTCATTACATTTGTCAAAGGCGTTTTTATACAACTACCTTATCAAACACCAAATATTTTTGTTCAAATGCGGAAAGAGGTTATGTTTTTATATCTTTTTGTTATTTTTCTGTGTTTAGGTTTAAGTTTTATTTAATTTTTTTAATGCTATGTGTAGGTACTTGTGTCGTGTGCCAAATAAACGTATTTTCATTTTTTTTTTTTTCATATAAGAGTCTTATAGGACTTTAACTATGAAAATATGACTACTATCATTTTGAGAATTAATAATTTTGACGTAATATCGATTGGTATAGAAATTTATATGCAAAAAGGTTTATAAATATAATAACGTATGTAGGTAATATAATTATAACTGTAATGCGTGGAAAAACTTATCAATGGCTTGGTGCTAGCTATATTAAAACTGGTGTTAGAAAAACATTTAATTGCATGCAATTTACACATTCTTTCTGATATCAATGGTATGTCATGTGTTCGTAAAAATTTAGGGAATGTGACAATCTGTTATCTAATTTAGCATTTGGCGAACTTATCTGTTGTTATCTATTGGAGTCCACAAATGCATTTTGTGTGGAAATGCGAAACAGATTTGGAAGATTTCGTCTTAACATCTTTGCTGTGTTTAAAGCGCAGATAACTTCTAGTCCAAATAGAAGGACAACAAAAGGAAAGAATGGTTTTCATGAAACCTATTATTTTGTTAAAAATCTAACAAAATAAGTTTTGTAGGTATGTTCTCAATCTAGATAAAGTAGGAACACACACAGAGGTTAAAAATCTAAGATTCCGAATTTGTTTATTGTTCGTGAAGACCATCCAAAGCAAGATGAGGAGAGTTAGAGACAGAGACAACTGGAGAAAAAAGTAAAAACATCTACTTAACCTATCAGACAGACATCAAACACATGGTAAGCACTGTGTATAATTATGTAATCAAATCATATGTTCCCGGAAAGTGCCATATGTATAAACTAAAATGTATGTGTACTTTAATGATCAACAAATATAAACGATTAGCTGCGGCGTGTGAAAGAACATGGTGTACCAAAGCGGTGCTAATCAGAAAAGAAGTCTTTGAAGCGGTAAGCAGACGAAACAAATGAAATGAAAAATTAATACATTAGCATCTGGATCTTGTACCAATTTGACGTTTTAAAAGCGAAGCCAAAAAGCCAAGGTCACACGATGTTAAGCCTACCTCAGCACGTGCCGGGTACAGTGCACTCCAGTGCGTCCCCCTGGATGCTCCGGGCACTCCTGGCAACACTTGTTCCAAGTCCCAGGGCTCGCAGCGAGAACAACCAGCAGCACAGCCTCAGTTTCACTGAGATCAGGATCAGGAGCGCGAGTCGTATCGCGTCCGCACCGCCCGGCACTTCCACTACACGCCGACCGATCAAAACATAGCTCTCACGAACCTTTTCGACACACAGACTCGATTTGCAAAATTTATTCATCGCATCCGCCGACAACACGTATAATTTTTATGAGCTGCACCGAAAGTACGCTCGGAACTGAGTGTTGACTCGGATCCCGAATGTTTTCTTTACGTCCGACATATATTAGCACCAATAAACTGTGAGGAAAACACCATAGACGCTAATGCAGCTCGAGAGCCGCCGGAAAACTCGATTTCGCACGTTAAACAGTGTCGAATGCGTGCGCTCGCCGGCCACACCACAGCGCTGTAAACAGAGAGCGCGCCTCACAACACACGCACACATCGATACCCGCACGTATCGCTCGCACACATGCGCGCCGGACACAGCGCGCGCATTCTGACTCGAGACAGAAATAGATGTCGCGTCAACTTCCACCAATCACGAGCGAGCTACATCACGCCATAATAGCTTCTGATCGGTTGAGGCTCCATTGATAGATTGGCTACCACAAGGCGTTTCAATTTGCGATTAACTGAAAGTTTTTGATAAAACTTAAGTGATATGAAATCTTAACGGTTGGAATTATCAACATAATCTATGAAATCATAAAAATTGTTTTGGTGCACTTGGATGATAGCGGGGCGCGGGGCCAGAGATCAGAGAGCACCTGCGCGAAAACGCAATACGTTTTGGCGCGAATTTTAATCAAAATAAACGTTACCTACTTCCTACTTACTATGTTTTAGATTACGGATCTGATAGTGTCTGGTAAAAATATCTTTGTTTGAAAAAAATCTAGACTTGGATATAAAATCTTTTCGTGTCAGCTCGTGACAGCAAACACTTAAAATTGTAGAGAACAATTTTCACTTCCAGGATGTTTAATAATATTTCTAGTGCTCTACAATTTCAAGTTCATCCATTCACAGTATTATTTGTATTCTTTTAAGTACAAACACAAATAAAAGTTTATGACGTTTTATTTCATTAATGGTTTGAAATCAAGTTTGGAGCAATACACACGTAGAAACAGTGTTTGCTTGTATATTGAAATCAGGGGTCACGATCACCCGCCTTTACGTATTATTAGTAATGGAAAAGAATCTCTAACTGTGGAAGATAAAGTTGATATTCAAAAAGCAAGAGACCTTAAAATATTATATAATGGTGTGGTGGCTATTAGATTAATACAACTATTGTGTATGTATGCGTGCGCAGCTTTGAATGTTGAAGGACTATTAACTACGAGTTGGTTCCGTGAGCTTTTATAACTTGTAAATTAAATTCGTAGCTTCGAATTTTGTGTATCAGAAAATTGATGCTGTAACCGTAGCGAAAATATTTTTTTCTTTCGTTGTCTTGGCGTGAAAATCGAGCACGTTTTGATGCTGTAATTTAATAAGAAAAAATAAATAAAAATAATTAAGAAAAAATGTGAAGCATTTGAGCACGGTTTGAAACGCGTGTACTTCTTTTCATAGAAATTGACTTGGCACGCAGTACAAAAAATACTATTGACACTTTTTTATTGTAACAAAGCATTTTCTAGATTAAACTGGTTTGATTCAGTACCTCACTTGGTTACGGTATGAAGCGATAAACACAAATACAAAGGAACCAATTTCTATTACTGGTCAATAAAACTAGTTTAAAAGGTTCTCCTGTTGCGTGCGTGACGAATCAGCTGAAAAACTGAAGTTTAAACTGATCTACGGGACATACATACCGATACCTATCTTGTAAGCTTCAACTACGCAGGCCCACATATAACCTGCAGTGAACGCCTATTGGATCAAATGGTGATGATACGGTCAGCAGCGAAAGTCGCTATACATATCCAAAATTATAAGACGTCTTAGTTTTAGAACAATCCATATTAACAGACTGGAGTAAAAGATAACAATATTTTCATGAATGGTTACATAAATTCGCAAAACAATATTGCATCAGATCCCGCTCATCAGCACAAAAGTCGGTGTAATATTGAAAAGTGTTAACCGACTTCTGATGCCGACTGTACATATTACTTCGCTTCTCTCACTTAAAGTTTTAGCACATGGTCTAGTCTAGATAAGTATATTTTAAAAAAAAAAACAAGCTTGTAGTTATTTGCTATATCACTATTTAAACCAAAGGCTGGCTGGTAGAGTATGCCTTGTGGCAATAAGTCTTCCTATGTACTACTGTTGTACATGAAGTTTAAATAGATAAATAAAGATGATGAAAGATGTTTAGTGTATTAAAGCAATAATTTTAAAGTAGCGTTAATTTTTACCTACAAAGTATCCGTAATACCGGGGCGTCTGAAATATGCATACAGTCAAAGTGCTCTCTACTTATTTAAAAACTAGCTGACCGGCGCAACTTTGTTTGCGTCACATTTTCCCCGTTTTCGCAACATTTTTCATTGCTGTTCCACTCCCATTGGTCGTAGCGTGATGATATAATATAGCCTATAGCCTTCCTCGATAAATGGGCTATCTAACAATGAAAGAATTTTTCAAATCGGACCAGTAGTTTCGGAGCCTATTCAATGCATACAAACAAACAAACAATCAAATCTTTCTTCTTTATAATATTAGTTTAGATTAGTTTAGATATGTTGTGTTCGACAGGGTCCATAATTGTATCTATTATTTTTACATTACCACCTGTAAGTGTACATTATGGATTGCAATAAACGATTTGAGATTTGCTTAAGGAAGTACCCGCATTTAATTTTCCTTTATTTGACTTTTTTTTAAAGCCTCGTTCGTGGCTTGTGGGTAAAAACGAACCGTGGTAGACTTAGAAAAACACAATAAAAAAAAACATTTTATCTTTGAAAAGCGTATTCCTGCAATCGCCGAGAATTTCTGTCGAATGCAATTTCTGCGAAGTTTATTAGTTATTTGAACTAATGACAAAGTGAATAATTGGTAAACTTAAAAGTACTCAGTCAGTAAATCGCTGGTTTTACAGAAGAACCGCAAGTAATTTTCAGGACTTGAAATATTTGTTAGTCTGTTGGTAGCTATTTTGAATACAAATTAAAATTCTTACAGCTGCTTAGCAAACACTTATATTTTACTAAAAACTTAATAAAATTATCTAAATAGCTCATGGTTCTTCGACTTCAATTGTCTGAACTGTTTGGTCTGTCTGTTTGGTTAAGATTACATCGCAGGAGATGGCGGGACAAGCTTCACAGAACAAAGGCCATTAGTCCACATTGGCCCTGGATCGAAGGATTATGGGAAGAGGCCTTTACCCAGCAGTGGGATGACGCCGCCTAACAGTAACAGTAAATATTACATCACCTACTTTCATGAACTACCAAACTTTTTGTAAGCCCCGTCGCGTATTGCCAAACTGTATTTTACCACAGACACGGGTAGCTCTGTGCTCGCAGGTAGTTTGCTTTAATGAATGAAGAGCATAGTACATACCTGCACAGACAACGTCTGTGTTGAAATTCATTTTGCTTTAGAATATTGGAGCAAAATACATCCGAGTACAGACAACAGAATGTCTCTTTTACTCCTTTGTGATGCGATCGACGGTTCATGCCACAGTAACGAAGCGAAAACATTTTTATACTGCCAGAAATAGTAAATGATCACCAAAATTAAAACCACATTATGTGAAATTTTAACCTAAAATTGTACATTTAGGTGTCCGAGCCTTCGCTTGACCCACTGGTGAGAGAACATCCTGGATTTTACGTGTAGCAACACTGTTTTGTACCAATGAGCGCCCTCTATGTCACGTGGAGGGAGGCTACTGTCGCCTTCCCCTCCCTAGCCGCGCGTATTTTGCAGCGCCGGGCGCTTGCGCTCCTCAGTACGTTTTGGATTTTAAACGTGTTAACACTGTTACAAAGTGAACGAAAAAATAATTTGAATATTTTATACAAATTCAAGGTATGTTTATTATAATATTGACACTATTTGAAACAAAACAGGAAAGCCCTGTTCAATTGTTTCTTGTGCTTAACTTGTCGGGAAAGCCCCGATTTAGTTTATATCTTAACCTATAGGTTTTATGGATGGATGCACGCTTCTATCCTACTAGGAAAGCCCTAGTAAAGATGTGCAATTGATATCTAAAAAATGCTTGCTTTGTCGTTTGAATGTCAAAAAATTTAGTGACATTGGCAGACGACGGGTCGTCTGTGCCAACAGACGACGACGTCTACGGAACTTTTAATTCGGGTGACGTCGTCTGCCCAGGCGACATGCACACAACTCTTTGCCTACGCATTCCGCTCTTGTTACAACTCGCTTGAGCTCGCTTGTCTGCTTGCAGATGACAACCACAATGGGAGAGCTGGTAAACTGGCGTCCGCCTGCTGCCGATGACAGTTGTTATCAAAGCCTAATACAAACTCTTGATGCACTGTACCCTGCTAACTGGCGAGACTGGGTGATAAATACCGTCAACTACAAGGATCTGTTCGGCGGAACCTTAGCGCCTGACACCGAAGCAAGGCTACGTTTCGCAATACCGACAGTGCGTCTAGCCAAAATTTTCCGCTGCGGGAATTCACTCAGTGAACGCCGTTATAGGAAGCTAAAAAGAAAACTGCTTGAGTGGCCAATCGGTTTAGCTCTTATTTACCAACCGATATCTGTCATGACGAAAATTCATCCAGTCGGCGTACAAAATGGATTCGATGCCACCCTGCCATCCCTAAAGCCATACTTCATATCACGCAAGGAAACTTCAGATGCTCTGAAAGCTGAAGCCGAAGAAGACAATGCTACGTCTGGTTCGTCGCGTGTTTCCAAGAGACATCGCAGTCCGGAACCACAGCAAAACCCTAAAGTCCCTAGAACTACAGAAAGCTTCTCAGCGGAATCCTTAAAGGATTATATGCGCCAACAAAATGAAATCTTAGGAAGACTGTGTGAACTCTCCTATGGCCTAACGCGTCCGCCACCGTCGACCTCGCAGACTGAAATTCATGCACCTTCGGAAGCGGACTCGACTGCTGACGAAGCAGAGGAAGCTTGGAACGCACCACCCTTAGGGGAGGAAGAGGAGGAAGATGCAGAAGAAGAGATTCTTCTTGACTTTGCACCTGAGACGAAAGAGAGTGAAGGAAAAATCAGCAAGGCTTCAGCGAAATTAGTGGAAGAAGGTACCCACTGCCAAAAGCTGGAATCTGACGGCTGGAAAAACATTCGATACGCGGATGTCCAGAAACAATTCCAAGCAACGCCTGTGTTCACTGCGCTGAAACTAAATGGACATTTGGCAACAGTATCACCTCAGTGGCAGCTAGTCTCAGTCCTGGAAAGAATGGACCAGTGCTTAGGAGCTATAACCCACGGTTTGCTGCAACAGCGTAAGGAATTTATAGATGCCTGTAACAGCGCGCCTCCGGAAGTAAAAACGTACCTCACAAAAAACCTGGCCATGAGAGACAAAGCACCATTCCGAAAAGTTTCGGATTCTCTTCTCCAATACACTTGTGGTAAAAGGGCAGAGGTTCTGGAGCAAAGAAGAGCCCTCTTCAAGCCTCAGAATAAAACCATAAGCGATTTATTACATGCAATCCCACCTTCCACAACCCACCTGTTTGTGGAACCACAGCTGTCCGACTTGATCAAAGATCAAGGAGGATTATCGAAGGTGTTTCCAGGAAAGTTCAAAAAACCCACACAATTTATGCCAAAGCCCAAAACTAAACAGGATTTCAAAGAAAAGCGGCCATTTCGCAAACCAAACTTTCGGAACTCTGATAGAGCGACCACACGTACCTCCAATCAGCGACCGCCGCCGAAAAATAGAAGGAGATATGATAGCAAAAAATACTAAATTTCAAGCCGGACAGGTCAGTATTAAATACCATGAGTGGGAAGGCCTAGGTGCCCCACGCTGTATCCTGTCAATAATATCCGGATATCGTATCCCATTCATAAATCGTCCGCCATCTTATCGACTTGATAGGGACACTTGCGCCCGATACAAAATCAAGGTTTCAACAGACATGTCGAAAGAAATCGGAATGTTAAAACAAATGGGGGCAATACGCAAGTGTCATTACGAAACAGGCTTCCTGTCAAACATATTCCTTCGACGGAAGGCAGACGGCTCATATAGACCAATTTTCGATTTAAGAAGACTTAATTTATATTTACGTCCTCCTAAATTCCGTCTCATAAATCATCACAGAATTCCAGAATGTTTGAATATCACAGATTATATGACCAAAATTGATTTATCTCAAGCATATTTTCATATTCCGATTGCTAAAGGCCATCGGAGATACTTAGCCTTCTCTTACGCTGGCGTCACCTACGAAATGACCTGTCTGCCTTTCGGACTAGCAACTGCTCCCTGTGCGTTTGCTAATGTATCTAATTGGTTCGCAAATTATTTCAGGAAACAATCTATCCGAATGATCGTCTACTTGGACGATTTTTTACTGATGCATACGAACCCTTATACTCTCCAAACACAAACTCAGTATGTCACGGACCAACTGTTCAAACTAGGTTGGTGCGTAAATCAAGAAAAGTCTGTGATGACCCCTACAAAATGTTTGGAGTATTTAGGACTGGTATGGAACACTCGAAACAACACCAAAAGCCTCACGCCTTGCAAAATAACCAAAAACTGCACTCTGCTAGAAAAGACCCTACAAAGGAACTGGTGGACGTGGCAAACAGCAAAAGTCTTATTAGGCAACATCAACTTCGCCTCCTGCGTAGTACCATATGGACGTCTTCATTGCAGAATGCTTCAGATAGAAGCGAACAAGCTCCCAGAGGAAAACCGCAACAAGCGACACGTGCTTCCCACATCCGTGAAAGAAGAGCTGTGTTGGTGGAGAAAAAACATAGCGCGGGAATCGCCAATACATCACCAAGATCCGACCATATTCGTAAGCACGGACGCAGCCGAATTGGGTTGGGGAGCTACGGTCAACGGAGTCAAGCTGAGTGGTCTCTGGAACCTAACGCAACGCAAATGGCACAGCAACCAGAAGGAGTTATGGGCGCTGACAGAAGTGCTGAAGATAATGGGTCCCAAACTCGTAAATCAAACAGTGATGGTACAAACAGACAACAAAACCGTAGTAGCTTATATAACAAAAGAGGGAGGTACGAAGTCTTTAAGACTCCTCCAAACGACATTCAAAATCTTCCACCTCGCAGATTCATTCAAGATACATCTGATTGCGCGGTATCTCCCTGGTCGATACAACCTAATTGCCGACAGCCTATCCAGAGAAAACGAATTGCCCGAGTGGACCCTGACGGCAGACATCTTAAATGTGATCTTTCGACGATTTGGAGCCCCTTCAATAGACCTCTTCGCAAGCGAAAGATCTGCGGTTGTGAAGAATTATGTCAGCGAGAACGCGCACGACAAGAACTGCGTGTATGTGGATGCATTCAGCCGAACGTGGAACTACGAACTAGGCTGGATATTCCCACCACCTGCTCTAGTACCTCGCGTCCTACGGCACTTACAGAGGAGCAAAGGAGTATATCTACTAGTAGTACCCAAATGGGAGAAGACCTTTTGGAAGGCCGACCTGAGGCAACGAGCTTTGTGTCCACCTCTAACAATTTGGCACACCCGCAGACATCTAGTAGATCTCGTAACCAACCAACCCCCTGTAGCAGCGAACAAACTATCTTTGCAGGTCTGGAAGGTTCAGGCTGGTCCAGTCTAATCAGTTCCTGGCCCGACGAAAACAAAAAGCTACTTGAGTCTTCCTGGCGAAAATCCACCCTTAAAACTTATAAACCTGCCTGGGAAAGATGGCGAAAGTGGTCCAAGACTCAGACTAACTGTAATACTGTAAACCCAGGGCCGAACGATCTGGCTAAGTTCATTTGTCACTTACATATGAAAATAGGACTAGCGCCTAGTACTATTGCCGTCCATAAATCAGTAATCACTACATTCGCCAATCCTATGAATGCAAACGAGCTCAACAAACATCCTTTGGTCCGTCAAACCCTGAAAGCCGTAGCCCTAAGTAAACCTCCCCCTCAGAAATCCATAACTTGGGAAGTTGGGGAATTAATTGAATATCTTCAACATTAGTCCGTGAATGTCGACAGTCTATTCCAGGTGTCTCGGCATGTAGCAGTTTTGCTACTACTGGCTACCGGACGAAGGGTTCACGACCTGACTCTCTTAGATATCAGCGCTGATTCTTTAGAAAAAGTGGACGATTTTCTAATCTTCTGGCCCAAATTTGGATCAAAGACAGACTGTGCGACTTATCGCCAATCAGGCTGGAAATTGTCGCGTAATGAGGTCCACACGTTGAATCTTGTTTTTTGGATTGAAACGCTTATAACCGTATCAGAACTTCGCAGGTCAAGTAAAAATAATCTTACAAATCTTTTCATTACTACTCGAGGGAAAGTCGGTCCCGCCTCCCGTACTGTTATAGCTGGATGGATAAGAACAGTCCTTAAGGATGCTCAATTGCTCATATTCAGGACTCGCCTGGCAGCCTTCGGTCAGCTGTTAATAGCGCCAATTGGAAGAATAACTATATGGACCTAGATGAAATACTAAAGCGAGGCAATTGGCGAAGTAAGGACACATTCCTTAGACATTATTTTAAAGAAACTGCAAATCGTCAGGAACCCAATCAATCTACGGTTAACATTGCTGATTCTTTTTCACCATTATAGCCAAAACTAATTGTATTCTGATTATTACCTGTTGCATCATTACAAATGATGTGCCATGTGATGAGTTGAAGTTCGTGTGTCGGAGCTGTTTTCTGAAGGCTATCGCTCATTCAGTTATAATAACTGTTGTTTATTCTGTATGTTTTACCTAATTTGTTGTTAATTTGCTGCCTATACATTCCACTACATTAAAAACTGATTAATGTTCTGAATGGGTTTCATATTTGGATGCAAAGCTACGACGAACGTAGCTTTTGTATACCCAGCTTTAAGATCACAGTACGTCACGATCGCAGCGCCAGCAGAAAATAAACACTTCTCACCAGTGGGTCAAGCGAAGGCTCGGACACCAAAATAACACCGTTTTCCCCCCGAAGGGTAGAAAACGAATATTTAGGTTCCAGCCGAAGCTTGACCCACTAAGATTTAACAATCTTGCTGGCTTATGAGTACTGAGGAGCGCAAGCGCCCGGCGCTGCAAAATACGCGCGGCTAGGGAGGGGAAGGCGACAGTAGCCTCCCTCCACGTGACATAGAGGGCGCTCATTGGTACAAAACAGTGTTGCTACACGTAAAATCCAGGATGTTCTCTCACCAGTGGGTCAAGCTTCGGCTGGAACCTAAATATTCGTTTTCTACCCTTCGGGGGGAAAACGGTGTTATTATGCTATCATATTAAAGCAAACTCCAAACCACAGCTCCAAACTAAGGCGTTGTCGACGTAGCCCCGCTAAGCGGGGCTCCTATTTCTGTCTGCAGGGTTTACAGTAACCTAACACGAAGGGGATGCCGGGGTCTTAGTTCGCTCGCTCCGCTCGCTCACTAGACCGCGCCATCCCCTTCGTCCCTAACCTGTACGAGTCGGGGTACCCTATGTCCCGAGCTTGCTTCGCTCGCTCTTGCATCCTAAGTTCTCCGTAATGTGTTTCACTACACTGCCAAATCCCCTCTCTGCACTCGTACGTTGTTTGCTTTGAAAATGACGAGTATAATGTACACTAATACAGAGAATGTCTGTTTTAAAATACATTTGGCTCTTTAGTGTAACGAGCACTAAGCGGTCTAGCACAGACTATGGAAGTATACGTTAAGCCGTTGGTCCCGGCTGTCATTTGTAGATCTTTGACAGTCGTTACAAGTAGTCAGTGGCCCAAAAGTCTGGCATCCAGTCTTATTAAAGGGTATCGTATTACCCTGTACTAACTGGGTTGTGGAGGTCAGATAAGCAGTCGCTTCTTGTAAAATACTGCATCCGGTTAGACTGGAAGCCGATCCCAACATAGTTGGGAAAAGGCTAGGCAGATGATGATGATTCATGTGAAACGGTCTTTTGATTCTATACATCAAGAATTATTTTCCACATCCTGATTATTTTCGTTTGTTAGATTATTATCACCAAATTGACAATAGATAATTATGACGACGGATGTCTCCTTGTATGTCTCCGTGTCCTTCAATACAAGCTAGGTTTATTTAATCCCTAGACACACCTGGTCTTTATATCAATACCTAAATCTAAATTGATTACACACGTAGGTTGACTATTGGTAATGTCCGCTTTAATCACAAAGATATTTCATAACATCATTATTTTCGACCAATCGCAATGAAGTTTCGCTTTTTATAAGTGTTTTTGCTAAAATTTGATGCGGATTCGATCACATACTTGCGAAAATACGTAAGTCGTAATAACCTTATCGAAAAACTTACGTTTGGTGAACATAACCGTGTTAGATAGACTTTAGAGTTGATTTCACCAATCAAACAAGACAATCAGCACATCTTAAGGGCGCTCAAGAACTGTCTGTGTCAACGTTCCATAGTAATCAGTTGCTCTTGAACGCGGTTGCTCTTGAAACGAATTAGATGTGCTGATCGCGTTCAGTTGCATTGGTGTTATTCGACCTTGGGTACACTCTCGTAGAACATACGTAAAGTAGATGTACCAATGTACGTGATGTAGTTCTGGACACGTATGCTGCGCACACCCCGGGCACACACGAATGCATCCATCCTAAAAGAATTTCGAATAGGCCAAAGCCGATCTATCTTCAGAGAGTTCTGCAATACTTCGGCCATATCGCCCAAAAGTCGTTGGATAACCTGAAAAAAGAAGAAATGAGAAGCTGCACCAATGGGCGCTCAGGCGTAAGCAATTGTTTGAAGATGGAGTACCTACATAATTGTGTTAGTAAGTACCTTTATTTTATTTTTAAAGTATTTTTTGTAAGTATCGTTATTACGGAGACTAAAAGTACACCTGCAGTGCTCAGAACATAATACCTCAGATTTAATTTTAGTCTAATATTTGCAACAAACAAACGCCCTATATTGCGGTCTTACTGATATAGGCCTTAATAGTTAGTTGTAAATACAGCGCATTTACGGAACATCTTTACAGCGTTTTTATCAGACATAATGCCTTTAAAAAATATGTAGGTATTTACTTATACTTCTTTTACACATTTATTTATACCATAAACATTAATTCACCTGCCTCGCCTCAAAGATTCAATATTGGATTATAGTGCAGTTTCTCATTTTTAAACCCCACCAAGTGTCATAAGTGAGTGTTTGTTTTTCATGCAAAGTGATTTATTAATTAATTTTATGATAGCAATTAATATTTACAAAGACAAGGGAAAAAACAACCATTTATTTAGCTTGTTGACAAGTTAACAGCTGGTTATTACAACAAACAGGCTAACAATTACTGTTAAAATTATAACTTGTAAGTGTAAAGTAGGAAAGCCCATTTACTACTTAATTAAATTATTAGTTAGTGACTTGGAATACTGCTTTAGGTAAATTACCTATTTATGTAACATGTTACTCAAGTTTTAAGTTGAAGTAGGTAATTAAGCTGGCTATTTATTATTTATTTATTAAAAACAAGTTTAATACAAACTTTCATTTAAGAACTATGCCCCACAAAACCGTTTGTCTGTGGAACGAACAATACTTTTAAAGAAAATGTTAATATACTAATATTACTTGTAGCTAACAATCAATAAATCTTAGAAACTACTTAATTTAACCTCCATAATCTTTATATATATAATTCTTCTGTGAGTGTGTATGTCACTGAACTTCTCTCAAACGACTGGACCGATTTTGATGAATTTTTTTGTGTGTGTTCAAGGGGATCTGGGAATGGTTTAGATTCACAAATCATCACGCTACGACCAATAGGAGCGGAGCAGCAATGAAAAATGTTGCGAAAACGGGGAAAATGTGACGCAGACGAAGTTGCGCGGGACAGCTAGTTATTCATATGTAATTTTCATTCTCGAAATGAGCAAATATGAAAATAGAAAAGTAGGTACCGTAGATAGAGTGCATGGATAATTGGGCCCTTGAAAGATGTTTATACAGGGGACCGCTGTTGGTAAATAACCACAATAATTTTGAAAAGTGCCTACAGTACCTACATTCGCTCCATTTAAATTGTAAACAGGGACTCAAACTGTAACCGTAATAAGTGTTCTTAACACTGTTTTTTTTAAAACAGTTATAACAGAAAAACACTTTTAAATGTAACAGATACAATAATGTTAGCGAATCAAACTGTAACCTTTTATATGTGTTAATAACTGTTAATATGTGTAACTGAAATAATCAATTATAGCTTTAGTACGCTGCGTTTACCTGTTACACCTTCGATCAAATTGATCGAAGTGTTATACTTATTAACACTTTTATATCTGTTACAGATATGTTACGGTTAAAAACACATTTAAAAGTGTTACATATTTGATTCTGTTACCAATTCAACATGTAACACTTATAATTTTGTAACCTTTATGAAGGTGTTTTTAATTCCCTGATTGTAAAATACCCTAGCGTCGCCCTCATCCGGTAACACTAGAAGCCGACCCCAACAGACTTTGGCAAAGGCTAGGCAGATGATGAGTGAGATGATGATTTTTGTGTGTTTTTTTGTATTGAAATACAAGATGGCGCCAATAGTTCCACTTATGGCCAAGCGCCAACATAGACCTATACGCTGTGCAGTGTAGGTACAGCTATTTGTAAGGAAAATGAAAAGCGAAGTTACGTATCTCGACGTTTTTTTTTTTTGGGAATTGCATTTCGCAGTTCAACCAAGGAGGTTGTCGTCTGCTTAAACGGACTATCCTGCGGGTGCCTTAAGAGTAAGGCCTCCAGCCAGGGCATAAAAACTAACAAACTAAGCGACTACACGCTAAGGGCACCCCCTGTGGGGTACGAGCCTCGGCTTAGGGCATCGCTGGGAGAGGACTGCATGGGGACAGGCTGGATCTGAATGATATAATTATTTAGGGGCTGATTTAAAACTACTGGCACAGCATCGCGGGTTGTCTCGAGCAAGGGTCGGGGACGTATCTCGACGTAAGATTTGTTAGTAAATATAGTAGTAGACGCAGTAACTACGAAGTGTAGGAACAATTCGGATAAAGGAAATACCACAATGTCCAACAATGATTATACAAGGTAACTGATCTCTCTTAGTTATCCTTCTTTGGTTTTATGAACTATGAATTCTTAGTATTGAGGTTTCATTGTATTTAAACTGTCAACTTAATTATTGTATTGTTTGGTTCTTGTGTATGTATTAGGTGATTCATGATTTTCAAAGGTTCTGCCTTTGTAAAGATCAGAGTTTTTCCCGGATCCGTGACCGTACTTTAGAACCTTCACAATTTGCAACAACAATTGATATCAGGCAGTACCTAGGTACCTAGCGAATCGTGGCGATAACATACCTATTTCAGAAAAGATTACCTCTCATGTTGAGGTAATAGTTGTAGGTAAATACATTAAAATATTTACGAGCGATAGACGGGACAAGACGAACTCGTAATCCAATGTTGTGTCAAACTTGTTACTATTTAGTAACAAATCTGTCTGTCTAGTGTCATAGGTACGACCGCTTGTCAGGTAGCGTTCGTGTGTAACAATCGAAAATATTCGGGATCAACATTTTTGTATGAAAACATTTCCAATGTTCGCCCTATAAGAATTTTAAATATCTTTGGTTGTAGGTAAGTCTGTTCATTTGAGAAGTAAATCATCATCATCCACAGCCCGAATTGATCCACTGCTGGTTATAGCCCCCCCCCCTTTCTTGTGCCAATGAGAAGTAAATACTTTTTGAAATTGAATAATCTATGCATCCAAAAACATAAAACAAATAACAATAAGACGCAACTAAATCGTCAAATAGAACTTAGAAACAACCACACGTGTGACAGTTTCTATGAAAAGTATCTTTATACATAGATGACTCGAGGCCCAATCGAAAACCAGGAATGAACGCACTGGCATCTTGTCACATACGCCGCGAGTCGCAAGCACCAAGACCACCAAGACAGAAACATTTAAATATTTTCACATCGCATTTGTCATTCACATGGGACATTGGATGTCGAGCTCTAACCAAGCTATATAAAAAAATAGTTTTTGCAAGCAATAACTTCATTAGATGATTCATTCAACAGTGTCGTGTTTTTAGTGCTTTAATGAACAAACTTTTTGCTCTTGACGACGGAAATGTCATGTCTCATATCATGATAATGTCTTGAAATAATCCATGTTGTTGGCAGTATAACTGATCCTTCTTACACACGTGAATTATTAACATGGCTACTGGTTTTAACGAAATCTTGATAGTCTTGTACCCACTACCTAGGATATTAAATTATCTATCTGCAAGGCAATTCTGAAATAGCTTCCTTAATTGTATATTTTGCGTTTTCCTTCTTGACAATTCCTATTTCATTTCCTTATCTCACACTAATAGGAAAATTTATTGATTCCTAGAATAATTCCTTTATGCAATACAAGACAACACGTAATACAATTTTCTGAAATTCAATGTGCATCGCTTGAGTCATCATAACAGAGCTAGCTACTAAACTATTGTGGTCAACATAGTAAAACGTCCATATTTCATGACAATATTCATTTTTCATGCAAGCACAAATGTACGAATGATCGTCTTTAACTAAGGTTGGTTATTACTTTACTCAGTTGCGTATATAATAAAAATTATACGTATACTATTTTAATATTTTAGTCCATGCCATGGCGATATCCCATACCTTCCCGTAGGTGTCGTAAAAGGCGACTAAGAGACTTTCCAGAGAAAGGGCAGCAGCGTTCTCAGTGCTTTTGTAACAACCGTACTGCGATCGCCAACCCGCCTGCCAAGCGTGGCGATTATGGCAAAACCCCCTTAAGTCAATGTGGCGTTCGGGGAGACCTATGTCCAGCAGTGGACGGCTTTCGGGTGAAATGATGATGTCATGGCGATACATCTAAGATCGTAACCATGAAATAAGACCTTTATGTACCATGTCTTAACGCAAATAAAAAATATTATACTCTATGCAACATCTTCTTACTGCAGGAGGGTACAGTGAAAGAATAATAAAATGGTCCTTGGAGCCGGATCCTAGAGGGCACCTGCGTCTGAGGGGGGGACTTGAATAACAGTTTACATGAAAAAAGAAGAACCCGTTTGAACTGTCTGTGCTCTAAACCAAACAATATCACTGTCTGACCTACCCAAGTATAAAGTACGTATCACATCACATCGCATCGCATCTTGCATCAAAAGATTCGATTACCGGTTTCACATCACCAGCAGTCTCTAAGTCTCCAAAACAAATCACCCTTTCAATAACAACAAGAACGTGAATGACCGAATTCTTGTGTCGTAATTAAAGCTCAGAGTAAAAGGTATTATTATGTCAGCGCCAGGAGAAGTGAGGAGGCCCACACTTGACATATTGACAGGACAAAGAGATGGCGCATGTCCGTAATTTATCTACCGCAACGAACGACGCGTCGCTTGTCGTGAGAATAGTGTTGCTATTCTTCCGTGTGTTTCACATGTGGTATGTGGGTGGACAAATGTCAGAAGTTTTATGGTACACCCGGTATTGTAGCGTTAACATTGAAAGAAAGATTTAAAAAAACACATCCCGCATCATAATATTTTTGAAAATAAATAAATAGCAGGAAACGCAGGTTACTGATCTAGCCAATTCTCAGATCTTCTTCAATAAATGTGTTGTGTGGTTATCATTTGTTTTTGTTTATTTATTTATTAATCGACTTACAGCTACCATTACAGGTTTTAACCTAATTGGGTATTGTGGCTATCAAATACATACATTTCATTTTTTTACTGCATCAGTGAGCGGAGTTCGCGTGGCTGAGTTTTGGGCTAAACATATATAAACTTTTTGCCATCGATACGCCAATAAGAAGACACACTTTCAGTTTCAGTACTTACTGGTGAACTAAAGTGAAGCTCCTCGAGTATGTGTGCTTTTATAGAGAACATGAATTTCTAAACCATAAACATTGGATGGATGAAATGGCGGCAGGTCACGGGAACTATCTGCGACTCCCGCATTCTCCTTAAACTTAAGGGGAAGATTTATAAAACAATGGTTAGACGTGCTGTCTTGTATGGAGCAGAATGTTGGGTCACAAAAGGGATGAATGAAAGGTATTTGCATGTGGCTGAGATGAGAATGCTAAGGGGGATGTGTGGTGTTACGCGAATGGATAGAAAAAGGAATGAGTACATTAGAGGAAGTCTGAAAGTGGCGCCAGTGACTGAAAAGATGTGTGGTAAAC
Organism: Cerastis rubricosa; assembly: GCA_949152445.1. Lineage (NCBI taxonomy): Eukaryota > Metazoa > Arthropoda > Insecta > Lepidoptera > Noctuidae > Cerastis > Cerastis rubricosa. Next base: position 12,482,131 of record OX424539.1, read on the forward strand.
GGTTGACGTGGTATGAGCATGTGATGAGGAGGAATGAGGAAAATGTCGTGAGGAAAGTTTTGAGTATGAATGTGGATGGGTTTAAGGGTAGAGGGAGACCAAAGAAACGATGGATGGACTGTGTGAAGGATGATATGGTAAGAAAGGAGGTATCTCATGAGATGACAAGTAATAGAGAAGTATGGAAAAAGAAGACATGCTGCGCCAAAATAAATTGGGATAAGGGCAAGAGAATAATGATGATGAATTTCTAAATCATACCACTGCTTCTTTTATTTTTACAAAAAAAAACAAGACGTTTTGTTGGTCAATTGTTGACAACTGTTATTACAAACGTGGGATGAAGTGAACTGCCTTCCTCCTAAGTGCCACGCCTCTAAAACAAGCCGATACAACATCACAATAAAATGATAATTTCGCGTCCATTATCTAGTTGCTAGCTCATCAGAATAATAAGAAGTTAGAATATGTTTATTTTATCTTATATTCCAATTAATTTTGTTTTAAATGTTATGTGATTTTCTCGCGTGTTAATACGTAGTAGATACATAACACCGTAACACTGATGAGCATCTAATTGGCCGAAAGAAGAGAGATTAAAACAGTAGGTAACCAACTAAATCTTCTCAAGGCGGGCTTGTATTATTAAATACAGGCTAGATTTGACTCAAATATGCATTTGGTTTATTTCCCATGTCATGAAATAAACACATTATTATTTTAATGCATTGATAAGCCCACCTCCAATGTGTCAACTGAGGAAAATACTTAAAATATAGGTAAGTTACCTCTGAAGTATTCGCAGTCATAAGTTAGGAATTTGTCAAACCGACTGCGCTAGTTATGTCAAACTGAAACTTCACATGTTTTCCCTAAAGTAAAGTAGTAAATCTAATTTAGTACTTTTTAAATATACATATGTTAAACAAGGTGTGGTTTTACATCCCCGTCAAAATTCAGGAGATTGTCAAAAAAGACATAAATAATCAATTTAAATTACGGTTCCTAGTTAATTATTAACAAACGCTGATATTTTTGGTTGTTTAAGTTTGTCAGTAGGTATATTAGAATAACCCCCCTAACCTGGTTTCAGGAATAAAAAGTTATCGAATAAACGTTTGAGATTGTTTGTATGTGTGAAAGCGCGGTTATAGGGCGAGAATCAGACGTGCCGCACACTTACTAATTTCTATAAACAAGAAAAAAATAAAAATATCCTACCCGTTGTAATATTGATTCGTCCCGAGAATCATTAGCAGAGTTGCTTCCTTGAATTTGACGAGGATGCAAAACAACACCTTGTATATAATATATTTGTATCATATTTAATTAACGTTGGAATCTCATTCTAATGAGCAAAATATTTTGTACAGCATGAATGTGGTTGCTGGGTTACATTACATTCCATTTTCCTCTACCTGCAAAATAGGTAAAAAAATTACGCGTTGCGCGTGTATTCAGTCGCCAGCATTACCTGACCCATTTTCCTCTTTTTTGCTTTGTGAGATGGGTCAGGTAATGGTGCAGGGCACTGTACTAGACTAATTTTAAATATCCTCTATTGATCCAAAAAGTAATTAAAACCGTTTTTTCAAGAATCGTCTACTCTTTTCTCACGTCTCATCTTTTTCTACAAGGAGCCACATCACTCTAGCCCCATAGTTCACATGTCACTATTAAAATTGATGTCCTTTGTTCTGTAGTAGTAAATCTGGCGCAGACAGAGGGTCGACTCCTGCGACTATCGTTTATTAACGTCGGGAATTTCTCACTGGAACCATAACACGTGCTGCGCCAATGATAATGGGGAGACATTAAGATTATATGGTGTTTGAAAATATTAATGAGTAGCTGCCATTTTAGAGTAACGATGGCACTGAAAATGTGAGAGTTATTAATGATTTTTTTAATGAAGTTTTCAGAAACATCTAAGCGATCAATTTTGTTGGTGTGGAAATTAAATGGGTTCTTAGATCTGTTTTACTATGAATAGACACTATGTTTGGAGTAAATGGCACATGCGGTACATAGGTACTAATGAACACTCGTAGTAGCAAAGTATAGCTGCTGGATTTTTTAGGAATAAGAGTGTAGTGTAGTGTCGCTTCATGTATAATACTGGTACTCAGCTGAATCTGGTTAGACTGGCAGCCGACTACAAGATAGTATGGGAAAAAACTAGGCAGATGATGGTACACACAGCTCCATTATGTAGACATGTTATCTGCAAGTAGGTTTGTAATGGGAGAAAAGTTCTTTGTTTCCTTAATATTAATGAAGGGAGAACAATGTAGCGAGCATGCAGCTGCAATTTTGAAATACGCAATCAGTGATGGTATAAGTGGAAATGGATTGCCACTGGTGAACAAAGTTATCAGCCATAATTACCTTTTTTGGGCATCGTCACTTTATCAATGATCTAGAAAGGAAGCAGGTGTCTAAAAAAATGTTTTTGTTGAAACTTGGATATTATTATTTTAGATCACCTGTCCCTACACCTGTTGACTTGTCTGAACCAATTTTAGAAACCATCGAAAGTTCTAACTTTACTTTTCAACTAACTTATAATTAAATTAATGAGGCTTCCGGCGACTGGGACCGCAATTAACTAGGACCGCGGTCCCAGTCGCCGGATCCGTAAAAAATAAATATTTTTCTTCCGGCGACTGGGACCACTCATAAATGATAACTGAAATCAAAAAATGTACAGTCAAACGAAAAATTTTAAGATGCAATAATTGAAGAAAAATCCTTTTTGATTTTAAAACATCATTTATTGATATAAAAAAACAGCCTCTGACTACAGTTCTGTTATTTAAAACTTTCGTAATAAAAACATACACATAAATCGTGCTTATAATAATAATCTACAATTTTTAAACAATTAAGAATCAGAAAGTAATTATTTTTCACAAAATCAGCCTTTAAGTGGTACCGTAAATATAATAAAAAAATAACATAAATCACGATAAAAATTATAAACGTAGGTACTATCTATTTATATCATAATTAGTTTAAAATGGCCATTTATGGCTTCACACAAAATCAGTCAAGTAAGTAATTATCACAAAATCAGCCTTAACTCTATTAAAATTTATAAATTTAAAAAACCCTTTGACCACTGTTCTGTTATTTAAAATATACTTAACAAAAGATTCACATAAATCATGCTTATATAATAATAATCAACAATTTTCAAACAATTAACAATCAGTAAGTAATTATTTATCACAAAATCAGTCTTTAAGTACTACCGTAAATTAAAAAAAAAAAACATAAATCACAATTAGTTTAAAATGGCCGTCATGGCTTCACAGAATCAGTCAAATTATATAATAACTTAAAACCTACATATAGATCAATTATACCCATATCCGGAGTCAATGTTTACCGTAATCTCTCCAAAAAATGGCCAACACTTATTTTACAAATAAGTAAGTCATTGACAGAATTATATATTTTTTTCATCTTTTCAATCGAAGAATGCTTCCTCTTCGATATTTGGATTCCGTTAGGATTTTTTAATGCTCCAGAATAGTATTTCATATCTTTTATGAGTCCTTCCAGCAACTGGGCAATGTTTGGCTTTGGTTTGATGTACTTTCTAATGTGGCTATTCCATTGCTCGACAGCATTATTTGTTTTGTTTAATTCCCCATGAGTAGTAAATGTACCTGCGAGTGTTGAATTTTCTAGCCATGTTTGTACAAAGTAGTCATTAAAGTTTGTAATTTCTGCACTAATTGGCGACTCTTCCATGACATACAACCAGCCATCGTCGACCATATCTAGTGGGAGATGAGAAAGAGCCGAACATAGCTGAACATGATCTTTTCCTGGTTGAGTTTTGTCGACGCCCAATTCCTTCGCTTTACGCCACAAACTTTTTTTAAAGTGATAAAAGCAACCTACTATTTTCACACCAGGGAAAAAATGTTTGACCGCTTGTATTGATGAAACTTCGAAGTCCATGGTCATTACAGCCGGCTCCCATTCTGGTATCTGGCTTTTTATGAGTTCAAAAAGCAACTTATACGTAGATTTCTTCTTATCAGGTAGAAGTGCGTAAGCTACTGGAACAACATTTACGTAGTCTTCATTACTTCCAACATCTGCATGTATAGTATAGAGTTGATAAAATGACTTAATACAAATTTTAAATGTGCCATCAATATAGAAATGTTTGCACAGTTTAAAATATTTTTTAATTTCTTCACTTGCAAACACAATTACGCGCTTTTTTTGCCCTCTATAGTCAGCAAGCAAAAATTTTTGGTACTTTTTTGGTACTTCGACGTCGGCAGCTTTGTGAAAAGTGACTTTTTTTGCTCCAATACCATCGTTTCTTTTTTTGTAGAGTCGCTTTTCTATGTTGTGAAAATGTGGTAATTGTGTAACATACTGTAATCCCTCGTCTTTAAGAACTTCCATATTATTTTCAAACACTTGCGCAACAGGGATATTTATATCTTTTTGAACATCTTCTACACATTTTTGCATTTGGCGGTTCACTTTATCTTTCGCGAGATCAATAGGTTCATGACAATGAGCAGTTTCGTTCAAAATAGTCATTGCATCGACTCTAATTTTTATTGTCGCGTTGCAAAAATTTTTTCTTGCACATCGCCAGAGTTTTGAGCCATCTTTGTTTATTCTTTTAAGAATATATTCATAGCCAGCTCTTCGCAAAAGATCACGTCCTCTTTGTGTGACATCAATATAAAACGACTGTTCACCACGTGAAGTTGAAGGACTTTTTTCATCCATTTTGATAATTCTAAAATCGAAAAAAAAAGTAACTATCAAATAATCTTAACAAATGACATTTTTTTTGTGATATTAAAAAGTCGCATCAAAGATGAGAAGCAATCTAAAGTAAAAATATTGTAACCCCGTCGTTTAACCCCCTTATTAGCTTGTTTTGTTTATAAATAAGTTAATAAAAAATTGTTTTACATACCTGAAGAGTATTAAATGAAGTCACTATACACCACCACTTACATCACACAATTTGCAACAAATAATCAGCGCAGTATCTTACAATGATCTAATATGACACTGTCTGATGCAAAACTTGACTTTCTTAAACTGATAAGCTTCTTGTTCGTGATTGGCCGAGCCAGTCATCGGGCGATGCAAAATTTTTCGTTTATAACAAAAGGGCTACCTGACCTTGAAATCGACAGGCAAAACGGACTCGAGTTAGAGAGTGATAGTATTATACAATGCTATGCCCTTTGTGTGTGTTTTGCCTGCATGTGTGAATTATGTAAAAACGGGCTAGCTTAATCTATTACTAAGCGCATAAAATCATGTCTAGAATGAGTCAATGATAAACATATAAATAATTTAGTTTTTTTTTCGTTTGACTGTACCGATTTTGGCTTGAATTATAGATTTTTTTAAGTTATCTATGAGTGGTCCCAGTCGCCGGAAGAAAAATATTTATTTTTTACGGATCCGGCGACTGGGACCGCGGTCCTATTTAATTGCGGTCCCAGTCGCCGGAAGCCTCAAATTAATGACCATGACCATGATAATGAACTAAGGAACTAAGGACATGTAGGAGAGGAGGTATTCACAAACCAAAAATATAACACGTTAATATTTTGATTTTTTATAAAAAAAAAAAACTATTATTTGTGTTAATATATGATCATAAGTAAAGCCATGTCTGATGAACATATAGATCATGACAATGAAATGGTTTCATTACAAAGAATCTTACAAGTAATTGGATCACAGTTTATTTTTCATTACCAATAGACTATTAATGCTGCTCTTTGTTGCAATCATTCTGTTGTATAAAATCCACCTATGAACTAAAATGAATCATTTGCAAAGAAATCTTTGACAGTCTTCACGGTAGTGAGTAACTCGATCAGCTTTACTACTCAGTGCCATGTTACCTAAAAACTGTAGTGGAGATAAGTCCCTCCTGTAAAATTAGCATATTTAGCTGCATCCGTTTAGACTTGAAGCTGACCCCAACTTAGTGATTTCATTGGAACAACAAAGCCTAGGGAAGAGGTAAAAATCTACCTTACCAGAACATATCGGATTCTTCCACAATCTAGTGTTTATAGGTGCTATCGTTATCTTAATACCCAGAATTGCCCCATAAAACGAAATCAGTAAAAATGCACCTAAATAGTGCTATACGATAATGCAATGATTAATTTACACTTTTAATTCGATAAAATCATTATGTTTTCTGGCTAATCGTCTATTCAAATCTTCATACTTTATAAAAATAAACACATGTTATGTATGTCAAAATGAGCCAAGTTTTTCAACCTTCGTCGGCTGAGGTGTTAATTTCTTATCTGTGTACCAAGGCTTATTGTCTTTAGTTACCATTTTAATTTGGCAGGCGGCTATGTTTGGAACTAACAGTATTCAAAAGTTTTTGACATTTTGTTGACCATTCGCCTTTGTAAGTGGCGCCGCCATGATATATCAAGATTAACTGGCCATTCTTTGATTAATGTTAAATCAAACTTACACGTTAAACTCGGTAATCGTGAAGAAATTAACACATTGAGTGTGTTTGAGACAATTATTATTAACACATTGAGTGTGTTTGAGACTGTTACGACATATGAGATGATGTGTCTGACCTTTTGACCTAGACAAGGGTTCTGTTTCGAAGAAGTAGAAGAATTGAAACTGTGGAAACTTCCGTTTAATAGGCAATCAAATAAATATATTTTTATGACAGGTATTTAATGGCTTTAGATTTTATTGCAAATGAATACTTGAAGAAATGATTACTTAGTATTTCTTCTTCTTAGCGTGTCGATTGCAATCTAAATTGTCTCGGCCCAGTACTGAGCCACTAGTAATATCAATATAAAATATGTAAAATGAGCTTTCCTGCCTACTATACAAGTATTGGGAAGTTTTTCCTCAACAGAGCTTTCCCAATAACAACGTAAGTTCCTAGTACCTAACCTAATGACATATTGATATTGAAGCCGACCGTTATGCACGCCGAGTCATCAAAAACTCGGATACTTGCAATCATAGATTATATACTCTGAAGATGGTTTAATAGCTGTATCTTATAATTATTTCATATCTCAACTATAAATTACAAATAAACAAGTTGCTCGCAAACTATAGGTCATCTTGCGAATCGATATGACTGAAATAGGCGTGGCCATGTGCGAATTACTTACACAAGGAAATATGGTTTATAAATAAATATCTTGAAGAAATAACGTTGATTGTTTGTAGATATGTACTTAGAGCACTGAAGGTTGAAATTAGGTTCTTGGTACTTGAGGCCCCAGTCAGAACGTAAAAAGCACGCCCATTCGAAGATTTCAAGCTAATTTGCCCTTTAGTATCATATCAGATAAGTCACAATCGTCGTTGCAATCATCATTCTCTTGCCCTTATCCCAATTCATTTGGGGTCGGCGCAGCACGTTTTCTTCTTCCATACCTCTCTATTACTTGTCATCTCATGAGATACCTCCTTTCTTGCCATATCATCCTTCACACAGTCCATCCATCGTTTCTTTGGTCTTCCTCTACCCTTATACCCATCCACATTCATACTCAAAACTTTCCTCACGACATTTTCCTCATTCCTCCGCATCACATGCCCATACCACGACAACCTATTTCCACGCATCTTTTCAGTCACCGGCGCTACTTTCAGACTTCCTCTAATGTACTCATTCCTTATTCTATCCATTCGCGTAACACCACACATCCCCCTTAGCATTCTCATCTCAGCCACATGCAAGTGCCTTTCATTCATCCAATCGCCGTTGCAATCGTCGTTGCAATGACTTTGTATAAAATAGAAACTGTCGAATTGAGAACCTCCTCTTTTTTGGAAGTCGGTTAAAAATGAAAAGTCAGACGAAACACGGACTTGAAAAGCTTCTCTAATCTGCTATGCTTCTCAAACAGTCACACGAAGCTTCGGATTTACGTGACTGTTTGAGAAGCTGAAGAAGTTAGAAGTTTTTTCGACACAAGTATCATCTGTCTAGCCTTTTTCCAACTACGTTGGGTCGGCTTCCAGTATAACCGGATGCAGCTGAGTACCAGCATTTTACATGGAGCGACTGCCTATCTGACCTCCACAACCCAGTTAGTACTGGGTAATACGATACCGTTGGGTTAGACTGAACAAAACACAACTTGTACCAATCTAAAATATGAGAGAACTTTTACGAATAAGTAAATTGTATCCCTTGTCGAACCTCCAATAGATTAAATTATCAAATCTCATTAACAAATCAATAAACTCTGAACCTAATAACTACTAAAAGCTATCAATTAGTTTTGATAGTAAAATACACCATGAACAGACCCATAAGGTAGGTAATATAATTAATTCTAAGCACTTAGCCTCACTAGTAATAAACTCGAGATAACTACGTTATTATTGATCAGAACCTTGGGTTTATATATCTTAGTGCTTATTTACTGATCAAAGCGACCGCCCCTGAAGAACTAACTGATCTACGTTCCTTTAAGTATTATTAAGATGGACTTGAGTGCGTCTGTAATTAACCACGAAGGCATGATTATATATTATGGTTGCCGGTTGAAAATGTAGATTTCCATCAATTACTTATCATTTATCCACTATATTTGTGTTACAAACTCTATGTTATCACAATCCTAAAACTTTTGCAGTGCATGACTTAAGTACAAACCTAGCCTAACATTTTTTTTTTCGTATTGGAAATCATCAAATGACCCCACCCGCTCTGTGTGGAATGGAAGGGAGTGTAAGACTTGACTGACTAAAACCCGTCCATGTTCCTTCTTAGCCCTTTGTGTTCCAAGCCCACGGTATCTCTTTCGAAAAGTCCCGCAGCCCTGGCAGGCATCGGCCCTCTCGGACCCCTTCCAATTTGTTGGCTGACATTTCCTTGAGGCGCGCGTGGAACACGAACGCGCCGTCGGCACGGCTGTCGTCTTTGAACGGACGGACGGTGAGCTAGCCCATTACTCACCGTCCACAGGCCCCTACCTTACCTATTGTTAGAATATTAAATGAAATTCAAAGTTTCAGGTAGCACTTCTCACGAAAAGTTGACAACAACAGAGCTTTCAAAATGATTATAACATAATAATAAGACCTCCTTTCTGACTCGGCGGCCACAGAAAATTTTCAATGTCTTTCCAATGAAAACGAATCATCGATAAGTCAGGCAGATCATAACCACCTATCAAAATGTTCTAGTACCTAATCCATCAATCATATAATATGCAATAATTGTAAATCCTTGAAGAGTTTCAAGTGAGATAAGTAAACATTAAATATTTGCTTGCCGTTAACAAGGTGCTTCACTTAATTAAGTAAACGAGACCAGAGGGCTGGCTATTACTTTGGGCAAAGAATTAGCATTGCCATTCAACGTGGCAAGTCTTCTGGGCACGTTTCCGGATGACAGCGATGTGGAGGAGTATTTTGTCGCCTCAGCGTCCTGTTGTTTTTAAGTTAGTTTATATTTAGTTAGTTAGTTTATGTAAATATTTAGTTTTAAAAAAAAATGAATGTATGAAAGTTTATTAAGTAAATCAATCAACAAAACTAAATATTTGCTTTGGAAATTACACGGAAGTGGTATAAATTAGTGCTGTAGACTATTAAGTGACCAATATTTGTCATCACGTTCTCGAAAACGGCTGGACAAACTGTATAAAGGAAGATATGGCAAGAAAGGATGTATCAGGTGAAATGACTATTAATAGAGAAGTATGGAAGTAGAAGACACGTTGCGCGGACCACAAATAAATTGAGGTAAGGGCATGAGAATGATGATGTTCTCGAAAACAGCTCTAACGAGTGTACTTAATTTCAATGAAACTTGCAATTTGCAATATGTGTGTTTGGTTTACGGATTAAAAAATCGATCTAGAACCCCACCCGAGCAGAGCTCGGTCATCTATACTGATAATAATTACTGTGAAAGTAGCTCTGTCTGTCTGCCAGTTATGTTTAAGTCCCATGTAATAGGCAGCGAGCCTTTTTTCATCAACCGGACACAAATTCAGACTTCATGGCTACTACTGATAAATCCCTAATGAACCCGATAACAATTTGCCCGACCCGGGAATTGAACCCAGGATTTCATGTTCAGCAGTCGCGAGACAAAGCTAGTCCTAACAGAATAACTCTATTATGCTACGAAACTACTACTGACAATTTAGCAAGTTCCAACTTCCCGCTAACAAGTTAGTCACTTCATACAGCAACTGCAATCAATAAGCAATTTGGCACGAATTGAGGAACTAAGCTTTTACTTTCAGTTAAGATTACCTTGTAAATGATTTTTCAACGCGTTAAGCCTTGGCATTTAAAAGTGAATGAAGATACGACACATTAGGTCTGCGGTAGGCACGGCTAAACAGGATCGCAACGTGCTTTAAAAGCATAATTGAAATTTAATAAGCCATTTAAGAATTACGAAAAAAATTAACCATAAATAAATAATGTAAGTACGTGGCCTTATGTGACGGTAAATGTGAAACACCTAAGATCAGTATAAGCATATAAATATTTTTTTAATACTCATTCACGTTTATCACAATAACACAATAGCCTTACGAAATTCGGCATTGCGTGCCATGCGGGTGCTCTGCCTACCCACTGTCGCACGGTACGATAGTAATGAGACAGAATCAGGCGGCTAAAAGCTGATAGGTCACAGGAGCACGCGCGCGCGCGAATTTCATACGGCTGTTGTGTGAGGTATCATGATGAAAGTGAATGAGTATAAAAAAAATATGTTTCTTTGGGAAGGTTGTTTGTTATCATAAGTATAATCATGTGTTTAAGTATCGGTCACTAATTACAAGTCACCCTATATAAGCACCTAATTTGATATCAAACTAGCCGGATCTGTCTGCAGATAAAATACTTGATACATTACTTCCCAACAAAAAGATGAATTGCCTAACAAATTATGTAAAACGTCTACAAAATAAACGCCTACGCAGTGTCCTTTAAACAGCTACTTTAATTAATGATACTTTGAAGAACAGCTGATATTTAGAAGAAATAGAAAGGTTAATAATTGATTGATTTTGTTGTTATGTTTCAAGGGCTCGCATTAATTAGCTGTAATGTGATATGCCTGGCCAGAGGACCAAAATTAATGGTATCTTAAATACCTTAACATAAAGTTCACATTAATTTAACATGCCAGATTAAAAAAATTAAAACAATATGATATACTCAAGAATTTATTGTTATCTAATTAATTAAATTGAAATATTCTGCGAAATTATTTGTGTAGGTATTAGTAGGATCTACATACAGCGTAGCAACCGAAATGACGGTGCTACGAACTTCACGTTTGGCCCAAAAAATCGTATGACTTCAACCTATTCTAGAATATTCTTTTAATTGCAGACCAAGGACGACTTGCCTTTTTTTTGGGTGAAAAATAAAATGATTTTTTATTTGTTGAGAAAATTATCTTAACCCTGCTTTTCACACCGGATCTCAAATTCAAACCTTCATGAAACCGTTACGCAGTTTTTTTATCAAAATTGACGTATAAGGAGATGATATCATTAGTGGCGCCGAACACTTGATAGATTAGTTATAAAATCTGCACAATACATAAACACAAGATTATTATGATGTCATATTTATTAATAGACCCTGGAGAGATCGCCAGTTCAATAAATAAGAGATACCTACAAAAGTAAATGCTCTACTTAGTTTAATCTAAGTGAGTTGCGGAATTTATGACATTCAATTTAAGTGCGCCTATGGTCTCCTGTCTTTAAATGATAAAACTGCGAGCAGAATGGATTTGTCACGGAATTTGTAGAACTAGAATGTTCGGGAGATTTAGACACAAAATTCGTGAAACATGTTCCTACCATAGTATGTTTGTAAAGCACCTAGAAACTTTAAAGCTTTAGTACAAAATATTTCAAGTTGGTCTACAAAATGTATATAGGTACCTATACTAGCTTTGCCCTCATGAATCCCTTGGAAACATATGTATTATTATCGACACCAAATGTTTCTTGAGTCCTGACCCGGATCATCGTCTATCAGTACACCAAACATTGACATCCGTGAAAGGGAAATATGCAGATAGAACTCCTTTTGCATTTAAAATATTAGTATCTATTGATTACTATGTATTGTACCTTGACAATTCCTGAGAGCTGAAGAAGAGTTGGAAAATCTTAAAGCGGATCTCTAAGCTAGAAAAAAAATGGCGTCTAACACTTCATGCCGTCTTCAATGCTAAGCATGCAATATAAAGCCTTCAATCCAATAAAGCAAATACAAAGCTCGTTTAAGTTGTGTGCTATCATCACATTATTTGATCGCTCTTGAATCTGAATATTACTTAATTAAGAGTTAATTTGATTTGTTGTTAAAAATGGACTTTAACATAGGTAATATCCTGATCAGTCTCATGTTACTTATTTGACGTCGTTGCACAATATTATTTAAAAACTTGTAAATGTGAGGTCCTAGCACGAGCTAGCGGTGTAAACGTTACGTAAAACGTCAATTTTAAAATTAAAATTACCCGTTTCGCAGATAATATTTTCATAATTTTAAGAATGTATGGATATCTTTAGATGTGTCAGGTTGTGCTTGTTGCAAACAATTTGACTAAAATGCTAAAGGAAAATGTTATTTTTGATTCAAGCCTGTTTTCAGTAACACTACTTAAGTGATACCTTTATGAATGCTTAAATAACCCGTACTTTTAGATTATCAACCCTCGGCTCACCATGATAGTGGAAATTCCATCAGAGCAATAATATCAAAGAATTCATTTAGGTATGGCCTGGTTTTACTGGAAACGGATTAAAAGAAGCGGATAGTAGTTTATGCTTCATTTAATGTAATTTTATGTTTTCCTTGTACCATCCAAATGCTCTCTCAATCTCTAATAGGTCTACTAAACAGTTGAAAGGCCGAAATCAGTCGAACACTAAGTTACTCGATTTCGCGTCGCAAACGCATTATCCAGAATTGTGGAGGCAGAATTCCGACTAGCATGAATGCAGTTCAACTTTACGATCACTTATAATACGAACGTGGACGTCATAGCATATGATACTAACATGATTATTTACAACAACGCGGTCAGTAGTGACTTGGATGTAATCACGTGATGACTAAGGACCCAACCCACGGACAAAAGGACCTGGTCGGAACAGGTCGTGACCGTGACTCAATCCTTCGATGATGTAAGCCTTCGTAATTGATTCGATGATTCGTTTGTTTAGTGGTTGGACGTTGGTCTTTAATTTATCGATAGTTTTATGACTCCTCACAGCTTTGACAATTTATTATCTACATGATTTGAGTGACAGAACAGCGAAACATCAGACTGTACTGCTTCTTCTTCAAAATAGTTATTTCTGTATTCTCAAATAAGTGTGATAAGGGGGGGGTGGGGTAGGAAGATATTTGAAAAGGGCAGATATAGGCAGATAAATCCTGTTTATGATGAGGTGGAATCTCCAATCGAAGATTTTCCTACTTTGCCTTGTGCTTTATTTTTAGTACCTATGTTTAATAGACGTTTCAACATTTTACTACTCTTACTTTTGTCACTTCGATCCTTCACCGCTGCTTACTTTTTTATAGATCTATCTGTACTTTCCAAGTAGATGTGCAGCGCTGCAGAGAGTCAAATGGGCATTGTTAACAAAACCTAACGCGGTCTTTTATTGTCGATGCATCCATCAGTGTCAGTTGTTGATGACAATAGAGTACTTAAGTACTTATGTTCATGGTTTTGTAACCCAATACGTGAACATTTGATTGTCCACGAGATTTGCGCACAGATTTACTATGAACTTTAGATGTTATCGCCAAATGGCTGTGGCTTTTGGCCCTCCTAGATGTGAAACCAGGTCATGTGCGTGAATTGTCCTTCATTCATGGGATTTCGTCAAAATCTTGGTGAAGCAAAGGTTTGCCAAAAACCATGTGAATCTTGTAAAATTAAATTTGGCAATAGGTAAATAGGTTTTGGAAAAGCGTAAAGCTCATACCGAATTCAACGAAATCTTTTGCGTAAAAAGTTGCGTTTAGGTACTTGATTAAACTGAAAAGAATACAAACACTCGAATTGAGAACCTCCTCCTTTTTTAGAAGTCGGTTAAATAAAAATAAAACCGGACAATATCTAACACAATTGCAGAATCCTCAGATGTTAATTCGGAGAACTAACATCAAATAACATAAATCTGCTCACCTGAAACCCGAGAACATATCGTTAAGAAGACTAGACTAGATTGGAACAAGTGATTACTAACATCAATTACCTAGACTGCAGTTTTGAGTCAGATCACACGTGTATGACTCCTGCGCATGGAACATACGAGAAACTCGATATCGACAAGTTTTAAAATGTCGTACATCACTTTTTCGCTAACCGCAGTTAGCACGTCAGATGTAATAAGTCTGTTCGTCACTCGTGACATCACAACTATTACCGAATGGAGATGACATGGAAAGTGAGTTATATTAAATACGTGCATTCAGTGCGTAACTTCGTTCCGTAGAATTGGGTGAGTCCTCATTGACGCGCTGAAGGAAAAATTATTAGAGCAACATTTGCTTGCCTTCAAAAGGAAAAAAGATACTAATTACAATAAGTATTATTATGATTGGGTGTGGAATATGGTACAGTGTGTTATTTCCCAAACATATAATTATATTTACGACTGACACGACCTTGGCGAGTGAGGTCGGTTAAAAATATATAACCGCTGAAACGAAACATTAAATTTCACAATAGAAAACAATGTCATTCATTCATTGCTATGCAGTGGACGCATCGTGCAACTTGCCACATGAGTTATTGTTCCTCACCCTTATAAGCGAACTTACTCTAACTTGGACGTAACAGGAGTGAACAGAAGGCGGATTTTATAATGAATTAAATGCAATCCGACAGTTTAGCTATAATTAATAAAGCCTTAATGAATCGGCGATCGATTAAATTATGAAATATAGCTTCCGTGCTAATACGCATATGCATAAGACGAGTTGTATAAATAAATGATGTTTGTCATTTTATGCGCGCTATAGAGACGCGTCATTACATTTTTAGAAGTTCCGCATTACATTATTTATTAACGAATAAACATGATGTTAGGGACATCTTCGTAAAATGCCAAGGCACACTAATTAAGTGTTTGGTCTTCCGAGTCTGAAAATTAAACGAAATGTGCGTTATGATTTTAATTAGTTTAGTTAATTAATCTACGTACTTCATCAACGGGGTTCTCGTTTGCAACTAGGTAGTGAACCAAGAAAAATACTCATGTAATTTACGTAAAAATTCCACTGCTTTTTCGACTTTGGAAGTGTATTAAATGGTTGTGCTTCGTTACTAGGTACTTAAGTGTAGTAGGTAAACAGTCATGACTAGATTATTGAGTTTCAAGGAAAACGTTTTCAGATCTTGATATCCGGGTTGTTCAATTATTTCCACGAGAAAGGTTGAATTAAGTCCAGCTCTACCTACACTTAAATGAGGGTAGTTATCGTATTTTTGAATATTTAACGGTTTTTTCCTTTCCTTTAATCGCTAATATAAACTAACTACTTGTTTACTAATCCAGAAAAACCCGTACTACCGCAAGTTGCTCAATATTTAACATGCTCGCCAGCTGACATCATGCCTAAATATATGCTTGGACCCTAAAGACTACATTCAAAGCGCCCCGAGCGATTACTAGGCTAGTCACTCAACAAATTTCAATTTGCTTAGATAATAAGTGCATGATAAGGTGGGCATTAAGCTTAATTGAAAATCAGGATAGCTATTATAAATTAAATAGTTAAAGCCGTTACTGCGTTAAACGGTACGCACCGAGCTTTGCATAAAGTTCACGCTCCGCTAATGTATTCCACGATCGCTGAGCTCATAGCCTTTATTAGAATTCTCAATCAACATAAATGTTTCGACTGTATTATACACATTAGAGCGAGAAACTTTCGAACAGAACCTAGGGCTAGCGTTGACTCCGTAATGAAAGGTGTGTCGCTCAGGAATTCAACTAGAAACTCTACAATTATTGTACGCGTCAACCTATGCTAATTCCATGTTGAATGCAAATTATAAATTAGTAACCTTTAGTGTTTAGTTTATGTTAAGCGTAGGGTTAGTGCTTTCTGGAAAAAGGTTTTTCAAATTGGTGGGTAGGTAAAGAATTAGATAATGGCGGTTTATTTAATAGAACAGGAAAATCAAATGGTGTCATAGGTAAAGTGTCACAGGTTTTTCGTGGTTAGTTATTAGACCATAGTCTGAAGATAGTAGTACATAGGTACATGAGTTATAAAAAGTTTGTGGAATAGACAAAACTTAAGTGGACACAATGACTTTTGGTTTAAACTGGATGTTCCAGATGTGCTAACAGCGACTTCAAGGCGCGGCCGTTCCACATTTGATCAGAATTCGGTGTTGTTCGGCATCTAGATTTAGAAGACGAGGTAATTATAAATTATGCTGAAAAGAAACTTTATTTTCAAATGTCAACTTTAAACTTGTCGAAGTTCCGCTACAATGAAGTTGGCAAAAATTCTACCCCCTTTTGTGAGTACCAGTAGATTACACCTAGGCAAAAAAGTACCAACGATCATTTACCACTCTGTGTGCCCTGAGCTCTCTTTAAATCTACCAAACCCAACAAAAATCCACTTACTTATCAAAAACGTGGAAAACCTATGTGAACCTACACGAGTTTGACATCGATTTCTTAGAGCATTTGACCCTTTCAACCATCTTCGTTTGCTAAGCTCGATCCGTGAGCAAGATTAGCTGCTGACTTAGACCATTTTTTGGACACAATCCTGTAACAGACTAACAGCTGATCCTGTGGACATGATAATTTTGAACCGAGTCTTTGGCGATGATGAATTGGTAACTAACACTAGGTATAATAAATTGGATGTCGTCGGACTTAAAATCTAAATAATAGGTTCATCTGGAAACTAAAAGATTTGAATATTAAAAGCTGAGATGATCTAACTTTGTCGTGTTCTTCATTTTTTTGTCCTTCATTACAAGGATGTAAGCCTGGCGAACGTGACTAATATAAGCCAATGTGCTATAAGTTAAACAACCTATTTCTGCTTCATGAGTCTTTAGGTTTTTGTCAGTACCTAATACATTTTGTAAATAAACTGTTTGAAAGATGTAGTCTAATGAAAAAACCGCTTATGCATGTACCTATTGTTACACTCTGAAACATGTTTCCTATTTTATAGGTAATCTAGCTATGCCTATTCGGTATCATCATGGCATTTTAGCCAAACACTTCGGCTGCTGGACATAGTCCAGCCGTGCCGATATGGACATATAATCGCCAAGACCGGTCCTGCCGTGCCGATAATCAGCGTTACCTAGAAACACATCTAAGATGTTATTTTAACTACTTTGTTCATCTACTTCATTCAAAAAAATATATCTCGTATCCACCTAATGCTGAGTGTAGGTCTCCTTCATTGTACGCAATTTCAGTCGATCTCGGGCCTCACGCATCCAATTGTTGCCTGCTGCACTGACCAGGTCATCGGAGATCGTGATCGCGACGTTATAAAATACACCTGATAATAATTTCGCGATGTCCCCCATAGGTACCTATATTTTCGGCTTTCGCAACCACATTTTTTGTACTTCATAAGCTCATTCTTGAAGTTATTGTCCGTGATGCTCCGCGTAGAAGACTTTTCTTTGCATCCATGTCACAGTCTGATATTCTATAATATGCTACACAAACATGTAGGGACAACCACAACACTGTACCTGATGCATATAAGAGTATCTATATTAACAAGTTTATTGCAATTACAAGTTTTAAATAATTTATGGTCAACAATAGGAAATCTAACATGCAGTATCTATTTTAGCTCCTTATGTTGACAGCTGATGTTTAATAACTCCGTGAAGGAATAGATTAGAATAACTTAAGATGATAAACAATGCGTTCCTAGAAATATTTGTAGGTCATAAATAATAATTTCATTGTTATATGTTAGACCTGCAGTAACTGCATTATCTGATGTCATGTCCAATTACATGGGGTTTATTAAGTTTTGTCTTTATTTACGCAGAATATTAAAGTATTTAGGTACCTATAGTGATTCTATCTAGGAGTACGTAAATATGGAGGAATGAGAAAAGTTTTGAGTATGAATGTGGGCGGATATAAGAGTAGAGGAAGACCAAAGAAAGGATGAATGTACTGTGTGAAGGATGATATGGCAGGAAGGAGGTGTCTGATGAGATGCCGAGTAATAGAGAGGTATGTAAAAAGAAGTCATGCGCCGACCCCAAATAAATTGGGATAAGGGCAAGAGAATGTGATGATCTAGGAGTAAGTAATGCTTACGTTGATACATCTAGCATTTCCTTTTGAATTCGAATTTCTTGATATCCTTTTACTATCTTTTTTATCTTTATTCTTTTTATACAAGAACATAAATATCTGGTATAAGTACTGTATGAGGATATTTTATAATAATTATTAAGTTACTTTTTGCATTTAAGTAAGTGCTTTCAACTCAATACCCTATAAACATCCTACATTTTTTCTCAGACACTACAATTCTTATCGTAATTAAAGATAAAGACATATTTGCAATAATTATACCATTCAAACCATTTAAGCTTTATTTATGTACCTTTAAGGAGATAATTATACCTAATCATTATGCGAGTTCATATAAAATGATTCATTACGAGTATCTTCAATAAGACAAGAACATCACATTAGGTACGATCGCACACATCGGGAGGTATATTATAATTTTATCACAGTATATGAGCATAATTTAACATTTGATATATTATTAACAGTTATAGATATGATTAGGTGTGAGTAAGATGATGTCAAAACTTATTAATAGTTATTATTTAATGATTAGGTAACATATTGCAAAGTTTAAGAGCGTTTACGCCTTGCGATATTTCATACAAACTTTCAAGTCCTTATTTTCCGAAACGACTGAACCGATTTTAATTAAACTTAATACGCATAAGCAGGATACAGAGGTCTAAAAAGTTACAAAAATCATTTTCGAAATATCTTAAAAGAAAAAAGATAATTGGAAATTTCTGTTTGCATAGATCAGATAATTTATAATCGGTCTAATTTAGCTGTAAAACTATTTTTCGAAAATGTTTGTTTGTAACTTTTTAGACCTATATTTCTTGCTTATGCGTATTAAGTTTAATTAAAATCGGTTCCGTCATTTAGGAAAATAAGGACATGAAAGTTTGTATGAAATATCGTAAGGTGTAAACGCTCTTAGGCTAATAATTCTAACTACCCGCCTGTTAGGAATAGGCCAAGACTCCTCCTCGTGGGTGGTGCCACACTACAAAGATAAGAAAATACATTTGATTTATTACTAAATTATTACTAATACCTAGTTGGAAATTAGCAATCTTGGTCTAGAATGCTAGAGTAGATCATATGTATCTACTGGTCGATAGGAACAAGTCGGTGGGTGAAGAACGAGGAAGGAGGAACATGTTTTTGAAGGATGAAGCTATAGAACGGTCAAAATATATGGCACAGCAGATTTTTTTAAATTCTTACTGATAAAAATATTCTATGTTGGGAATGATGTAGGTACTGAATACGTATTAACGGTTTTCGCGTCGGTATTCCTTCCAGCCTATATTAAGGTAGTAGAAACAGAATTAGGTAGCTTGGAGAGGAGCTCGTGGCTAAATAATAACAGCTGCAAACTTCGATCTATAAGGTTAAGCCGTGCTTGCCCAGGTTGGTCCGTGGATGGATGACCATAATTACATACCGAGTTTCCTGCGTGCCTCGGAAAGCAAGTTAAGCTGTAGGTTCCGGCTGTCATTTGTAGATCTTTGACAGTCCTTACGAGTAGTCAGAAGCCAAAAGTCTGACATCCAGTCTTACCAAGGGTTATCGTATTACCCAGTTACTGGGTTGTGGAGGTCAGATATGAAGTCGCTTCATGTAAAATACTGATACTCAGCTGCATCCGGTTAGACTGGAAGCCGACCCCAAGATATTTTGGGAAAAGGCTAGGTAGATAATTCCTTCCAGCCTGTATTAAGGTAGTTAAACCTGATCAGGTAGCTTGGTGGTTGGCTTGTTGGGTATTCATTCAACCAACAGGTATCTCGGATATCTTAGGTTAGGAGTAAGGTTTAGCACCGTCCTATGAGATAGGACTCTACAAACAGAAACTAAAAGCTAGAACCCTAAGATCACATTTATTTGTACACAATTTACTTAAGAACAATTACACGCATTGATAGATATTATATCGTAGGCTATAAATAGCGCAGTGGAAGATCTAGCGTCAGGTTCGGAGGCAATCCATCATGTTTGTTTGCGTGGGATTGTAGATTCTACCGATTTCCAAGCACCTCATAAATATTGTTGATCTTAGTTGCACAGGAAGCTTTAAACATGCATCGACTAATTTTAGAATTCATATAGGTAGGTAAGTACGTTAGGCCTAGTCTGTATCAGCAATACTTCATATACAGGCTGGAATTTTTCAATGCCACCTGGCGGGAAAGTACTCTAAATACTGGAGATAACAAACTTTACTCAAAGGAAACATTTCTATATTTTTTTTTATAGAAACATATATCTGCAATCAAAGATTTTCGAAAATTCGGCACCCTTAGAATATAACCAGGCAATACCCAAAAAATAACTAACTGAAAGGACTAACTATCTAACTAACTGAAAGGACTAACTATCAGATTTCATGGTTTTCCTTTCATTTAATTTATCAAATCAAATCAAATCATTTATTTCAAATAAGCCAGATACAGGCACTTTTGAATGGTCGAACAACAATAAAAATGAAGCTACAGTCCCAGTCACAAGACCATCATGAACATCATGTATCATGTTTCATTTTCTATTTTCTTTAATTATTTCATAATTACCGAATTTTAAGACTAAAATATCTTTTGAAATTTATAACTGGTACTTTTTTATAGATACTTAATTGGCCCAGAAAATGTTCAAGAAAACCGTATTCATGAGTGTAATGACTAAAACTTAATTTACTTAACTTCTTCATAGACGATTCCTTGATATTTCGGAATGAATTTTTAGTCACTTCACTTGTTAATGTAGTTTTCTTTAACATTTTTACGGTCACTTCACTTGTTAATGTAGTTTTCTTTAACATTTTTACGTCCAGTTTACTGTAAAAGACTAACAGTCTAAAAATCCAGTAATTTAGAAATAATTCAAATAAATACTTGAAATATTCCTTTCGTCGACCACAATGAACAAGAAAACTAACCAAATTGCGGATTAGGAAGATCAAATTTTTAAAAAAAGTGGTTATCGACGAAATTATTTTTTTTAACTTTCTTCTCCACATCTTTCTGTAGGACCTCAATAAAAAATTCCCATGAAAAATCCGACCACTATAAACTTCGTTCCACCTTATTGTTTAGTTGCACTCGACTACAACATCTAGGTAAATCAAGTTTCAGTTTCGTAATCAATTAATCAATATATATAATGCCGTGCGGTACGGTACCTACCTACTACCTACTATTATTTTGTGCTTATTGAGTGTGCTACCTAGGTATTTGTTTTTGTGCCAGGACTAGAAGTACGTTCTCGTAGACCGTGAACAGGTCAAACCATTTTTGTTTTTTTTTTTTTTTAATAAAAATGACGGTATTTCAACTTCGTCATCAATGAAAATATTTTGTACCTTTATGTAGACTCCACTAGGTAATAATTATATAAGGTAGGTAAATGGTGTGTGAACAATGTGGACTAACAATATTCACACCTACAATAAAACAGATGGCGAATAAGGGCGATACCTTTCACAAGAATTATTTTGGAACACTTTCAAGTGACATGTTGTACAGCTATGAATTTAATAATTTACTGCAACTATGCCACATTCTGCAACGCGATTATTATCAGAACAATTCTTTCTCTGGCCCCAAAAGTGGGACGGTTTCAAATAACTTTTCTGGGAACTCACCGGTCCGCTGCCAAGTGCTCGCTGCACCACTGTCATTGCCAGACAAAGTTTATCAATGCCTAATCGACCGTGGCGTTTTTAGTAAATTGTTGTTATTTTATTTTTCTTTATAAACGTAAGGTGTTTTTATAAATGAAGTATGTTTTTGTTTTATTCTTAATAAAGTTATTTTTTTTTATAAAAAGCAACTAATAAACAAGTAAATTAATTAAATGTATTATAAAGGTCAGTTATAAACCCCTGAACCTGTAAAGCACCAATATTTCGTCAATGAATAATAACATTGAAAATCATATTTTTTTTTTTCAACAATGTAATTTTCTTTTTTTTTTGTTTTTTGTTTGAAATAAGTATAAACATTATGCATACTTAGATACAAGTATCAAAATGGTAAAAGAATTACAAACGCCAAACAGTTCGTCCAAATTTTTGTCAATAGGAAAAGTGCCCAGAAGGCACAGATTCTTTTGCCAAAAAAAGGCCAGCCCTCTTGTCACGTGAACCCGCTTGGGGATATCCCGAAATAATAGGCGGGCACTCGGACCCCATGGCCCTAATGTTTTGTAGCCCGAAACGGCTCAAACACATAACTACCAATTAAGTTACTGTATTTGCGCCGTTTGAGGTTTTCAGCACCTGCAGCAGCCGCGCCAGCGCAACCTACCGTGCTAGGAAGATGGGATGACGCAAGGGTGTCAACGCAAGTCGCATCCCACACCAAAGGCCTACTCAACTTCCAAGGCATAATGGTCATACTATCTGTTCTCTTCCCATCGACCCGTGCCAAGCCATTGGGTTCTAAGACGGCTGCCACCCGTGGCAAGAGCACGAATGATGAGATCATTTATGCTAGCGTGCCGCGCCATCCGACCTACGCTCTTACTGTTGTAAATGGTGTCGGAAGCAGTCGACTGCTTTACCACATTGACAGCGATAAGGAGCCGCACAAGGAGCGCCCAATCTCAGCCGTTACATGTAGCGAGCCGAAAGATTATGTCACCTAACATAGTGCCAATGATAGGTGACGATTGTGCCTGAAGCCAGAGGCCCAACTCCCACTCACCCATAGCCAGCAGGCGGGCAAGCTCAGCAGTATTGGTAGACGTATTAATGAGGCCGTACCAACCTGCATAGCGGCTCATCCCACTGTCTCTGGGAAAACGGGTTCGGTTGGGGTTCGGTCCGTATCCGGGCAAGCCACTTTCCAGGCGTCTCGGCGGCGAACGCCGAGGCCACCAAAACGAATTGGTTGGTTGGTTTGGTGGGCTTGCAGGTTGCAGCCACGCACGTCCAGATCTAGATTAAGATGTGTTACGAATAATTTGGTCAATTTTGACCCAAAGTTCTAGATTATTCCAAAGAGGAGAAGAACGGAGAAAATTCAATTTTGGATCAAAACAGCAATATCTGTTATGGGTGAATGCTGAATGTAAAGTTTTCAAACTCAAAGTTTATCGTAAAAGTTTTTCAAATTCCCGCCAACTGTTGCGTTCCATGTGTGTTTCGTCAATGGCAAAGATTCACAATCAAGTTTTCGGATAATTTAATGTTTATATATATATTATAATGTTTAAATTAACTTTTCATAAATACAAAAAAAAAAAACTATAATAAAAACTGGAAAACTGACACTTTTGTCACGCATGTCAATGCTAAAACATTGACAAAAGAAGTTTTGTGGAGTATGGAACACGACAGTTGTAAGGCTAGGTCTACACTGAAAATCTACATCAAAATTTAAAAAAGTATCCCTCTCCAAAATCCAGAAAATCTCAATTTTTCTTGTATAAAAAAATTGAGTTATAAAGTTTTTTTAAATGACAAAGTGAACCAAACATGTCTAAGATTTCAAAAATGTCACTAGTGTTGACGTGGGTGTTTACCGGTGCGTTATTGTGTATCTGACTTTATGTCACTTCTTCATCTTTCACTTTTGAAAGGAAAACATTTCAAAATTTTGGAGACCTATTTTTAGCGTTAAATATTCCCACGTTTTAGATTAAGTTACTTTATGTATTTTTAGTTAGTTTTACTTTTAAAGTGTAAGTTTATTATACGAAATGGGCCGCAAGTCGCAATCAAAACAAAATCCTAAGAAGAATGCAGGGAAGGAAAACAACAAGTTCATTCAGCAAAAAAGAAAAGAACTAGCAGTTTTGGTGGATAAGGTGTTGAGACTGACGGGTATATTCCAAGCTTCTAACAGTGTGATAAAAAGTTGGGAACATCATTTAGAAATTGACGCTTTGATCAAAGAAATATTGAATCTTGAGGGCCCTCAGCATAAAAGTGGTCATCACCAGAGGCAGTCGAATATTGATAAGTATATCAAGTGGCTAAATGAAAATGAGGTTCAGCTTGACGGTAAGTTATAACTATCATGTGAAGTTTGTTTAGAAATTACTTGAATGAAATGTATGAGTCAACAATTAAATTTTTAACATTTGTTTGCTTCTAGACAATTTGCATTGCCGAATATTATATTTCCAAGCCGTTGTGTGTTCATACTTTCTGAAATGATAATGTGGAAATATTTTGATTAAGTGGATTTCTTCATAATTTTACAGGTATTGAAATCACCGAGTTTGAAGGGTACGAGATGGGTCTGAAAGCAACTAAAGAATTTAAGGAAGGATCTCTTGTCCTCACTGTACCAACAAAAGTGATGTTGACTGAGAAGAATGCAAAAGAATCTGAGTTAGGGAGCTTCATAACCGTTGATCCGCTGTTGCAAAGCATGCCAAATATAACACTGGCAATGTTCCTGCTGCTAGAAAAACAGAATCCTGGTAAGTCAGTTATAGACAGAACTATGTATTCAATTCTTTAGTTTGCTTTTGTTAAGGCCTGAACGCCACAAAAGCAGAGACGGGTGTAGTGGTATGGAGATGTGCAAGATTAGATCAATAATTGTAGGTGACAGGAGACACGCAATGTGGATGTTAATCAATGTGATTGGTTGATTTCCTCTCATCTCTTCGCCCCTCCACTCCTCCCTGCTTTGGTGTAGTCTTGGCTGCAAGTAGATTTAATAATCAAGTCTCTGAAATTATACAAAATTTACTTTTATACAAATTTTTTTCAAAATGCCAAGTTGTTATTGCAATAAATAGTAATTCAGTGTTTGCTTAGCTCCCATGTATGGATGCATATATTCCCTTATTTTCAACATATAATAAATATAGAGCCTGCAATCTGCATTCATGCTGTCTGGTGTCCCTATCTAATTTTACTTATAAACCTTTTCAGAATCATTTTGGAAGTCATATATTGACATATTACCTGAGAAATATTCTACTATTCTATATTTCACCTTGGAAGAGCTAGCAGAACTCAAGGTAATTAATACAAATTAATGATCTGCTGACTTTAATATAATCTATTCTCTTTATCTGTTTTCTTTGCCATTGTTTATGTGCAAATTAATGTATGCAGTGGAAATGGCAGTTCGTGGGATTTAATGCATTTTTTGAAATTATGTGTATGTAGCTCATAATGATTTTATCAATTTCATAGCTATGCATATCTTGAACATGTTTTATTAATTTCTAATACTTAGGGTCGAAATATAGTAAGCGCTAAAAAAATACGAAATGAAAACGTTAATGTAGGTAATGTGATTTATTGGTCTTGTATTTTGTTGATAAAATTCCTTCTAAACTGTTCAAATAATGATAACTAGTCTTTCAATTATTATATTATGTTATGACTAGAAGACTGGAACATTCTTCTTGGATATTAAAATTATTTAAATGTATTTTACAACATTATTTTCAGCCATCACCAGTCTTTGAGTCAGCTCTGAAACTTTATAGAAGTATTGCGAGGCAGTATGCATATTTTTATAACAAAATCCACTCCTTGGACATACCAGTGCTAAAGAAACTTCAAGACGTATTTACTTTCGACAGCTACAGGTAAGATAAATAAAAATGGTTTAACAATTAATCTTACATTTTATTTTTAAGTCAAAGCTATAAAAAATAAGAAACACTCAAAAATGTCTTTGATATGTCACATTGCACTTATAGCATAATACTGAAATATAACAAATAAATTAAGATTAAATTCAACCTATACATACATATTTCTGTTTGAATTAGGGAGCAAGGAATAATTTAAGTTTAGATTGTGGATATTTAAAAGTATAACTGAAGGAGACAAGGAATAAAATGATACCTTAAAATGTACCTAAGTCACATATGTTTTTGATAAGGCATAGAAACAGCTTGTGGATTTATTTTTGTTTAATTAATATTGATCTATTTTATAAAAATCTTAATCAATATCAGGTCACTAGTTTAAAATTATGTATGTAGCCCTTTCCACAATTTTGATTCAAATAAATCTCATACATAGTATTTTATTGCAGAAAACACCCATTTAATTAAATATTTTACATTTTAATTAAACTAATTTAACCAATTCATCAAAAAATTGGTCAATAACTTAGGTAATGTCTACTGGAATGGCTTCCTTAGACTGTCCCACATATAATCTGGTGAATCTTTACCGTTTTGTGAATCTAATGTGTTCAATGTGTAAATATTTGATGTTTGCAACATGGGACTAATGCTGCGAGTACTACAGTTATTCTTGTGGCCTTTCCTGTTTTCAAAAACTGGTGTTGGAATCCGTTCGTCACCGAAACTACGTTTTTTTCTAACCACGGATCTCTGTTGTTTCCATTTAAAGGCTGCATAAGTTAATAAGAATAGTATCATTGCTAAACCTGCGATGCTGGCGGTTGCAACTGTCACAGATTTAGTTTGACTGGGTATCTTATCGAGAATACCTGATGCAGCTGTTGTTGAGTCTCTGTTTTCGTATGTTTTCACTTCAATTTTCTCTTCAGAAGCTGAAGCGATGTTGTTTTCAAATTCTTTGAGGTGTTGCAGATCTTCCAGTACTATTAAACCGTCGCCATCTGCGTCTTCGTCCAATCTGATTGTCTTAAATGGTTTCAAAGCTAACCCTGAAAAAGTATGGGTTTTTTTTATTGTTAACAATAACGTGTATGTGAGGATTTAGGCCCATTTGCACCACAAATCACTAATGCATTCAACACTAAACGTATTTAAAATTAGTGAATTTAGGATAAAAAAAAATGAGAATTTAGAGCTAATGGCAATAAAGGAGTTATTGCCATTAGCTCTAAATTCTCATTTTTTTTTAATAATTTACGCTGCAAGCGGGCTTTAAAAATTAATGAGTCATACCTTCTATATTATTTGATGATGTATCATTATTGTGATTTCTTCCCATCAATGCGAATATTTCGTTCCAGCTGACAATATCGTCTGGACTTTCGCTTAAAACTCGACTCTCTCTGACTGTTTCACTTGTGTTACTTTCATTTGTAATATTAACGGCAAGTATAGATGGCTTGTAAACCCGTCCTTCAGAGTCTTCCATCGAAGTAGTTTTATTAGCTGGCTTGGTGAAATTATTGAATAAGGACATAATACCCATATTTTCTGCATTCTCGTTAACATTATTGCGGAAATCCATTACGATAGGAATGTTAACATTGTTTATCATGCTTGGTTCGTCTGTTGTTACTCTTGGATCATGCGAATTAGCATCTAGAAGAGCTCTTAATGGATAAGTCTCTTTCGAGATGGGCTCTAAAAGAGATTTAGATAAGAATGGCTCTGGTGGGTTAGGTTCTCGGGATGCGTTGTGGAATATGTCAGCCAGGTGCACATGGCTGGATCCACGCTCCCTGTGTTCTACTAATTCGCTGAGTGTCATATTTCGTTCCATCAATATCCTGGATAGTTTGGCACTCGCTGGAAACAAATTATGAAAAAAGTATAAGTAAATTAACTGACACAGTACAGTAAATGCCTCGTTGGTCCAGTGGTCGCAAACGCAGTGTCATTGGGTTTTTCTGGCAGGAATTTGTCAGTAGCAGCCACGGAGTCTGGATTTGTGCCCGGTTGATGGCAATAGACTCACATCCTCTTATTTGGGACTTAAACGTAACTGGCGAAATGTGGGTGTACTAATAGGTGCACCTCTGCCTAAGCCTTCAGGGATTACAGGCGTGATGTTATGTAGTATAAGTAAATAAATCTTGTAGTATGAATAATTAAAATTGAAGTTATGTATGGCACCAGAAAAAAGTAATGATCGTTTGAATATTATATCAACATTCGTGTTGGTTTTACTTTGGTCATGCTTGTAGTTACCTGTCTACAACGAGAAAACAATGAGACTTGTCTAAAATATTGCGGTTTACTTACTTCGAGTGTCATTAAAAATTTCTTCTATCTCTATTTTGGCAGTTTCTTCTGTTGTACTGGGTATCGTTGTCACGGATTTCGTAACTTTGGCTGTGGACTGTTCAGGAACACTTTCTGTTCTGCGTGTACTTTCCGTCGTAATGAAGTCGTCCAGTGTGGTCGGATCATTGGCATCGTCTTCATTGGACTTTGGCTCTTGTGTTCTTGCAATGAACTCCGAAGAAGAAACTAAAGTGCCCAGTCCTAACAGGTGTTGTATGAGGTCGTCTTGCGGCGGTTCTGTCGAAGCATTCTTTTGCTTAAGACGTTTCCTTTTAAGTCTGTTGTTAAACGCTTGCCGTCTAAGACCTGATGAATTCACAGTTGGTCTCACCGTAGACACTACTGTCGGTTTTTCGGTTGCGGGTTTCGGAATTTCAGTTATGATCTCTTTTATAGTAATGACTGGAGTTTCTGTGATGTCCATATTAATGTCATCAAGTTGGCTGTGGTGATCATTCTCAGAATTAATTTCTTGGGATGAGATGTTATTATGAGCAATTTCAACTGTAATGGTGGTTTCCTCTGGTATAATAGCAGTTGTAGTTGTTTCAAGCTCAACGGTGTTGTTTATTTCGACATGGGTGTTATTCTGCATCATAGATGGGATTACATCTTTCCTTTCTTTAGATTTAGTCATGTTTCTTCTGTGATGTGAATACTTTCTCGAATTCAATGTCACTAAATCTCTGCTTAGCTGACCCTTGTATGTGTCGTTGAGCATGGGTCTCATTCGTAGCTTCTTACGCGCTCCAAGTGGAAAACGGCGTCTTGACGACATTTTTGGTTCTTTTTCCACAGGTTTAACGGTTGTTGTGGTTTCATCATTTATGTTGTCTTCAGTTTGGATTTCAACTGTTGTCGGGTACTCCACTACTGGTTCAGTAGCGTAAATTATTTCTGGATTGATTAAAGCTTGCTCTTCTGTTTCCTTTTCTTGTAAGTCCTGTCTTATCTCAGATATGTCGTTTCTGGGCTCCGATGGATGTTTATTTTTATCTTCTAGAGAATCATGGGGCTTAAATATTGATACTGCATGGTGTTTCCCATGCAGCAAGTCCGTCAACGATAAATTATGTTGTTGAAGTATTTCACTTAAACTTGTTCCATTGGATCTCTTCAATATATCTTTTAACGTCAGTGGATCCATGAGGTGACTATCCTGAAAACGATAAGCAGTATTTCAGTTATAATATAACAAATTATTGTAGATAAGAGGTACACAATTATGAGTCGTTTTATTAGTTCAGAATCGATTAATTTGAATGTTATCACGATTTCAAAAATACCACACGATAGATTTGGACAGTTTTAATTAGTTCATTAGACAATCATCTACGGCACACATCTATTTTTTGTTATAGTTACCTACACTGCTACAGTTTTAGAGCAGTTAACACATGGTTATAAATGTATGCCTATGAGTACCGTAATAATTTCATCCATCCACAAAATTGGTAGCGCGCGTTCTAACGACTGTGCCTTATATAGTTGGAGTTTATCTTTACACTTGTCTAAAAACAGTTCATCTTGTTTCTTTTTGATTGCCAAGAATTTTTCAGCATTAATTGATATTTGGACCTTCTCATGAGCTTTTTGTTGTTCTGTTGTTTGTCGCACAAGAGCTTTGCTAGTGTTACGTTGTTGATGTTCTGTTGTGTGTTGCACAGGCACTTTACTAGTGTTGCGCTGTGGTTGTTCTGTCGCGATTCGCTCAGGCATTTCGCTTGTAATAGGCTGTAGTTTTTCTGTTGTCGATTCTAACGAGGTGCGTGGTATTGTGGAATGACCTACTTTTCTGTTTTTCTTTTTGTGATAACGTGCCCAAATTTTTTCCTATAAAATAACAATAACATCATATCATGTCATAAGTAACGTTCAAGCAAAACAATCAGAGACCTACGAGGGCAGCCCCAGAAGTACCCGGTTTAATTTATTCATCTATATAACTCACTAAGCTCGATGTATCTTTTTAAAAAACTCGCTTTACTGCCCTAAATTTTAGCCAATCACTCGACTGAAACATCTTCACAACTTCATTTTGTTCTATTTTGAAGATTTGCTGCAGCCGTAATTGGGCACAGCTTTTTCATGTCCAGATACGTGAACACTATTTGATGAGCCCAAAACAAAAACAATATTGCGGCTTGAAACCCTAGATTATAGTTTTAAAAGGTCTCATTCAACTTTCTCACTAAAGACATCATTTTCATACCACAACCCGCCATTTATATGTTAGGCCAGGTACTTTTGGGACTGCCCTATTTTTGATGAGAGAGAAAAACCATCAGCATGATCTGCCTAGCCTTTTCCCATGGGTGTTGGGGTCGGGATGCTGCTGAATACCAAAAACCAAGTCACCCGTTCATTTTAAAATCATCATCATCATTTCAGCTGAAAGACGTCAACTGCTGGACAGGCCTCCCCCAAGTGACGCCACATGGACCGGTCCCGTGCGCCTCGCATCCAGCGGATCCCCGCAACCTTCACCAGGTCATCGGTCCATCTAGTAGGAGGCCTTCCCACGCATCGTCTTCCGGTTCGCGGTCGCCATTCCAGAACTTTTCGGCCCCATCGCCCATCCGTTCTGCGAGCAATGTGCCCTGCCCACTGCCACTTAAGTTTGGCAATTCTTCGGGCTACGTAACGTCCCGAACGGTAACCTTGGTTCTCTTGCGGATGTCCTCATTTCTGATTTGATCACGCAAGAAAACTCCGAGCATAGCCCTCTCCATTGCCCTTTGGGTGACTTTAAGCCAGGCCCATTGTGAGCGACCACGTTTCGGTCCCGTATGTAATCACTAGCAACACACACTGGTCATAGACTTTCGTCTTGAGACACTGCGGTAAGTTGGACGAGAAGATGCCACGCAACTTCCCGAACGCTGCCCAGCCGAGTCGGATTCGACGATTGACCTCTTCCTCGAAGTTAGACCTACCCAACTGAACCGTTTGTCCCAGGTAGACATAATCGTCTACTACTTCGATTGTAGAGTCTCCGATCTTGATAGGAGTTGGTGCTACATGGGCATTCAACATGACTTTGGTTTTTAAAGTGCTCCTTTTTAATAAATTGCATAGACTATAGTTACAAGAGAACCAAGGTTACCGACGTAGCCCGAAGAATTGCCAAACTTAAGTGGCAGTGGGCAGGGCACATTGCTCGCAGAACAGATGGCCGATGGGGCTGAAAAGTTCTGGAATGGCGACCGCGAACCGGGAGACGATGCGTTGGAAGGCCTCCCACTAGGTGGACCGATGACCTGGTGAAGGTTTCGGGGATCCGCTAGATGCGAGTCGCACGGGACCGATCAATGTGGCAACACTTGGGGGAGGCCTATGTCCAGCAGTGGACGTCTTTCGGCTGAAATGATGAATGATGATTATGATAGACTAGTTGTTTACGTTGAGTGAAAATATAAAATGTATACCTTTGCTTTTTTGTTTTCGATGACATCTGCAGGTGTGATGATTTTACGATTATGATGATTATTGCTTCGTTTGTTTGCTGCTGTTTTGATTACTTCCGATGAAGACACTGATATGGATTCGTCTTCGACCATTGGCATTATTTTAGGCTCAACGATAATTTCTGAATCGTCTATTTGCGAAGGAATTTCAACGTTAGTTGTGCTTTGGTGCAAATCAAATTTCAGATTTGTAGGTCTTTGTTCAGTCATTTCTAGTTTATCTTCATAAAGTACAACATCTTTTGGAATTTCACTTTTTACATCATCGAAATTGACTTGATCAGTTGATTCCGTTTTTGCTTCTACTGTTTCTTGTGTCGTTGCTCTGAATTCGCTTAATTCAGGCCATGTTTCGAGAGAAGGTCGCTTCCTCCGTTGACCTCTTCTTCTTATAGGTCGCTCGACGTCCACAACGTCGTCGGCCCAACGTATAGGTCTATTTTCAGGTTTTTTTCGTCTTCGTTTTGGCATTTCTGTAGTCTGGTGGATGTTATCGTAGTCTAAATCGAAGAAGGGTCGTGGTGGTTCGTCGGGATATACAAATCGATCTTGTGGTATGAGAGCTTCATCGGAATCTGTTTGTGGACGCCGTTTTCGTTTACGTCCAGGTCGGCGACGTTTGGGAACTTCGTCTGGTGAATCTTTACCCCAATTGTCGGTATTTCTGTGTTCATGCACCGGTGGGTCTGTTTCCATTGCTCTCCATGGCTGAAACCGATATAATAAAACTGGTTAATTACACTATTTGTACATTCGTTTCTATTTTATATTCGTCAACAGCTTATCACATGGTTTCTACCTGCCATTGATCGGTGGAAACACATTGAGCAACTACTTTTGTTTTAGTGAAATGATCCGTAACTCGCGATAAAAAAAGACTTGTATCCATTTGCAAATGGACAGGTTGCATTGCATAGAAGCGTTTTAGTATTCCGTAAGAAAATATGCATAGGAAATCCATTTTTACGTAATTATTTTCACACCTTAAAGAAGTAACCATACAAGGTGTAAATGGACCTTGGCGGCTTCACTCCAACCAAGCATTTTGTACAACAAACTAAGTAACACTACTCAAAAATTACTACTGCGAAACGACTTTTTTTGGGGTGTTTGTTTGGGTTTTACGGTAGGACTCAATGTTACGTACTCAAAATATTATGCTGATGGATGCATTAAATAGTAGAGAGGGTCGTGGATATGTTTAAAGTAAAGATAAAATAATAACAAGGTAAATAAATAAAAAAAAAAAAAATTGGAAATTTTGGAATTTTTGTTCTAATCATCATCATCATCATTATTTCAGCCAAAAGACGTCCACTGCTGGACACAGGCCTCCCCCAAGAAAGGGGGTCTTGCCATAATCGCCACGCTTGGCAGGCGGGTTGGCGATCGCAGTACGGTTGTTACAAAAGCACAGAGAACGCTGCTGCCCATTATCTGGCAAGTCCGTTAGTCGCCTCTTACGACACCCACGGGCAGATATGGGATGGTGCTATTCTTTACGTCCGACATCATACAGACGAATACATACTTATAACTAGATGTCTTCCAAGTATTATCTAGAATCTAGTTTTATTAATAATCTAGTTCTATTTTTTTTTATCTAGTTTTTATGTTAGAGAACGGAGGAAGAAGGATGGAGAAGTGCCTTTCGGCTTCGTTATGCTTCGTTAAGTGTACCTTGACGCCCAATATACTGCACGCATAATCGCCACTCATTGTGTTGATAATAGAGCTTTCGAGACGCAGCCTTAAATTTCCTCTAGACCAGTTATAAAATTATCGAGAACATATCACAACAAATCAGAGAAAAGAGAATGTCTTAATAATCTCATGTTCCAAATTCCACACAAAAACAAGTTAAGCCATTTATAAATAAAGAATTGCAGACTCGCAATTGCCTCCTATTATCATTATTGTTTATTCATAATGCATATGTATTCAATTACAGTAATTCCGATACTAACACGCTTGTATTGCTTTATAATTATCATTGTTCAAACAGTTTCATCGGTAGTTGCGTCTGCGATTGTAAAACGTAGTAGTGAAAGGTCAGTGGTTAGACAGAAGGTGAATGACTTTGTAATATCATTCATTCACCCGTCTCCGTGAACATCGAACGTCTTATCTCAGATCTTGTGAGATTGAATGATACAATAGGTGTTAAGCTGTGTTCTTATTCCTATTACAAAAGGAAATAAGTACCCACTTAGTTAATGGGTATCATACACTTGTTACAGTAGCGTAATTACCTATGTAACGTAATTCCTTTATATCCAACTCTTAATGCTGCATAGTCATAAAAGTGGTTAGACCTAAGAAATTAGGCCGACTGTTGTAAAATAATTACTCTGTACAACATTATATAAAATCATAAGGCCGTAACGTTAATTTTCACTGTGATTTTAACACATTTTTTCTTATGGCTGCGCACACGCATTACGTAAATTTTAGACGATGCGACTCTTCGTGCTCTAAATAATGCGTTTGATAATCGGGAAAAAAATGTTGGCAGATTCTCGTCTCGTGTGAAACTGGAGAACAATACTCGAATATTCAGTAAAAAACAAACGTTAAATAACATAATACGTATATTCGGCTACATTCAGAATAGCCTAGTGGCGAAATCGGATTTAGATATACTTTTGGTAAAAAGCTGCTCAGCTTAGCCAAAAAACTGCCGAGCCAGCCCGAAAATGATTCGGAGGATTTCGGTGGTAGATGCTGAACAAAATGCCAAAATTCGTTCGGCCTTAGCCTAATACATGTAAATAAATGCTTCGGGTCAGCTTTTGTGTTCAATAAATACCACTGAATTAAATGTGCCGAGACAGATATAATGAGTGTAGCCCCTACGTTGTTATCAAGTAAATGTTTATTTTTTAAACCATCGATGACTATTGGACGTGCGATGTGTTGCGTGCAGCCAACCTACACAGCCCATAGAAAGTGTCTTTGATTACGCCTCCGTCGCACACTTTACAACCAATTCCTAAGCCATCAATTCACTTAAACTATAAGCTATTTTCCGCTGTAATTGATTAAATGTTTCCGCAGAAAGAGCGTATAATCTTTTACTCTTGAATTTTATTTGCTCTTTGTATTTACATAACAGTCTTCCGTGTTGGTGGGAAATAAAACGAATAAAGGAGTATGTAGAGTGTTAAATTGCTTGTCATCTCGCGCGAGTTATGTGGGTCAAGTGAGCGAATAGATGGTTTTGAAGATGTAACTCTATTATACATATCTAAACTACTTCCCCGCCCCTGTTTTGCACTGTTTTTACAGCTTCACAATCTCGGATGTTTTATTAAAAAAAAAAAAAAATGAGAAATTTGTATAACCTTCCGGTATCAATTTTTTGACTCTGTATGGTGTCGTTGAGCGTAAAGAATAGCACCATCCCATATCTTCCCGTGGGTGTAGTAAGTGGCGACTAAGGGACTTGTCAGAGAATGGGCAGCAGCGTTCTCTGTGCTTTTGTTACAACCATACTGCGATCGCCATCCCGCCTTCCAAGCGTGGCGATTATGGCAAAACCCCCTAAAATGTCAATGTGGCGAATGATGATCAATTATCTTAATGGTGAAAAACTGCATCAAAATCCATTGTATGAGTTATAATATCTAAGCGGTACGCCAGACACGAAAACCGACTTCGGGTTGATAACGATTTGTCAAAACTTGACTGATTTAACGTCCAACAGGCTAGACGTGTTTTCTATTTACACACATAATGATTTTATGGTAATTAGTCGCATCGTTTGATTTTAAAAGCCTACAGATTCCGGTTCTAGCCCATAGACTTAACTACCTCTATGACAGGTGTCTTACATACAACCCATTTAGTATTTGATACACGAGTTAAGTAACCCTCAGTTTGGTTTATTGGTTTATTCGTCTTTTGGGCTGAAATGATGATGATGATGTCATCATCATCATTTCAGCCCAAAAGACGTCCACTGCTGGACATAGGCCTCCCCCAAGTGTCGCTACATTGACATTTTGGGGGGTTTTGCCATAATCGCCACGCTTGGCAGTCGGGTTGGCGATCGCAGTATGGTTGTTACAAAAGCACAGAGAACGCTGCTGCCCATTCTCTGGCAAATCCCTTAGTCGCCTTTTACGACACCCACGGGAAGATATGGCATGGTGCTATTCTTTACGTCCGACACCATACAGAGCCGAACAGCGTTTAGGAACATAGCTACTTTTATTTCATTTCAGGCGTAAATGTTCTATCATTATTGTGTAACCAGAAATTGACAAACGCATAACAGTTTCAGCGACTAATCCTGAAATTACTTATACTTACTTACTTATTAATTGTACCTATTGTAAATCCAACATCCAATTTCTAACTAACATTTTACTTTTGGGTAATGCTTCCTTTCACCAACAAGCAGGGACGACAACGTAACAAAACTGTGTAACATTAAATATTTCGAATCGAAAAGATCCATTATCATATCCTCTAAGGTAGTTGAAAGCTCAGTATTAATTTTCCCGAAACGGAAATAAGAGTGATAAAACTGAACACGATAGTTCACTTTTCCACTTAAAACCACTAGCATTCCTAACCTTCATAAAGCCTTAGCCTTTACTACCTTAACGAAGTTGCATTAGATAATCAATAATTAGATGCAGCATTTACCAAGAATGGATAACTCGTAATCCCAGCGCATATCAATCAAATCAATCAAAATATTTTATTTTGTAAAGGCCTACATGAGCACTTATAAAACGTTGACAATAGGAGCACGGTTCGGGTTGGTCGTTTTCTATGGAGAAGAACCGGCATCCACTCCATGGTTACTCTTATAAAATCATTTGGTTTTACAATATTTGAATCTTTTTGTTTACAGTGTTATTTAGATTCATTTCTTGTGTTTTGTTTCGTCACCTTGCCATTCGATGTTGTAATTAGTAGGATGAAAAAGTCATCATCTGCACTGCTGATGCAAATCTGCAGATTTTGCAATTTCAGCAATCGGATCTGTTCACAAGCATAAAATTTTCCAGAAACGTGAAGGTACAACAGTTCACTTAAAACAAATTCACTTAATGAATTTTATTAACGGCTAGTTTTAAACGATATCAGTCTTTAATATCAAAAACATCGAATTAGTTCAGTCATATTTTAAAAACTTAGGCATTCATTTAAAAAAGCAATTACACTACCTAGATCATACTTTTTTAAGTCAAGCAAAATTAATGTTCTTTAACCAGACATCTCCTTATTACTATTCAGATGCATATTCATGGCAACCTGCTAATTCGACATCAAATTCCTTAAAAGGAAGCTGAAGAATAATTCATATGGATTGTTTATTTACTGAACCATACTAGGTACGGCTTGCCTAAATTATTTTGTTGTTGAAACTATCGTAATTAAGCCTGTGTTGATACTGATGCTTAGGCTATTAACGTTGCTTAGCAGTTCAGACAGTATAGCAGGTATTTTGACCAACCGCACAACGGTCACTTCAAGTGAAGGATGTCTAACACTAGTATCTATAGTCAAATAAAAGTAATTACTTTAGTTTATATAATTACTTATCCAACCATTTTATTTATTTATTTAGATCTCCAACAAAGAATACACATACAATGTAGGTCACAATCATAAAAACGTTTCTTTTACGTGTGTTCCTTCAATTATAGGAGACCACAGCATGCACATGTATCTAGATGTTTACAGAGATTTACGGAGATTTTAATGCAATAGACAAGAATTTGAACGAAGTAAGAACAGTCAAAGAAAGCAAGGCTATGAATTATAACTTTTGACAGTTCTAACTTCAAGTAATTACAAAACTACAGAATAAAAATTGTATCTTAAGAACTAAGATAACTAACTTTACTACCATTACTTCCACAGGCTATGTAAAAACAAAGATGGCGCGCACTCTCTCATCTCTCAATAAAACAACAAACAGTCGTATAGTCAGAAGCCAAGGCGAGAAAATGTACGAGTACTTACTGAAAATCCTGTTTTCGTACGAGACAAAACTGTTCATTTCAATGAATAAAGCTGTTTTGCTTTTAGTATGTGCAGTCTAACTGTTGTTGATAGGTAATAATCCAAAAGCTAGAAAACAAGCAAAATGTCCCGTTTTCCACTTACTCATGTCTTCACAGAGCTTACATAGAAAATGTTACTGCTCACTGAGAAAACGGGATTGCAAAGATTGATTTCGTCTCCATACTAGTCGTCTTAAACATCCAAGTCATGATGTGCAATAGAAGCTTGATCACGAGACGAAAGGATTTGAATTTTCAATTAATAACAATGACTTACTAATTCACAACACCTTTGTTCTTACCATCATATTTAGAGATATCATTGCATCTTTTACAAATTATGTAATCAATACCGTCATTTTACGGAAAAAGTATTGCTGATGCTTATAGAAGTACTAATAAACCTGAACTCTTATGTGCCAAAAAAATCTCAAATCATCGTGAAATACATCTGTTCAAATATAATTTAGTTATCTCATCTTTGAATAAAGAAAGCTGTTACAAAACGATGCTATAACCGCGGCCCGCAAGGAAAGTTGAAAGCAGCGTGGTACCGGTCCGCGAACTTGAATCAACAGCTATATACTATGTGACTTATGTTAATGCAGGCCGTAAAGACGTAATAATATTATGTTATGAATATGTGAAGTGTATGGTTTATCGTAGAAAGTGCGATATATGGTTTTTTTAAGGATATTGGTGATGTAACTTTGAATGATTTTTGATTTGCAGTTTTGTGTGTGGTCGGGCTGTTTTTTGCTATTTCTTTTGAATAAATTTGATTACTCTTCCAACTTTTTGTTATAGCCAATTTTTTTTCTTATTTGTATTGAGAACACTCTCATAAAATTATGCAATCACCGTGATTGCTAGTAAGGCGGCCATGAGACTTGTTTGTGTACCAAGCGTCACTGGTTCGTGGTCATGATGGTTCTGCGTGAGGTCAATACAATAGTTCAACACGTTTGACCTCTTGACCCCTTAAACCATAAATCTGTTACCTTTTACTCTCCGTTTTCTTATAGCAAAACGTTGCATCTGACAGTTTAAAAATTATCCACAACGTCTGCTCTCAAAAAATACTTTTGTTTACCCGTGTTTTTGGCTCCACCCGCTATTAATTCGATTAATTGTGTTAGCCAGTAACGTTGGTAAAAAAGCTGAATTTTAATTATGATCTCATAATATCATGGCCCGATGCGTGCCGTAGCCACTGGACCAATTTACAAGATAACTTAAAGTACACTGAACTGAGACTAAGTTTCTATCTTCTACGCCATATAGCACACAAATTAAGAGCGTTTATACCCACCCTACGGCATTTCATACAAACTTTCAAGTCGTTATTTTCCGAAAAAACTGAACAGATTTTAATTGAAACTTCCTACGCATAAGTAGTATACATAGGTCTAAAAAGTTACTAAAAACATTTTCGAAATTTCTTTTAAAAATGAAGATAATTGAAAATGGAAATTTCTGTTTCTATAGATAATTAAAAATCGGTCTAATTTAACTGAAACATTATTTTTCGAAAATGTTTTTAGTAACTTTTTAGACCTATGTATACTGCTTATGCGTAGGAAGTTTCATCAAAATCTGTTCAGTCATTTCAGAAAATAACGACTTGAAAGTTTGTATGAAATGCCGTAGGGTACAAACGCTCTTAAGAACTTTTTTCCTAACAATGTATCGAATCCAATTCTGTATAAAGCGGCAGTTTCTACCAAATAGGAAGAGACGGCAAAAAAGCTAATACATTGCTAGCAACGATTTGCAGTGCATTGAATTCGTATTCATAGGTTAAAAAAGTCTATCAACACGCATTCAGTCACTTCAATCACTGGTGGCTGTCAATCAATGTGTCAATTACCTCGATCAGACATGAAAGTCCTAGTACTGTTCCCAACAACCACTGGCCTTAATCTACACACGCCAATTGTCTAATTGATGTGCGGACAGCCGACCACGCTCCACTTAATCCAGGCTCCTCCCAGATTTCTAGACCAGTTTCTAGACTTGTCTACTCTTGATCTAGACTTCGTATACTTCCTGCACCTTCTTTATTACAAGCTTTCTCTTTGTTATCATCTTGATTAGTTTCGATTGTTTGTATTGCAAAAACTGGTTTGCTTTAATTTTTCTTTTGTCTTTCGCTTTGACGTAAGTATTGGCTTTGAATGCACAAAGGAAGTCAACACAATATGTGATTGTTTATAGATTAGCCTCCGAGAATTGGTTCACGCATCGAATTGCCTTAAATGGTTTTGATTCTTCTTCGAATAAAGTAATTACAACAATTTCAAATCCCAATATTATTTTTACATTCCAACCACGTAAAGATCAGATACTAGTGGCACTTAATTGAGTTCTGTATCTGCGTG
This sequence comes from Cerastis rubricosa, assembly GCA_949152445.1. Taxonomy (NCBI): domain Eukaryota; kingdom Metazoa; phylum Arthropoda; class Insecta; order Lepidoptera; family Noctuidae; genus Cerastis; species Cerastis rubricosa. The sequence goes on from OX424539.1 coordinate 12,522,291, forward strand.
TATCCCTAATTTATCAGCTAGCATGATCAAAGCCTATCGGTACTTGAGTCAAGTGTACTGATCCCTAATATAAATATTCCTTAATTTGTTCTGCCACGACAAATTGCAATTGAAAGTCGATAGCGGGGACCATACCGTTTTGCTAGACGTTAGTAGGTACAGTGCCCTGCACCATTACCTGACCTATCTCACAAAGCAAAAAAGAGGCAAATGGGTCAGGTAATGCTGCTCACTGACTGTATTAAGAATATCTACTGTTTGTTTTAACCAGTTACCCGAAACGTAAATATTTATACCTAAAAGTGAAGTGAAAAGTGTAAAAACAGAAACCGCAGAAGAAAAGAACACAGCCATTGTTATGAAACGACAGCAAAAAGAATGCGTAGTTGGAAATCAAATCAATTTCCTGATATTTGCTCCGAGTTGTTGCTATTCTTCCCCTATAGTTTTAAACACCATGGTAAGATGACAACCAATGTGTCTATTCTTCTCGGAGTAGATACTTGTTCTTCGATGTTGTTAGGAATATCTCGGTATCTAAAACTATAATTATTTGCTACATCACTGATCTCGGAGTTACTTCTTATGGCCAGTCTCCAAGTTTGTCCTAAAGAGCTTTTGTGGAAAATTTGAACTTTTTCAAGGGCTAAATGTACATCCTTATTTGTCTATTCAATTAATCTATCAAAAGTTATGCACTAATTGAGAGCGAAAAGATTTTGAATAAAGGGTTTTGAATTATTTGGTCTGCCTAACTTTCGCCATTTTATTTTATTTTTTAACCGGCTCCAAAAAGGAGGATGTTATCAAGTCGACTGTTTTTTGTGTGTATGTGCAGCCTTTTTTCGATGCTTTTTTTGTTTGGTAGAGTATTATTCCCGTTTAAATTTTGTGAAGATCTGATGATGATGTTCGGAGGTATGCAATGGAACTCTTCAATAAACCATAGCAAATCACCCGCTATTGCTGCAATCGCTTGGTTATGAATTGTTGACACAATTCCATAACGTAACATCACGTCTGTATCTTTGAAGGGGTACGCAAATGTGTACAGAACATCCAAATTTTGGCAGTTATATTTTGTACATAATAAGTATCAGATAACGTATAAAATCAAATCAGAAGTAATTAAAAGTACAAAAATACACTTTTGAAACGTCTCATGGTTGTGAATTTAAACCCACGAATAAAACTAATACCAACCTTTTTGATTCGGAAGCCTATCTCCTGAGGTGTTCCTATTATCACCAAGTCAGAATCTGATGATGGGATTCGAGGGAAATCGAGGGCAGCCGTCAGATTTTATAGGCACATGCAATGTTATTCATATATTTTTTAACGCAATTCAGATATTTGAGCCAGGTAATCATCATCACGTTGCTAAGCTAATAATGGTAGTTATAAGTCGGGATCTGATGATGGGATCCCAAGAAAATTAGGGGCAACCATCAAATTTTATGGGCATTGCTAGAAACAGTATACTACCCATGTGGTCCCATGGTCATCAGGTCAAGATCTGATGATGGGATCCTCGAGAAATCAAGGGAACTCCAAATTTTATAGGCACACATGGACATTATGCCTGGTACTCATCTTTTGACGCTGAGCTGATGGCATAAGTCGTGTTTAAATTTGGTGAAGATCTGATGCTGATCTACGCAGATATACAATGGAACTCTTTAATAATAGACGGCAAAGTGCTGCAATATCATCACGCCTGTACGCTCTGAGGGGGTACGCAGATGTGTACAGTACACCCACAGTTCGATAGTTAGGTTAGGTTACCATGACATGTATTGTTAACATAGTTAAATAAATTTATAGCGAATATAGGATGTTACAACAAAAAATGGCAAAATAAAAAAACTGTTTTGCAATTAAATTAAACCGACTTCAAAAACACAAAAATGTGACAAACAAAAAAGTTTTAAATGTTAAAAAGTTTTAAAAGTTTGTTTTTGTATTCATACCAGCTATTTATTAAAACAGGTTTCCGCTAGGCACGGGTTCAGGGGACCGCTATTTTGAAAATAAAACAAAATGGCAGACGTTAGGAAGGCCTGTCCTCTTACAAAAATCTTCCCTACGCCCTAATGTACTATTGACGACGGATTACTGGAACCGAGGTGCATTTCATCTCACTGCTTTATTGTAATTTAAACTCAAAAAATGTAGCATAAATCAACATTTACCTGATCAAAACTAGGCGTTCCTGTATCCAATATTCTAGGCCTCAAGTCGTGTCGATACTCCGTCTCCAAGTCTTCTTCTGCAGAATGTACAATAATCACCAAAGCGGCCAACGTGGGCAATAGAGGCATAGCGGATCTCCAAATTATACCCATATTATATCAGAAAAACAACTGCAACTGCAAACTCCGAACGCACTGTAACAGTACGTTCACACGAAACGATGCACAAACACTGCACTAAAAACGAGTTCCAAATGTTTGTATCAACTCACGCAACTGTCGCGGTACAATTGATTCACGAATGAAACGAACCTCAGAAACCAATAGACGGAAGAATCGAAGATAAAGAAAGAAATAGAAGAAAACAAAACCCGCGAAATTCACGTGCGGCTCTTCTCTTTTTTTCAAAAAACGCGTGCACTCGGCCCTGGCTATCGAACGTTTGAATTCGTTTTATTATCACATCATGATTGTATGTTTGTAAACAATCTGATGTCGCGGCAATAGAATCTTAAGTAGGCAATTATATTACTTGTTGTTATTATTTGAGAAAAATGGTAGATTTCTCGCGAAGATTCCCGCGCTTTTTTATTTGTGAACGTGAAAGTGATGATGGCGGTTGGCGGCACACGTTTGCCCGCGGCGGCTCGGCGCGTTCGAGTGGTAACTCACAAATGGCAAATACTCAGCGCTCCGGCAATGCGCTCCTGCAATTTTTACTTTTCTTTTGTGATTCAATAACAACATTTTGTGTTTTTTCAATATAGCTCAAACGCGATCGAAACGTTCGATGAAACAATGATAAAAACCTACTCAGGCATATCGACGTTATTTTTACCATGAAGCAGTGTTCTCGAATATGCATATGCATATTGCATAAGATTGATATCCATTTGTCTCATCTCAATAGTATAGAACATGGAATAGCTTACACCTGTCGTAATTACATGTTTCTGCATATAAGTTGTGGATCTATTTTGAAAAGCTCTTTTTAAACTTTCTGCAACTGCATTTAGATCAGAAAGATATAAGAGATCTGTCATCAGCATTCATTGCCCGACTTCACCCGCCGTTCATAGGCCTGCACTGCATTGATGGTGCACATCCACAAACTCCTGTGCTACCCTCATCCAGGTTTTACCTGCAATGGCAACAATGTCCTCTGCCCATCTCGTCGATTGAACTTTAAGACGCAGGAATCCTAAAACTGAAGAGGCTCGAACAACGTTCTATCTGAAAAGTGTTAAAAGTAGTAAATTTGGTTTTTTTTTTGACACATGTAAAAAGTTGCATACGTCATTCCGGATTAAAGTAGTGAAATAGGATGAGATTTCATCCTTTTTGCTCCTTTTTTGTTCATTTGGATCATGACACAAGTACAGACGAAAACTAATGTGGAAGGTTGTCCACATGCAAAAATTTGTGCAGAGTGAAGAGTCACGCGGAGCAAATTGTGTACGACACGCCTCTGTTTGTCGAACACTATTTGCTCGTCGATAAGCTGAAGCAACTTTTGGCCACGAAAACCCGCTACGGTGAAGTAGAAGATACACTACAATAACTCTTCCAAAAATTTGAATCACCTTATGGTATAGCCCAATAAAAATGGACAAGGACTATAAATAGTTTGTTAACTGCTTAAACCCTGGTCAACATTAAGTTGCCATATTATTCGAACACGCACGCGCGGTAAAAGAATCTGAACTTAAAACTTACAAACGACACAAAAACCTAAACGATCGCCACTTAAGCGGTCGATCCATGTTCAATAACTCCTCATTTAGAATCCGTCATCTAATAGATTCCAAGCTCCCTTAATTTCCATGCGGCAAAGATGGCAAATCACAGTATTATGTGAAACGGAATGTGCGCACGCGCCGCGCTGCCTCCCCGGCGGAATGCGCGCGCCGCTGCCGCCCGTGACGATCACATGCGCGAATTAGCGTCGTTTGTTAATGAATTACTTGTATCTAAAAATATGCATAGTGTATAAAAATAGTTTGCATTTGTTTAGGTTTCTTATCCGAAATCAACCAGGTAGAGTTGTTGGATTTTGCTGCTACTGCTAGATTAGTCTCTGCCAAATTGCAACACCTTGTCTGCGTTGTCCTTACCTCCACCTTGTCTGTCGTTCAGTTTTTGGGATCCGGTTACCGTCGGACAAAATGTGTACCTACATGGATCAAAATTATGCCACCAACCTACTTAGGCAATTTACGTCATGAGTTTTTTTCCATGCTGATGTGCCAATTCTTTCGATTGTATCCTCCGGCATCTAGTCCCCTTCGATCATAAAATAGAACTTATAAAACTTTTAAAAGACTTTTTTCATACAGTTGCTCAAAAAGTAGCGGATTGCAGGGACGTATAGCATTCGGGATGTGGGCTATTACACACTCGAGCTTTTTCTTTACCTTTTCCGAACTCGTACGTTCTCTTTCCCAACTGTCAAAATAATGTCTATTAAAAAGAAAAAACCAACCACAAAGATTTTACAAAAAAAAAAAACATAGAGGTTTTTATGCAAATACACACATCAAAAGTGTCTAGGGATCAACATATATTTTTGCAATAACTTTTCTCCTGATTGATATTAATTAAAATTTTCTTTAAGGATTCATCAAATAAAGTGTTTTCGTTTGTCACAGTAACGATAAACCAAGTCACCTTTGCATTAATAAAGAAATTTGCCATTTTCTAATAAATGGATTTTTGACATTTGAACCACTTACATTAAAGTTCGAAAAAAAGACTGAAATAACAGTTTTCTTTAAAATTTTATTGGGTAACTTAAACAATTAATAATCCGTGTTTCTACCGCGAACACTAACAACACAAGAACATCGGTTTGGCATACTCAAAATGAGTTCATCCAAATCACGCTGTGGAATGGCCGCCCATGTTCGTTGCAACAACAAAAAAAGGTCTTCTTGCGACTGGATACCCTCCATATTCGGCAGAGCTCTTCTCTGTAGCATATCCCATGCATGCTCAATCGGGTTCAAGTCTGGCGACTGAGCAGGCCAGGGCAGGACATTGATGTTAGCTGCGGCGAGAGTCTGTCTTACAACTCTTGCGGTGTGCGGTCGTGCATTATCATGCATTAACTGAAATAAGGGACCGATTTGCACTTGTAGAGGAACGATGACGTCTGATAAAATCGTCTCAGCATAAATTTGAGCGTTGAGGTTGCCTCTGATCCAAATCAACTCAGTTCTTCCGCCGATCCAAATACCCGCCCATACCATGATGGTTCCACCACTATAAGGATGGACTTCCTGGCAGGATTTTAATCGCTGTTGGCGTCCAGGGGTTCTCCAGTGTCGTATACGTCTTGTATCCGGTCTCATACCAAAACGAGACTCATCAGAAAAGCACACGAAACGCCATTGTTCTTCTGCCCAATTTCTGTGTTCAAGAGCCCATTGATATCGAATCCTACGATTGTGCATTGCTATAGGTGGTACCCGTAGCGGTCTTCGGGAATGAAGGTTCACTTCATGCAAGCGGTTTCTGACTGTTTGGTCGCTAATTAAGTTCCCTGAAGAGTGATGAAGCCTCACGGCTAACATCATGGCGGTTATTGTTGGAGCTCTTCGAGTTAAGATTTGAATGTATCGGTCTTGTCTCCGTGTGGTGCAGCGATACCGTCCTCCATGGCGCTCAGCCACGGTACCAGTGCTTCGGTAACGTGTCCAAAGTCGACTGATAACACTCTGACTTGTATTCAGAGCTAAAGCCACAGTACGTTGCCGGGAACCAGCTTCTATCATTCCCACGGCTCTGAGCATTTCTTCCCTGCTTAAATGACGTCGCCGCTCCATAATAACGTTGGTTTTAATCAGTAGTAGGGAAACAGTAGCACTAATAATGTCTTCAATGCGTTGTATGTTTTTATAGGGAAAATATTGACAGCTGATTTTCATCTTTTACTCGAATTTGATTCACAGTTCCTGATTCAAATTATGAAATGCACCAAAAAGGATCCATATAAATTTATAAAATCATAAATTTATTACAAAGCCACATCTCAATCTCAAGAAATCCGCATAAAAATGCTTGATCCCTAGACACTTTTGATGTGTGTATTTCTAAAAAGAAGCTAATAATTTGTTTCTATATGAGATTTAATTATTTGATTCAATGAGTTAGGTTAGGCTTAATTTCATTTCATCTCATTAAATTAAATTTTCATTTCATATCAATAAAAAAATTCTACTGAAGACTTGGCTGTATGGGATAGTTCCCTTTGCCTACCCAGAATGGGTGACGAAAACAAAAAAAAACTCTGCTTATATTCTTTAACGGTTGGCGCCATTTTCCAAAAATGTTCTTTATTAAAGTGCTTAATTTTTTCGCAACTGTATTAAAAATAGTTGTTCAGTACACGTGCGGAGCCGTCATTGCAACTTGTTCCGACTGTCAACCCTCACCTTCGGCTGCGCCTCGGCTCGGGTAGACCATTTGTCGGAACTCTTTGCTATGACAGGCTTTCCGCACTCGTAATGAAATATACTATTCTTTATTTTGTCACTGCTTCTTAGTGTTGAGGAATAACCTAACCTTAAATGTAAGCTTTCATAGCGGTTTGATCTTTGTTCAGTTTATTTATAAGTACGTTGATAAAAGGAAAGGAGGTTTTCGCAAACAAAATGGTGATCGTACAGCTATACCTACCCACCGCAACCACTTAATCAGTAATACGCTTCGGAAAAAGCTCAAGCACGATCATGCTCCGAAGTACATGTTTGCGCATTTAAAACTTACATACATTGCCGGCATAACATTTAATTGCATTTTAAATCATCGTTAGCAGTTACACGCATCTTACGTCTGACACTATTTATTTTAGAAAATTGCTTACGGTAGTTTAGTCAAACGATTACTGTCCACACTTTATCGGTCGTCAAAGACTTCCGTGCGTTACGAAAACTGTTTTTGTTTACCTCTTTCTTTTTGTAAACGTCATACCTATCTAAATACCTTACTACCTCTTATGCTTAGTTGTTCGCATAACGTTGTGACAAAGTAAGAATTGGCATTTTTCACGCCCACTTGCACGGCTGCATTTCTCTCGTTCTGTTTTCTAGCAATAATCCGCTAAAAGTTGTGTAACTACAAATAGAAGATAGAATGACACAGTTGACGTAACTAGTCTTGATAAAGTGATGAGAGCTGCGGTTGGGTTTGCACCTTTGTATTTACCACAATTACGTTTCGTCACTTCTCTCTTGTACGTGTTATGCTCATGAGTATTCAAGCCTTTTTTGTGTGAGATGTGTTTGCAGCTTTTAAAATTGTGTAAATCTAGACAATGGGGAATGTGACAATAGGGCAGTTTAAAATATACTTAATCCGTATAATCTTTGTTGCTGATTTCTTCATTGAGACTGTCGAGAGTATCTACGGAAATTAAAACAAATATATGAAAATCTGCTTCGAGTCGAAATATTAGGTACAAGATCAATATTTTGTTAAGATAAAGACAACATTACACACATGACACATGACTCCATTCATCTTTAGCCTGCCCTTATCTTGATTTATTTGGAGTCGGCGCAGCATGTTTCTGTCCTCCATACTTCATAACTGCCCCGTTAGTCTCGTGGTCGCAAGCACGAGCAAAGCGGGTCGGGCAAAAAGTGCTATTGGGTTTTTCCATTAGGATTTTCTCAGTAGTATCTCGGAGTTTAGAAGTTGGCGGTATGATACCCCCGTGCCTCGGAAGGGAAGTTAAGCCGTTGCTCCTGAATCTGATCTCTCTCCAGTCGTGTCGGATTGCCGTCACATCGGACTATGAGAGTGAGGGAACAGAGAGTGCCTGCGCACACACTTGTGCACTATAATATCCCCCGCGCCGATGGCTAATCTCCACCAAAATTGACGGCTGTGACCGAAAACGGTCAGGAGGACTATAATTATATATTGCTTGTCATCTCAGAACATTATCATGTTGACACAGTGCATCGAAGATGGATAATAGATTATTTGGTCTTACTATACCGTTATAGCCGTCCTCATTCATATTCCAACTTTCCTCACGACATTTTCCTCGCATTTGACTCCATTATGGATGATATTCATTTATGTTAACTCGTAATTTTGATCTACATTATCCCTAGCTTATCGATCCACATAATCTCATCTCGTCGCACGTTGTATGGGTCATTGTTAACGTCATATGGTTTCTCACGCGCCGCTCTTACTTTCCATATCACTGGCATAATAATATCGTTGATTTAGTGAGATCGTTGTGACGGTACAAAAAGCTCGTTACTTCGAATAACTCGAGCGATCCGTACGGATCATCATACACATTCACTTGATGATGATAGGCTTAAGCATTTACTCACGTATAGATCAAATCGTAGAGGACAAGTTAGATATAGTACGCAATGTATGCTTCATTTGCTTTTATGAAGCAAACGCAGAAATGATTGCTCCCATTTCCTTTTTCCAAACTTTTACCTGACTTTGTAACCTGCGTGTTTTCCAGTAATATGTTTGTTTATTGGTAAATCGTGCATTCGATTTAAAACTAAACTAGGCCGTTACGTTATAACCGCTAAATGTATTCTTTCCAAATCTGTTGATATAATCTAAGTTCTCCATGCTTGTGATTTAGCTTCTTATATCTACTACATTTGTGTCTTCTGTTCTGTTCTTTATATTATAAGCAGTAACACTTATGTGTCTTATATGCTTGAACAACTAGTTTAAGTTTTTCTTTGATTTTATGAATATTAAAACTAAATTCAAATTGAATTAAGTGTATACAAATCTTTTATTATCTCACTTGAAGGTTCGATTGCTGCCAATAGAATATTGCAATTTATTGTTTGTATTTATTGAATTCGCTTATTATGTAATTTGCTAGCCGCGTCTGGCTATATTTCCTTTTGTAAGTGGTTTATTCGCAAACTTTATTAATGCGATTAGTCTATTACGATTGTTTCTGCTAGTTCATGCAACAAATTGAATACATTAACCCTGCTTCCTTGGAAGATGGCACTTTCGTTTTGTGTACGTTTTCCTATTATTTGTAAACCGCAGATGATATTGCAAATTTTCTATCTCTCGTATAATAAAAGTTATTTAATAAATTATGCGTCTGTTTTGACATCGTCTTTGGAATTATCCACAACTCAATTCTCTTGGCTGTCGCAAAATAAATTCTAATTTGTTCTGGTGTCGATTCTTTTAGTGATAAGTTTCAATACAATAATTTTTCTTTTTCTAATTTAATGAATTAATTACGTATCATTTATTTTAATAATAAGAAAGTTTGATTATGTGAGGTAGGTACCTCACATAATCATCTTTCTAATGTATTGGGAATTCAATTCAAAAAGGCTAAAGTAGCGCAAGTATGTGGAATGTGTAACTCTTGTTTGTTTCTTTCTTTCTTGGACCATCAACAAGTCTGCCACCAACAAATGTTACATCACGTTCCCTAAATAACGATTAGGCATTTGCTGTGGATGTTTTATTTACAACTTCCACATTGTTCCGAGTCCCCGCATTAGCTTTGTTTGTAAATTCTTCACTAGATACTAACAACGTTGTGTTGTGAAAGTTGCGAGCGTCTATCCGTCTTCTAATAAAACCCATAATAAATATATTTCTTTGTGAAAATACAAGACTTAATGAAGTACGTGGAGAAGTAGAGATGAACAGTTAGATAACCCGAATGTCTTTTCTCATAGACTGCAGTCTAAGACAATAGGTAAACAGGTGTTATAAGAGTGAAAATTGTAATTGTTTGAAAGTAAGAGTCTGTTTCAATCAGCACCTATTGTTTGTAGTTACGCGAGCAATGCATATGTAAATAAATTGTTACGTATTCGTTAATGAGAAATTACTCTCGCTGGGGAAATGTATGAAAATGATTTCTCTGACTTCACCCATAGGGCTGCATGCATTTGAATTTTAACGCTCTTATCATTTGATGCTTTTAATACACCATCATGTTCATGGCTAACTAGCTCTTGGACGGTTGCACGCGAGTTCATCTGCGATCCATGATGCAAATTAGTCAGTGTTCTTCTCCAGGTGGCTGTCCAATTTAATAACGATTGGTGATGTGGTTTAGACATGAGGAGTTAAACAGATATCAGAAGGAGCTGTAGCAGACAGATAAGCTTTTGCTTATACCTGCAACGACACAAAACATTGCATCTTATTATGCAATTAAATCTTTCCCAATAAAACGTAAAACTTAATACTCGTATTAACAACCAATCTCAGCATTGTAAAATCAATAAAATCATGTCCGGTGAAATTCGCGTGTGTTGCCAGCTCAAACAATGTAGCGTGATTTGTTCCGATATGATCACAAATAACATCTTCCAGTCAGGCAAAGCAGCTATACCGCAATTACAGAAGAATTCTTCACTTTTTCCCGAGCAAATGTCCTAACCGGCGGCAGAGAGATGTTGGTCGCATCAAATTCCTAATGAAGATTTATTTGTTCAACGCACTAGTCAGAACTAGAAATTGTTTTGTTTTATTACTTTCGTGCAGAGGAGCTCGTGGCTAAATAATAACAGCTGCGCTTGCCTAGGTTGGTACGTGGATGGGTGACCTTGTTTATTATATCTATGGTGACCACCCATTAAAATACCAAGTTTCCCCCGTACCTCGGACAGCACGTTAAGCCGTTGGTCCCGGTTGTCATTTCTAGATCTTTGACAGTCGTTACAGACAGTCAGTGCCCGAAAGTCTGACAACCACTTTTACCAAGGGCAATCGAATTACCCAATACTAACTGGGTTGTAGAGGTCAAATAGACAGGTATTCAGCAGCGTGCGGATAGACTGATTTCGGGAAATTTACCGAAATCATTTATCCAGCCCAACTATGTTGGCATGGTTGGGAAAAGGCTGGGGAAATGATTTTTTTTTCGGGCTTATATACCTATGGATTATGTAAGACTCAGCCGGATAATCATATTTAGATTTTTACGGGGTATTATCGACCCCTCCCAAATACAATGCCAGTGTAGAGCCTCCTGTAGTCAATCAACATGAAAAGAAGAAGTTGAAAAACTTCAAAATAATTACGGATATTTTTGTTTTGCGTTCATGTAAAGATTTGATAAATTGAATATTAGCGTCATCCGTTAAGGCTTATAAACTTGACACACGCAAATTCTTGCATCTCCCTGTGTTTGTAATTTCTAGATTACATTGACATTTTTGTGAAAATTCTTCTTATCTTTACATAACATGATCATTGTTGCAGATGGGCTGTGTCCACAGTGATGACCAGACAGAATAACATCCAGCTGGCTGATACTGACGTCACGGCCTTCATCCCTCTTTGGGACATGTGCAACCACGAGCACGGCAAGGTACATTATGTCTACCTAGTCAGATTTTAGTATCACATTTTAATGAGAGCATAGTGGTCCAGTGGTACTCGCCCCAACTTACGAGTTGTTAGGTCGTGCATTCTAACTCAGAAAAGCAATTGACGCCTATAATACCAGGAACCAGGAACCAGGGATTCCATTGAACCAGGAATACCTGGTTCGAGGAGGCATGGGAAAAGAGCTCATGGAAGGGATTGGGGGAGGCTTTTGTCCAGCAGTGGGACAGTACCGGCTAAATATATATAATATATGCAGGATGGAATTTTTAAACCTCACCTGGACGGAAAGTACCTACTCTAAATACTGGATATAGCAAATTTTACTCAGGGGAAACGGTCCTTTATTTTTAAAAAGAATCAAACCTGAATTCAAAGATTTTCGTAAATTCGCTTGCCATATTCGGTAACCGGCTAAAATCCGAAAAAAATAACACATTGTACCTACTTTTATGGCATCAAACTATAGGGTCAATCATAAGGATCAAATCTCTCTCACAAACATAATAAATTAAATGTAAGGAAAACCATGATACTCATACTCATAGTGGCCATGTCAGTACAAAAACATTTTTTTTGGAATCCTTTTGTTAAATTTCGAGGTTTAGGTACGACACATAGATTTTGTGTTTGCGCAATAACCGTATTGCGCAGTGATGACGGTCATAGATGTAACCGAGTAGGTATCATACTCTCTAATTAATGTTCTCAGTAAAGTTACATCTTACGTGTAATATTTCTCATCCATCATATAAGCAATACCCATCAATTACTTATTTATCTTTCATCGTATTTCAAGTTAATAACAGTGTTTTATAATAAATTGATTAGAAGTAAACTTTTCATGGACTTTCTATTAACAAACGCTGGAAACAACAAATTTTTAATGAAAACCTGTGATTTATGTTATGTAGAAGTATTTAAAATAATTGGCCGATGTGTTGATGTCATTATCATCATCATTTCAGCCCAAGAGACGTCCACTGCTGGACATAGGCCTCCCCAAGAGTCGCCACATTGACGTTTTGGGGGGTTTTGCCATAATCGCCACGCTTGGCAGGCGGGTTGGCGATCGCAGTACGGTTGTTACAAAAGCACAGAGAACGCTGCTGCCCATTCTCTGGCAAGTCCCTTAGTCGCCTCTTACGACACACACGGGAAGATATGGGATGGTGCTATTCTTTACGTCCGACACCATACAAAGCATGTGTTGATGTACGAAAATTTAATTTTCACCGGCAAGAAACTCTCTGCATTGCATTGTACGTAACTAAGGTATTACTTCCTTTTCGTTTGTAACAAGTCGCCTAGGAAAATAAAGAATATACCTATTCGCATAGATTTTAACTTAGGGGTCATCCATAAAGTTCGAAACACTAATTTCGTGATTGTTTTACCCCTCCCCCGTCCTTGTCACAGTTGGTCACATTTTTGAGACCCTCCCCTCCCCTCCCTAGTGTGACGTCACATATCATGCAGTTTTACATCAAGAAATTATTAAATTAAAATTGCACTTCCGAAATTGGTTTTATTTCCATTTAATGTAACTAGTAAAGTGAGTGTGAACCTGCCAACAAAACAATTTAAACCTTTTGTTGTTGTTAATAGTTCGAATGTTAATGGTATTTTAGCACTTACACATTTCTTCGACATCTTATAAAAATTAAATCTTATATTAGATTTTTATAAGATGTCGAAGAAATATGACGTCACGAAACTTAGGACCCTCCCACCCCTTGTCACACAATGTTACACTTCGTCGAACCCCTCCCTCCCTCTTAACGTCTGACGTACTTTATGGATAATCCCTTACTATCGACATCTAATTTCCAGACATAGGTGTCGTGAGCTCGTGCATAAATAAAAACAGCTTCTCGGATCCATCTTCGGGTTAAGCTGCGCTTGCCTGGGACAGCGATCCCATCCAAAAGTTCAATAATACACCAGCCAAATATACCTATGAGGCAGCTGATATTTTTTCGTGGTTACGATATTGGTCCCTTGGGGAGAAAGTTGTTCATTTTGATGGTCCGTTCCAAACCCTGAAATATGACCATACCTTTCTGAGTGAGACACGATGTATAAATCAAATCAAAATCATTTATTTCAAATAGGCCAGTTAAAGGCACTTTTGAATAGTCGAACAACAATAAAAATGAAGCTACAGTCCCAGACACACACACATAACTGTAAAAGAACTGTAGTTGCCCATTCCAAAGCGAGGATCTCTATGGAGAAGAATGGGCAAGAAACTCGATGAACAGTCTTTTAAATCAGAATCTTGTTACAAAAACCTTGGTTACATCATTCATGTTGAGATGGTACATTATGTGGGAACGATGAAGCAAGACGTGCACGTTAAAAGTGTCCATAGTAAAAACAAAAAGAACAATTAAAAGATAAAATAATTAGCTCGAAATGAGCCATGGCAGCTAAGAGACGACCAGGCACAACTGTCAGCGCCCGTTCACGAAAATGACGCATGGATCAGCCATCATTCACTCGACCATTTTGAAGGGAAATAAATGACCCGACGCACGCGCCACCATCATCGTGACATTTGAGTGAGCATGACATACATACTCTCAACCGCCAGGGCACATTCAAGTCAATAAAAGACTTAGATCGACGTATAACGGAATTAAAACATATTGCCAATAACTTAACCTAGATTTTCAGGATGTAAATGTGATTCCGCAACCGTTCTCCTACAACCGATTCATCATGAAACTTTTCTCTCTAACTCTTTTTATCCCTTGCCCTAAGATTGACGGCGTATTCTACGTAGATGAAAAGGTCTGTAGTAAAAAAAGTTATAGGTGTATAGTCGTGTTGGTGAAACATTCGGTAGCTGGAAAGGCCTGTCGTCGAAAGTGACGCAAATCATAAGTTATGTCGGCGTAATGTCCATAGGTGAAAGAGTCTGCCGGTGAAACGGAAATAAATTAATCCTCCTGTCGACGAAAAGTCCAATGATGAATCGGCCGTTGGAGAACGTTTGCGGAATCTGGTTTTTGTACCCCTGTTTATAAAGAGCTATTATTTAAATTATATCTATTATCAAATAGCACGTTACATTGTATAACTGTTTGCTGATATTTTGGTTCAATTACAATAGATGACATGCGATTAGATCAGAATCATTAGAAGCTATGACAATTTGCGAACAACACGCTTGAGTCACAGTTTTATTTTCGACTGGCACTGCTTTCAAATGTGACAATGAAAAACATTTAATGTTGCCCCATCATACAGCAATTAAGTGACAATGAAATACCTACAGGTCGATATTGCTGACTTTTATTAGGACAACATGATTTAACCCGAAGATAATTTCTGACTAGGATAAGAACAGAAAATTTCTCCAATTATTAGAATATACGCGCAGAATAAGCTTCTACCCATCGCCACGAGCACGGCATCGCAGCACAACAGAATTTTCAGTTAAATTCATCGCTTTAAATTCATCATTCGTGATTTTCGCGATCCTCTTGGATCGCGAAAATCACGAAGAGTTGACTCTTCCGGGGCTCGTCTGGCTTTATTGCCTCGACGCTGTACTGTTACAAATAGATAAATAAATAAGTTTATTTCATATCATTTTGGCTAACATTGCATATCGAGGAGTCCCCATTCAGGCATAGAAAATTCCTGTAGTTGGAAGCTCCGCTCTTCTCTTACACTTATAAATAAAAACAAAAACTAAACTTATAAATAGGAAAAAAAACAAAAAGAGGAAAAAAAAAGGAAAAGACGATCAATTTTGCGTGAGAGTAATGCGTGTCAGTGTGCGCGCGCGTGTGTGTCCGTGCGCGTGTGTGTGTGTGCACGCGCGTGAGTGCGAGCGCGCGCGTGTGTTTGTGCGCGCGTGTTTTTTATGTTAATTCTGGCTAGAAGTTGTATTTGTTGGGTATTACCTACACTATTCCCAACAATTGCCTTGCGGGACTTTTAGACCTGCTAATCCGTATCCGTATACATTACCCCCAAGTGTCATAGGCGACATTTAAAATGTTTGCGTGGGTTAATTTTCGTATATAACGGGGGCGAAGCCGCGAGCAATATCTAGTCTCCAATAAAAACACACACAGCACTGTCTCTAGCAACAAACTTATATTATACATAGCTATATAACTGTCTAGATTTGTTTACTATTTGTGTCTTCTAAACCTATGCTAAATCGTTTATCGTCAGATAACAACAAACTTCAACAAAGACTTGGATCGCGGGGAGTGCTTCGCGCTGCGTGACTTCAACCCCGGGGAGCAGATCTTCATCTTCTACGGCGCGCGACCCAATGCAGACCTATTCCTGCACAATGGGTAAATTGGTAAACGTTATCTATTTGTGTTTTGTGGCTTTTGTTCCTTATTGCTTATTCCCTATTACTCAGTAGTAACTGGGTTGTGGAGGTCAAATAGGCAGCCGCTCCATGTAAAATACTGATATTCAGCTGTATCCGGTTAGACTGGACACCGACCCCAACAGTTGGGAAAACGCTAGGCAGATGATGATTGTTTTTTCCCTATTACATGGGACTTAAATTTAAATGGCAAAATGTGGGTGTGCAATAAATAATTCACACACCTCTGCGCAACCCTTCGAGGATTACGGGCGTTATGTTATTGTTTACTTCGGCCCTTCATCATCATCATCAGCCTGTACTCGTCCACTGCTGGACATAGGCCTCTCCCATGAAACGCCACTAAGCACGATCCTCGCCACGATGACGATATCCTCTGCAAATCGTATGTGTGAGAGGTACTCGCCGCTTATATTAATGCCGCACCCCTTTCAGTCCAGCGTCTTGAATATATCCTCCAATGCATTTGTAAACAATTTGGGGGATATAACGTCCCCTTGTCTCACACCACGATGCAAGGGAATAGGTTTAGACTGCCGGTTCTGGACTTGGACGGCCATAGTAGCGGTGTTGTTAAGACCTCTTAACACTTAGATGTATCGCCTATCGACTTGGCATCGCTGCAAAGATTCCAGAACAGACCATCAAAGGGCTTTTCATAGTCCACAAACGCTAAGCACAGGGGCCGATTATACTCTTCTGTTTTCTGTATAATTTGCCGCACTGTATGGATGTGGTCTATGGTGCCGTATCCCGATCGAAACCCGACCTGTTCGGGAGGCTGGAACTCGTCGAGTCTTCGCGCGAGACGGTTTGTGATGACACTCGAAAACAACTTATAGACGTGGCTGAAGAGGGAAATGGGTCGTTAGTTTTTCAAAAGAGTTTTATGACCCTTTTAGAAAAACAACACGACAACACTCTTACTCCACGCCTCTGGAGTTCTCCCATCAAAAAGAACAGTATTGAAAATGCTCTGGAGGTCCTTCATTACAGGTTTACCACCAGATTTCAGGAGCTCAGTCGTAATACCGTCTTCTCCAGGGGCTTTTCCGTTTTTAAGCTCTTTGAGAGCCATCGCAATTTCGTCCAGGCTGACTTCTGGCAAGTCTTCCGTAAAGTGGCGTGTTAATATAGCTCTGAACTGCTTATTTTCGGGAACAAGTTGAGATGCATGCGTAGCGTACAGCTGACTATAGAAGCTTTCAATTTCCGAAAAAACCCCCGGCCCGGAAGAAACTACTACTCCACTTGTAGTGGTCAGCTTCGTCATATGACTTCTCCCAAGAGATTGGACAAACACTTTGGATCCCCGATTTGGCTCGATCGCTCGTTCTATTGAACGAGTGTTGAAGCATCGGAGATCGTGTCGTACAAGTTTGCCAATTCTCTTGTTTAGAGCATACCACTCTGACGAAATGGCTGGTGGGTGTTCACGTCGTTTCTCCATGAGCTTGAGCGTTTCTTCCGAAAACTTCGACTTCCTGTCCCTACGCCGCAATTCGCAAAATCTCACACCTTCCTCCCTGAGGATTCCGACCACATTCTCCAGGGCCTGGTCAATGTCAACGCTATTTGTGGTTTCCACGGCAGCGAATCGGTTCTCCAAATAAAATCGGAACTTTTCAGATCCCACTATAGTTTGGAGCAAGGTTGGTCGGAGCCTGGATTTCATCAAACACGTTCAAGCTTGAAATCGATATTCAGAGACCCTCGCACGAGTCTATGATCACTTCCAGCATTAAACCTATTGATCACTGAGACGTCTCTGAATATACGCTTCTTGTCCGTTATGATGAAATCGATCTCGTTTTTAGTCATAGTGTCGGGGCTCCGCCATGTCCACTTCCTTTGAATCTGTTTCTTGAAAAATGAATTCATCAATAATAGCCCCTCCCTTTCGAGGTTTATTATTATCGTAGTGAATATTCATCGTCATATTTTTGCGTTGAGTGAAAGCCATTATTTTGGTTTTGTCAATATTTATTTTGAGATTATTATTGTCGAGCCATTTTATTATTGAATTAATAGTATTAGTTATGTCATCATTATTATAATTTTGTTTATTTGTACAGTCAATGGTAATTGTACTGTCGTCAGCAAAAAGAGTCATGTGGTGTTTCGTCACTTTAGGCAAATCATTTATATGTAGTACTAGCTGTCCGGCGCAACTTCGTTTGCGTCACATTTTCCCCGATTTCGCAACATTTCTCATTGCTGCTCTACTCCTATTGGTCGTAGCGTGATGATATATAGCCTACAGCCTTCCTCGATAAATGAACTATCTAACACTGAAAGAATTTTTCAAATCGGACCAGTAGTTTCGGAGCCTATTCAATGCAAACAAACAAACAATCAAATCTTTCCTCTTTATAATATTCGTTTAGATAAAAAGAGGGGGGCCAAGCACGCTCCCCTATGGTACACCATATAAGTTTGATCTGTCACGTGACCTATAGACCCTTTCGTATTTTGTTTTCGGATCTACCTGTGAAAATCAATCAATCGCAGTAGATTCACACCGGTATCGCTGCTGCCCGACACCGATAGGACCGATATGTGATAGGTCCCAGAAGTCTCTTTGTCGCCTTTTACGACACCCGCGAGAAGAATTGCGGGAGTGCTATTCTTAAGCCGCCAAGCCACTGCTTCGCCCCTTAATCTTAACGAAAGATTTGATAATCGTTATAGAATCCGACCTTTTATTTATTTCTTTATTTTGATGGTAGGAAATACATTTTATATCCATCAAAGCTTTCATTAATTGATAGCATTAATGAAAGCTTTTGTGTTGCTCAGTACTAACTGTTTTGTGGAGGTCAGATAGGCAGTCCCTTTTTGTAAAATACTGGTACTCAGCTGCATCCCGTTAGACTGGACGCAAACCCTAACATAGTTGGGAATAGATAAGGCCGATGATGATTCATCAATGCCATTTAAATTTTACACTACGTAGAGCAAAGTTGCACTGATGGCTCTGAACTTTCGACTTACATCTGTGGCAAATGAGGGTTCATTTGCCACAGTTGGTAATTGGGCTGCATCCACCATCTTTATACCTACATGTATGTTCATATCCATAAAAATAATTTTCCTGAGCGTTCAATTATAGTCCATATAACCTTCCTAAGACGATCATCCACCAAAACATGAAATTGAACCATTTAAAAAAACTAAACCAATATTTATATAGCTGTATAACACGATGACGATGTAGGTGTGTTAAATGCCTTCGTAATGAAATAGTACCAAATCTGCATGCAACGCTATCCGATGTTCCTGATTCATAACTCTTGCGCAACTTATTACGGCTTGTGTGCGTTATATCACATTGCTACCGTACTGCTCTTTATGGGTGACTTGCACTTAGGATTCAATTGACATATCTGGCTCTCGTAATTGATTGAGGTTCTGTTTGGCTTGAACTTCATTTGTATTATTGTATGTATCGCTACTTGTGTGGTTCCATACTTTTTCTCATATCATCCCTACGTGGCGCACGACGCACGGCGACCAATCAAGCTGTATAGCTAAACTGGTGGCCTGTGGAAATGGTTTAGTATAAAACCAGTTTTTGCGGATCTCTCATTGTATTGGACATTTATACAAAGCGTGGCCATGTTATACTAGAAATCTATAGCTTAATGTGTCGCCGTATTTACCTAGTTACGAAAGATAACATCGAGAAGAAACCGGCATGTCCTAGAACCAAAATGTCGAAGACATGTGACATCGACCAACCCGCACTCAGCCTGCGTGGTGGATTATGGCCCACCTTGTCTCACAGAAACCTGTACCCCAGCGGGAAAAATCTGAATGTAATCTAGCTTCACTGTCTATTTAAGACAAACTTTCAGAACGGGCATTTTCGATTGAATTTCCAGGCCACGACCCTACAGCACGCGTAGCATGACCACTTTGGAAACGAGTTATGTCGACGGAAGAATCGACATAATGACAGATTGTCATTGTCTGTCTGTCATTTTGCTGATTCTTCCACAATGCAGGCATACGTAGCAAATACTTGTAGTTTGCAAACAGATCTAAAAAAAAATGCAGTTTTCAACGCAGAACAGTTTAGTTCTACCGTTTAATTTTCCTTGCATGTCATGAAACAACAGATATTACCACTCATCATCCGCCTAATATTTTCCACTGTCCACACCTAATACCATATCATATACATTCCAGTTTCGTCTACTCCAAGAACCAGCACGACAGTCTATCTCTTTCGCTAGGCGTCAGTTCAAGCGACCCTCTCCGTGAAACCAAGCTGTCACTACTGACGAAGTTAGGACTGGCAGGCGTCGCCCACTTCAGTCTGTACCAAGGAGACAACCCTATCAGCGCCGAGCTACTTGCCTTTATTAGGATATTTAATATGAATCAAGGTGAGTCGAATTACAACCCTATTGTTATTTTTTTAAGTTTCAATTTCGAAGACGACCGCAGCGACGAAGTCGCTCCATCGCACGTAAAATATAGTCCACGAAAACACCGTGTGAACGATCGCTAATTCTCTAAACATAACTTCAGAGTTCAGAATTCGAACGATGTCGAAAAGTTTATTCGAATGATACATAAGGCTTTCTGTCTTGTGTGGTCTAGTGGAACTTCAATTGGGGTGGGTAAATTTCAAAGTGAAGTTTAAAGGATCGCTTACAAATAACATTTAGCCTAATGATGCGTACACACGGTGCAAGTAACATTGTGTGGAACTACTGTGAAAATATGTGTGCCTTGCTAGTGCCTGATGTATGTGTAAACTTAGTCTTTGACTGCTCATGTTACGAGCACCTTGTATGAGGCCAAAATCTGTAAACGTCACTAGTACGTGCTTTGTTTAAGACATATGTCAATCTTGCAATAGTATTTGAACAATTCGGCTCGATTTCGTAGTGCGGCAGTAACAGGAGCAACATAGCTATAGTCAAATTACGTTCTATGAAACGTGTATAGATCTCAACTTAAGTGTTGTAAGCATTGAGAGCCTAAGATATAAGATCTTAGGCTTTACTTAACGACATGATTAATATCCTTTGATTTCGATTATAAAAAAGCATCTTACAAGAAGGCCTTTGTGCGAAAAATCTCTCACTACGCCTTCCACTATTTACATGGCGCTGATGAAAAAATATTTGATATTAATTACATGGGAAACTTACTTTTTTATTAACTCCATGGAGAAAACCTAGATAGATACGTGCATAATGCTGATGTTTAGCTTGAAATATTATATGTTACGTATGCAACTTGGAAGATACACCGACGCTAAAACGGTGTTCTGTATGGTGTCGGACGTAAAGAATAGCACCATCCCATATGTTCCCGTGGGTGTCGTAAGAGGCGACAAAGGGATTTGTCAGAGAATGGGCAGCAGCGTTCTTTGTGCTTTTGTGACAACCGTACTGCGATCGCCAACCCGCCTGCCAAGCGTGGCGATTATGGGAAAACCCCCCTTATGTCAATGTGGCGTTGGGGGAGGCCTATGTCCAGCAGAGGACGTCTTTCGGCTGAAATGATGATGATGATGATGCAAACGGTTACTACGTATTCCGTCACATCATTCTACATTCAGCACTAGAAAATTTTCAACGATAATTTAAAAACAAAAACTTATGTTCCATACATTTTGACCGTGACCCGACCAGAGGAGCACGTGGCTAAATAATTACAGCCGCTTGGGTCGATCTTCAAGTTAAACAGCGCTTGCCTAGGCTGGTCTGTGGATGGGTCACCACCCATTACATACAGAGTTTTCTCTGTGCCTCGGAAAGCACGTTAAGCCATTGGTCCCGGTTGCCATTTATAGATCTTTGGCAGTCGTTACAGGTAGTCAGTGGCCCGAAAGTTTGAAAATCAGTCTTACCAATCATCAAATCCAATGGGGTATCTTATTACCCAGTAACCTAACTGGGTTGTGGAGGTCAGATCGCTCCATATAAAATACTGGTATTCAGCTAAATCCGGTAAGAGTGGAAAATAGTTGAGAAAAAGGTAGGCAGATGATTATATACGTTAATAGAATCTGCTTATGAATGTGCATTATGCTAATGCTTGCAGCATAATAACTTTAAAGAAAGCTTAAATAGAGATAC
Source organism: Cerastis rubricosa (assembly GCA_949152445.1). Lineage (NCBI taxonomy): Eukaryota > Metazoa > Arthropoda > Insecta > Lepidoptera > Noctuidae > Cerastis > Cerastis rubricosa. Next base: position 12,544,313 of record OX424539.1, read on the forward strand.
CATAATAAGCCAACGTTTGTGTAGGTACCGACTTTAAAGTGTCACCATTAAATAATTATTTGAAGGCATAACCAAGACGCGTCGCCTGCTCTGATACATGTTTATGAATGACTTGATTGATAAAATTAACAAAACAAATGTCGACTTTTCAATAGATGATGTTGTTGTAAACAATCGGTCCTGCTGAGGCCAGCAATCTGTTATCATTTTCCTGACCTCATCCCGGTATACTTCTGAATCGGCGGTGTTATATTAAATTCTCTCCCAGTCAATAATGACGTCGTAATGGGTATGTGAAATAAAATATTGGATTGGACATTGGATTTCTCTTGTATTGTGGGTGCGTTTACAAACATTTAATCTGACATACAGACACAGCCAGACCCGGAACAACTATCTGTAGGCCATACAAATATTTGTTCCGTGCGGGGATCAAACCCGCGATACGCAGCGCAGCAGCTCAACCATTGCGCCAACCGTGTTTGCATTCTGTGAGTGAAGTATACGCAGTAGACCTAACACGCCCAGCTGTTGGGGTTTCCGCGTTTCTACAGCGCATCGTTAATTTTCGCGGAAGATCGCGTTGATGATTTCTAAGCCAAACTCTTTCATTTCAGAGGAACTAACAAAGTGGTCAAGTCAGGGCCTGCCCGGTGACCTAGTATCCTCAGATCAGTCTAGCGCCGAAGCAGTTGGCGCTGACATCGATATACGAGCTTACACCTACTTGCTGACTCGTTGCAAGCTCATCGCTGCTTCTTACAAGGAAATCACCGACGGGGAAGATGATTCACTGCATAGGTATGTAGTTTTTGTCTGTTTATAGGGAACTGATTGACAGCATCTTTTTTGAAAAAAAAAACTGTCTTGCACGGAACAAAATAAGATGAAGTTTACAGTGAAACAAAATTATATAAAAAATAAACTAAATTGGGCCTGGACGAGCCCATAAAGCGGGTATCAAAAGTACAGTACAGTCTAAAGTACAGTTATTTTATAGTTTTCTCAAGTCCATGCTATAATTTTGCTTCACAATCATGTTTAGTATAAGATTTTTAAAGCCATTGTGATAGTACTGCAAACGTAATCTGAGTGACTGAGTTTGCAGTCACTCATTCAATTCATCGCAATTAATTCAATTTGGAGAGTCAATGAGAAACTAACACAATACACCATGTGTAAACACCATTTAGTCACCAAAAACATATTTTATCACAGTTCAAAAAGTTTATAATAAAAAACTTTATATATTAAATAATCCAGTTAATAATTTACTAAACGTGTAAGCCAATCATGAACTGGATTTCTAAGGGTTATTAAACCTTCTGCTTCGGCCGCAGGTTGTAACGATAGCCGATTAATCGGATTCGACTTCAACAAGAAATCGAGTTTCGGCACAGAATATAACAAAAAATATAACATAAATAATATATTTTAAATATAAATACAAGGACTTTCGGTCGGACACCAAAAAACAAAAAAAACAAGAATTCAGAAGTAATTATAAACATTGTTTTAGGAAAAATGTGAAGCTGCTGAAAAAATGCGAAGTACAAATACTACAAGGTGCCATGAAGTATTTAGAAGAAACTCTACGTAAACTTCCCGCCGCTGATCAAAAGTCTAAATAAATCTTATGCAATCCGGTGAAAATATCCATAGATTGGTTTATCATTTCACAACAGATAATGTAATTGATGATTAGCATTTTCAAAGGATATTTTTCTTAAGATGTAAAAAATATGAATTATTATGTAAAAAATCTTATGAACAAATCATGACAGTATTGGTATATTATGACCTTGTCGATATAATATTTACTAAGTTTAATTTACTTAAATATTTTTAAAACGTACCTACAACGAATTTCATTTGCTGGGATTTATTGTTATTGTTTGTGTTTATTATTGTTTTTTAGTTGTAATCTTGTACTTACGATTTGTGTGCAATTCTTATTATTTAATATACTTAATTTGTGTTCTTAAACAATTCTTTTATTTTCTACTAAGACAAACTTTATGAAACTTTTCCAAGTTTCATAATGTTTGTCTCAAAATATTCTGGGTTCTGGCCATATTCATAGTGTTTAAATAGTCACGACTTGTCCCATCAATATAGGGAGTTGCTTTATGTTTCGAATATAAAAACCGGCGAAGTGCGAGTCGGACTCGCGCACGAAGGGTTCCGTAGCATTATTTATAAACAAAACGAGCAAAAAAAACACTTTTTTGTATGGGAGCCTCCTTAAATATTTATTTTATTCTGTTTTTAGTACAACAAATACATAATCTGTAGAAATTTCAACTGGCTAACTATCGCGGTTCATGAGATACAGCCTGGTGGCAGACGGACGGACGGACAGCTAAGTCTCAGTAATAGGGTCCCGTTTGACCCTTTGGATACGGAACCCTAAAAATGGTGAATTGTCCACACTGGTTATACATAGTATAAGACGTGCACGGCGCCTATATGTTAACAGTTAGCAAGCATTATTCTAACAAGATTGCTTATAGACTCAGGCTATTTCTAAATGCTGATTATAAACTAGAAATCAATACAAATATTCAGATCATTGCCAAAAAAACTGCGTCCCCTCTTGTAAATAGTTCGCATCATAACTTTCAATATGTGAATTAACAATAGCAAAATGTGACGTCAAACAGCCATTATGAACAGCCATATGTGACGCCATTCCATACGATCACTATTTTTTCTAAACATCGATATATATTTAGGTGAGACAAACGCGTGAACGTGCTTTCCTAATCACGAATGAGTCTCGGTATGTTTGCGAAAAACTGAAAACTGATATTAAAACACCTTTTTGAGGTTCAGAGCAGCAGAATTTCGTAGGTAGGTTACATTATTATTCTTGAAGAATGTTATTTGAAGGTATTACATTAATCTTTTAACAAGCATTTCCAGGGGGTAAAAAGGTACAAGGGGAGAAATGAAAAAAACATTATATTTGACCAATAACGCTTAGTTTCTGAGATAGGTATTAGCGAAAATTACAAAAAATGGAACGAATGAGTGGAACCCCTATCTTCAGGAGACCGATAACGGTTAGTTGTGATAAAGCATAGAAATAATGATAAATTGTGAGGAGGAAGGAGTTCGGGAGTTCCAATAAATCACAATCTTCGATTTATAAAATTATTTATTTTTTCCATTTAAAATATTCATATATTAATTATATAAATATATTATTCGCAGATACATTTAAGTCGACGTACAAATAATAGGAAGAAGTAGATATAATTTAAAATATTTTACTAAACCATTTTTAATAAATCCTATACTAATATTTACAAATAAGAAATAAGTTATTCTTCAAATAAATTAATGAATGTAAAATATTACAATTGTGTTGTAAAAAACATTATTTTGATATGGTTAATTCTCGATAACATTTAAGTCCTTAAAAACCTGTATTTATCAATATCACACTTTAGAAATATTGAATTGACCCATGGTAGCCGATTATCATCAGATTTATATGTAATCCCTCGAAAGAGCAGATATATCAAGACGAAAATTTGCAAGTTGGCAATACTGAATACAATATACTTTAAAACATTAAAAAATAAGCATCGTTGTATTACAAATTAATTTATCATGTAGTTATTAACTCTATTTAATACTTATTTTATCACAACTTTGAGAACTGCATACATAAATAGTGCCAGACAAACGGAGGAGGTATATTTTAAATATAAAAAATATAGATCCTCGCAATTTGTCCCAAGTATTATAACGAGCATAAATTAATTAAATAACTACTTACTTTAATTTATACATCTAAAAAATCGTAATGAAAATCTTATTTAACTTGGATACAAACGGCTTAACAAGCGTTAAAAAGGCACCATCTACAAACCTTCGTTTTGGTAAGAGTAACGAGACCCTAAGCATAATTTACTCAAATGAAATTCAACTCTATGCAATGGTTCGTAAGCTTCTAAATATGGAGAATTTTCCACTCACACTCTACTTATATTATCGGATAACACAGAAAAACTAAAACGAAGTCAAGTCAATCAGTCGACATGGTCCGTTGTTTGTTTCTGTGGAACGGTAGTCTTAGTTCCTCAGTATGCTTACACTACGGCAAGTCAAGAAGCTCCATTGATACCTATACGCAAACCCCTGTGCTACTAGCATCAAACTAACATTTACTTCTAGCTATGACCATTGGTATCTTAATGATCAACACTACCTTTAAAAAGTCTCAACAGTCATGTCTTGTCACTCGGCAACTAACAAATAGAGAAGTAACTTAGAATATTTTAGAACCTATTTGATCCGTCCTTTATGAGGGACGTACGCATGGAGGGGTGTCCTTGATTCTCTGCGTCGGAAGCCCCTTGCGGCAGCTAAGATACCACCACATAGCGCGGCGATCATCACTCCGCATGATACCATGATGGCGGATAGTGCTGATGTCTTCATACAGGTTTGGCCTTCTGGAGGAACTAGAAATGGAAAAGCATATTGTCAGCAATTACGTACGTATTGTTTCACTGAATAAACAAAAATAATTTCGAAAGAATAAACTAATAAATGAGACCAAGAAGTTTTTACTAGTTATTACAATAAATTGTTTTAACATCAGTTGCTCCAATAGCTTAGGACACTATTCACACATCAGCAGTGACTTTCGAATTGAGTATGGTTGGTCCAGATACAAGACACGTGCAACGTGCAAGTGCGGGAAAGGAACACCAGAGTGGTTTTAAGTCAGTTAGAGCCTGACAGACCAGCAGGCTTTTACACCCCGAAATAAAGAAACATAATTTAAGGTTGGTCGAGTTGAAGAACAAACTCACATTTGCAGAGTGATCCAACGATGGTGGATCTTAGTCTTGTTTCTAAAGAACTGTCAAACGGGTCCAAGCTTGGCTAACTCGCGATAGAACATGTCTTCATGTTTCGCCAGTGGCGTGTAGGTAAGTATTACAAGGGTACTCACCACCAGTGCTGGCAGCAAGCTCAGAATCCTCCTCTCCCTCCTGTAGGACCCTGAGTGACTGGAATAGCGATATGTTCTCAGATAGTCGCGGCGCTACACTCGAGGCTGGGTCCAAGCCCGGCTTACTCTCGATCGAACGTCGCTTCACGCTCTTCATGTTTCGCCAGTGGCATGGTTGAGACTGCAATTCGGAAAAGAATAAGTTAAATAATTTGGACCAAGTAGTAAAGGTATCAAAGGGTATTTTAAGGTATTCCTGAATAGAAATATTGTTTTTTTTTTTTTAAATCCAATTTTCTAATCAAAATCTGGCCCGAGACTTCTTTAGGCATTTTTCGTTACCTATTCCTAATAGTTTCGAACATGGCCATCCACGCCCACTTGAAAAACTCACCCTGATAATGTACATTGCGGATAGGCTGCGGACACAGGACACTGACAGATAAAATAAAAAAATTAAATTTTAAATTCAGTACATTATCTGTTACAGTCCGTTGTCCGGAGCCGCAAATTGTCTGTACTGGTTTGACAAATCTTTTAGACAATCGGTTATGAACACCACCATCCTATGATCTTGTCATCTACCTACTCACCGGACATCTCCCATGGCACATCCTAACGTCGCACTCGATGTACAGCGCGGGCGAGCCGGTGAACCGGAACGTCTTCATATACGCGTACACCTGAGTCTCGAACACGCCCGACTCCGACCACGAGCCGCGGAATCGGGAGATTAGCTTGTCGTCTACTGGGCAACTGGAAAATGATAATGAGTCGAATTCAGCAATAGTTCCCGAGACATAGGTAAGTAGTATTACAGCTTTTTCTCTGCAATGCTTACTTACTCATTCCAGCGGGTAGGTAAGCATCTGCCAGGCAGCTGATAATCTACGAGGTAACTACCACTTACCGTTAGTGAGTCTCGTGCAACCACCATCACAAAACGTAGACCAGGTACCTGGGTCGCTTTTAAGTGAAATTCGATTTGAATGGAATAATTGTTAGCCAAAACCAATCTGGGACAAACTTTTTAAACTTCCTGCTTCTTCTTCGTCGTAACGATGATTCCCATAGTTTTTGGCCACAACTCAACAATATCGACGAACTGATATTTTCCACTCTTCTTCTTAGTTTTAACGACAAGCGATGTTTAACTTATCGTCATACGTATGTTAGCCGATCTAAGCAGATGAAGAACTTACCCATATTCATCAATAAGTTGTATTCTCTTCGTGGCTCCGTTATGGGCAAAGCAGTCGTTCACGACGATGTCGAATCCATCTGGAAACAATAAATTCACGTTGGATTAACACCAGATGCACTACCATGGTAAGATAAAGATCTGTCTTTACGTAAAACTATACGCCATTAGGTTGAAAGTATGTTTTCATACTGTGGCATAATCAACCGCAAGCCCGTGACAACAATTTTTTTGTATTCAAACACTGACACATACACACAAATAAATTATTCATTTGATTTTTCAGTGCCTCTTCTTTCGCAACACTTGGGCGGTCTTCGTACCTACAAAGTTGACTTAGGTATGTACTACGTGGGCCCAACTAATGAAAATATTGTTATGTAAGTAATAAAAATATTCTGACATACATAACCCCACGTCATTGCTCCCATACCGTTCCATATAATAAAATTTACCAAAAACGCAAGATCTTGATTATTAAAAATTGATTGAAATATTTCTGGAGCCGCATTGCGCGCTGACATGCGATCTTTAACAGTCCAACCGTTACGATACTCGCCCTTCGATTTACGGTATTTAATTGTTATTGTTAAATTTAGTTCAGTTGTACTACGGTAAAAATAACTGCCGCATAATAGGTACATTGTGACAAAAACCGGTCGACATTCCTGTAAAGTTAACTTTTAATTCAATTATTGTTAACTGCATCGATACTCCGTGTTATAGAAGCGTTCTAGTCTAACTGGTCGATTTACTGGATTATACGTGACCATAAAGATTTCTGAGTTTTGCTGATAGTCGAATTTATAGAAAATTTCACATTTCGTATGCACAAGTTTCATTTTGTGCTACTACGTTTGTGTTTTTATTTTATTTCTTTGTGTGGTGACATTCACGACCACAATGTGTATCGGCGTTTTATTCGGTTATGTTCAATATCGACATAAACAGCAACCAACATTAGGAGAAACAAAAACTATACGTGAAATGGACATCGACACGACATCTATTACCATTAATTCAGCACTTGAAACTAGTCATAATACTGGTGTGTTTGGAATCATTTACTGGTTCATGGTTTCAGTAGGTCCGTTTTGTGGTGTAACGCGAATGGATAAAATAAAGAATGAGTACATAAGAAGAAGTCTGAAAGTGGCGTAGTCCGGGACTTTTAGATTTGAACCTTGCATTCAATATAAACAGCGATTTTTCTTGAATCGTGTACTTGGCCTTAGCTCCCCAAATAATAATAAAAATTAAACATTTTCCAAGACCCGATCAAGGTGAAAAAGACGAAAACTCGTTTTTGTGAATAAAAATACGAGTATGGGCAAAATAGTTAAATAAATTTAGTCACTTTAACTGGTGAAACTAGTATATTTTTTCCAGAATTAAACATTTTCGTCCACAGAAATTACGATAAAATAACATTTACGAAATTTTTGTTTGTATTTGTACTTCAAGCAAAATATAAACAGCGGTTTTTTACATAAAATAACTTAAATAAATATATTAGCCCGCTATTGAGAGCGTTTACGCCTTACGGCATTTCATACAAACTTTCAAGTCCTTATTTTCCGAAATGTCTGAACCGATTTTAATGTAACTTCATATGCATATGCAGGATACATAGGCCTAAAAAGTTACTATAAAACATTTTGTAGAAAAGAGGTGATTCCTGAGATGACAAATAATAGAGAAGTCATCATCATCATTACAGCCCAAAAGACGTCCACTGCTGGACATAGGCCTCCCCCAAGTGTCGCCACATTGACTTTTTGGGGGGTTTTGCCATAATCGCCACGCTTGGCAGGGGGTTTGGCGATCGCAGTACGGTTGCCACAAAAGCACAGAGAACGCTGCTGCCCATTCTCTGACAAGTCCCTTAGTCGCCTCTTACGACACCCACGGGAAGATATGGGATGGTGCTATTCTTTACGTCCGGCACTATACAGAGCATAGAGAAGTATGGAAGAAGAATACATGCTGCGCCGACACCAAGTAAATTGGGATAAGGGCAGAAGAATGATGATGATGATAGTAACAGTTTGTCCCTTACTTACACCGTGTATACCAAGTTTTTTTTTATGCTACAAGCCCACCACAATATTCCCAAACCACTGTAACTCCTTTAAACCAGAAATAACAGTGACGACCACCAGAAAAGCAGAAAGAAAGAAATAATTTAACTGTCTTGGATCCCGGAATGAAATGAATCAGAAAAGAATAGCGGCGGAGTACAAAACACCTTTTAAAGTTCTTACCATAAGCACTCCTCATATAGATGAGCAAAGTGAGTGGATCTCCGACACGCACCGGGCCCGACACGCGCGCTCCGTTCGCTCCGTAACCTGACCGAATCTCCATGTAGCACTCAGGTGGTTGCAGCGTAAACACGACCGGGTTTCCTGTCGCCACCCTGGAGAACAATGTTATTTGGGATGTGATATTTGTAAAACACTTTTAGGTACGGTCAAACTGAGCTGACTGGTCCCCGCACCGAACTGCGGACAAGGAACTGCCACAGATAATGTACTGAAATATCTGACAAAGTCTGGTCTCCACAGACAGTCCGCAGTCTAGTCTACTCGGTTTGACCACACCTGTCTACGTTAAAAATAAACTATGTGTTTTCAAATTAGACGATGTTGGTGTTTTCTGTCTGACAACTCTAGGAAGAAACACCGAAAAAAACTCAGAGGTCATCTGCAATGGTTAAGGGTAGGTTTTAAAAATTCAGACATAATTATTGATCGAGTCATATGAAGACCATGGGAAGTCTAAGATGTATGTAGAGGAAAGAGTCACTCAGATTTGTGTGGACCTATCCAGATTATTAAAAGTATAGAAGAGTGCTGCATCTGGCAAGGTGGACGAGAAAAGGTCCCATGGCCGCAGCCCAATGCGTTGGTCTGACCAGATCCGCACCGCCCTTGACTCCACGGTCCACAACGCCCTTCACACTGCCAGGGACAGAAACAGTTGGAGAAAGATCGTCCCAGAGAAGGTGATACTCAAGGGAGGTCACGACCCTCAGCATTGAGGAATACGACGGAAAGAGGAGGCATCAGTCTGATTATTGAGCATAAATTACATGTAATTATTATTATTTCGAAGTAGAACATAGGTGCTCACAATTTTAATTCTAAAGAAAATTTTTCCATGTTCAATAAAATCGCTGAAAACAAATCTGAATCAGCTGTAGGTAAATCCCCCAAAAAAAAATCTGAATCAGTTGTGTTAACTTCAACTGTGCTCTGATTCCTCATAGATATTTCGGGTCTTCCAAAGACTCGGTCTATCAAGTAATCCGGTTTCCCGATTCCATGCAGTTATGGTTATGATAATGCATTTATCACCAGTCGTCACAGATGATCGCTTCCCGATCTATGTCAACAAGATCATGCGTGCGCGACGCTTCGACGGCAAATCTGATCTGCCATGGTTCGCAAACATTTTGCGGTTTTCAATAAAAATAAATGTTTGAATTTTCACTTTTTAGTTATGAACAGAACTGAAAACAAAATTCTAAGAATACCTCATGCGGTTTATCGATTTAAAGTAGATCATAGCTTAGAATAAACCACAGCTGTGCCAAATCTTAACTCAATTATTTTGGCGATATTCTGAGCCACTTAGACGTCGAAGGGATATTGCACATCAAACGATTTTACGGGTGGATGGGCAATTAGGCATTCGCATCCACATGTCTTTCTACTTGAGTTGAAATTTAACATTAATAAAATCTTAATAATCAAAACGATTAACTCTATGTATAATTTAACTTTATTTTTATTTGTCTTGATTGAGATTGAAGCTGAAATTAAAGGATCTTCAAGAGCTTCTTTATCAACCGCCCCGTCAACATCGGGTAAGAAGAGTAGTCATAGGTCTATTAAGCAGTGATAGCCTAGTGGTGTGACCGTCGGTCTCTAGTTCGAACCCAAGACACGCCTCTGATTTTTCGGATTCTAGTGCGTACCTATTGTATAATTATCACTTGCTTCGGTGAAGGAAACCAGCATGCTTGAGAGATATTTCTCGACGGCATGTAAAGCCAAGTCACTAACCACGCGATAAATAAGAATATAGGTTTGTGAAAGAACAAAAAGAAAGGAACTTACTCTACGTCCAAAAAAGGGAACGTGACAGTCTTCCAGAAGTCGTATCCGTACTCGCAGGTGACCTTGAAGTGCTCATCCAGCTCCTCCTCGATCAGCGAGTTGTACTGAACCGTGATCGTGTTCCACATCAGGTTCTTCTGTCACACAAAAATACATTTTAAAAATAAAATATATGATGAAGTTACCAGTTTGAAGGGAAGTAAAAAAGTGATGACTATATATTTATTCTTGGATTTCATAGTCTATGTCGCAAATAATCTCATCAATTTGTTCATAGATTTTCCTTTAATATATGTAAGCTACCTGATGAGAACAAAGCAGAACATGTGGGCGTATATAGGTCCTAGGTCAAAAAAATATCGATACTTGAATGGATTTTGATACACCTCTTTGCAAATGCCTACGCGTGCTACGCAGTACGTATTGTTTACATTCAGACCTGACAATCGTGCGAATACTTATCTATGATTTAAATACCACAAGTTGGCCGGTCTACGTAGTTCTAAGATGATATCATAATAATGAAAGTCATGAAGTTAAGTGCGTGCTCTGTTTATTCCATTCCGCAACATGTAGGTACTTCCTAAGTGACTAGGTGGTTCATACAACCATTTTTGTTTCTCTAACAATATCATGCCAATTGAGATTACATCAGTCTTCCAAATATGGTGGTTAATGGAGCAGGTATTCTACGAAGACTGCTCTTAGCTGGCTTATTATATATATTTTATTTTTATAAAACGTTGCCCCACACTAGGAATTTCTCCTATATCGTGGGTGCGTTTACAAACATTTAAACTAACATATACAAACAGCCAGACCCGGAACAACTATCTGTAGGCCATACAAATATTTGTTCCGTCCGGAGATTGAACCTGCGACACGCAGCGCAGCAGTCGATCGCTCAACCACTGCGCCAACCGTGCCGTCATATTCAGTTGGTATCATTATTCTACGCTTGCCAGCTTTCGTCTTGCACTTAAAGTGATAATAAGTATTTTGCCCTATCGCGTCATTGCTCGGACAATGACAACGACAGGCAGGGTTTATAAAAAAGATATATACGTTGACAAAGTACAAAAAATGCTTGTAGAAGGCAGATAGGCAGTAGCTCTATGTAAAATACTGGTATTCAGCTACATCCAGTTAGACTGAAAGTCGATCCCAACATAGTAAGAAAAAGGCTAGGCAGATGATGGGGTATGACTAAAGAAACAAAGACAAATTTACTTATGTCTTAGTCCCGAGAGATACTCACAGTGGGATGTTTCCTGCTGTCATCGTGCTGGCCATTCCTGCCCAGTGTGCCGCATCTGTTGAGCTGGATGTAGAACTCGTAATAGTCTCGTCCTGTGCCGTTTATGTACATGCAGTCTGGATCGTATGAGTAGCCTACAATGGAAATAACGCGTTTGTAAGATGGGCCGCCAATGACTTTGGCCGAATAGCCGACTTTAATAACTGACCAGTTGGAAAATGGCCGATAGCCGACTGCAACTCACCACGATTCTGGAATTCAGAATCGCTTAGAATTCAGTTATCTTAAAAAAGATCGGTTGTACGAATGCAAAAAATAAATACTGTCCCAGAATTCTAATTCGCTAGTTGATTAGCCCCTAAATGTATTTAACATAGATTGCAGTGATCTTTTGAGCTCATTATAGATAAGAATTCCAATTCGGACTCCCTGGCATAATACATATGACTTATTCTACGTTCCTGGCTCAAAAACCAACCTAGGTCATTAAGCCGCTGTGCCGAGACTTTGTAGGCAATATAACGCCATGTCTAAAACAACCAAATTTGACATCTGTGAATCTCTTCTAAAGTATAAAAAATGTCTTATAGATTTATTTAATTGTTAATTTCTCATTTATCTTATTATTCTTCATTTATTTAATATTATCTGATGTGTTCATTTTAATTATTTTAAACATTTTCAATATATTTTAATAATATTGTAAATTTTGTTAGCTTAGATGTAAATTCTAAGCACGCTGTGGTCTCCTGTAAGTGAAGGAGTACACCTGCGCGATACTTTTGTCATCCATAATTTATTTCGCATGTTCTGTGTACATTCTTTGTTGGAGATCCTAAATAAATAAAGATATTAGTAGGTTTTCTGCTAAAGCAATTCTGTTTTGATTATTTTGCCAATAAAAGCAGATACATTTGGCAAATATAAACTGCTTAAATTGTAGCACCAAATAATTAGGCATAGCCTTCTTTGCAGAAACAAGAAACCTTTGTAGGTTGTAACAAATAAAATAAAATGTAATAACCCACTGCGTTGACCTAGCTACCGCAATAAAACGTTTTAAAGAAAGTGCTTAGAAACCGAAACCGCATTCAAGTGGCTCCTAAATGCAGATAATATCCAGGTAAAAGGGTGACATAGTTCACCGAAACTGTGTCAATAGTACTTAATTACTTTTTAACTGTCATTTACTGAGTGTTGAAGTAATTAACAACACTATTGCATACTTAAGTTGCTAAAATTAAAGTTCTCGACAGTTTTACTCGTTTTTATTTGTCTTTGGTATTTAGGTACCCTAATTTAATATTTTTGTTACACAATGTAATCAGGGTACCTACATACATAACCTAGCATAGGCCTCGGCAATTCCACGCTACTTAACTCGATTCTTGGCAACACTCATCCAGTTGCTACTAGCCACCCTGCGGGAATCATCGCTCCACCTAACCAGAGGGTGTTCCACCTTACGCTTGCCGATTCGCGGTCACGCTCCACTCAAGAACACAATCATCTACCCCAACGGTCATCCGTCATCGTTTCTACGGCTAATATGGCAGGCCCATGGCCACTTCAGCTTACAGTCTGTAAATGTAGTCACTTACAGACTGTAAGTTGAAGTGGTCCAAACCATCTCCAAGCACACATACATACCAAGACCAAATAAAAAAACGATATTATTTTAAAAGCTGTTCCAAATTCGAAAACTTTTTTCTTCTAAATTGGCTTACAAAATTCTAACCAGTCACATATAATAACAAAAAAGTAAACTAGGTACTTAAAAGCTTTCAAAAGGTAATAATTTCAAGTTCCTTCAAGCGGCTAACGGTAGTGTGAATCAGCTAAGCGACTGTCCCACGAATCATAAACAATGCATCTTAGAGGGAAAATAGTATAATCTTATAGTACTGTACAATTTAATATCTAGTAATCTTGTTATAGAACATGGTATGAGTTTATGGTTAGTGTTTTTCCGTGACTTTGTGAAACACTTCGGTTTTATTGAGTCCGATCAATCTCATAATTTAGTTCTATTGTGAATGATTATGTTGAAGACAAGTAATTAAATATGATTACGAAAGAATCTTAACAAAATTGTTTGTAAAAACTACTTTAATAGATATGGAGACCAACAAGTTAGTTTAGATTAAAATATAATAAGGTTAATTGCATCATAACAAAACCGTTCGTTTGGAAAAAGAAAGCGATACAAAAGACGATTTTAAATCAGCCTTAAATTTCCCGCATCAAAATCTAGAATTCTATTCGTAAGCTTACCTACCTAGTGACAGATCATCTAAAGATTAATAAAACAATATAATAAAATGATATCATCTCATACACTTTATGAGAACATTTCATTCCAGTGATGCTCTGCACTTGATTAAACGATAACCACGTCGCGAAATGATCAAATCTCACATCCAACGCACATGCCCTTTGACAATTGCGATAAGAAATGTGGAACAAACACAGAATAGCAAACGAATAGAGTGCTAATGTGGGAACGAACGTGCGAAATCTGCAAACACAGTAACTTTTCAGGTAGGTACAGGCATTTAATTTCTATAAAAAGTTATTTTAATTATTTAATTAATTTGGAACTCTTTTCATGCGTGAGGTATCTAAACTAATATAATAAAGAGGAAAGATTTGATTGTTTGTTTTTTCGTTTGTTTGCATTGTATAGGCTCCGAAACCACTGGTCCGATTTGAAAAATTCTTTCAGTGTTCGATAGCCCATTTATCGAGAAAGGCTATAGGCTATATAACATCACGCTACGACCAATGGGAGTGGAGCTGCAATGAAAATGTTGCGAAAACGGGGAAAATGTGACGCAAACGAAGTTGCGCCGGACAGCTAGTAGCTAATAAACGCAGATTGGTTGTAAAAATGTAAATAAAATGTTATCTGCAAACTACAAAAGAAAACTCGGTTTTTTGGGCATTACATGAAATAGAAAACAAATACCCAACTTTATTGTAAAGCAGGTTAATCGTTTTCATTATAATTATGTTGCGCCTAGCGCTTCTTACTTATTAGATATGGTGGACAAGGGCCGGCGTTTGAAGACTCCATTTAGTTCTACTCTTCGAGCTCTAACAAAAGGACATACCGTCACAATGTGGGAGTTTGCAACGCCGCCGCGACGTAAGTAACAATACCACGTTAATGACACTCGTCTAGTCTACACGCCTAATTGTTCCAGCTATCTGCACAATACGCAGGGCTAGCCTGATGACCGATTACGCCGTAGGTACTTCCCTAGGTACCTGACGTAACAGTTAGACCTTTATGATTTGTGGACAATAGCTAAGCTGAGGGCGTAAACAAGTGACAAGCGTTTCGTATATCTAAACCAACTTGCAGCGGGATTGATCAACGCATTTCGGTATCCTTTGATTATTTTGCTAACATTTTTATCGATGTTATATTGTCCAGGCTCACTGAAAGAGTTCTGTTTTATGACTGGGTTGATACACCTAAAGTAAAAAAAGTACACTTTTATTTTTCTCGATCCGTTAGGTTTTGAAAAATTAATGTAATTCTGTAAAGTTCCAGAATCGTTGTAAAGTATATTAAAAGATATGCTCACCTGCAGAATAAACCAGTCCAGCGAAAGATCCGTTGAACCCGACACGAATCTTCATAAAGTCATCTTGGCACTCCGCTTCAATATCTGACAACAATAAAAACTATCAGCATCTCCTGAAATTGAAATTATCTCACTATGTTGATACCCAGTAACTGGGTCGTCGAGGTTAGATAGGCAGTCGCTCCAAGTAAAATGGTCTGGTATTCAGCTGAATCCGGTTAGAGTCCGATCCCGAAGTAGTTTTAAAAAGCAGATTGATTGACTATATCATACACCGGCATTTCACGTCAAAAACAAGTCAAAACTATCACTCAAGGTAACGCGAGGACAATAGTATCTTGATATGCAAGTATTATAATCCGTGTATCCTGCATCACATGAATAGTTCAGTAAAAACTAATAATAAGCCACACAAAGGCTTGCGCAAGCGCGGTGCCACGCGCTCCATACGATACCATCTCAATTTGTCCGGTTTCACAACATCAGTTACACTATGTTTGCTGGTATATGATACGTTAACATTTTTATGACTAGATATAATCAATATCTGCTACTGGATCCCTTTAAAAGTAATCCACAACAAAATTCGGACCTCTCTCGCCTGATATAAGACCAGTTTTAGGCTCTCACACATGCTTTAGCTGGAATCAGTAAGATGATGATGAAAGCCATTCGGCTTGACAAACAAAATGCTTTCAGTCACAGAGCGCATTGCCATCATGGCGGCGACACTGACTCTATCTTTGCCCCTTTTTGCTACAGCAAGACTAAAAAGCAGCAGACTTATAAGTACTGATCATCGACTCAGGCCTTCACCCAACTTCAAACACCAGGTCGGCATCACCAAGTGGACACCCAACTTGCGGTTCAAACTCCGCGCCGCGCCATTGCAGTATGGAGTATCGAACAAAGAATCCCAAACGGCTCTAGTCCAGGCGATGCTGATTGCAGTGCTTATAACTTTAGACTGCACTGCCGTAAGTTAAGATTGTCAACATTACTCACACTGAACTCTACTGCCGTTAGTGCGATGTCTCCTATACTCGCGCTCCCAGGCAGGAGGTTCCCGCCACGCCGTGTCCACTGTGGGCGATCGTGGCTTAATGCTCACCGGTATGTAACTGTTCTTGTCTGATAGGAACACCACCTAGACAGATGAATAAAAAACAAAATTAGTACAATACAATAAACCTGTAATTCCCCGAAAGATTAGGCAAAGGAGTATCGTTAACAAACCCAAATTTCGCCAGATTCACATGTAAGCACTAAGAAATTCCAGAAGCAAAAACCCAACAGCACTCACACACACACGCACACACGAATCAAACACAGGACCTCGTCCTCAGCAATTATGCTTGTAACCGCTAGAACAACAAGTCAGTTATAAAAAGACATAAGTATTCTATCTTTCTATCTATGACTGAACTTCAGATGCAGACAGAACGACAAGCGGCATTAACTTTATGAATATAACAACCGCTTGTAAGTTGATTGTTAAGTTGTAGGTAACAACGAAAGCAACTAGAGCGATGTCAACTATGCAGTTTCCGCTATTTCATCAATCAACTACCATTGTGTATCTTTGATCCAGGTTTAGTACAACTACACCTAAGTACTTTATTGTAACTCAAGTAAAGATTCCAACAAATGTTAATTTAATGGTAGCAAGTTTAAACAACATAATTATTCAACTTCATAGATCGCTGATCATCACTCGGAAGTTGCGAAACTGACCCTTAGAATCGTTTAAAACTGGCGCAACAGTTATGCTGTATTACATTGTTACAATATTTAATTGAAATGACTCATTTTGTTTTATACATTCCTTACATGAACAGCGCATTTGAGGAGGTACCACTTCGTGGAGGTTTTGCAATCTGATAGCCCTGAGATAACTAAACGTAACTACCACCTTCCGGCACACGCGACTTTTGACTACCTTCAACAAATAACACAACCTCCGCTAATTAGCGCCTTAAACGACCATTAACTTGAAACAAGCGCCTCAAATATAGTCACGAAAGTAACACCGTTAGCGACTCCATTCTGACAGAGTACTGCAACTAGATTGCAACCATTACCTACCTGACCAAAGAAAAAATTCAAAACAAACTGACGAATTACGGCGTCGGTAATTCACCATTTCACAGTCACGACCCCTTCAAAGTTTTGCACAAAAAAGACGTAAATGGCAGTAAGTATGCCAGGGCAGTTCGCACGCCGCCGGCTGTTGTACCTACGCATTATAAAATTGGGCCAGTAGAGTGCCCGAGTAAATGCCGTCGCCACATCACTTTGACAAATTGATTCCAATATAAAACAACAAATAAATCAATTGGGGCCACATCACGGCGCGTCAAGGCATAGCTTATCTGTAGAAATAGAAATGACAACAATTGAGAACACTTTCATTCGGTTTTCATGTGGTTTATTAGTTTTACACGGGGTTAATTAACAGACTTTCGCAGAACACAACATTAAAAAGAATTCAAGAAATACCTGTAACTGTTATCCAATTTAAATAATGTCGGTCGAGGCGTAACAAGTTTGTGTTTCACGGCACAATTACAATTAAAAATAAATATTGACAATCAACCATCACCGGCCCCGGGTTCACAGACAACGATGGTGCGGAAAAGTAAAGCAATTGTTTGAGTACTGATCTACTACATGCCAGTCCATCTACCTCTATAGGTAACGTAAAGAGAGAATACGAGCCAATGATAAAGTACCTCTTGTGAATAAAAAAAAATAGTATTTCATATTGCCTACCTACTTAGAAAATTAAGGGGTCAGTACCAAATGAAACCCAACTAGCAAAGGTAACCCTGACAACTGACATGAAATCGTTTTCTTATTCTTCAACAATCCTTCAACAAATGAGAACGCAGAAGCATCGTCAGTCTGTAATGTTCCTAACGCTGGGACACAGGCCTTCTCTCTATGAGACGGAGTGGGCAGTAATCCACCACGTAGGCAAATGCCTGTTGGTAGATGTCACATGTCTTTGATTTTTTGGATCTAAGACACGCCTGTTTCCTCACGACGGTTTCCTGCACCGTTTCAAGAGCAGTGGTGATAAAATAACATTATCATGATGTTGCTGAGAAATTCCTGATGGAAAACCCAAAACTGCGCTGGGCGGACCCAAAACGCTTAGCCTGCCCTGGGAATCGAACCTAATAACTCATGGTCAAAATCAATTACACAATACTTATTTCAAAATGCATCAAAATATTTCTCTCATTATTTCCAAGGGATGTTCTCGTGAGTGGGTCACGCGGTGTGTGACCGTCGCCATCGTTCATGGTTTAGATGCAATGTGAGTCAAACAACAGCTACCAGCACTTACACCAGGTCAGAGATGGATATCGCTAAACTAACACATGTACAACCTTCTTAGAACCCCACAATACAATCTGTGGCAGATTCAGTTTCCCACGACTTAATTAGTTAATTCGATTATATTCATTTATTTGTTTTTCTTTTATGAGGTGTGATGACAATTGATAAGTTTACAGGAAAATATAATTTATTATCTTATCGTGTCAACTTTCTTTAGATGAACAAATGATAGCAGCATGGCATATAGGGTGTAAAAGACATCTTAACGAAAACGAAAACCTCATATTCTGCCCATCATTGGGATCATTATTTACTTCTAGACAATACCTGGGAAACCACAGGTTCTGGAGATATTAAAGGTCAAAGTGTCAATTTTTTTTTCTATTTTTTTGCATTATCGAATTCTAAGCGTCATCACAAATTTTATTTCCAAACAAACATTATCAAAATTTTAAAGTTTTCCTAACAAATTATGCATTTGAAGTTACGAAATGCAATGCATTATACCCAAGCGCACACACATTGACAACGCCGCGGTCGTCTCACGCATACAAGCGCGCGGTATCAATCAGCTGGCTCGCACGGTGCGCGTGACCTAGAGTCATTTGAGTTCAACGCGTGAGTGTGAGCGGCCGGCCGGCCGTGGTAGGTACCTTCCCGCGTACTCAGCTGATCGATTGAAGGACATTTTTATTTGTTTGCACAGTTTTTGATTTCAGATGTTTTTTAAAAACGTTGATGGGTTATTTGCTCTGCGATAATTACACACATAAGTTTAAAGTTAAGTCTGCGAATTGTTGTGATACCGCAAGTTTGTTACTAGGTTTGCGAATTGTTGTTAGGTAACACAACAAATAATTTTAAAACTAAAATAAGCAGGTAACATTTTACAGATTCAAGTAAAAATGTTTGAAAATTATTTTTGTAATAATGTGGACCTTATGAAATGTGGGTTTACTATTCGGTACCTAAGCCTAAGGGGATAACAGGCGTGATGTTATGTTATCTTTGAATCCTGCAAAAGAATAATTGAAAAAGTTATTCCCAAGTTCCCAACCCAGTCTTGAAATTCCTTTAAAATGTGGAAGTAATCTGTTGCGTACTGTCTTTTCAGAGGCGCTTATTAAACAGGAATGTCTCATTCGATCTAACTAAACAGTTTGTTTGCAATTTAAGTATCTTTTCCTGAATCAGGTCATACCAAAAACACTCATGCTTTTTAGTTTACTTAAAATTAAATCATTTTTTAAGCAGGTTTTGAAATAAAATGAACTATTTACCAAAAAATTTACGCCCTATTGAAAATGTTTAGCAATTTAATACTCGGAAAGTATGAGAAAGAACGACTTTTTTTTTATTGTGCCTGCATCCTAAAAACCTTCACAAGTACTTTTCCTAACTAACTACTTCAATAAGAAAGCTACAAACTCAAAGACAATTCACTCAGGTATTGATTGCCCTTGGCATTTTGCGTCAATCATAAAATTAACACCAAATTAACAGACCTACCAACATGTTTGTAGATAGCACGTGAATTGACTTCGTAGTTAAAATAGTACAGTGCTAATCCTCCGAAGACCACGGTGCAATCATGATAACGATGATGACTGCCAGAGGGCTAGGTTGCGAGGCGCGGGCGCCGGTGCCAGGGAGTGGGACTTTCTTTAATAAGTTTCAACTTTATCGCTACAGCATTAGGTTCAAGGTTGACTGGCAAAATTTTCAAATTTCTCTAAATGAATTTCTTTAATAATTTTCAATTTTATCGCTACAGTATTAGGTTCAAGGTTGACTGGCAAAATTTTCAAATATCTGTAAATGATTTTAAACCATAAAATGTTGTTTGTTAAGTTCGCAATCGAATGAGAAAATTTGACCAAAGAAGCCGCCGCGGACGCTGTACCTAACGTTGTGTATGTAGTTGTGTACGATGTTGTATTGTATGTGTGTGTGTAGTTTCCGACAAAGAAATTTATTTCATGAAGTTTTTAAGGATTATCCGATTATTACTAGTTTATTAGTTCGGTTTCTTATGTCATCGAATGTGCATGCCGGTCGCCTCATAGTTTTCGCGAAAACTTTTACTTTTGTGTTTTTTTTTAGTGAGTATTTTGTGTTGTGTTGTGTGTTGTGTGTGTTTGTAATTTTTGAAGATGCCGTTCCACCAGTATACCGCAAGGGAATACGTGAACATGGTGTACTGTTACGGTATGGCTCGGGGAAATGCCAACGAAGCTCTTAGGTTTTACAGAAGGGAATACCCGGCCGCGTTCCAGCCAAGAGATTCACGTATTTTCACCCGAGCAGTGCAACGGCTGTTGGATAACCAGCCTATTGTACCTGTTCGAGAGGGAGTCGGCCGTCAAATACGACAGGAGACCGAACAGGCCATCCTGCAAGTGATGCAAGAAAACCCTCGTTTGGGTGTGCGCACAGCGGCCAAAGTGTTGCGGAGGCGGCATGGCCATCGCGCTCGGCACTCAGTGTCTCATAGCACTGTGCATAAGATTTTAAAGAGGGACAGGCAGAGGCCCTACAAAATTCATCGCGTGCAAGCACTCGTGCCGGGAGACGCAATACGCCGCATGGAATTCTGCAGGTGGCTCCTTACGCAGGATCGAGGGTTCGTAAAGAACATTGTGTTCACGGACGAGAGCACCTTCACCAACAACGGCATGTGGAACCGTCGAAATTCACATTACTGGTGCTCCGTGAATCCGCACCAAATGCAGGAAACGGGCTTTCAGTTTAGATGGAAACACAACGTATGGGCAGGCATTGTTGGAAACCAGATCCTGGGCCCTGTTTTCCTGCCACACCGTATGGACGGAGCTGCCTACCTCGATCACGTAAGGGGTTACTTGACAGAAGCATTGGACGACATGCCACTGCAGCGCCGGCGAGATGTGTGGTACCAGCACGACGGTGCGCCCCCGCACATCGTGAGACCGGTACGTGAGGAGCTGACACGGCTATTCGGTGACCAGTGGATTGGGAGGTTCGGACCTCATGCTTGGCCTGCACGATCACCGGATTTAACCCCTCTGGATTTCTTTTTGTGGGGTTACGTCAAGGATAGGGTGTTTGACCGACCCTGCGAGACATCTGCTGAGATGCGTCAAAAAATTATTGATGTTTTTGACGAACTGAAGCAGCGGTCAGAGCGAGAAGGAATCCTAGAGAGGGTTCATGAAAACACGCTGACGCGAGCGCGCGTCTGCATACGCGTGGGTGGTCGGCAGTTCGAACCAGAGCTCGTGAGTGTCGAGAGGCGAGAGGCTCCCGAACCCGATCCTGGATAACAGCGACAGCGATGGTCAGTCAGTACTCAGTAGGTAAGTACCTAGTTTAAACCAATACTTTTTTACGCATGTGTAGCACTGCAACACCTACGTACGTTCTCGCTGCGAGGTGGCACGTGGCGCGGCGGCCCTTTCACTTGCCGCGGTAACGATTGAACTCGCGCCACCGTCTTATTAACAAAATTGCATTGATAAATCAAACTCTAACGGCACTCACATTCTATCCCATCTACAAACACTCGACAATGATGGCGTTTGACCACTTTTAACCCTTATGCCTTTAGCGTTAAGATTGAAAAGTGGTATCATTATCGGAGTACTGAGTACATCAAAGCCGCGCCGCCGCCGCCGCCACCGCGCCCGCTAGCCTACCTAAACTCACAAATAAATTTAAAATAGTAGGAATTGTTTCTTGTTTGTTAGTTCCGTTTCTGGCGCCATCGAGTGTGTATTGTGTATTTTTATTGTGCAATTTTTTTATTGCTTATGTTTCTTCTTTAAGCTTTTATTTTCTTTACTTATTCAAATAAATGGACTGAGGAAAAAGGACTTTTCGCAATTCGCATGTAAGTGAGTAGGTACCATAATCGTGCGTGTTTCGTGTTGTGTGATAGTGATTACGAAGAGATGATAGGTAAACTAGTGTTGCTAAACTGTGACTCGTAGGTACATTGTGTTTGTGAGCAAGTGTGTTTTAGCTGACAGGCCTCGTTCTCGAACGATGCCGGTTATCAGTAATCTTCGCAGAAACACGTAAGTACATGTTTAACTGTTGAGGTATGGCCAATGGACAATCGAAGCCCCATGCTGATGAGTAGAGTGTCCGTCTGTTT
Source organism: Cerastis rubricosa (assembly GCA_949152445.1). NCBI lineage: Eukaryota > Metazoa > Arthropoda > Insecta > Lepidoptera > Noctuidae > Cerastis > Cerastis rubricosa. Next base: position 12,566,941 of record OX424539.1, read on the forward strand.
TCACGTGCAGTGACCACCGAAGCTAGATCAGCTAGGCAGATAACAATGCGATTCACATGTACCTACTTTCAAATAAGTGTCTTTTCGTTGTACCTAGTTGAATCGAATTTAATTTTATTAATACTTTTTGCTAGGTAAGTACGCTGATTAGCGTTGTTAGTTTGGTACTTAACCGCTTAACGTGACTGCCTACGTCGCGTTGGAGCGCGGTGAGCGGAGCCTCGCCGCCTGGCTGTGTGCAGTGTGCCGTGTCCATGTGGCATGTAGGCACAACGCACACATCTTTAAGCAGCCCGTTGCGCGCAAACCATTGCGCGCTACAAAAATAAGATTATTTTTAGGCCAAAAAAAAAATTTCGTTTCCCAGCAATTATTTTTGCGCAGTGTTACTTAGTTTGATGTACAGAATGCTTGGTTGACGGCTTCGTGATGAGGTCGTTTACACCCTGTATTTACTCATAGGAAAGCACTGGAAAACAATGAAACTATTGTGTATTAGTGGAAAAAAATGCAGTCGATAGAACATGTTTTATTCAAAATCTTAATGAATTATAGCATCCGTAGCTACGACGTAGCAAAACAACAAAGTTCATTTACGTCTGTAAAAACGCAAGATGCACGTAAAACCTCATAAATCGGCAGCGGAACTACAGATGGTAACCTAATCAGATTAGAGAAGCCCTTCGCAACTTCAATATTGTATATTGCACAAGCCCTCAGAGGCTGCGGCGTGGCCTCATGGCTTCCATTCAGGCGGTCACTAGAGTAGCACCGTAGTTGGGCAACGTGCTGACTGCCACCACGCGTAGCACATGAGAACTCACGCGTGACAGAAATAATAGCCCCCTAACCACTCTATTTGATCTTTCAATTCACTCTTACAATCACACCAAACTATCATTTCACGCCATTCGATTCATCAATAACATAATAACAATTTTCCAACACTGTGAAATAAGTTTAAAATCCGAAATGCTGCAAGATGCAACCGTTGCGTATGCATTGTTATTTTTAATTGCACTCCTCAAAAGTAGGTCCTTTAACATGTCAACTAAGCTGCATACCATTCGTTCGTTATAAACAAATCGACCGTAAAACCAATGTCACAAATAAGTGCAGCAATTCTGCAAAACGAAAGGAAAAGATAGACTGTGTCGGATCGTGTATTCTTAGAAGAATTCTTTCAATCAATCCATCAATGGTCGCTCAAATGAGTGTAAATTGGTGACTATTACGGCGTACCTTTCACCCATTTCTGTGTTCATGCCTGCGAGTAATTGGGCGATGTCTGTAACGATTATTTGGACAGTCACTCTTTTATTTTGCGCCCCTGAAATACGCCTATCGTAAATGACCATGAGCAATGTTGTTATAAAAGTGAAAATAAGTAATTAGATAGATAGTGAAACCGTGTGCGAATTTTGCGCATTTTCTTTCAGCTATTGTAGTGGGTATGAAAATTTGACTTTTTGTTTGATCTTTTTTAAGTAATCTGTGAAAGCAAACGAAACTGTAGTTTCATTTTTATTGGCGTTTTGCTAAAACGCATCATTGAGACTGACAAAGACGTTTGTTCCCGAAAGAAACACAATCGTTTTCGTGTGACCACAATTCAATCGACGTAGACTTCGCTAACAAAAAGATTCAACAATCTAAAAATCTAGCAAATAATTGAGTTATAAATCGTAGTTAACAAATCTGGCTATTTTCAGAGCCATTAAGCACCATGAAAGAGACAGAGCTGAGTGGTGCACGGATTCTTTTATATCAAGAAATGGCTCATTGTTCGTGGCGGTTACGTTCCTACATTACTCGACGTACATACGCGAGTATATGTAATAAATGTTGCGGCTTCAAGGCCGAACCGTAGGTTAAGAAAGTGAAACTTTGGTTCCGTTTCATTCCATACTTCCTTTCCGAAATATTTTTTTGGTAGCAAGATAATGATGATGATTTTCCTAAAGCATTTACATCGGTATTCATTTTAATTTGTTTAGAAATAGATACCAACATCGATTTTGCCTTAGTAGCACAATGTCTATTGCACTAATGCACCCACAGTCATGCCAATTGGCCAAAATTGGTCTGTTCAGGATAGGACGTAAGTACAAGTCAAGAAAGAAAGAGCTATATTTATTACTCACTGGGTCCTGTTCACTGCCGTCACTTTTGAGTGCTTCTCTTGTTTCATTCTGCAAATAAAAACAAAATTATAAAATGCATTAAAATGAAACGTTGCATATCACCACGACTAACAGAGGTAGTTAGAGGTGAATTAGTACCTACACCAGCAATTTTCCAGATACGACATAGGACTTGTACAAGGGGTATGATCATCATCATCTGCCTAGCCTTTTCTCAAACTATCTTGGGGTCGGCTTTCAGTCTAACCGGATGTAGCTGAGTACCAGTATTTTACATGAATCGACTGCCTATCTGACCTCCATAACCCAGTAACTGGGTAATACGATACCCCTTGGTAAGACTGGCTGTCAGACTTTTGGTTTCTAACTACTCGTAACGACTGTCAAAGATCTACAAATGAAAGCCGGGAATAACGGCTTAACGTGCTTTTGGAGGAAACTTGGTATGTAATTATGGTCACCCATCCACGAACCAACCTTAGCAAGCACGGCTTAACCTTAAAAGATCGACCCGTGCGGCTGTTACTATTTAGCTACGAGCTCCAACGAGTATGATCCTATTCCATTAATCGTGCATAAAACCACTTCCTCGTTAATAAACCCGAAAACGATTTGCTCGCATCAGGGATCAAACCCGAGATCTATCTCTAAGCAGACACGCTTGCGACCAGCACGCCTAGCGGGACACTGTGGAAACGAGTCTAGTCGACGGAAGATTCGACAAAATGACAGAAGATAATTACAACCTGTAATTATGTCGCTTCTATCGTCGACATAACTGTTTCCACAGTGGTCATGCTACACGTGCAGCAAGGCAGCTCAAAAAAGTTTTTTAGCTCTTGCCACATTTTTTCTTATCAAAACATAGGCAATTACCAACCTTAAGATTACTAGAAATTACAGGATCAGGCGGATCCTCGCCGGACCCCTCGTGTAGTTCCGAAGAGCCTGATGATGAAGAGGAGACAGACACCACGGACACCTCCGTGGAGTCGGAGTACTCCGCCGAATCCAGGTGCTGGGACGCTGACTGGACCTGATGATGTAACAGGAAACATTTTATAACAGTCATACAGGGTGGCGATTTTGTCACTAGAACGCAGTATCTGAAGAAATTAGTTTGAAATATCTCGCATCTGATGAACTAAACAAAATAACCGTATCTTTATTGGAACATTTAAAAAATCCAGCATGCAAATATATGCATATCTGATTTTTATAACAATGTCGACCAATACATACTCTGTTTTCTCGAACCATAGATTTCTTAAGTTGCCACTTTTTGATTTATGGGGCTAGAATAGTTATGGGACCTACTCTACTACGAAATTTCACTTTTGCCATAAAAGCCATTTCGTGGCCATTACCGATTCATGACAAGAAATTAGTTTTTAGATCAGATATTATTTCCATAAGGAAAGATGTTTAATGTGGCGGGTAGACTGACTTCCTTGACGGTTACCTATAACCAAATTACTATTCTGTTTACGTAAAATTTTTATATTGTTCGACATGGGTAGTGGGCATTCAACAATCTTCTACGTGATATCAACACTAACCGATAAATAATATCAGATGACCAACTTTGCTTGGAACAACGAAGCAATTGTCTCAAATCTCAATGCATCCTGGAACTTTAGCATCTATTCACCGAATTTAAAGCGCATTGGAAGCCTAATGATGATAAAATAATCTATTCAGAATCAAATAAATGATCCTAGGTTAGATAAAACAGAATGAGGATTAGTCTGAAGTAAATACAGATTACCAGATTGCTTTGACTTTAAGCCACAAAAGAGTCGCTCATTTCTTAGCACCTAAAATACAAAGAAATTTTCAATTGCATTTTATGTTGAACAAAGTTTTCTAAGAAAAGAAGTAAGGTAAGTGATTTTTAAAAATCCATTATCCATGAATATTGAAAAATGGCTTAACAAAAGGAAGAATACAATGTCTACTCACTCTGGAGATAATAAGATAACTGCACACGATGAGGAATCTGCAACAAAATTAAGAATTATACCCTTACATGCTCTGCACAATTTGTTATATTGAAATAGATAATACGCAATATTAAATAAAGAAATTTATTCAATCACATGTTGCGAGAAGACCGAATTGAATCGTGATATATTCTAATGATCACTTATGTTCGCAAACAAATGTAAGTAAACTCGGCTAAACTTGCTTTCGTGATACGCTTATATTGTCGGCGCGGGCGCATTGTTCCAAGTAATGCTACTGCCTAATGACGGGTCAAAAGACACGGCCTGGTAATGACAGGCCTCGGGATTGGATTGATCCCGGAGAATCAATATCAATTACCGAAGTATAGTTTGCCAACGAAATTGTTGAATCACGTACAGCTTTGCGATGTAAATATTATACATTACACAATTTCAATTTTCGTTTCACTGTTTCTGTAAAAGTTAAAGGTGAACGAATCTTTGCGTGATGTTTACGGTTCAGTCTGTTCGTAAGTCCATTAAATGGGCAACTGTAAATTCGGGGTTCAGTGATAAACTGAATTCTAATTCAGTCATGTATTTTTGATGAGTTGCCTTCGAAAACGGTGCACCAAACTGTTATCAGATTACAACATTCAACTAAAAGTCATGCGACAGCTTAGTTCAGACGTGTGCAGGAAAATTTGCATCGTATTCAAAATTTTTCGATCGAAAATTGTGAACTTTTATTCCAGTTTTGTTATAGTTGTTTCAGAAACACACCTGACTGCGTCGTTGGTCTATTGGTCCCAAGCACAACCTGAGCATAATTTTGACATAATTTTGACAGGGTTGGGCAAATGCGCAGGAATTTCTCAGTAGCAGACACGGAGTATGAATTTGTGCCCTGTTGGTGGCAATAGGTGCGCCCCCTTTAACATGGGACATAACTGGTGAAGTGTGGGTGTGCTATTAGGTACACCTTTGGCTAACCCTTCTTGGATTACAGGCGTGATGTTATGTCTCAGAAACACAAGGAAAGAAATTTCTAGACCCGGCAGTACGTGTAGTTCGGTTGAGGATGATGATAATAATGTATCAGAAACCAAAGAGGAGACATTTTCGCAACAGCTTCTTCTAACCCTAATTTCTAATCACCATGCTGTGAACAATCGATTTAAAAATCGAAAAAGTGTGGTCAAAATCTGCATCAAAATTCTCGAAACTCAATCTCTATTATTAAACCAGTTTTGATAAACAGTTACTTTGTAAGTTTTTCCTATCTCAAACTTATTTAATCCCGCGTATTGCCTATTGTTTCGATCGTTACAGTGTTCTAATAATGTTAGAGTAATGTACCTCAGTCAGTGACCCTACCATCGAACCGTGACCCCTGGTGTCCTTCAGATTCGATAAACTAATCGAAATCGATGAATCAGTGTTCATATCACGCTGTGCAATCTTGACAGTCGTCAGGAATGAGAAAAAAATTTGCACTTTTTGAAAATTATGGTTGAATTAAAGAAACTAATTTTGATAGTTATTTAATTAAAAAGGAAGAAAACATTCTAACGCACTGAAGAAGCATTAGTGGTAATAACGTACTTAGTCAGTGCTATTGATTTGTTTTTTCGCAGTTTTTCACTCCATGAAACTGCAACTACTATGATTTTATACCTTACGAGAATTTGTAATTTCCAGTTCGTCCTGCCATCTTTTGATCATAAAACATTGATTTTAAACACAACTTAATCGGAAAACCTCTAAAGAAATATCTGAAAACTGAAAAGTTAGACGGTCTTCTGAGCAGCTACAGCGTTTCAATGAAAATCACTACAAATATTTTGTCTAGCGTATTTTGACGATTAATGACGATAATGATTAATCAACAGATTACTCAGGGGAGATACCTATGTACGAGCAGTCACTGTAATAACCATAACAAAACCCTTCTTATTTCGTACTGAATAGTTCCAATAGCATTACATAACAACCTTATCAATTCATTGGCATAAACTCCACCAGTTCGTGATTCTGCTCGCAATTAATCGATGACCGAACGTTCCGATCATCGTTAGCCGAGTTATAATCGTCATAATCGCTTTGATTTCGTGATCGAGAATCGAGTCCGTTACTCGTGTAAGTCCAGGGGGCGACATGGCGTAATATTCCGTTCTGTATGAAGCCCTGCAGGGTTTAGATGACTGAAAGGCACGAAGGGTCGAATCTGAGGTTAAGAATAGCGGGATCGAGTTTAATCGAATTGGATTGCTGTGTTTTGTTAGGACATAATCTTGTAATTTGAAAAAAGTAAGATTTTCAAGTTGGCATTGCTGCCAGACTTTTGGGCACATTTCCGAAGGACAGCGATGCGGATAAATTTTTGATTATTGCATCCCCCTTTATTATGAGCATAAAGATGTGCGTTTAATGGTAATCTGTGTGAACTTAAGTAATTTCTTTGTAAGCAAATCAATGCAGCATTCATTGTCAAAAAAAATATTTTTTGTGAAATAAAATGACTGAAATTAATTTTCTTCCAAAACCATGTTTTTTAAGTAACTTACTTCAAGCTAGCTCAAAAACACATGCGTGAGTTACCTACGTGAATAAGTTAGTTGAAAAAATGAAAAATACCGATGAGTCTCGTAGCGAGTTCGTAGCACTTTGAGTCGTTGATGTCTTTTGTTCACGCGTCTCCGCGTAACACGTAATAACAGTTTTGCTTAAAACTTCGACAGAAAAATGCTCGTACAAAATATAGTAGAGTAAATTTAACTAATATAAAAGTACCTAAACCCTGGGAAACTAATATTTCCCAGGAAATGTGCTTTATGTAGAAAAGAAGTATTAAAAGCTCAAATCATTCAACGATTGTGGTATATTTAAAATTTTATTTTTGTTCAGACACATTTCTAAAGCCTATTTGGCTATTTTTCTCTGATCTATGATTATTCTCATGAAAACACAACCAAGGGCGGATCACTATCATAAATAGGAACAAAAACCGCCGCATTTTCTACATTACATCGCACATGCCTGAAAGGTGACGGTCAAATTGCGAAACAAAAACGGATGCTTATTATATCATATTTTAGTTCCTCTATGAAATTAATTCATTTATTGCATAATTTTCACAGTAAGTGCGCGCGCGCATGTATCTCGGCGGTTCGGCGCAGTTCGGCTCGGTTCGGCGGCGGTCGGAACCACTCGGCCTCGCTTGGCTTCCTACATCTCCTATCGTAATGGCCTCATTTCCGCTTCCTCACTAACATTCACGTGATGCTCAGTTAGTGGTTTAATAACTAGGTCATAATGTAAGCTCAAGGACGTTACTCATCCCTTTTACATGGAGCAGGCTATTTTCTCGGGAAGATTTAGGTTCAGGATCAATTTTGTAGGCTACCATAGCCAAGTAAGTATAATCAACCTGAACCCGAAATGTTACAACATCATAATAATTCTTACGATGATAAAAAGAAGTTGGTATGAATTGCATCGGCGAATAGGTATATAACTTGCTGCCTAAAATAGATCTTCTTCATGTGACATTCAAATGTATCTTGACTGTTTTTAATAAAAAAAAAACATAAAAGTGCAGTGTCCAGTATTTAGAGTACTTTCCCTACAGGTAGCGTTGAAAAATTCAACCCTGTATATTCAGTTTTCATTTAATCATTCATAAGTTCTTGATACCCTATAAAAAGTAAACTATCTGCATAGTAACTAAATCTCTTTCTGAAAAAATTACAATTCAAATACAAAACCAACAGTTTTGCTGGTAATTTCAGACAATTGGTATCAAAAGTAGACTTCCATGGATGATTTCATACAATTTTCTAAAAATCATTTTTGATTGGCTAATTTCATGCTGAAATGTTTTTGTCAACTCTCGGTAATTAAAGAAGAATGCATCATCGATTTAGTTTACTCCAGTATTAAAGTGGTTGTTCGTTGATACGTCCTTTTATTTTTATTTTTCCTACAAAAACCTTTTAGAATTTTTCAAAATGTTATTTTTCACCAGTTAACGATACAGGTAATTATAGTATGAGAAATTGAATCAATTAATTCCTGTATTATTATGGTTTTGAGGATGTTCGTGTATAGAACCTTTTCTGCATTTCCTGACAAACATCACTTTGAATTTTACTTGTTAACTTTGATGGAAGATATTGCATTGTATGGAAAACTGAACTTAATAACAACAACCAAAAACATCACAGCAGGAGTGGTGGTCAGATGAAAAGAAGCTTTTACCTTGCATTGAGACAATTACTTTGTGTAATTTATTTCATCACCGCTGTTCTCAAAAACGGTGAAGGAAAACATCGTGAGGAAACCGGCAGGTCCTTGAACTAAAAATTCGAAGACATGTGACATCTACCAACCCGCACTGGGCCCGCGTGGTGAATTACAGCCCACTCCCTCTCATAGAGAGGAGGCCTGTGTCCCAGCAGTGGGAACATAATAGGATGATGATGATGATGTACTTCGCACAAAATTTGATGACATAGTATTTAAGTAAAACTGTATTTCCAAACCCTGCCTTGTCATGTAAATAAGAACTCGTATTTACGTTATAAGGTGGCTGTTTGCCACCATATCCAGGATGATCGAAAGTGTTCACAGCCTCTTTAGACATCTCCAAGTGGACTGACTGCCTATACAAGTTGGAAGGGACACCGAAGTATAACGGTTACAACATAGGTTAGGTTAGCGCAACATATTCAGTACATTATTCTCAAATATGTAGAAATTAATAATCAAACGGCTCGAAAATATAGTTACCCACAACCGCACTATATTTACGCCGCCATAACAGTATATGCTAGGAAGATAGGATGGCGCAAGAGTATCGACATAAGTTAATTGAAATTTGACCAAAAGATGAGCGTGCTTCCATAAAAGGGAACCACAAAGAAAATATGTTAAATGAGGGCCGAAACAGCAGTAACAAATTATGGTGATGGCCGAATGCATGTTAATTTTGAGTTTTTTTTTCGAAACGTCATTGAAATTTTGTGCATTAAATTCGGGAAAGAAATTTTCGAAGCTTGGAGTCTCTGTCCGGAGACCTTAGAGATTGTAATAATTAGACAAAAAATTAAATAAAAAATTTAAAAAACCCCCTACATAAAAAACCTCTAAAAGCCAAAAATAAATTAATCCAAGCGTCGTAGCGTCGAGGGTCCGCTTTGTTCTGTGCTTGTACTAAGCGGTCTTCTTAGCGGTCCCCCGATGCTACGACGCTTGGATTAATTTTTTTTTGGCTTTTAGAGGTTTTTATGGCGGGGTTTTTTTAAATTTTTTATTTAATTTTTTTTCATGCTTTTTAAACTTATATTATTTTTTCTTAGCCTTGACTGTCCTACTCCTGGGCATAGGCCTCCCCATTTCCTACCAATTTTCTCGATGTTGCGTCTCTTCTCGCTAATTAACGAAAATTAAATTTAAAAATTAAATGGCGGGAGGGGGTGCCCCCCCCCCCCCCCCTCAGCAATACCCATGGTGACAAGCGACAACATTTCAAATAGACTACTTGTGTAAGTTGTTAATATCCCTTCATTAACTAGAAAAGAGGTGATGATCTTCAAACGGCTGAGCAGATTTTCTCGAAACATAGCTAAGAACACTCTCGATTAAAATACCTTTCAAACGTCACCACTTTTATCAAAATCGGTTCATCCGTTTAGGAGCTACGATGCCACAGACAGACACACAGATACACAAATACACAGATACACACGTCAAACTTATAACACCCCTCTTTTTTGGTCGGGGGTTAAATGACTAATATTCATAAGACAGGATGCCTCAACCAGAGATTCCTGTTTTTTCATGCTTTTTATTTATCAAGATCACTGTAGAGCCTGCAGATAATGCTGCAGATTATGAAGCGTCAGACACAAAATAGAAATAAATAATAGCTTCGACATTTCGACAGACTTTATCGAATGGTATTGATAGGTATCATATTGTTCATTTATAAAAAAACTTAATTCAAACCTTATTTATGTAAGATAATTAACTGATTGATCAAGGTAAAGTTTTGAGACGGTCAGCAAAGTTTCCCATAACACCATGTCCCGGTAGAACTTTTTATAGTTTACTTTCATAAGAAATAAGAAACATACAGACCGCTGACTATTCCATAGACACAATTACGCGTTACGTACACATTAGAATGGAAGACCTTATAACGTTGTTTAGGCTAGGCAGAGGGTGGTGATAATGGTGGTAGATGGTTTTTTGATATTTTTGTATTTTTTAATACCATCAACTCATTTACTTCAAGAGAGATTTCTTTTAATCCTTGTATAAAACAGCATATACCTATTAACATAAAATAAAAACTAAGAATTAACGTTTTTGTGGGTAACATTTCTCCAAAATCTGTTAATGCAATTTAGCAATGACTCAAAAAGTTAAAGTTCAAAAAGACTAAACTCCTAGCCTAGCTACAAACAACAGTTCAGGACCCTGCCTTTGCTGCCCTGGCCAATCAACGCGCAAAGACAAATGAAACCAAGGGTGGTTGGTTGTCTTGCAGACTTGGTAGTAAAGCAAGGTTTGACACATACGAGTGTTAAGTGGGAGCGGCCTGCGGAACGCACCGTTACTACACGGCTGGTGTGACATGCGGCCTACAACACCTCAAACGTCACAACGTCACCGTAACCCGTCGCCGTGACCTGTGCACGCTGTCACACACATTATATACATAGCTCCACGTACTTCACTTGTCTCTTCTTGTTGACGCTAGCACATTAAGCTACAACAATCTGTCAAAGTTTTTTAATAGATTTTCGACTTTATCATTAAAGAATTAGGTGCAACGTTCACTGGGAAATTTCGACAGTATCGGGTAGCTTAATGTGCTCGCATCTGTACATTAAGCTTAAAGGTGCACTGAAACTACACGGACAACTACGGACCGCACTTCGAACAACTCCGGACCACACTTTGACAGTTAATATTATACTCAAGTCTGTGTGATAATATTGTCTGAAGTGTCAATTATCTGTCAAAGTCCGGTGTCCGCAGCTAGTCTACAATATATCCAAACGGTTTTAACGAAACCTCAAAGCGAATATCAACTGGTTGACCAGCGAAGTAAAATCTGTGGTTGGTTGAGCTAGGCTTATTGAGACTTCAAGTGTGGGAAGGGAACACCGGGATGGATTTTAGTCAGTAAGTTTTGAGTCTAAAAGACCCCTCGGGAGGACAATCCTCATAGAGGACATCCATGAGGATTTTCCACTCCGGACAAAAAAGACTTCGGCATCGAGACTTCTCAGGACGTAGTAAAAAGCTCATCTGTTTCGAATTTCATCTTCCTGTCCTTGTCCCATTTTATTTGGGGTTGGCACAATACGTCGTTTTCTTCCATTCTCCGCTGTCATTGGTCATGCTATCATTTACTATTTTTTCCTTCATATCATTTTTCACACAATCCATCACATGTCCATACCAAGACAGACGACTCCCTTTCATCTTTTCTATAACAGGCGCCAGTTACAAACTTCCTCTTATTGCTGCTCATTTCAGTCACTCCACACGTCCATCTCAATATTCTCATCTCTGCTGCACGCAATCTTTTTCCATCCGTCTTCTTCACAGCTCAGCATTCCGATCCATACAGTACGACAAGTCTACTCACCGACTTGTATATTTTCCCCTTTAACTTGAGGGGCATCCGTGGGTCGCAAGTTGTTCCAGTGACCTGTCGCCATTTGACCCATCCTGAGTTGATCCGGTGCATTACGTCCCGGTCTATCGCCATCCCCTTGGACAAGCGACCCGCAGTAGGGAATATCGGAGCAGATCGGTAAGAGCGATTTGGCAAGATCCGGGTCTAGGCACAAGACTGGAGAGCCCGCCGAAATCACAAAACAAGTATTCCGTTTTGGTTCTACTTAGTTTCAGGCCAACATTCCCCAGTCTTTGCCACCACACCTCCAATCTGCTGTGGACCTCTAGGCCACTCTCGCCAACAAGCATAATGTCGTTAGCAAATAGTAGACACCAGGGCTTAGAGCCGACCCTTGGTGTAAGCCAACTGCCACATTCAAGCTGGCGGTAGTGCCCGCTGTAAACCGTACTTGGGTTCTACATCGACTGTACATCGCTCGGATCAACTGCACATACATCCCAGGCACACCTTTCTCCTTAAGAGCCCACCACAAAACCTCACGGGGTACCCGGTCGTATGCTTTTTCGAGGTCGATGAACACCATGTGCAACTTTTTAAGCGCAACTCTGTATTTTTCCCATGTATGTTACGAATAGACACCAGACTTTGTTATTTAATAATTTCTTTTACATAACCTTTCGCTTTTCTCGATTTACACTAAAGCATAAGTAGTCAACTTGAAGTTTAGCAAACATACATAACCTATGAAACACTCAATCACACAGATTTCAATAAAACACTGAAAGGGCTTAACTGCTCAAGAAAATTAAGAAGCAAATTTCTTCTGTATTTGTTAAGGTACTATACTATTCATGTTACGGATAGCCTGACATAATTTATTTTGTACTAGACTGTACAATGTTTATAAGATGCTTAATCGGAGGCATGGGAAAAAATATTCCCGCTCCTCCTACCAATCGGAGTTCCGATCGGAGGACAGGGAAAGACCCCCTGTATCATCTCACCAAATGGGCAAAGACCTCCTGACATCTAATCTGACTTCCAACTTTTTGGATCCTGAGCTCTGAGATACAAAATCCTCAGGCGTTCCCTATGTCAGAAAAAAAGATCACGAGCTATACCGTCCATTTGATCTCATCGCCCCATGACGTGCCGTACAAGACTCTCGGGAAAAATATGAATCTTGATTCGGCATATAAATCTAAACTGATCATGAAAAAAATATGAAGAGTACCTATTGGTATAATCTAGCATTTCTTTTTACTATGTGGTATCTGTTTAAAAATGATGACCGCACTCTTACCATGGACTATCGATGGATGGGACCGTCCATCACAAACTGCGAGCATATAAAATTAAATTTTTTAAATGCCGCGGAAAGTACGTTAAGCCGTTGGTCCTGGCTGTCATTTCCTAGAGCTTTAGAGTTCTTCTGGGTAATCACAAGGTCGAAAGACTGAGAACCATCGTTTTGACCACATAACCGGCTTGTAGAGGTCAGATTGGCATTCGTCCTACGTAAAGTACATATATTCAGTTGCATCCCAGTTAGACCGGAAGCCAACCAAAACATACTTGAGAAAAGGCTTGGCTGATCTCCATTACCTATGTACCTAGTATGAAAACTATTTGTGCAAATAGATAATTTTGAAATTAATGCATGTATTTAAAATTTGGAAGAAACTAATTTTTGAAAATCTAAAACACGCACATTAACTTTACCTGTGAACTAAAGCTTTAACCAACATACATCGTTGTGTTTGAAAAGTAACACAGGCCCTCAATAAATGCAACTTAACTAGAAATGAGAACAATAGCACAATAAATTATCTTGCGGTAAACTGCCAAATCTAAAGCTAAAAATGGCGGCCTTAAACCTGCGGCAGCTGCTTAAAATGTTGGTCTAAGAAGATCCGATGCAAATAAGCCATGCCTTTTATTCCGTTCAAGCGTAGCCGGGTCACAGATCTAGTACAAATATAATTTAGTTGTAGCGTCGCGAATTTACTTATTTCTATTGATTTATTTGACGAACTGTACATTCTTGGCAATGAAATTGATTGTTTGACGGCCGTTAGGATTCGAATGAAATCGCGTCACTATGATCTAGATTTTCGTTTGTCACATTGCTCGGTGTTATTTAGTATGGCCAGTGATAATCAATATATTATGGTCTAAAGTATAATGCCTACCCGAGTAAAACAATTAGTATTTATACTGTTCAGGACAAGGGCGAAAAGTTCTCGTCAACATAGGAAAACATTTTCCACCTCGCCATTTGTGTTTACTCTGCCCTTCATTTTAATGAAACACACAAAGAAGAACAACAGTGCTCACATCTGATTGAATACAGTAAATTGAAAACATGAAAAAGTTTTCACATTTCCATACTCTAGTTACCTGACACTTAGCACCATTTTGCACTAAGCGAAACACGATACACACTGGTTCATTCGATTCTATAACACTGTCACTACTCGAGCTTTAATCGATAATCACTTCGCGTGACTGTGCGTGCGTAAGTTCGCGGGCGATCGTAACAATCGAAGTTAGAGGAAGTATAGTAGTAATGCGCGGCCGCCTCTCGCGGCGTCTGACCATCAAGTGGTGGTCGTCGACTCAGCCTCCAGCGTGCCTCCTCATCCGCGTAATGCTTCCCGCTGCGGTGAGTCCGCACAAAAGCGCGAGGGGGGCCGTAATCACTTCCAAAACCATTTGAGGAAACAATGTCCAGGTGCGAACTCAGTCACGCTCAATCCGACCCGACTAATGACAAAGTTCAAAGGCTTACCCCGCACAATTAATTGAATACTGAAAATTCGACTGAAACACAACACATTAATAGTATATTTAATTTAATGATAATGAATGACAATTTACAATTTTGCTATAAAAAAAATAATATTTTAGAGGAAATAGTCCTGTGCCCATAACTCTTGCCGGAACGCCCATACCGATCTGTTCCGATTTCCGGTACCCCGGGTCAGTTGTCCAAGGGGATGGCGAAGTAGACCGAGACGTAACGCACCGGATCAACTCAGGATGAATGCATTTCGACCCACGGATGCCCTCAAGTTAAAGGGAAAAATATACAAGTCCGTGAGTAAACTTGTCGTACTGTATGGATCGGAATACTGGGCTGTGAAGAAGACGGATGAAAAACATTGCATGTGGCGGCGATGAATATGTTGAGGTGGATCTTGTGAGAATGGAAGAAAACAACGTGTTGCGCCGACCTCAACATGGGACAAGGGCATAAAAATGATAACTGACTATTTCAACACAAAGTACGAGTAGCAAGACTTTTCTACGTTCAAACTGTGATTTCGAAATAATATCGTAAAACAATTATTTTATCTGAACGTGTTCTCACTTTTGTTAGGTACTTCCTGCAGTCAGCAAACTTAATATTATGAAGAAGTTATTGCTAAATAATAATAATAATCGTACAATATAGCCGAGTGAAGACAAAAAAGTGGAACGAATGAAAATGGTTGAATTTTATGAAACTTCTCCGGAATTTTGAGTTTATGGCGCTGCGATAACGTGTGTCGGAAGCTACCACAAAAATATTTGATTTCTATATAACCAGTATGAAATCAGCCACTCTCTGCGTAGACGTAAACTGCGTCCGGTCGCCGCTACAAGACACAGCAACTACTGTTTCCTGTGATTGTGTGCCGTATGGGTAACAAAAAGTGTCCATGTTTGCGCAGCCCCTAAAGAGTTAGAATTTCTACTGCCCACAGTACCTGGCAACACACAGTATTCTCACGATAACATGGTACAGAAATGTTAAAAAAAGCAAATTTTAGAAAATCGTTCATGTGAATGAAAATGTTTCATTGAGACTTACCAAACAAATTATCGTTCAAACTTCCTTATTGTAGTAGCTATATCACGAGGTATGATAACTAGGAAAATATTCAAGGTTACATGTTAAAGTGGAGTTGTTCAATGAATTAAGAGGGATATATTGATGATTTTAATGATTATAACT
The DNA here is from genome assembly GCA_949152445.1 of Cerastis rubricosa. Taxonomy (NCBI): domain Eukaryota; kingdom Metazoa; phylum Arthropoda; class Insecta; order Lepidoptera; family Noctuidae; genus Cerastis; species Cerastis rubricosa. Next base: position 12,582,688 of record OX424539.1, read on the forward strand.
CTGTAGAGCATGTAATATGTTCATCTTATAAATTTCTTCATGCTACCGCGAGGCTGAAGGCAAAATAAAAGAGTTATAAGTATATTTGTGTGAGAAACGGCAGGTTTTTTTGTGAAAAAGGCTGATGGCGATGGGATATTCTGATTAAGAATTTGGATACTCTAAATAAGTTAAATGTTAATAAGTTAATTAGTAATCTTGGTAAACTTTTTTCTAATTGATCTTATGCGTGCTATACAGAATAACTTCAACTAAATTCAATAGCTTAAAAATATATTACCAAAATAGTCGTGGCCTAAGAACAAAGACCCATGTTTTCTATCGGAATTTACGTTGTACCGACTTTGATGTAATTATATTGTCAGAGACTTGGCTTAATCGTTTTGTTCTGAGCAACGAGCTGGTCGACGACAGGTACGTAGTCTATAGAAAGGTCAGGGATACTACAAATTTAACTGGCAGGAAAAAAGAAGGAGGAGTTCAGATCGCTATTAAGAATAGCATCAAATCCAAACGTCTAAAAGACTGGGAAGTCCGCCAAACTATTCCCAAACCACTGCAACTCGTGAAAACCAGAGTTAACAGTGGTGACCAGCAAAAAACCACCGAGTCAATGTAGCTTCACGAAGTCCCAGAGAAACAATTTAAATATCTTGGATCCCGCAAATAAATTAATCAGAAAATAATAGGAAAGTAGAGTAGGAAACACGTAATTTCTGACATTTTAATTTTAGTCTGGGAAAGTAATTCCGAAGATCTCTGGATCTCTGGTTTCTGTAACTACCATGGACGGCCGAACCGTCAGTCGTATAGCTCTCTGCGCAGTATACTTACCTCCACCAGTACTTCGTTGTGCTTTCAACATGGGTCTTTCTAGGACCTTAATAAAAAAAAATGGGTTGCACTCCGGGAGTGCCGGCAGAAGTGAAAACTTGAATATTGACGTTGTGGATTTTTAATATTTTGGAATGGTTAGGGAATAATTTTGCAAGATTTGCTTTAATTATCAGTATTAAAGTACTATAATTTATGTGGTAAAATACAATATTCATTTATTGCGCTATCGTACACAAACATGACAATTTATATTACATTAATAATTTAACACTTCAGAACTATTAAAATTCCTCTTACGATTTTACCTCTTTGGAGAAACCGAATGTTTTGTTTGTGCATACCCAAACTCAATGACAGATGTCATAAAGTAAGTACATCATAAAGTTCAAATTCCTTCGTAACCTAATGTCAATCATTCTTACGATTTTTCCATGCCTATTCCCACTTTCCCGATAGTAAATCATAAAGTTCAAATTCCTTCGTAACCTAATGTCAATCAGTCTTACTTATTTTCCAGTTTTGGAAACCCAAACTCAATGCCAGGTGTCATAAAGTTCAAATTCCTTCGTAACCTAATGTCAATCCGTTCGATCAGTACACGTGACACCTGCGAATTTTCCAGTTTTTTAAACCCAATTTTAATGACAGATGTCATAAAGTTCAAATTCCTTCGTAACCTAATGTCAATCCGTTCGATCAGCATAACGTGACACCCGACGCGAGTTTAAAAAATTTTACCCATCACAAAAGTGCGCAACGCCGCTAAAGTGAGAAGTGAAAACTTTTCACTTCAAAAATCCCATGAAAATACCGATCACTATACTTCGTTCCACCTTTTGAGTATTTTGTGTTTATGTGCACTCGGCTAACAATAATTTAGTATACTATCCCGATGATTGCCTCCATCCGCATCAATAAGTTGAACGCGATGATTAGCGTCGTAGCAGTAACCACGCCAATCGTGACTTTCATAGGTCTGTAACAGAAAGTTAATTGTTTATATTGAACTTGAGTGGGACTGATAGATATCTGTCAAGAATCCGAAGCTTGCTTTCATTTCCAGATTTCGTTCCATACAACACAGTTGTAAAGCCAAAAATAGAACGTCGGGCCTAGTGGACAGACATGATGCCATGATGTTTCTGATCTGTCATGAAGAATTCTCTTCAGGTCATAATATTAGAAACAAACCAGGTAACGAAAAATGGAGGTCTCGATTGGAGTAACGAACAACGCAAGCAGGAACAAAGACTGTGAGATAATGTGTTATTTTATTTAACAGATATTCATCAAGTTAAGGGCTTCCAATTCAAAAAAGGGGAAACGGCCTCAATTCTTACAATTTTTATTTCCATACGGCAACATCCCAGATCACTTTTGTGACAAGAAAACCGCCTCTCTGAATTTATCTAAGATACCCAAGATACTCGTGTTAATGTACTGCAAGCACTTCAGTCACTGAGGCACCAATTCAACTGTCAGTGTGCGACTACTAGTGGGATCACTTAGGTACATTGGGTCCTACATAAGAAATAGTGGAGTTTTAGAGGTGAACCTTATCTGGCAGCACGAAATAGAGAAATAAAGCGATAATAGTGCGTCGATGCTGCCGCGTTTTTTGCGCGTTTCCTGCTCTGTTCCTTTTTTTAGCCAATGACAGTTCTGAGCGATAGGAAAGGATAGGTGCATGGAAAAGTGCGATTCCGTGCTGCCAGATGAGGTGCTACTGAGGTGGACTTCACGCACTGTACGACCGCGGGCGCAACCAGTACACAGACCAGGTTAATGGTGACTGTACACTCTTGCCCGAGTCAGTGTATCTCAGCGAGAGTGTACAGCCACCATCAAACTATAAAACCCGAATGTGCTAAGTGCAGTTGGCTATAACGAACATCTAGTCATAGGACCGGCCGCCCCACTAGTTGCTGGATACTTTTTGGACTTTCGACTGGTCGGGGTCGCGTAGTACGTGAGGTCCCTCCGCTATTGTGTAAGAGAGCATACCCGTCAGCGTTGTGGAAGTACATTGCGCTCTTGAGGGTGTAGTACACGACCTGCATGTAGCAGTAGATGAGGTAGTACAGAGCCAGCGCCGTCGCCGTCACGGACAGCTGCACTACCGTCACCAGCTCCGAGACTATCTTCCACGATGCACCTGAATGTTTCTGCAGGAAATATGTTTTTCCAAAATCAAAATCGTTTATCTCAATTAGGCCAGTTACAGGCACTTTTGAACTGTCGAAGAAAGACAACAATAAATATGTAGCTACAGGCCCAGTCTCAAGATATAATAACTGTGTAAGTTCTGTAGTTGCCCATTCCAAAGCGTAGATCTCTACGGAGAAGAATGGGCAAATTTTGTTCCATCAAAGGTAATATAACATCACCCCCGTTTTAAGCACTAATGAATGAACTGCCTCGTTGATCCAGTGATCAACAGAAAGAAGTCAGAAGAAGAGAGATCAGGAGGGGTCAGGAGAGTCAGTTCAGAAGTCGGTGGCAAAAGGTATTTTTGCCACCGACTTCTGAAGCTAAAGTAATTTTCCAATTTTTCATGTTTTAAAAGTCGGTTTATTTTTTTTATTTTGAAGATGAATATTGTACTAGTATGCCTGACCTTTCCAATAAGGCTTGCAGTAGCAGTAATACGTTCATTTCTCCAAAAGAAAGGTAACAGATTTACCTGATAACCTAACAATCTATTATTCTACCTATTTTCCAAGTAAATAATTTTCTCAATGATCTTATCATTGCCATTATCCTCTCTTTAGCATTCGATTTTAATTTAATTTCGACCTAAGTAACTAGTAAAAGTAACAAACCAACAAACTATTTCAATTTTACATTTAAAATATTAGTGAGAATTTCGTGGCCAGTTGCCAATTGTGCTGGGTGACTGCAACTGCTAGCAGTGAGATAGATGTAAATGATTCTCCATTCAATAGACAGATATCCCTGACTGTCTTTCAGTGTGAATTCTTTAGCCATTACAGTTAGTAGATCAAACGATTAGCTTTAGCACCGATTTGCTAAGTTAGAGTATTAATGTGTTTTTTCACCTGAAGCTCGTATTAAGGCGTTAAAGTTAAAACTTTACCTACTAATCTAATCTATTAGGTGAATGAATGGCCGGACCAGCCCAATTTAGCGGTCGACAGACGAACACTTTACTGTTCTTGGTCTTAACCTAGAGAGATCACTATCAAACGCTTTAATTACACTTTAACAAACATTACGCGCCTGCAACCTCAATTGGGTTCATCAAACAAGGTTTCATTTAGTACGTAAAGTAAATAAAATACTTTAATAACTACTTGCTTCCTTTTCCCTTTTAAAATGTAGATTTCTAATTCTTGTATGCTTAATAATATTGAGTTAAATTAACTTCAATTTACATCCATTTTAGAGTTTTGATTTAATTGAATCGTACTGCAATAATGTTTAATGGGTTTATAAACGTGGTTTTTGATTAATTTACGGTTCTTGATCCTGGAGATTAGACTGCGATATATATAGGGTGATTGGTAATTAGTGACCAATACATAAACACGTGATTATACTCATGATAACAAACTACTTTCCTAAAAAAAACTTTTTTTTTTATACTGACTATGTTATACGACTAATCTATTTGCAAAATACCTAAAACATAATTTAATTTGCTACATAAAAAACTAACTGCTCTTTATCAGGTACGAGTAGGTACCTACTACCAAGTTTAAGTATCTGCATTGATCTCCGTTCCGAAGGTTTCCGATAAGGGCCGTGGAAATCCCGGAAGGAAACAAAAGCCGAAGATGTACAACATCCATGTAATTACCAAACAATGTGTAATATAGTATAGTGTCCCCGAATTAACACAAACTTTAAATGGAAAAGATAAGAATTAATTTAATACAAGTAGGTACTACCGCACTCACTGACGATCGACCACTTTTAACCCTTACGACCTGAGTTTTAAGTTTGAAATTGGTCGATCGTCAGTGAACGCGGTTGTACATCGAGTAAATGTCGGAAACCTTCGAGCCATCCGCTTCATCATCCGGCAAATGTTTATCAATATTATGTATTGTTTTAATTTTATAATTTTTAAATTGTTTACAATTTTTTTTTTTTTCAAAATATCACTGATGATATTTAGGTACTTATGTTTTTGCTATTAAAAGAAGCCAAGTATTACAAGGGATAAAAGCTTGAAACCAAAGTTTTCAGATTCTTCCCGATGTTGATAGCTCGTCTAAATCTTTCAAATAAACTTTCGGGAAAACTATGTCATAGAATGTAGGGGAAAAGGCACACAAGGGTACTTTTTTTTTTGTTCATGTGACTACTGAATATTTTACTTGTTATTGAGAAATGGTCTGTTACAAGTACCTACTTAACGTAACTATGAATTTCCACTACCTAACGCAACTTTTTTGGGACGAAGAGTTTTTAAAACCAATTTTATCATTTCTGCGAGTGACTGGTCTACCTATTGCTTATTCACGAAAATCTCTGCATCGACTAGTTCGTTGACCAGCTATTTATTACGAATCTTAACTGAAAAAAAAACCCTTTCACGATTGAGATTATCACTAACAAATATTAACGACGTAACGACGTCGTATATCGACGTTTCCGAGGACGGTTACGCGACACCACGCAACGAAACACGACGCCGACGACGTTACGTGTCATCATCATCATCATCATCATCATTTCAGCCCAAAAGACGTCCACTACTGGACATAGGGCCTCCCCCAAGTCACATTGACATTTTGGGGGGTTTTGCCATAATCGCCACGCTTGGCAGGCGGGTTGGCGATCGCAGTACGGTTGTTACAAAAACACAGAGAACGCTGCTGCCCATTCTCTGGCAAGTCCCTTAGTCGCCTCTTACGACACCCACGGGAAGATATGGGATGGTGCTATTCTTTACGTCCGACACCATACAGAGCTAACGTTACGTGTATATTCATAGTTTAATTAAGTTTGACATGTATTCTAGTACATTATTGTTGTAAGATTATTTGTGTATTTTATCTATAGGCCTTAGATGCCTGATAATAAACTGATTATTATTATTAAGTACTTACTTTATATTAAGGAACAAAAGTTGACCAAATACCCGTAGTCATTTACTACCAGTCTAATTTTGGCTCATACAGAATGCAGGTTTGAATTCATATAAATTAGGAGTCCTTAAAAGTTTTATTATGTAAGTAAGCATTAAAAAATGACCATTTCACCTTGTAGTGGGAAGCGGCGCTGTCGCAGGGCGCGCCGTGTCACGATCCTAGTCGCGATGCTATCTCTGCACGAGCATCCATTACCGCGTACCAACACTCCTACGCCGACGTCGGCCGAATCGCCACGTTCTTGTATATTGTTATCACTACACTGATCGTACCTTGATAGTGAAGGAGAAATCCTGGCGGGCTGGGAGTCGTTACCTTTGGACACCGATCTCAAAGATCTTTTTGTTTTTAAAGAAACACCAGACAAGATGCGAGTAAAGTTTTGCCGTTGTTTGATTCTAAATATAAAGACGTTGTTACTACCTAAAACTTTAATTCAAGCAGCAGAACACTCCTATCGGCCTTCTACTCAACAGTCACAATCCATCCCGCACTAAATATAGGTATGTATTGTTGCTTCATATACACAAAGAGAAATCAGGAATCCAAAAACCAATTTACACAGTTTCCTGGTTGCTCGCGGCTAGTCAAAGGGCAGGTCACAGCGTGTCCGTGTTGTAACAAGACAAGAGCAAGACATTCCTGAATAACGACAGGCGATGCATCGAGCAGGAGCGATGGCCGATAGAGGGCGCACGGAGCAACCACCTCGCTCACGACGCCCGCAGCCGACGCCAACGCCGAACTTATGACGATGCTATCGGACAACTAATTAGGCATGGCGTCACTTTGATTTACAGTTATGTAAACAGAAAATGTGAAGGAAAAAGTCATGAGGAAACTAGTATGTTGTAGAAAAAATAATCGAAAACATGCTATATCCACAAATCTGCCCTGAGCCCGAGTGGTGGATTACGGCCCACCTACTCTTACAGAGAGGAGGCCTGTCTCCAAACAGTGGGAACGTCATAGCTGTGGTAAGCTTGTAAAATGAAACTTTCCGTCTGTATGTTACCTTTTCAGCCTAACGGATCAAAGTTTTTGGATGAAACTCGGCACAAAGATAGATGAGCTAGGTTAGGACATAAGATTAGACTTTTGACCCGGTAGGCCGTTCCTATGGACGATTAATTCTTCTAAGTTAATTCTTCGACCACGCGGACTGAACCACGGAGGAAAGCTTATCATAATTCTTTAGTACATCTTACCCTTGTCTCCTCATCCTTACAGCAGCTCCCATAGGCAGCAGCCATTGCCGGGCAAGGCAAGGAAGGCATGCCAGGTTTCGTCTCGCCACGGCCGTAAGTGTACCCGCATGCCTTGTCGTACTATTAAGAAAAGAAAACCATACCTAATTAGGTTTGAACAGCAGTCATTAAGTTTCTAGTGTTATCTTTCCCTTGTTATTTATCTATGCAGATAGTTCTATGATCATTCTTATTAGTCTGTACTGGAGACATTGCACATGAACAGTTCATCTCTTCTTCTTGAATGTTGTAATCTAGATACTTATAAAATCTTTTGTTCTGACTGAATGTCACTGGACGGATCGGGTTAAAATTTGGCACACAGATTGCTATTATTACGTAGTGACGTGGGCATCCGCTACGAAAAGGTGTTGCGCCGACCCCAAGTATGGGGTCGGCGCAACACACGTTTTTGTCTTCCATTCTTCTCTGTCAACTGCCACGCTATCATTTACTCTTTTTTCTTTCGTATCATTTCTCACACAATCCATCCATCGTTTCCTTGGTCTTCCTCTCCCTCTCCATCCATCAACATTTATTTATAACAGTCAGTTTTAGTCACATGTGATTGATTCCTCCTCATCAACCCATAAGCGGTTGAAATAGGAAAAAGTTTATATGAAAATCCGTCAAAGGGCGAAGATGGTACGGATTGGCTACTTCTTCTTCGTTACTTACCATCATTACATCCATAGGCGTGGGAGGTGGAGGCGCGGGAAATTTCCCCATAACTTGCTTGAGCTTTTCACTAGTCTTCGTGCACCCACATTTTCGCTTGCACTTCTCGTGCTTGTTGGGGACAATCTCTTCTATCGCACCACCAGTTATGGGCCCACACACCCCCCGAGGCTTCGTCGGGATCAGTTGATCACATGTTTCAGTCATCGCGGACATCTACAAGTGTATACCATTTGGCACATTACCTAAAGGTGCGATTCCACCGGTGAGCGGTACAAATGTTTCTTGTGGTGAACTCGCTCAAGTAAACATGAACAAAATGTGTACATGTCCACCGGAATGTTCGTGCACAACTGCGAACATTTGCGCACGCACACGCAAACGGTGGAGTCGCGTTAGCGAACACGCAAACGGTGGAGTCGCGTTAGGGAACACGCAAACGGTGGAGTCGCGTTAGCGAACACGCAAACGGTGGAGTCGCGTTAGCGAACTCGCACTCGCTGCAGTTCGCATACTCAGGAGGCCAAACTTCACTCATGTATTATACAAATAAATAGATACCGTGAGTCTTTGACAGATTATATTAAGGCAACTTTATACCGCCTTAACCTTAAGTCTTAAAACCCATTTTCATAGCCATGTTTCTTTTTTTGCTTTCTCATGCATTAACATGTTTTCAAACACAATTTAGACATCCGCAACCGAGTTTTTTTTTCGCATGTGCAAACTCCAATTCACCTTATTCGCGTTTGAAATGTAACTATTAATGAGCGAATAAATATATTATTTGGTGCTACGAGAACACTTTTTGTGCGAGTCCGATTCGCAATTGGCCGGGATTTTTTTTTAAATTTGTAACTACATTTTGACTGCAGCAATCTTAACTAAATTGCCTAGCATAGGCGTTTTTCTGTTGAATACTTACGTGTACCATAGTGACATAGACCGCATAACGCCAGAAAATATAAACGTTTGTCTAAAATAGCATGAATATTGGATGTCAGATCATGAAATACAGTTGTGAAAATGTGTTTCGTGGTAACTAAGGATTTTGAGGAAATAATATCGATTATACCAGTTAGTTCACATAGCACTAAGATTTTGATTATATCACAAAACAAAAATAACATATGAACAAATAAATGACGTGATTACAGTGACACTCTGTTAATCTGTAGACAATAAACTAAAGTTTTTATTTTTTTATTTTACGATATGACAATGAAGGATGAATTTCGATTTCATACCGATTAGAAAGTAATTATGGCATTCAATATTTACATTCTAATCGTCATCTTTGTTAATATAACACTATTGTATAGAATCTGGTTCTTAACCTAACAGACAGATGTGTTGCTGGGGAGTTTGTTCCGCCACTTCTTCTTTCCAGCTAAAACACTAGGAAGTGGCGAAGTGCGGGCGTTTTGGGGGACTGTCTCTTGTAATTTTGACGTTCAAAAAGTGGTGATAATCAGCCTAATTTGAATAAAATACTTTTGATTTTGATTTTGCATGAAATCGAAATTCATTACTGATAATATTTCTTAGAGCCGGACTCCACCAAAGTGGAGACGAGCAGACATGTGCGAAGCGAAGAGGAGAGGAGATAGGGGAGGAGGAGAGCGTAAGAGCTTGGGTGTATCCACCGAAGCTTTGCGAAGATGTGCAAAGCGGAGAGGAGAGATTATGTGCCGCTCACAGCACTCCGCTCACCGCACGTCGCTTACAGCACTGCACTCATCGCTCGTCGCTCACACACAGCACACCGGATACCGTACGCCGTACGCCGCTCACAACACACCGCTCACAGCACGCCGCCGCTAGCCGCACCGCTCACGTCTCTTCTAGTCTCCGCTGTGCGCTTGGCCGCCGAGTGCGGAGACCTGACCTAAAAATTGCGAGACATGTCCTCTCTGCTCAACCGTTTCCACTAAAGCTAAGCGGAAACGAGAAGTGTTAATTCTATTGGTGGTTTACACCAAATCTCCTCTTCTTTATCTCGTCTCTGCGTCGATGGAATCTGGCTCTAACGCTAGATGTTGCAAAATCGACCATAATCGATGGCTAAAACGAATCCGCACCGCGGTTCGTTATAACTTGTTGACTCCGAGGAGCTTTAGATCTTCCTTTTTTTTTGTACAAAGTACAAACCTACCTGAAAACCAATTTTATAACTATGAAATTCAATTTACAGTCTATTAACGTTGTGATCTGAAATCGAGTGCAATTCGCGGAAGACGGCCGACTCAGGCGCCAACGGCACGGTAACCGAAGTGACAAGGCACGTACCGCAGCCCAGCGTGCGAAACACCACAGATATTATTTCACACTCAATTTTGACCCAATTATTGTTGTTTGCAGTAAGTAGGTACATTTATTTGTAAACTAGCTGTCCGGCGCAACTTCGTTTGCGTGACATTTTCCCCGGTTTCACAACATTTTTCATTGCTGCTCCACTCCTATTGGTCGTAGCGTGATGATATATAGCCTATAGCCTTCCTCGATAAATGGGCTATCTAACACTGAAAGAATTTTTCAAATCGGACCAGTAGTTTCGGAGCTTATTCAATGCAAACAAACAAACAATCAAATCTTTCCTCTTTATAATATTAGTTTAGACAAGAAGTTATTGAGAATAGGCGAGAAGTAAATAATTACTTATTTACAAAAGTTTTTAGTAAAGAATTCATTATATACTTCTACTAGCTGTCCGGCGCAACGTCGTTTGCGTCACATTTCCCCCGTTTTCACAACATTTTTCATTGCTGCTCCACTCCTTTTGGTCGTAGCGTGATGATATATAGCCTATAGCCTTCCTCGATAAATGGGCTATCTAACAATGAAAGAATTTTTCAAATCCGACCAGTAGTTTTGGAGCCTATTCGATGCAAACAAACAAACAAACAATCAAATCTTTCCTCTTTATAATAGTAGTTTAGACTAGAAAACTAGATACAATGATTTTACTTGAAATACAAGACGAGACTTTAACGAGTAGGTGTGTAGCGACCTCAGGTGGGTACCTACTCCTTAAGCTCCCTTCTTGATTTGTACACCATAGGTACTACAAATTAAATACTTTAAGTACCTACCCACATGGGCCAAATTTACGCCAAAATCTTAGGCGTCAAACAGAAAACACAGGATCGATTTTAACCTTTTATCATCAGCTTAATTCACCAAAAAAAAATGTGGCATCGGTATTATATACGGTAATTATTCATTGCGTTGCGATAAGAGCCATCAGCTTGAGGTAGAATCAATATTCAGAGTTGCATTCTATTAGCGAACTGGCACACCACCTACCTAAATAATATATACATTGTTAAACTTGCTAATGCATTCAAATTCTAGCTTAATTTGTTGCGATAATCGCCAGTGGCAAATGGCCCTAATTTACCGCGGTGACATACCGTTCCGCTATTGTAAGTGTTCTTGCGAAGCTTATAGTTTCGTGCCTCTTTGTAATTTGTGCGTTTTCATTGAACACGGTTTGGGAGAGAATGAAAAATTGACTGGCTTCCAGAATCACAACCAAAACTACATTACTTCTAATTTCTTCTGACTTTTTTTTGGTACAAGAGTAGAGGAAAACCAAAGAAACAATGGATGGACAATACGGTAAACCCTGCCGTATTATTGGCCCCTGGGCACGCCACTGACTACCTATATTATATGATCGTAATTTGGTAGCTACTTAAATACTTATCCCGACAGATATGAGGTAGGTAGATATGTTTTAGCGGGCTCTATTATGATAATTTTTCAGTAAAAATACATACTCACGTCAAATCTTAGCCATGCGTAGTCGCAACTGGCAACAATGGACTCAGACTCCCAACCGATTAAATCGTTTGCGCCGTATGCGTGTTTTCGACACTATGAATTCAACTAATTCATATTACCGTTGACAGTTACATGTGGCATAACGGTGAAGCATTATTCTATACATTTCCCTCATTGTCACTGCAAAAGGCATTACGCGACCGTGAGAAGGTCGAAAAGTCCTTACGCCAACGTCGCAACGACGGACGTTCTTAGCTAATACGTGCCAATCTTGCCAGATTTTTATGGCTATGGCTGACATAACTGTAGCAACATAACGTGCTCTCAGAAATTGATAGCTGTGCGAAATTCATGTAACAATGTGTAAGATGTAGCCGTGTTTCATAAATGATTTCGTAGATACTCTTTCGTGCTGTATGGTGGTTGTGGGTAACACCATGTTTCGTCACTCTTAGTCGATCCTTGGATTTCGGTTATGTAGGTACCTACTCAAGTTTCGGCTGAAAATAGGACAAGATTTTTGTCAAAGAACTTTAGAAATATTAACTAGTTTTATGTGCTTTTATTCCCAGATCGGCCAAAGTATTGTTGGGTTTTTCTGTCAGGAATTTCTGAGTAGCAGCCTTAAGTCTGGATTTGTTCTCGTTTGATTGCAATAGGCTCACTAGTTCACTACTGATACATTCCCATAGGCTAAACATAACTGGCGCAATGGATGTAGGTGTAGACTGTATGTTGCTACTATACTTACAACTCTCCCTAGCCCGTAGGGGGATGTTGTTAATACCGACTTATCTATGGAGAAGGATAAGGACTCCTAAGAATGAAAACGAATCTATAGTTACGACGAAACTACGATAGTTACCTAGCCATTCTCATGCAATGCTATTTTGATGGCATTTAAGGTAGTTAGCTAATTATCTTTGAAGCACTGCAATATAATTGTAGGTTACCGAAACCACTGCGGTGAACCAACATTTAAGGAGCTTTGACATGATGATTCAGAAGGAAAGGCAACCTGCAAAAATATTGAGCAGGTCGAGCCAGATATCATTCTTACTCCCTGGGTCCTATTCTTTGTTGTTACAATAAATTATACAAGATACGTTAAGTACTTTCGAAAATTCCTTCGTAAATGATTTCACCTTTCAGTAGACGATCGATTTTTCCATGAATTCGGCTAGGGCTGTGTTTATGTCTCCTTCCCTCGTAAAGTAAAGCTAAAGTAGTTACAAACAAAACGGAACTCCATCCACCGTGCACAGCTATTGGTTCCAAGATTTTGTTTTGAATAGATTTCATTGCGATGAAAATTCCGACTCCGTTTGAGCTTGATTATATATAAAATTATATTTATTTATTTATTTACTCCAAACATACAAATATCCTTACAGGCTAAACCCAATGCGATATTGTAGCACACTTAAAATTTAAATACTTCAACTGTTATTGACATAGCAAATTCTAAAGGTAGCTGTTCTTGTAAATTCACCCAAAGTGCAACAGAATATGTCTAAGTCCTCAGCAATGAGGTTGAGAGTGTATAATTATACAATACTTATATAATTTGTCATGGTAGGTTTCAAAAGTAATAAACTGTATGGCCTTTTCAATTAAAATAACTTCACTATTAAAGTAACTTTTGTACTGTAATAGCTACCTAACTAGGTAGATAGAGGGTGCTAGATTTAATTGAGAATGATGCCAGAATGCTACTCGCAGGTATTCATTTTCATTCTTGCATAATTACGAACCTATTCAAAAGTTAAGTAAAATAACATTTTTAGAAATCCAGCAGCTACACTCCTGATAAATAGAACAACCTATAATGCAGATATGAGAGATGGGCCTCCATCTACCTAAATTCATTAAAACCGTATTGTGAAGGATCGATAGCACTGACTAGGTTTTTCTAACTTGTCCCATTTCATTATAGCCTTGCGTTCACATCCGATACGAGATCTGACATCAATAAAACCAGATCGCAAAAAAATCAATCAACAGGACGTTTGAGGAAGCGTGCCTATAGGAATGAGAGCCTTTCTTTGTGAGTTCGGCATGGACGTTAGATAGGGCCTACCGCCCGGTGCGTGGCGCGAATCGCACGGTCGTTCACTCTCGCACCTGTCCGGTGTTATGATCGCTACCATTACGTCTGTTACACTGCGAATCGTGTGAATTGCAAAGCTTTTTGTGGTAACGACTTTTGTTGAATTTTGTAGTAGTTAGGTACCTACGTACTTTCTTCATTTTAAAGATACTTGCCTCAAACTCACTGACTTTTCAGGGGACTAATAAGTCTTAGGGCCTTCACCACCTACGATAAGGTAAGGTCCCGTTAACATTTGGCAGATAATTTCGTACAAATTTTGTTCCATTTTTGAATTTATTCGGATATTCGGACATCGTGAAAAGGGCCCTTAAAATAAGAATTTAACGTCAGTATGACCTGTCCCAAATCTATTTCCAACCACACCGAACAAAACAATAATACCGGAGCATTAAATTGATACACGCCATCTGTGTCGCTTACATAAACACAGCAAACAAACATCCTGAGATAAAAATACACAATTACGCCTGTTAATCATTCAAGGTGAAATTGTATGTTAAAGCGAAAATTGAAGACGGTTTGAACAATGGTGCTACACAAGGTCACTCATACAATAGAGGTGCGCTATGTATTTTGGAAATGCGAAGGTCATCTGTGTCGCGATCCACGATAAGCCCTTCCTCCTTGTTAGCTACGATAACCTATTTCACGCTACTGTGGACACGCTCAACCCTATGTTGACATCATCGCGATAAAAAGTGTTTGAATAAAAGTGGCATGATTTTATAAGTCTGTGGCCACTAATGAAAAATATTTCATTAGAAGGAAAAAAATAAGACATTCATTTTCTTCTATGCACAATTATTTCGAAAATGCATCGGGGTCGAGATATACAAGATGGTTTTTCAAGTGAAAATCTGGCAGTTATCTTGGACTCTAAACTCACATTTATACCACATTCGATCGGTTGAGATTTTGATTCGGAAAGTCAAATATATATCTCGCTCGCTTTCGTAATGCCAAAACAAGATAGACATACGACTTATCGAATCGAAATCGAAACCGAGTGTTTGTGAATACGGGGGCTGGTTGACGTCCACGCAGATTCAATATCGACGTTTGTCAGACGAAATTTAATAATATGTAGTATTTTTAATATAAATAACTAGAATTTAAGTAGGTACATTAAGTCTTTCAAAATTAAATTTATGTAATTACAAAGGACATTTTGCATGTGGTGTTTGCCTGTAATTGATTGTGTGTGCAGTTAGATTTAAGACTCAATTACTTATATGTTCCTATCTGCTTAATATCTGTAACAACTGTTGGTGAACCTTAAAAGAGTCTCCAGCCCGATTTTAATGAAAACTAAAACTGAATAATTGTTTTTTTGAAAATTCAATATTCCTAGCCAAGAATCAGAACCGTTGATTTTGAAAATAAACACACCCTGTATTATGAATGGTGTACATTCGATAGTGTCGCTAATAAGGATCAAACTCTGCGAAGTAATGACCTACGGCAAACGATAAGAAAGAGTTCATTTTTTAGGGTTCCGTACCCAAAGGGTCAAACGGGACCCTATTACTGAGACTTCGCTGTCCGTCCCGCGTCCGTCCGTCTGTCACCAGGCTGTATCTCATGAACCGTGATAGTTAGCCAGTTGAAATTTTCACAGATTATGTATTTCTGTTGATGCTTTAACAACAAATACTAAAAACAGAATAAAATAAATATTTAAGGGGGGCTCCCATACAAAAAAGTGTTTTTTTTGCACGGTTTTTATAAATAATGGTACGGAACACTTCGTGCGCGAGGCTGACTCGCACTTGGCCGGTTTTTTTTATAAAATACGTAACAAACAGTAACCTAATAGTAATCAACAAAGAACACAACTTTGACATCAGATATTAAGCTCCGATATAATTTTCGACAAAATTTATTATAAATGTTCCAAAATACGTGAGCAACAATTATCATTGTGGCCGACAAAAAAAAACAAATCATACAAAGTTACCCAAAACCCTTTGTTTATTTTTTGCTTTGAGTTAAAGCCATCAGGGACTCTTGTAACTAAATGGACGGTGCTCGACTTATTGAGGCAATTTTCACTGAGTGAAGATGATGAAAACTGTATCTACTTACTAAGATTCCTCAGTAACGCTTCTCTTGTTCTTTGTTCGTAACTGGTATGTAAGCTTTTTTTCTGGAACACTTCTGGAGGCATAAAAATTATACCACCTTGCACCTATGGCTTAATGGCTTAGCATTTTGACTGCTTCTGCTGTATCTGATGCCATAATAAGGTGACTGGTGTTGTAAAGTAAAACTCACAAAATGTTTACCATAATGTTTAATAAATAAACACATATTACATTTACGCTGCTGAAGCTACAGTCAGTGAGAGCAGCCGTAGCACTCGTGTGAATATTGTTTCGAAAGCATAACCACAGTGTGACTATCCACTCCATACAGTAGGACAACGGGAATGGCCCTTGACATTATATTCACGAAGATATCTTTAGTTTTATGTTCTGTGGTCTTCATGATCACCAATTAAATTGAACTGTGAAATGCATTCAATGGGCATTAGCATGGTGATTAATACCCGAGTTAGGATGCTCTTTTTTGGGAGTGAAAGAGTGTTTTTTTAAAGGCTTTAAAAACTATTTTATTTTTCTGTTTCAATTTTGAGCTCTCCGCATCTAAAAAAACACCCGATTTAAAAATACAGGTTATCCGGTCCCGACATTTTCATATAGTAAGTTAAGTGATTATTTTATTCGTTCAGACTTGTCCATACTGAGAACCTGTATCTTTATGCCAGCACTCTTACACAAGTCTACTCGGGATGTAGCACAAAACCGTCCAGTATGATTGTAGTGATTTTCACGTGGACCAACTGTATGAAGCTATACTGTGGCATATCTATATCTATCTTAACTACTAGGGTCAGCAACAAGCGTCATGAACAATGGAGTGTTTAAAGTAAGGGGGTCTTACACACAATACACAAAAATCAGATCAGAGGGGCTAATCTCGATACTAACGAAAATAAAACATATTAAGTAATTAAAAATCCTTATTTAAATTGCATTGATAATTTAAATAAACATGTAAATGAATGCCTATATAAAATAAATTAACAATCATCACAAACTGCATAAGACACATGACACCCCTGATCATTAGATCATTGCAAACGATCACAGATCCACATTTTCAAACACTACTTAGCTGAAATCCAATATGTAAGACAGCTTATTCATTTTAATAATATATAAATTGGACTCACAAAGGGAATGTGCTTGCAAGTAGTCGGACGTCGATGCCACAATAACTAACACGTAACAATATTATGAAGTGCTCAATACACTAACTAACCAATATCCATCATACTTATCATACCAACAGGAATGATCTACATTCTAACATTTCTTTCCCTAGCTACTGTATACAGATCGACCATAACTAATATTTAAAAAATATATTCCATTGATATAGGAAAATATGCATAAAACACACCCATTTTGATATCTATTAACATATTATATATTTATATAAAACTTGTACATGTTGTGTAAGCGGAGGCATGATAGTACATTGTGTATGTAGGAAGTACGAGGGTATTATATTATTATCAAGGACTACATTTTCAATATTACTACAGTAAATACTGATAATGTTACCCCTGTTTTTTCTTATATTTGATAAACTATTGATATTTAAGTATGAATAAGGTGTAAGTGAATGAGAAAGTGAAAACGTACATAGTCGTAAAATATAATCTACACACATAGACAACATTAACTAACTTTCTAGAAAGACAAAATATATTATCACAAATCACGTAATATAATTATAGTAAAATAAATATAATACTTTTGGTTTCGTAAAACACAAAAGACAACCAATTATAAAATCAGTACGAAGTAAGCCAAATTCTCAATCAAAATTCGAAGAACTTTCTACATAGGAAAATCCCGTTTTCCTCCTTTGGGAATATGACTCAAAATAAATAAATTATATACAGAATTTCGACACAAAATCTTTCAAATGAACGTTTTCTTAATCATATCATTTTGTATTGTAAGTTTTAAGAAAATAATTTCTGCGCCTGTTTTAGATATACTTTGAGTTAATTCATTGCTAGAATATTTTGTACGTTAGGCGAATTTAACCACTATCTTATACTTTGCATTTATCACATTTATTCGAAAGCGTACTAATATTGTGATAGAAGAATTCTGAGAGAAATATATGGAACAAAACCACTACACGCACTAACACAGAAATAAGTGTGAATGAATAAAATGTCCGTGTAGTCTGCGCTTGCTAAGTGATGCCACACGTTTACAAATAGCTCTCGTCACTCGTCTTATTTTAATATTGGCGATGCTTTTTCCTATTCTAAGCTATTCTAGCAAACGACAGCCTTTGTTTTTAATTAAATCGATCTTCCCACACTACCACCTAACTCTCACAACTATCATAAACAAACAAATCCAAAAAACTATAAATCTCCCATATTTATCATTTGTGCCTTTCTTATTCTTTCTTATCATTCCAAACGCCGCCGCCGCCGCCACCTGCGTTTACAATCTAACTTCATTCGTACATTTATTTTTATATTTAATTTCCATAAAATAAATGCGGAGTATTTACACAATACAAATCCAGCTATATTAAAATCTGTTAAGCGCAATATAATTTAAAACACACGTACGAAGACTAGTTTGAATAAATCCGTAAATAAGAGCAATAAACAATCATTGATTATGAAGTAAATGTGAAGTATGTATCTACATTTAGGAACATATTGCTAAAAATAATTTGAACGATAAGAGATAAAACTCAAATTATAATAGATTTCTTACAAATAAATAGCACAAGAGCTGCAAAATAAATGTATAGAGCAAGACTGCCATACCGCTTTTCGACCTAACATGGAATGCAAGATGATTCTCTACCATGGCTACCTACTGTGGAATTATACATCAGTCTCAGTTTTGCTGCTTGTGCGCCGACTCCTACCGACGGAGCCCGGGTTCACCCAATGAGGCCCGCTCAATAGAAACTTCTTCACATTGTATTCCATTCGCGCCAGATCTTCAGGAGTTATCTCTTTGTTACCCTTGGCTCTCAGTCCTTCAGCCACTAAATCGGCTACGGTTTCTCTGTTCTTCGAGGTATCACTTATTTCAGTAACCGTCGCATCACCACTTTCGACTGGAAATATTGTTTCTTTGACCACGTGGCCGGCAAGCTTCGGCATCGCCATTACGTGTTTTACCTGATTTTGCAAAGACACGTTATTGTGAACCCACGTGGTATGGCCGTCTCTAGCGTAAGACTTGGAGTACTTGCTGACAGGATGAGGCATGTTCAGCGCCAACTCGTTTAGAGTTTCAGTCAGCCTCGACAGCTTACTGTCCCTCCTCAGAGCTCTGTTGGTAAAGTTAGCGTCTTCCTCCACAGGATCGTTAAAATTATTCTGTTGCTCCAAGTTCTTCTCCACCCACTCCGCAACTCTAAGCAACTGCTGCTTCTGCAGTAAAGCAGCACTATCGTCACTTGATAAAGAACTAGTGCTTTGTTCATTAGTGAAAACTTTGTTATCATTCACTTTTAAGTGAGTTTGGGTAAGATTTGGATAAACATTTACAATAGGTTGCAGCGGTGGCTTTGCTACCTCTGGTTTTTTCTCCACCTTTGGTAAGTCACCTAGAGGCGGCAGGTCTTTAGAAATCTTAGTATTTTCAAGGGAGTGAAGTTGCGACATGTCGATTTTCCTTAAAGGTTTATTGTATTGATTAGTTAGTTTGCTCTGTTCATAGCGATCAAAGTTAAATATTTTTACATCGTTACTATCGGTGGGTGTAAAAACATCAACTTTTTTGGACTCGCTGTCGTCGTCGGTGTTTTGAACGTTATTATTTTGAGTATTATTGTTATCTGCATTGAAATCGTTAAGTAAATTATCAATTTCAGTTGTGTTTTGCTGACTTGCAATACTTTGGGATTGGTTATTGTTATTTTCTGAACTGTTCGAAAATGTGTGAGTTTTTAAAGGTTGCAATGGCGAAGAGGAAACGTTTAGTAAGATTGGGTTAATAGTTGTATTCTTAGCGGTGACGTTAGTGTCTTTGTTATTATTGTCAACGTGTACATCGATAAGCGTGCTCTCTACTACGATATTGTCATTTTTAATGTCTTCTTTTATAATTAAGTTGTCTTCGATTTTATCTAGGTCGATAAAGTTATCTACATCGTCGGTGAGATCTTTGAAAATGGAGTTTTCATTGCACTTACTTTGCCGCCTATACAGAACGGGAGGCACGTCGGGTTCTGCATTATCAAGAAGAATATTTTTAGATCCTGCTTGCATACGTAAATGACAGAACCTGGGCCCTGGCCCCACTTGAGTGTGATTAGACTTGTGAGTACTTACTGTTGATTTAGCGATTGACGACGTCCTACTAACTGCGCCCATCGAACTGTGAGAATTCTTTCTCAGACCTATATCATCTCCAAGTTTATCAATCATTGGTTTAACTTCTTTATTGTTTAGCATTTCTTTGTTAAGAATATCCTTGTTTAGTAAGTCTTTGTTTATTAGATCCTTGTTTAGCAAGTCCTTGTTCAGTAAGTCCTTGTTTAGCAAATCCTTATTTTGTATATCTTTGTTTACTAGTTCTTTTTTTATCAAATCTTTATTAAGTATTTCTTTAGCAAGCAGCGATTCTTCATTTCCTGCGCTCTGGATGCTGCTTTTCTTACTTGAAATCGAACTTTTTGTTCGATCACAGAGCTTGTGATGGACCGCTGGTTCCATGGTCACACTAGTCTTTCTATATTGCTTCATTTCATCTACTTTAGGCATGGCATCCATTTGCACAATTGGCTCTAACACGCTATTTTCGCTTATTTTAATGGTATCAATAACAATGCCATTATTTTTTGGCCGTTCAATAACTGGTGGAGGTACCGGTTGTATAATATCTTTGATTGGTTCAGTGTTCTGTGGCAGTATGTACAAAGGACTAATGACTCCATGGTTAATCGACTTTTCATTTATAAGTTTGACTGGATGTGGCGAGAGACTTCTAATACTGAGGTTGGAATGTAGTGACTTAACATCAGCATTGCAATTGAGACAGAGAGAGTTTTTAGTTTCACCGCTCACCATGGTTTGTGTGGCTACAGAGTAATAGGTTTCATTGTAGCAGAATGGTTTGTTTTGAGTTTTATTGCAGGTGCATGTATCACAGTGTTTGGTAACAGTGTCATGAATACTGTCTTCAAGGATTTTCGACATCAAGGAAGCGGAAATATTGAATTCATATTCACTGGCATCAAAAGTATCTATGTCGTTACCGTTCTTGGATTGAGTTGAGCTCGACGGTTTCGATGTCTTGGACATGACGTACTGGGATACCCTCGCCTGAGTGTCACTTGGAAGCTGTGATAAAAATATTTAAATCAGGATTTTGTGCTAAGTTTTTAATTTTAATAGAAGTTTAAATTGTAAACTTACATTGTCCAGCTTTTGTGACACGAAATTATCTGGTTTGCATTGCAGTAGCTGAATTGCTAAATTCATATCATTTTTGTATCTCTCCTGCAATTATAGTAAAATTTACAATTATTTTTTTAAGTTTTGTATTTATTTTCATTTTATAACACAAAAGTATTACACCTACATTTTCTTTCTGCAACATACTGTAGTTGTGTTTAGACTCAGCTAGTCGCACAGATAAAGTAGCAATATCTTTGGTAAGTTGACCTTTCTCTCCCTTCATCTTGTCAACCATCTGTAGTAGCTTATCTTCAAGCACTTGATTCAGTTTCTGAACTCTCTTGTGTGAATCATATAACCTGCCAAATATGTAAAAGTTATCATTTTATTATATTATAAGAATCAGTGAATAGTGCAGTGTTCGAAAATTTCCGATATTTATTATAAATATCAAAATATCGGATATTTATGACATATATCAAGTTTGATATTTATCCATTTTGTATGAACGTCATGTTGTTATTTTATAATATTATATATGTATATTTTTCGCATATATGTTTTACATAAACAAAATAAATTATTAAAAAAAAAAAACTAAAATGTTTTAATGGTTTATTTATATAGGTAAGTACTTAAAATCAGACAAATGAATCCAAAACATAAAATCTTCTTTTATGAAGATTGATTTTATGAGATTTGATTAGGCAAAACAACTAAAAACATAAAATCTTATTTATCAAATAATCAACTCAAAAACATAAAACCTTCTATGATGTAAATCACAAAAAGTCATTGAATATGTATCGGATATTTATCATGATATATATCCATTGATATATATCCTTCGAACCCTGGAATAGTGCCATTAAATTGTTATTAAAGTGGACATTACAACATAGATAAAACAAATATTATGATTAGTGATCGGATATTCGGATGCATATTTACCTAAAGTACGTTCTTTCCTGGCAAAAGGTACAAAAGTATGGAACCGGCTATTTAAATGCCAATTTTTATCGCGGGATTGCGAAATTTCATAATTCTTTAGTAAGTATAAAATGTAGTACTTACTCAAAATATCGTTACGAATATTTTAAATTTATTTAAAACCTGGCAAGTTTGTTGAAAATAACAAGGCAAAAATACAACAACTATTTGAATTCGTATCTTTGTGCTGAAATGTCGAATGCTAAAACAATATAGTAAATATGTCTGGGCATAATTCATTTGGAGCTAAACGAAAAAGTAACTAGACTAGTTTTTATTTTTTAAATAAACTCTTTTTCCTATACTGACGCGCGCTCCATATTACTCAACACTCAAAGTTTAGGTAAATACGCATTCGAATATCCGATCTCTAATTATGATTGATAAATCAGTTACTATAGCGACTTATTTACTTAACAGTAAATAAGTGCCTGTAAGGGGGGTCCGCTATTACATAGGACTTTAACATAACTGGCGAGATGAAACACTGCATAATTGCCTATTCCTTACCATCCAGGGTTTACGGGCTTGATGTTATGTTATGTACTTAGCAGTAAAACACTTTTTTTTATAAAGCAATAGGCACAAACTTTAGTTGCTCATCCAACACTTAAAATGAACTCAACCTTTTAATTTAAAAAAACAACCCAGAATTATAAACCTTAGTGAGGAATAGCATATAATAGAATTCAATTAAAATTCAACGGCCTCACAACATACCTTTCATATTTCTCCCTCCAAGTGCTGACCTGTTCTTCTAGATTGTTGGCTCTTGTTGTGCTCTTGATGAACTCTCCCTCGAGAGTTACTATGTGTGAGTCCCGTTCTCCCAAGTGCTGCCTCAGATGTTCCACTTCAGCATGCAACTGCAGGCCGGCGGCATCACCTTCGCACTCCTAGCAAAATGTGCAACATCAAAACAAACAAGCCAGTGTGAGATGTAATATTTGTGGTTGTTCATATTAAAGGAACATATTTTGTTGAATGTTTTTTCTAATTGTTGAAACAATTATAACATTTGATTAAAATAACTGTCTGTAAGTCTAAGGGTTTAGTTTAAAACATTATCTTATACATATTGTAATTCTTTATTGCACACAAAAATAAAGATATACACACAAATGGCCATATACAGCTTATGTACAATGGCAAGATTTACCCAGAATTGTTTTTTATAAACATTATTTCAACTCTTCAATTTAAATAACCTGCATTTATGAGCTATTAAGTAACCTGTTTTGAACTCAGCTTATTGACTGTTATTTAATATAACTGTTTGTATTTTTATCAACAATCTTAGTTAATGAATATCACCATCATACCATGTATAAGTTGTTATAGCATTGTTTTAATGAATAACATCATATATTTTATGACATCTGATTGAGTAAATTCTAAAAATATCAATACATTATCATCATCATCTGCCTAGCCTTTTCTCAAACTATCTCAGAGCTCAGTACCAGTATTTTACATGAAGTGACTGCATCTAACCTTCACAACCCAGTAACTGAACTAAAATATCAACAGATTATGTTCCTCTAAAATAAACATTGTGGAAAAGTGAATAAAAATGATACTATACGTCAACAACTAATTCTATTAAGTGGAATATTTCAGTAAAGTGTATTAAGAAAATGCAAATAAGAAAAGAGAAGCATTGTGCATTCTATCTTTAGTATCAAGTATAAAAGATTTACTTATTATTGTTACTGCCTGACGAAAAAGATTTATATTCAATGTTTTATTACCATTTTATCACAAATTAATCTTGCTCATCAAACTGGTAGTCTACGAGACTAGCAAGCAAATTATTTTCTAGGTTGTACGGCATAGTTTGATAAAAGTATATCCCCTTGATGTCTGAATCATTCCAAACAGTAGTATTTACACTTATGAGAATAAAAATGATTTTCTATTTGGAAGACAAAAAGTATAGCTATTATCACAATCTAAAACAACTGTATGCACTATTGGCATATCTAATTAAAGCAAAATGAATTAATACTTAATTATTAACCACAAGAAAAGTCAGCTTAGAACTTTCTACAATCAGAAGAGTATTTAACAGCAAAACATTGGTAAATTTTTACCTTACAAGGGGAATTCTTAGTACTCTCATCCATTGCTTAGCAAGCTTTTAACTCTACTTCACATTTCAGATTATGGTACGTCCAATTTGTCGAATAAATTGAACAACGGCACACACAAAGTGATTTTATTAGCTATTTATTACAAATAAGCCACTGTTATAACAAAATAAAATAAAATCAATCTTGACACACAACGTGAAATATTTACTTATTTTATATTCTTTTGCCAGCTGCCAATGTTTAAAGACTAATAATAATTAAGTTACTCTACACAGATAACTGGAAATGTTATATACATATGAATATGACTTAAAATTGGATTTTCCCAAAAGAAAATTCGGACTGTGATGAGAATTTCGATTATGTGGCTGATAACCAACTGACGTTTGACAATTATTTATTACTTTTGTTTCTGAGCGAAACGCGAGTTTGAAACCCAGGGTTTTGGCACATAATTAAGATTTTATTATGTCGACTGAATAAATACAACTTTATCAAATACTGATGTCTCATGATCATTAAAAATGTCTAGCTTTAACTTTAACTTTATTTTGTTCTCCTCGAACATCTCCGTGCTCCATCCCCTACTCGTATAATAAAGGGTCTAGTAATGGATGGTTGGTGCTCATCGGTCAATATTATTGGTACATACTTTAACTGCCTTTATTTATGTAAGAAAAATAAGAAAGAATGTTATCCGATATCCAAAGTCGACTTTCGCAAGCTACGCAGGTGGAAGAAAGGATCGGTGGATAATGAGAGATGTACAACATGCAATTCTTAGTGGATGGGAGTGGGTACAGTCAACATCAAGTTCATGTTAAATTTCACATTAGCAGTGCACTGATCTCCTTGCATTAAGGGTAGTATTTGTAGTTTAAATATTAATTCTGACGTGCTGTAGACCTTCTTTATTTTGATGTCATATCAGAGCGTCACATTAATGGCCCACTAGATTAGAAATAAGGTTTCAAACAAAGACTACAATATATATATCATCATTTCAGCCGAAAAACGTCCACTGCTGGACATAGGCCTCCCCCAAGTTTCGCCACATTGAAATAACACGAGGGGTTTTGCCATAATCGCCACGCTTGGCAGGCGGGTTAGCAATCGCAGTACGGTTGTCAAAAAAGTACCTACAGAGAACGCTGCTGCCCATTCTCTGGCAAGTCCCTTAGTCGCCTCTTACGACACCCAAGGGAAGATATGGGATGGTGCTATTCTTTACGTCCGACACCGTACAGAGAGAGATATATATATATGTTTCAAAGAAATCAAGAATAGGTATCCTTTATAGAGGTTTTCATAAAAAGCTATTATAAGTGTAAAATCATAAGTGTCTCCCGTAAAGGAGTAGGTAGTACCTACAATGTTGTTACCTGGGTTAATCACGTGAGTATGAAGCATACCTATATCGCCCTTATATTAGCAGCGCAGTTTTGGATCATGGTAACCGGATTTAGAGCTGCCAACTTTACATACTTTGATAGCATATGCATGGTTATACTAGGAATTTAAGCTAGTAAATTTTACATATAATTATTCCTTCGACGTTCACAACCATATCTAGATTACATAGGTTAACTAGTAAAAGCAATTTACGGGAATAGGGACACTTTTTATTCCTCTCTTTACAAGCTAAAAAGAAGGGGCAACTCTGCGGTGTAACTGGATTATGGGAATAAGATATATAGGTACTTACTTAAACCCCTACAGCTAATAGGTGTCTCTTAAATATCATTTCAGAAGGAAAGCCTAATCGACTACAGGTCTCCCCTTCAAACGAAAAGCTTCTAGTCGCCTGTTCTTACCTACTACTTACTATGTTGTTCTATTTCGGCTACATTTCGAAACGTTACGAAAGAACTAAAATAAATAAGTACTTGGTTAATATGCGTAGGTACCCAGCTAAATATAGGCGTTAGAGCCCCAATCTAGTTTTCGCAATTGATTGATAAGTAAAATGCTACACAGGGAATATTCCGTGAAGCAGCCAAGGTTCATCCAAACATGAATTCCCACTATTCTAAGAAGTGGATGAAAATTCCTGGTAAAAATAAAATATTGTACGGAGAATTTGTCGAAAACATACACGTATGCTTACTGATCTGCGAGCGGCAGTACCAAACGTGCTATATGTGTGTGCCGACGCACGTCTGGACCTGACGAGGGATCTATTTCGGGATACGACTGCTTCGTCGAACATACGCGTGAGTCCAACGAGTCGACAGTCCTTTGTCTGATTAAAATCGTATTGGTCGTTACCTATTTTAAAAACACGTATCCTCGCGTTGTATAAACGCGAATGAAAGGGCGGCTTGTTTATAAAAGTATTCCAAAATGGGAAATATTGTCAGTAGTGCCCCAACAAGGGAACAAGAAGCTGTTAACGCCACAAGTGAAAGTGAAATAATGAACAACACAAGCGATTCCTGTGATGAAACCAATGAAAACGTTGAGATCGCTGGTGATCACGCCATGACCGAGAAGGAAGCTCGAGCCAAAGCAAAAGAAGAAGAAATGAACGAGTTCAAAAAGCAGCTCGACATTAAGCGTGAACAAAGAAGGCAGATTTTAGCTCGACACAGAACCGAGAAAGAAGAATTAGAGAAGGCTTTGCAGAATGAGAAAGAAGCAAAACTGGAGTTATATGAAAGCAACAAGTTGCTTTGTGAACTGCTAGCGAGGAATAATATTGATATACCCGATAACCTCCTGCATTTAAAAGGAAACAGTGAACTCACCGATGCATTAGTCCAAATGAGAGAAGAATTCGAGGATTTAAAAGCAAACAACTTGAAACTTAGAAAGGATCTATCTGAAACTAACAGGGCGCTACAGGGAGCCTACTCCGATATTGCAGATTTGAACTTTCAAAACACGGAATCAATTAAACAAATTCGTGCATTAAAGGAAGTGGTTTCAGTTAGCAAAACAATGATTAGTCTTCGCGAGCAACAGCTTAATGATGTGAGTACCCACCTAGTGCCCAAGTTATTAGAATTAGGTAAATACTGGTTTTCAGCTGCATCTGGCTAGATTGGTAGCTCACCTCAACATGGTAGGAAAAAACTAGGCAGACGATGAGTAGGAATTTATCCAACAAGAAATAACGCTTGTGAAGTTAGCGAAAGCAATTTTCCTTCAGACAATAAATACTTTGCCCGCATGAAATTTTAAAATAATGAATTCTGTGTTGTACTTGGGCCTACCAGTCTACATAGGTATATTGTTTACTTCGTGATTCTTACTATGTCTATAGTTTTTAGGTAGGCACTTTAACTTAAAATTACCTTATTAATTAATTAATTATTACTTATGTGTTTTAGGAATATTTTCATCATCATCATCATCATTTCAGCCGAAAGACGTCCACTGCTGGACATAGGCCTCCCCCAAGTTTCGCCACATTGACATAATATGGGGGGTTTTGCCATAATCGCCACGCTTGGCAGGCGGGTTGGCGATCGCAGTACGGTTGTCACAAAAGCACAGAGAATGCTGCTGCCCATACTCTGGCAAGTACCTTAGTCGGCTCTTACGACACCCGCGGGAAGATATGGGATGGTGCTATTCTTTGCATCCGACACTAAACAGAGCAATATTTTCATATCTTTACATTATTATTGTTTCACTTTATAGTTTCGTTTATTCAATCATCTTATTTTATACATTTTTAAATCTTTCTTAATCTGTTAAACACATTTAAAGATGTAAAAACCGGTTTCCGTCGGTATCGGGATCAGGGTCCAAACTATCGGTGGTAATGGCTGCAGAGACAGGAATCTCCTCACAATGCGGGTCGTATGGAGGAGTACTGCCTTCTGAATCAGGCCCTAACATCGACTATCGTTACGCGGCGCGCTGATCGGTCTATCACCACTATGTCAGGCTTATTGGCGACAATAGTCCTGTCAGTAATGATAGACTGATCCCAGTACAGCGTGACATGGTCTTTCTCGAGAACAGGGTCGGGCACATACTTATAGTACGGTACCTCAGATTCCACAAGTTGATGTTTCAAAGCAATTTGCTGTTGAGTAACCCTCGCCACTTGGTTGTGCCTGAGCAAGTACTCGCTGTTTTGCGAAATAATATGCCCTTTATTTATCACTTTCTTTGGTGAAATGCTGAAATGCAGTGAAGTTTCTAGCTTTTCCCGCGACTACGTATGCGCCGCCTTTGGATTTTCTCTGTAAATCAACCATTGATTCATTGTTTTCTTACAAATAATCAACATACAGACAGACACGTTCGAATCTATAGATAATAATAACTGGTACCTATCTGAATATTTTACTAATAATCACAAAGATCCAATGCCAAGCCAACGACCTGGAGTCAACCATGCTGCACCCGGTCAGGGACCGCCAACATGCGGCATGCGAAAAGCATCATCTGTTACTTGACGTCTTACGTTTTGACAAAGTGCCAACTCCACATATAGTTCTATAACAGCTCCAACAAACCTTCCTTAATAAATAATATAGGGCTGTCAATTCTGATGAAGATATTTTTCCTAGCGTAGATCGTTACGTGATGTTTACTACTATATCGTAGCATAACAATTTTAGTATCAACCCACGCTGTTACATAATAAATTAGTTTATAGTTTAATAAATTATAAACAAATCTTGCTGGTTTCTTCATCAATGTCTTATATTCCAGCTTAAGGAAAAATTAAATGAAATAGAACGAACTCTGGCGGATAGGGAAACTAATCTGCTGTCAGCTGATCTAAGGCAAGAATATGAGCGTCAACTGCAGAATATTCGCACACTTCGAGGTCTTTATGAGGAGCGAGCCCGACTTGCTGAAGTTACTAGACAACGTCTGGTCCGAGAGCTGGATGAACACAAAGTACTTTATCAAGCTGAAGTCAAAAAGTAAGTTAAAACTCATTAAAAAAACAGTAGCACTACTTTACATGTGCTCAGGACCGGATTAACCATGTCAATGCAATGCAATTTTTGGGCCCCCTTTTCACCCGTCGTCCGGCTATCATAAAATATCGGTAGCTTACAATAATTGAATGGAGGATATCCTGTAAGTGACATGTAAGTTTAGTTATAAACCGTAAAACTTTCGACGGCGTCGTAAGGGTTAAGGTTACAATTTACAGATGCAGCTGAAGTTCTTCTAAGAATCTAAAATGCAATAGCCACTTAAAACTATTAGCACCTCGGATTAGTTACATTTTCCATACTTGCTTATTTATAGAAGTTTTGAAGTTCTAATTTTGAAGAGTTATTTCAGAAGTCTAGGAACTAAAAGAAGGCTGTCCACTTGTGCCAAGCTTACTTAGCTTTTCTTTAGTTCTTTTATTCAGAAAAACACTACACTAAACTACAACAGATATGGAGACAATCTTGTGAACAAAAGGATCTAATGCTCGGAAAAGGAGGAAAGGAAAATTTTAACACCTCGGACAGGTTACAATTTTAACACTCTACCTACATTGAACCTCGAACGAATCTCGCGCGTTGCTTTATAGAAAATGTGTAAGTTTGTTGCAGTAGTATGAGTACTCAGGAGCTCATTTTTGCGTTAAAATAAATATATTAGTTATAGAGTGATTCTACTGTACGGTACACTTTACTACGTTGGTATTTACTAATTCTGCTACTACGAATTTGATAACACATAATACATTATAATCGAGGATAAAAAAAACAATTTCTGTGTGCGCGCGCGGGGCCCCTACCCGATGCGGGGCAGTTGCCTACTCTGCCTAAGGGTTAATCCGGCCCTGCATATACTCATCTGTTTTCTGTCGCCGCCGCCGGTGTATGCGTACTAACGACTGTAATTAACGTTTTCAGGTGCAAAGATCTCAACACAAAAGTGGAAGAACTAGACACGAAAATAGATTCACTAATGGAAACTATTGATAACAAAAATTCTCAAATATCCTCGTGCCAAATTGAAACAAATGTAATAAAAGCCGAAATGGCCGTTGTAAACAAAGTAAGTGAACCGACTTATATGTTTACTGTTAATATTGCTGCCCCTAAAGATGTCTTGTAATTCGGTTTCGATTATTTTGTTACTTACAGCTTTTCTCCCAAGTGCTACTTGGATACAAAACGAAACAAGATTTGGACACATTAGTTCAACGGCTTGAGGACAACCATGGTTTACTAACACACATGGCGGAAAAAGAAAATGGATCTGAAGCCTCGTCTGCATTACCCAAACTATTGTTGGAGTTGGTCAGTCAGGTTGATGAAAATAAAGAAAAATACAATGATGAAACTACTAATGATAATGATGAATCGTCCAAACAAGAACCGACCACATCAGATCAAGAATCAGGTAAAGATTGCTTCGATTTTAGGTCGATATTTTAAGGCCACGGGACGTATAATTTTATCTAAGCAGTTTTCAAATTACGATTCCTCATTGTTTTTATTTATAGAGCCACAAAAACCCCAGAGCACCACTGCCGAAGAAATTGTAGAAAATCTGCCGAAAGTTTGGAAAGTGCTTATAGAACTTCTCAGTCATCAAAATGCACCAGACGGGAACTCTTCGGAAAAAGTTACAACATGTTATAAATCTGTAGAGACGAAATCGGGGCCCGTATTAGTGCCAAGCGTTAGTCAGACGTACATCAGATTAAAGGTAAGTGATTGTCTTATTGCTCCAACAGTTATTATTTTCTAGATAAATTGAGTCATGGTCGAAAGTCACAATGTAAAAATAAACATCTTCATGATCACTATTTTGCAGTACTCAAAAATGCGCAGCTTCAATTTTGGTACTGAGCCAATTTTTTGTGTAATCCCCGAAAACAAAAACAGTGATCAGACTACCTACTTTCTCAGAAGATGCAATTGCTTACTTCGTTTTCTTTGTTATGAAACTAACGCCAAGTGTCATTCTATTTCAGGATCTGATATTAGAAAAATTGGGTCTGGTAAAAGAGGTCAACCAGATGAAACAACTCAACGGCCACTTAGAAACACGTTTAGAAGAACAAGAACGTAGATTATGTATGGTTACTAACGAGTTAAGTAAAACATGGCATGTTGTGGGTCGATTGAGAAGGCACCATCATCAATTACATACTCATGAGAAAATCCTTAAATATGAATTACAGCAAAAGAGAAAGCTACTAAATGAACTTAAAGAAGAACTTGAATACTGTCGGGAAAAATGGGAACAAGCTCGTGAAAAGAACACCCAGTCAGAAAGAGACTGGAAAACACTAAGAGCTGAATTCTCCAGCAGGAAAACAAAAGCCGGGTCACCATCATTGAATAATTCCGGAGAAAGTGGATACAGTGACGAGAGACCTTCAGAAGAGTCGTCAGAATCAAATGATGAAAGTGAATATGTAGCTGAAAAACTGACGAGAAGTAAGAGAAAACAGAAAAAATCATTTGAAACAATTCCAGATTCTAGCACAGATTTTAATTTAGCTGAAAGAGAAGATCCTGCTAGTGACCTGCTGGATGTGGCTGAATTACCATTGGATACTCAAGAGAGTGAAGATAATTATGATCCAATTTCAGAACCCAGTAAGAGTGAACGTTTTCTTAAACATAAAAACGGAGTTATATGTGAAGAAACAGAAGATGAAGTGGGAGATATTACACATGATGACTCTTGTACCGAGGAAACGAATGCAGAAGATACTGTTGTTAGTCAATCGACCGATTCTACAATTATCGGCTCGACCGCTGAGCTAACTACTGAGAGCGAATGTCAAATAACACCATCTACTTCAGATAAATCTCCAACGGAACTAACACTTATCGATACTGCTGAAATTTTGAGAAACGTTCGACTCCAAAACGAGAGGCTGGCTAATAAGGACAGAAAATTGAATAATTTGGAAATAGGCAGTGCTGCATTGTTACAAAAGACTCAAACTACGGCTAAGATAAGTGAACAAATAAGCAATACTCTAGACCATCTTATCAATCGTCCCACTTCAAGTGATTCTTCAACGAAAAATACCGAAAACAATGGAACTCAAAATAACACCACAAACGTTGAAAACGACGTTACAGACAGTAATGAGCTCTCAAACTCTGATATAACACCCGTCACAACCGGCACTAAAGCATCTTCGGATTTAATACACGCAGATGAAGAAGCTGAATCTAGGAAAATATCTGCAACAGCAGAACTACGGCACCATGATGATGATATTTATAAAAAAACTAGTGATCAAAACAAGGAGTCAACTACTGTTGATCTCACAATACCGCTTCCAGTGAACGAATCGGAAGCTTCAAATGAATTTCCAGATTTTAAAGCTATACTCGACAACGTTAAAAAACAAAATGAAAGACTTGCAAAGAAAGACGAAAGACTGCAAAACTTAGAGAATAGTTGTTCTGAGGTAGTGAAAACTATAACCAGCACTCTAAATGCAGGTGACAAAATAATTGAGAAGCTTGATACTCTACATAATGAGCAACCTAGTAGTGTAGAAGCTGTTGAGGAACCAAAAGAAGATAATTCAAGTTCCGATAAAGAAGATTCCGTGCCATCAACATCCAGTGAAATGGATCATGAAGCCCGATTTGCCGCACGTGATATACGATTGAAAAGATTGGAAGAACAAACGAAGTCACTCGTAAATAAAGTAAACAAAACCAACTCTAAAGGCGTGAAAATTCATTACAAACTAGAAGAATTGCACAACATTTATGGATCAGAAAGTTCTCGGGCTGGTACACCATCAGAAGAAAATGAGGACAAGAGCAATGGTAGTGAATCTCCAGAGGAATGATAAGATTTTGAATTTATACAAATACATGTGTACCTACTTAATTTGGCTTATGTATACCTGTAAAACGGTTAAATTATTATAAAGAATAAAAACACAAATCACGAATAAATGTATATTTTTGACTAATTCGGGTATATTATTTTATTACAATAATTTCAAACACCAATAGCGCTTGTTGTAGGAGATTAACTCCATTTTTGGTACATTTTTCAAATAGGATGTTTTAAAACTTCTAAATCTTGTTTTAGCATAGCAGAAAGCTTTCAAACAGTGGTGACATATTGTAACCGAATAAAAAAGTAAAAAATGTCTAGCTTAAATGAAAATACAAATTAAACTTTGATCATAAAATACCTAACAAATAGGCAGTTATTACTGGCCCGTTCAGGTACATATGCTCCGACAATATGCAGAATACACATCACAATATTATAAAACGTGTTTGACAAAAACACATAGACACAACACACCCTCATTGGTTTAACAAAAAGTGCAACATGTACTATTAAATTCTTAAGAAACTACATCATTAACTATACTTATTTTCATCTCTTCACACGTCTATGTATCAACTACAAATTAAAGCACACTAAATTGATATCAAAATAGGTTTTAAAAAACACATTCAGTCATCATCAACTAAGACATTATTTTTATTAAAGGACTTGTTGTCTATGCCGCCATCTCCAGCGCTCCTAACATTTATGGAAACACTATTATCTTCTAATACTGCGACGACTACTTTGTCTCTCTGTACTTTCTCAAGGTCCTTCCCGGGAGGTGAGCTGTAGATACGCCACGCCATGATTGATAGCAATAGCATCTCCAACATCATGACGCTGTTATGTATAACTGGAAGAGGAGAAAAGTATGTGTTATTCATCATCGGTGTTTACGCTACACAGGGAATACAATAGCATTACTTATGTATAATAATGGTTAAAGGCCTTAAATGTGTTCATCTGGTTCTTGTTCTCATAGAAGAACATATGACAATCAACAATTGGATTTACAAACCGTTATAATAGAATTATGACCATCGACAGTCGTTTGTTTTGTTTTTCTACCACCTTCTTCGGACTTTGTTACGGAAACATAGATTGGACAAATAGGATTCTCGTAAGCTATCAAAAGTTTAACTGGATCTTCGCCAAACGAACCAGTTTATACAGGATATAGAAATAGTCCAAATAGTTCAATTGGAATTCTTTATCTGTCAAATAAAAATCTAATGAACTTTAAACTTACTGTAAACAAAGACGGCGGGATGTAACTTCATGACGCACGACAAGTTTGCGAATTCTGGCAGAGACTTGGCCAGTCCACACTGCAGCTTCACGATGATGAGCACCAGCTGTACTGCCAGGAACCTGGCTTTAGGAGTGCGACCAACTGACATGGCCGCCTTGACTAACATCACCACACCCCACATGCCAGACAAGATGGAGGCAGCGATGAACGGTTGGAAGAATACGAAGTTACGGTGGTATAACATCTGGAATTAAAAGTAAAGTAGGATTTTGAGTAATTTTGTATCCTAAAATTGGAAATTGAGTAAAGGCTTGCATGTCAAAGTAATTTGTGAAGATATGGAGAATATGGGAAACCACTCATCACAGAAAGATGTTTATACGTAATTAAAAAATTTGGGGTGGCTATCGGGGCAGGTCTGGGAACTGCTACAAGTCGATGATAGTTAACAGAAACAGTTTAACCCAATCTTATTTTATTTTTCTATTCTATATATTATTTCCAAATTTATTAACAACTACCAGTAAGGGTATAAGAACAAAGGCAGACCAAAGAAACGATGGATGGACTGTGTGAAGGATGATATGGCAAGAAAGGGATGTCTGGTGAGATGAGAAATAAATTAGTAATAGAGAAGTATGGAAGAAAAAGACATGCTGCACCGCCCCAAATAACTTGGTATAAGAGCAAGATAATGATGATGATTAACTACTACTAGTAAGTTGATGGGAACTTACGTAATCTTCCGACCAAATAATGACGATAATAAAGTAGATAATTCCTTGAACGATTGGTATCTGGAGGACTAACCACCGCAACCGCAGCAGAGTTTGCCTGCAAAGAAAAATAATTAGGTTAGAATTCTATTGGCAGCTTTTTGTTTAGGTATGTAAGACAACTCCCCATAAAACAATAATAATATACAATTACCGTGTAAGGTAAAATAATAGCGGTATAACAATTAGTCAAATTGATTAATAAAACATAGAACAATTAGAATTGCGTGTACAACAACAACAACACAAAAACTCTAAATACAAATAAACAAAAATCGATAAGCAACGGGCTCAGAAATAATTAAAGAACTAAACGATGTTTCCGGTATCTCAATTATAAAAATAAAATTCTGACGTACAAACTTAGATATAAATATATTCATCAATACTGAAAAAAAATATACACGCTCCGGTTTACCCGTACAGTTGAACTGTCAGGTAGCCTCCCTAGACCCTAGCCTAGAGTGTATGGCTTCCTTAATGTAACAGTTTAGATTGTCTTGTTTCTGTACCAAATCGAATCTTAGATTGTTCCATTACAGGCGATGAGGGAGCACCTTTACAAATAAGCGTAGGTTTCATGGGCTACCAATCATTTTTAACGGGTCTTCGAAATGCATATTAGCGGCGAAATAATAACTTAAGCCTAAATTGCTCATTCCCCAACGTCCTTGGGGATGTAAGGGCAAACATCCCCATCAGCCAAATTAATTGCTGCCATAATTATACGGAGTGTAAGGGACAGCGACACGAAAACGCTTATTACCACATAGAAATTATTCGACGGTTATTAAAAAATAACCGTCGAATATAATAACGCGTCGCTGTCCTTTACACTCTGTCTATACCTACACACAGCATTTAAAGACAGGTGGTATTGAATGTAGCAGCGTTATCATACCTATATTTTTTTATCAATTTAAAGTACTGGGGATCAATGACAGCAATTTTATTTAAATTTTATTTAAACTTAATCTAGAACTTGGAATCGAAGCAGTAACGCCAAAAATAGGTTAGTACCTAGGTACCTAAAATAGTATGCCTTTATGCAAAAGGGTCCGTCAAAAAATAAACTGTACCTACTTATCATCAACGTCTTGATATAAAAGAGGCTAAACAGTTCTTTAGCCTCTATTATATCATTAGGTACTTATCGACAACAATTCCTCACATTTTATCTCGTCGCAATAAAAATACTTGTGGACGTAAATAGTTAATTATACCCATCCGTTGTATCTTGTTTTCAATGCAAAAACATCAATTCATTGATCAATATTCTATCACGCAGTAGCTATATTAATTGCTTAGATGGTTACCACACGACACCGCTTGTCCGCGTACGGCGGTTATTCCCGTTCGCCACCGCCAGTATTGCCCCCTCCGGTGGCGACTGGGAATTATTCTAAAAAAATATCCCAGTCGCCACCTCCGGGGGCAAGCGGGATTGTTGGTAGTAAAAATCCCAGTGGCCACCCCTAAATATAGTTAACATAAAAACTAGGTATGCTACCTATTATCTTAATTTTTTTTTTTGGAATGACAAAGAATGTTAATTTTATTAAATTTCTGATTAAAAAATAGAAGTACGTAGGGTTAATCAAACGAGAGAGTTACAATATTTATAAATTGGTAGAATATTAAACAAACATTATTTTTTACTATTTTTATTTTCAAAATCAACTATTTTAAACACAAATCCAAAATCACAGATAATTAGGTACTTTCAATAGAATATAAAATATTTCTTAAAATATACTTGATGGGATGGTGCTATTCTTTACGTCCGACACCATTCAGAGCAATATGGAATATGGAAACGTAATGAAAACTAATTTATCCTAAAATACAACCCTTATATCCAATTCGCTGTAGGATGGTGGATGACCTAAGTTGAAAATTTATATGTTGTAATGAATATTTAACACCAATGTTATGGTATGGTATATCTCGTAAGCTACTAAAAGTACTCTAATTTTTAATTTGGTTACTAATTTTATCTCGCAGATAATATCTAATTTTCTATGTCGAATTCTTAAGAAACTTGGAATTAACATTCAAAATCGTGCTCCAGCTGAACGAGTGCGCAAAAGTTATCATAATTGATTCTATTGAAGTGAAATCTTCTTTAAAGGCGTTGTGCACTTTTGTGATGGGTAAAAAACGTTAAACTCGCGTCAGGTTTCATATCCTGATCGAAAATTCGTTAGACGGATTGACATTAATTAGGTTACGAAGGAGTTTGAACTTTATGATATCTGTCATTGAGTTTGGATTTTCAAAACGATCAAACGATAATTATCTTATGCACAAACTAAAACTTTGGTTTTTCCAAAGAGGTAAAATTCGTAAGACGGATTGTAATAGTTCTGAAGTGTTAAATTTTTTATGTAATATAAATTGTCATGTTTGTGAACGATAGCGCAATAAATGAATATTGTATTTTACCACATAAATGATAGTACTTTTATACTGATAATTAAAGCAATTCGTGCAAAATTATTCCCTAACTATTCCAAAATATCAAAAATGCACAACGTTAATTTCAACTTTTCACTTTTGCCGGCACTTCCGGAGTGCAACCCGTTTCTTATTTCACGAAATGAATCACATATAAGCGTACTTATTCGCAAATCAGAGCACCGAAAGGGGCATGCTACAGCTAGCATGCCCCTGTTTTAGGCGCTCATGGTGGTCCTGCTGAAGGGAGTGTAACTACCGCCGGACCAACTTCAGTCGATTTTTGTAAATATTCTCGAAAACTAAAAGTACCAATTTGGAACCAATTGAGAACTAATTTGTATAAAACTTGTTGATTTTGGAAATGAAAATGTAGATTTAAGAAGGCGGAGAATTGTTTTTTCAAGTATATTTTAAGAAATATTTTATATTCTATTGAAAGTACCTAATTATCTGTGATTTTGGATTTGTGTTTAAAATAGTTGATTTTGAAAATAAAAATAGTAAAAAATAATGTTTGTTTAATTTTCTACCAATTTATAAATATTGTAACTCTCTCGTTTGATTAACCCTACGTACTTCTATTTTTTAATCAGAAATTTAATAAAATTAACATTCTTTGCCATTCCAAAAAAAAAAAATAAGATAATAGGTAGCATACCTAGTTTTTATGTTAACTATATTTAGGGGTGGCCACTGGGATTTTTACTACCAACAATCCCGCTTGCCCCCGGAGGTGGCGACTGGGCTATTTTTTTAGAATAATTCCCAGTCGCCACCGGAGGGGGCAATACTGGCGGTGGCGAACGGGAATAACCGGCGTACGGTCAGGTGGTGAAGTGAAGCAGGTCTGTTCTCTAAGCACGAATCCCACAGTTTCGGCTGAAATTACCGGCGCTTCCTACTCCGTATCCGTATGGTCATAAGATTACATAGGAGCTCGAACTAGAAATCAATGACAACACGTTTGGACAATTGTCCCTACAAACTACTGCAAACTCATGAACCCAGGGAGCGCGGTTCATTTCGAAATTTCAAGCTTCTTTCGGACGGGTCTGTATTCGTTGACGGGCTTAGAGAGTAAACTCCCAGATCTTAAGCCGCATTGGCTTTATGAAATCAGTTGATAGATGCG
The DNA here is from genome assembly GCA_949152445.1 of Cerastis rubricosa. NCBI lineage: Eukaryota > Metazoa > Arthropoda > Insecta > Lepidoptera > Noctuidae > Cerastis > Cerastis rubricosa. Next base: position 12,621,379 of record OX424539.1, read on the forward strand.
TAACATATGTATCGTAACGTACGTTACGCATGCCAACATGTTATACCGCTGGACCGCGCGGACGAGCGGTGTAGTGTGCGCATCTCCTTAAATAGTTCATGCAATTATTATTTACGACCTAACTGGACAACTACATGGACACAATAAACATAAAGGTATGGGATAAGCATGATTTATCAGGGTATTTTTCCAACAGAAAAATAATCCAGATCTGCTCCATTTTTTATGATCATACTTAAGTTGTTGAGGAATATGGCTAAATTGATTGGGTGGACGGAGTCTAATCTATCCTATTAATCTACTCATTATCCTCGGACATTGTCTGGTTTACCGTTAAAGACACCTTAAAACTTGATTCCTACTGCTAAAATGTTGTAGACTAGCGGAACTACATAACCCTCGGCTCCACATTATACTTTCAACTGCCATAAAACCAGGCTACTTTATGCCTAACTTTTGTGATCTGCTTAGCCTTTCGTTTTACAGTTTAACCGGATTACCAGTAAGCATTTTACAGGGGTCGACTGCTTACCTAATGTTCACAAACCAATTACTGGGTTACACGATAATTATCCCTCGAAAGACTGGTTGTCAGACTTTTGAGGCTTCTGGTCCCTTTCCCATCAGTCCCATCCCGCCTACCGTTCGTAGATCTTTATTACGAACGGCAGGCGGCATTGGACTCGGTATATCAGGGGTTGGCAACCACGGGTTGACCTCGGCAACCGTAGCTTAATCTAAAAGACCGGTCCTCGAGGTACTATAATTTGCTACGAGTGCCTCCTACTTACAACTAACTTCTGTATATTGCAATTCCAAGTGTTCCACTCATAATCACATTTAAATGAATTCTGAGTCATGCGCACAACTTACTTGTGCAACTTCGGCCTTGGTATCACGCAACACGGCCAGCAGCAGCATGGCATCACCCTCGTCTCTAGGTCAGCTCCACCGGCGCTTCTGTAAACATTACATATTAGTCTTTAATAATCCTGTTAAAAGACATTAAATTTTATGACTCAATCAAGCAATATTAATTTTGTTGCTTCAACTCAAAACTATATAAAATCTAGAAAATCACCTCTTATAATGCACAGCCACAATTTGCAATAGGATCAAAATGTAAATTGTGAAAGAATTGTAAGGAATCTGCGGCTCAATGAACTCAGATAGACACCAGACAGTGTGTCCTTGCGAACGATAGCTGGTGGCTATTACAAAATCCACCTCGCTAAATGCACAATTGCACACAAAGGCAGTTGTGTAATTTGATCAAAATTTAAATGGCAAGATTCGTAAGGAGTCTGTACTCCTTATTAGAAGGACCTAAGTTAAAGCCAGTTTTCGTTTCCGTTTCCCCATTCATTTGGGATCGACTCAGTATGTTATCTGCCGCCATCTCAGTATTTCCTTTATAACTATAAAGATCATGTTTTACTAAGCTTCCTGAATTCTTACAATGTGGTCATCGATGCTTGGTAAAATTGCTTGGAACTTATTGTAGTCTTCTGTGGTTCCAATTTCCACCAGTCACCACAGGAACTACATTGACCTTCAAAAGTACCTATTACAATAAAACTACAGTATCCAGGTATTTAATTATTGACTAAGTGTAGTTTATCATAAAATCGTGACACATTTATCACGTCTGCCTATTTGTTCGTGGTAATTTAAAACAACTTTACCATATCATTTCATTAAATAATCTACAATCCTGTTGGTTTTATGTAAACAATGCGAAACATTACTGTTATCATTAAACAGATTACTATATTATATATTACGAAAGTGGGTCGTGCAAGGAATGCCAAACTGGACGTATACAACAACTACCAAAAAACCGGCCAAGTGCGTGTCGGACTCGTGCACTAAAGGTCCCGTCAATTTAAATTCAACATCAAAACTAATTTTTCATGGTATGCTTATGAAAAACAAAGTTACTGCTGCAGTTTCACAAAAAAAGTCCCATCTCAAAAACGAAATGTCGAATCTTATTAAAACTAATTTTCGTTGTTGTCTTAACGTTCTACAAACCCATATTTTTGCAAAACCATCCTCTTTTAATTTAACTATAAAAATGCGAGGGGGACAATTTTCGCCTGTCAACAGTATTTTAGGAACTTCAATATCATTTATAAGAGCTCTCTCGATAGACATCACACATAGTTAAATACGTACATATTTTATTTTTGAAGTGAAACTTCCTATGCGCCTTCCAACATGGTTCCATGAAGGGGGTATGAAAGCACTCATTTCCACATTACGAAGTATCACTTCTTCCGCGCGGGAGGACGCACTATTTTTTCAATCTTTCTTTCAAATCTTTCACATCCATATTTTTATGAATTCGTAATTGGCTGGGACATATGGACGGAGAGACTGACAGACGACAAGGACGGACGGACTGACAGGATGAATCTACATATAACGATTCCGTTTTTTGCCATTTGGTAACGGAATCCTAAAAACGGTTTCCAACTCTTAGTTCAGGGCTTTCTCAGTAATCCAAGAAATGTTTCACATTTAAATTAAAGTGCAAAAATGAAGCTACCAAGATCCGCTCCACATGAAGCACTCCTCAACGTTTAATAGCACCGAATTGCCAGTTGCTAGATTATAAGTTCAGAGTTCAAATCAAAACTTTATGTAACACCAACGTTTGGTACCGCAACCCAGATTGTCTTCTTACGGGAGAACTCCCCAACTGTTAATAGCACTGATTTGCCGTTTTGTATTCCTACACATCGATTCAGATAACAAAACTTGTTCAACCAGGATTTCATACTGCAGCCAGGTTTCGTCATCATATAAGCCTTAAGTTTGGAATTAACATTAGAAACGCGTGGATATTGCTGCTGATTTTACATTCCGCATGATAATATAAAAATTAACCAGTAATTGAATTTTCTGTGACGAACTAATACTCGCAGTCCATACAAAGCATCCGCAACGAAATTGACAGACTGTTGAAAAACCTGTGATTTTCAGCAACTATGTTTTGACAAACGCGTAATTATTGTCACGGCGGATGTTGTGAAATTAATACATTACTTATTACAACATCCGCGACAAGACAGCTCGGTTCAGTCTAAGGAAGCTGAGCTAGGTAATTCTGTTTCAACACGACGATCTCATGGATGAAGTAGCGGACACATCTACACGCAAGAGTTCATATTACCTTACTACTTTGCAATAGAACAACTTGTATTCGCTACTGTTTGCGTAGTTCAGAGGAATTAATTATTATCTATTACTAAGCTTCATGTTTGCCATTATTAAAGCAATTAACACACTACACAGCTTCTTTTTATCACTAGAGATAGTAGCAATAATTAACCTGGGTGGTGTGAGAACGAGATAAATGTTAAGTGCATTGGTAGATAGTATGTGCTGTTCTCCTTGCGCAAATTGTAATAGGCAAGAGAAATTGTATGCCAGTACCTACTATAAATGCATTACTGACACCGTTAAGCCTGGTAAGTGTGCTTGCATCAATTTCTTCTATACATGTGCCTACATTTATCTACCTACCTTTGAACTGTATGAGCTATGTGATCGGGGACTATTGGTTGACTATTCTGTTGGAAAAATCTTTAATTCCTAAGTCCCTTATTCAAATTCAAATATCTTCATTTCGAGCAGAGGCTCATATAGGGTTAGTAACATACATGCTTAAAACTAAGTGTTAGTAAACAACACGATACGGTGACACATGTAACTGAAAGCAGCGAACGACATATGGACAATTGGACAGTCCACCCTGTCAGCAATCATTTTTAGAACTCTGTTGGCGCTGGCCATGACTCGAGCCACCATCGATGCTGCACGCTTTCGCATAATGGAAAGCGAATTTAAAACGATTAATGGGCATTTGTTATGTCCATTAATCGTTGCTCTTTTATTGGGACCTTTTTGATTGTTTTATCCTCAATTCTATTTTTGTTTTCCGTACCTACAGACAGGTAGAATCGCTGCTAGATATGCAAGTCACTAACTGACCGATTAGTAAATAACATATTCAATAATTTAGTCATATACTTCCGTAATAACAATCACAATTGATGATGACGATAAATCAAAATTTGATTAATGTCGATGATTCAAATTCCAGATCAAAATCCAAATATTTCCTGCTTTGCAGTTTGTGTAATTTTGCGTAATTTAATTTTTTAGCTTTGTTAGCTTAACAATTATTTTATGTATTGCTACATAAAATAATTGTTAAACTAACAAAGCTAAAAAATTAAATTTAAATTTTAAAAAACCGCTGATATAAAAACCTCTAAAAAACTAAAAATAAATAAATCCAAGCGTCGCACAAAGGGGTATTTGATACTAAAATATGGCCAAAAATATTTTTTGATTTTTTTCTCAGCAAAATTGTAATCAAAATCGATTGGCATTAAATAAAACCCAAAATAATAGATACAGACTTATACATTTTAATAAAAGCATACTTAATACAAAATCTTCTTTAATCACTATCACTATATTCATCATTTTCCGAATTTTCCTCGTCCAGAATATCTCCACTTTCATCTCCAGTTACTCCAAATTCCACAGGGCGTAGCAGTCCAATAGTTTGTTCAAAATGAATGTTGTTTTAAAATATAGTGATTAATCCGTTGGTTTTTAAAACTGTGGGTATAATTGACGAAAAAAATCATTAAAAAAAAAACGCTCTGTTTCCGCAACATCTTTGTTCATTATTAACTTTCGAGATTACCCTTGATTACGATTCTGTTACTTTTTCTATTCGGACTAGTCCGGAAATATAAGAAAGTTACTCATTAATTAAGCTAGTTCGATATTTTTTTCATAATTTTTACTGTTTCTAATTTAAGCCACAAAAAAGATTCAAACGGTATAAACATTAGTAAAACAATGTATAAAATAAGCTACATACCTCCATCACCAGAATCCATCATCAACACTTGTCACTAACACTTAAATTTTTTGTTATATCACCGGGGAAAGCCTGATTTTTTTAAGGCGCCGAGAACAAAACGTGCACTCTAGACAATAGCTATGTTCCGACTGACGCTACTGATCAATTGCTAACTCTAGCGCATTAAGATGGCCGCCATAACGTGCACGATGTATTATACTATACTACAAAGTAATAATATTGTTATAATAGCAAACTTCAAAATACTGATTATTGGCCACTTTTTAGTATTAAATACCCGTATGTGCGTCGTAGCGTCTGGGGTCCGCTTTGTTTTGCGCTTGTGCTAAGCGGTCTACTCAGTGGTCCCCGAAGCGACGACATTTGGAGGTTTTTTTTGAATTTTTATTTAATGCTTTTTAAACTTAAATTATCTTTTCTAAGCCTTGACTGTCCCACTCCTGGGCATATAGGTCTCCCCCCATTGCTTCCACTTTTCTCGGTGTTGCGCATCTTCTCGCTAATTAACGAAAACAAGGAAAGTTACAAATTTTAAAAACTCCCGGTCGTTTATGGGGGTCCCTGGCGATGCCCATAGTGTCAAGTGACCAGCATCCGTACCATGACGTCATATAACATTATTGTTCCATTCCTATTCCAGAGTGAAAAAGAGACGGAGCTATACAGGTCGTCTAGCTCCATTTCTCCCACTCTGGAATAGGAATGGAACAATAATCTTTTAAGCGTCATGGTACGGACACTGATTTCAAATTTCGAATCGACATACCCGTAGAAGTTGTTAATATCCCTTCATCAACTAGAAAAGAGGTGATGACCTTCAAACGGCTGAGCAGATTTTCTCGAAATATCGTTAAGAACACTCTCGATTAAAACTGCACATTTCAAACGAAACCAATTCATTATTATCAAAATCGGTTCATGCGTTTAGGAGCTACCTACGATGCTGCAGACAGACACACAGATAGACACGTCAAACTTATAACCAGAAGTCGGAATTATGTAGAGTTATTTGTGTGCTTACACTGATTTCATACAGCGAAAGAATAAAGTGGATATGCCTGAAATCCCGAGATTAATTTTAAAGAGCAGAAAAAGCCCGTGGTTTATTAAATAAAATAGTTATTTACTTTTACACAATTTAAACCATCCGACATCGGATGTCCGAAGTTGCTAAATTCCAATGCGCATACGCAAGGGAAGATCCATATTAATATTAACATTACGATGCAAGTACAAAATAACTCTACCTAATTCCGACCTCTGCTTACAATCAAACACTCCTCTTTCTTGGTCGGGGGTTAAAAACTGACCTCAGCTGTAATATTTATTTAGTGTTTGATCATCACTATCGCGCAAATGAAAGACATCAACGACCGATACTGCGTTCCCAAGACCTTCACAATCACAATTAATGTTGTTTTTTTTTAAGTAAACATAAATAGAATTTTAATCAAAGATTTATATTTCCACTTTGTTTTTTTATATTAACTATTATTTAATAAAATAATTCACAAAGCACTTAAAACAGCAGAACCTATTTCAAAATGCCAGAGTTATTATTGTTAAAGATTTAATTGCTTCCTTATTTGGTGCAAAAAAACATAAAGGCGCTATATTGATTGAATACGGACCTGACGAACTGTTCGGTGCCTCCGCATTCTGCCACGACCAGGCAGAAGAAGTTGTACAGGGCTATCATAACAGCCTCCTGGGCTATTGCTTCGCAGGGTACCCGGGATCTGGGTAATAGTAGCGTTATGAATGCTGTTGCTGCCACGATCTGAAAAAAGGAGCAACATTATAAAGAGGCTACAGCCTACAAAGCAAGTACAAAGAATGCCATGTACGGTAAACCTACGATTTCTGTAAGTATAAATGACTTTGGTCAGTAGATTATTAGATGCCAAAAATCCAAAATGAAATATTTATAATGATAAGACGACGAAGAGACCATTCCAATTAATTGGAATTATACAAACCGAAATAAAACACTGCTGATACTAAGAACAACCTCACAATCTTATTATTGTCAAAATTGTCGAAGTAAGTCCTAGGACTTAGGCTTCCAAATATCTTATTAACTCCCTAACTTTAGAAAGATGAATCCAATTTAATTCAGCATAAGTAAAGCAAACAATTATAAAAAAAACTTCTTCGGCAACCCTTACAAAATTACTTAATACCTAATTAGGTTTCTACCTAGTGTACAAAACGGACTTAAATAGATACGTCGTAGTATACTTATTTTACTGGCGATGGGGGCAAAATTCTAAAAAATATGCAATTAAAAAGTCGTTTCTGATAAAACCTTCATCTGCGTTCATTGTTAGAAGTTGAACTACGTCAAAAGTGTGAGAAAATACAAATAGTAATAAATATTATCATCATCAGCCTATAATATTCCCACTGGTGGGACACAGGCCTACTCTCTATGAGAGGGAGTGGGCATTAATCCACCACGCGGGCCCAGTGCGGGTTGGTAGATGTCACGTCTTCGATTTATTTCTAGGAGATGCCGGTTTCCTCACGATGTTTTCCTTCACCGAGAAGCAGAGAGCAGATAAATATTATAAATTACATAATTATAGTTCATCAAAGTGGGTAGTAATTAAAGTAAGGAATGAGTATGTTAGAATAAAGCCACACACAACAACATACACACACACAACAACAACATACTCATTCCTTTGACGGCAACAATGGACGCGTAACACATGACGCTCAACATGTTCGGCAACGTTGCACGACAGCGCACGATGTTTCCTGCAAGTGTTTCGGCCGCTGACTTTCGTCCGATCAGGCCGAAACAGGAATTTCATTAATATTCATATTTTGAGTGGTGGGTGGCCGCCAAATGTTGCCTAGTGGATACGAGGCTGTAGTTTGAAAGTTGCGCTTGCATATGGGCATGTGATGAGGAGGAACGAAACATTTCTTATTTTTTTCATCATCATTCATCATTTCAGCCCTAAAGATGTCCACTGCTGGACATAGGCCTCCCCCAAGTATCGCCACTTTGACGTTTTGGGGGGTTTTGCCATACTCATCACGCTTGGTAGGCGGGTTGGCGATCGCAGGACGGTTATTACAAAAGCACAGAGAACGCTGCTGCCCTTTCTCTGACAAGTCCCTTAGTCGCCTCTTACGACACCCACGGGAAGATATGGGATGGTGCTATTCTTTACGTCCGCCACCATACAGAGCCTTATTTTTTTAATAATCTTTAATAAATTATTTATAAAACTCTACATATAGGTTTTTCTCGTCTTTTTAATCTATTTTAACTTTTTAAATCACATGTGACTACAAGAGTATAAATTTTGATGGATGGAGAGGGAGAGGAAGACCAAGGAAACGATGGATGGATTGTGTGAGCATAATTATGAAAGTAAAAGCAATAAATGATAGTGTGACGGTTGGCAGAAGAGAATGGAAGAAAAAAAAATGTTGCGCCGACCTCAAGTAACACAGGACAAGGGCAGGAAGAGAATGAATAAAGTCGTTACTTTATTATTTCATAATAGTGATCATCATTGCTACGTGATTACGTAGATACCTGTAGTTAGTAATTAAGTAGTCGATGCAAGTCTTTCCCACAGCTCTGCACATTGCTTTCGAGTATTTAAAATCGGTCAAGTACAAATAACAAAGCATCGCAAACCTTTAAATTCTTGTTCACAGCCATTGTGAATCAATTGAGGTGAGGATATTTAAAAACTTAATTAAGAGCGTTTATACCCTACGGCAGCGGCATTTCATACAAACTTTTCATAAAAAGTTTTTTAGTAACTTTTTAGACCTATTTATACTGCTTATGCGTAGGAAGTTTCATTAAAATCTGTTTAGTCATTTCGGAAAATAACGCCTTGATAGTTTTGCCTTGGTAGTTTAAATGCCGAAGGGTATAAACGCTCTTAAACATACAGAATATTGATAACAATAGTAATCAATATCGTTAAAATCGTGATAACTGTTATCCTGTTGTATGGTCTCTTCGGTTTCTTTTGTAAATGACGTCAATCACGACGTCGTTGATAAAGATAAGAGAAAAAAAAAACAAGACCAAGGAAACGACAGACGCATAGTATGAAAGGGGTTGAACACTCGGTGCATGATGATAGTGTACACAGGTAATAAAAACAGAAGACAAGGAAGACATGCTAGGAAAATTACTAACCAGCGGATACGTAATGCTCTCACTGGTGGGACACAAGCCTGATTTATATGAGACTGTCTACCAGCCCTAATATTAATTGGGGACCTTCATCATCATTCGTCATTCTCCTGCGCTGATCCCAATTTATTTGCGGTCGGCGCAGCATTGTCGTCTTCATCCAAACTTGTCTGTTACCCGTCATCTAAGACGTCACCTCCTCTCTAGCCATCCATCACGCACTCCATTCATCGTTTCTTTGGTCTTCCTCTACTCTTATACCCAACGAGATTCGTATTCAACATTTTCCTCATTCCTCCGCTTCACATGCCCATACTACGATAACCGATTAACACACAAATTTTTAGTCACCGGCGCCACTTTCAGACTTCCTCTTATGTACTAATTCTGGGTTGGGGGGACCTTCAATAGTTAACGGTTGAGGAAAGACCAGCTAGAAAGACCAGCTAGAAAGGCAATTGATGAAGGAATTCAAACGTCTTGTTCACTCACGCGTGAACCTCTACGTATACGAGTATAATTTCTGACATCCGTCAGCGGTCAAGCGTGACCATTATTTAATTAATTATGTAAATTAGCAAACGTATGATCTATTGTCAACAGTGGTAGAAAAACTGGAATACGTTATGCCAATTTTATACACAGGAAGTTTTATTCAGTTGTGTATTTTGTGTAAAGGCACTGCCCGCCATCATGTTCATACGGAAATATTTTAAAGTTCGTTGGTAAGCGTTTATCTAAATCCCCAAATCGATTAGGATAATCATGATAACTAAAATAGTGCACAGAAAAACACAACAAAGGTTTGCAAATCATATCCTGCTATCTAGACCTCTTTTTCTTTGTCCGACTAAGCTACATAGTTCCTTCTAATATCTGAGATTGTGCGCAAAACTATTTTAAGGGCCTAGGACATGACTACAGAAATCTACGAAACTCGTTACAAAACTGTTTTATTTTGGCAAGATAAATATACTATGTCTTCGATAGCTAAATCTCTTTTGCTTGTACTGTGTGCACCGTCTTAATGCTTTAGTTCAAGAACTTCGAACAAGTCAACAAATCCATTAGTTGCAATAAAAAAATTCAATTGATCATAAATATGTAGAATTAAAATGATTATGTAGGGACCTACTCTTTTGTCTTTCCCAGGGTTTAAAAACCTGATAGTAAATATTTATTGCGTTCTTCGACTACTAAGTTACTTAACGACAGAATATTTTAATAAATAAAACATTATTTCACGCCTTTAAGAGCGTTTTCCTTACGGCATTTCATAGAAACTTTCAAGTCCTTATTTTACGAAATGAGTAAACCGATCTCAATTAAACGTAATACGCATAAGCAGAATGCATAGGTCTAAAAAGTTACTAAAAACATTTTCGTTAATTTTCATCTTTTTTTTAATGACATTTCGAAAATGTTTTTAGTAACTTTTTGACCGTTTATCCTGCTTATGCGTATGAAATTTCATTGAAATCGGTCCAGTTGTTTCGGCAATTATTCACCGGCTATATTCAAAAGCATTTTACTGCTAAAATATCTGAACCAAGTTCATTAATGAGTACTAAGTTTTAAACGAAGGTCGCAAGTCACAACTCGGTAATTTTGGTTTTGACCCAAATCTCGACGTCATTGTTTTATAACTGTGCGGTTTTTCCAGTCCACTATCTTCAATTAAATTAATATTCGAAAATTGTTGATAAAACTTCGACAAAATGATGATAATCTAGATAAAAAAATTCCTTGTTGTTTGGTTATTTGCTACCAAAAATCTTAAGGAGAACTGTTTTCCTAAAGATTTGGAGCATGTTCATTTAGCGCCTCTCTATCTAAATACTTTTAAGGTTATCACCACCGCTAATACTAATAAATAATAATCAATCAAATGATCAATCTGCAACACAATGCCTTTTTCGTCATCATTCCATCATGCAAGTTAGGTACCTACATGTATAAGCCCGGCCCTCAAGATTGCCAAATCTGATACTAAATTTAAGTAGCACCACGGAATTTCTTAGCTTTCCTAGGTTGATAGGTTCTAACTTATAATGTTGTTGACGGTCTGATCTTTATTCAAAGGAGTAAATATGTGTAAGGATAAAGGTCATTTAAACTTTGCTTTACTGTTTTCGAAGAAATTAGAGATAAGAATACCCATTAGCTGTGTGTAAACATCCGTTGGCCCCAAAGTTCGTGCAAGGTCTATGTATTTCGAAGAAAATCTTAACCACTTACTTACATTATTATCTGTTATACCTTACAATATTCCGAATGGAACACTGCAATATTTGATTGTCACAGTCTTACCCATATAGGGACCGTTGCAGTTATATCCACAAAACGTTCAATACCAAGAAGTAAAAAAACGTGAAATCCTTCACCCTCCGTCAAATGCTGAGTAAGATAATATTAAGCAGTGTTAAGAAAGTTGACTTTTTAAACATTGTCGCGATCGTCAGAGAGCGGTATCATTACGAAACAACGCCGACTACGCAATAATGACCCGCGAAGCCACGGGCCTCGCGAACCAATCGTACCCTACTTGCCACAAGGATCTATTAACATAGTTTAATTCTTTTAAAGTAAGCTAATCTACGTTGTTTTCTGCATTTAGTTAATGGGGATTTTTAGAAAGATAGGGTAAGTGGAACATCCGGTGATGCAAGTCTAAATGGAAGAAAAGATATAAAAGTAAGCAGTTGTTCCATGTCACGGTTGTAGTACGCTGATCGCATCTCATCTAAGCCAGGAGAATTTCCTATTACCTCATATCAGATGATGATAAATGATGACGTTGGTATGAATGTATAATCGAATTGAGCCGAGCTGAACGTGATACACAATGGTAGTTGCCAAACGGATTTTGTCAAGTGGAATGAAAGAATATTGTGTAGTAATTGCTTTGTTATTACTAAATAAGGAAATTAAAACTTCGTTTCTATGAATAACGCCAAGGATACAGAAGTTACAAACTCAGGTGCTACTGGTGATTATGAATTATTATGAAAATTAACATAAGACGATAAGGATTTATGAACGCATTTACCTACCTATACCATTTATTGTTTAGTACTGTATGAGAGTAATAATAAGATATATATAAATACCGTAAATACATTTCGAAAGATAGTACGGTTGACATAAGTATGTCGGGGATGCCACTGTCCGGGAGAATCGATCCGACACATTACTTCTGGGTGTTCTCGTCTGGCTAACGGAGAGTACTTGCATAGACACAACCTTGTTGCCAGGATTATCCACCAGTAACTTGCTTTGAAATACAACCTTGTGGAATCAGAACTGCCATACTATAAGTATGCGCCCGACCCAGTTCTCGATGATGGTAATATCACGTTGTATTGGGATCGACCTATCGTCACTGACAGGACTATTGTTGCCAATAAGCCTGACATTGTATTGATATAGCGATTGGAGCGTTGCGCAATGATTGTTGATATAACGGTCCCGCATGACGAGAACCTCGTGAAAGCAAAAAAAGATAAGCAATTCAAATATCTAGATCTGGCTCGCGAGGTTGTCGACATGTGGGACGTGAGTACAGCAGTCATTGTGCCGATAGTCGTGTCGGCCAATGGCTTAACAGCCGAATCGAACAACATCGGAGGAGTCTTTCGCTTGCCAGCTAGATTGGCGGCTTGATTCAGAAAGCAGTACTTCTGAACACGGTGCGTATTGTTAGGAGGTTCCTCGGTCAAGATCCCTGACCACCGGTAGCCTCTGGGCTACCCTGCTCCCGATGCCGGTGGGCTACTACTTTCCGTTATCTTTATTTCTATACATCCTGAAATAATTAGAATGTATGTGAACTTAACAGGAAACGTATAGCTTCATTGTTAATACTAGCTAACCTTTAAACTTTTTAGTACTTATAACAAACTAATAACTTGTGGTTTATTCCCGCTGGCCACCCCCTTCTTGTCCACCCCGGGTGGACAAGGTCATAACTTTTAGAAATAATTCCCGCTGGCCCCGAGGGGTGGCCAGTGAGTATCATTATTAAAATAATTCACTGTAGCCACCCCTGGTGGACACGGCTACAACTTCTTTAAACATTTACAATGACCACGTCTGGTGGTCAGCGTCACTATTATATATTATGGCTGATAGACAATTAATAAACTTATTGAACCTTATACAATGCTTCCCATTTCCAGTTTACCCAGAATGCGAAAATGACTAGCATAATACTCAATTGACTCAATTTTAAATGACATATAGTAGAGGTTATCATAATTCTGCAGCCCTTATCCCAATTTATTTGGGGTCTGAGCAGTACGTGTTCTTCTTCCATACTTCTCTATTACTCGTCATTTTAACAGCTCCTTTCTAGCCAAATCATCCTTCACACAGCATCTATCGTTTCTGCACACTAAATTAATTTACCTGATAATAATTCAGTTCAGACTCAGACTTTACAATCGAAATGGCTTCAAATTTTACTTGTTAGCTGTCAAGTACACAATATTTATTGTTATGTCAAGGTTCAGAAATAAGGATTACGTAAATCAAAGGATAGTTAAACTGATGTGTGAAACAATGAAACTTATCCAGAGGAATTGGATGAGTTAGCTCCTACCCTGTTATTGTTACAAGATTAAACTACCTGACATTCTTTGAAATCTGGCAATGCTTCTCGGTCATCTATTTGGTCAAGGACGATAGAGATATCATATCATTGAGGTCGTTTTTAGTTGTCTGTGTCAAAATCAAGATCTCTCAGAATAACTACAAGAAGATTGGAAGAGTTGCGACTCATCCAAAAGCTTGAAAGCCCAATTCCACCAACACCTATATGAATGTTTTAATGTTATTGTTGTTAGAATTTTTACCCTCGGCACCGACCCGACTGTTGAAAATCCAACAAAGCACTTTTATACTAGTTGCCTTTTTTCAGTTCATTTTTTTTTGCAATGCGTTTCAATTCAATTGCAATGCCTTTTTACAGTTTTTTTTTCAGAAACCGTCCTTGGGTCATGTAGAACAACTGTGCAAAATTGCATGAAAATCGGTTTAGTAGTTTAGGAATCTATAGGGTAGGAAAGGAACAGCCGAACTGATATTGATTTTTATATAAATAGATACTTAGATTAATGGACATGTTGCCTTGTCTCCATATTTGAAAGTAAAAATAAAATAAACACTTTACATGGTTAGAGCACACCTTTCAATACGTATTTTTCCACAGCCTTTCCTGAAAGCGTCAAATTGACATGTTTGCTGAGTAAACTCGATCGAATGACGGTTAACTGAGGGCTCGGTCATGGAAGCTAACACGGTTTGAAGATAACTGACAAAGTGACAATCAATTCATTACGGAGAGTGGAAAATGTAATGCAATACTACCACTTACTCTTCGAAATGTCAAAAGGTAGGTACTTTAGTAACGGCGATAAGGGTGATAGTTCATTACTCGTTACAGGTATTCAGAAGTTCGAAAGTCTAACAACCAGTCTTGCCATGGTACAATATCATGTTACGCAGCAACTGGACTGTGGATCTCAGGGGCCTAAATAGCCGCTTTAAAAGAATTGTAATACAATAGTACAAAGACACAATTCAAAATATTAACTGCGTCTACGACCATTTTACGAATTGTATCATGATTCATAATATTATCCTATTATGAATCTGCTAAAGCGGCCTTTTCAGGCCCCCAGATAAGCGACGCCCCATGTAAAATACTGGCACTCAATTGTATCCGCTAAGAGTTGAAACTGAAACCAACAAAGGCGTGTAAAGGCTAATCAGATGATTAGTAATGATGGATGACACTAAGACGATTACTTCTAAGATGACTTTTCGATGACGTATACTGAAAGCACGGGCCCGGCTGTCATTTGCAGATCTTCGACAGTTCTTACTGGTAACCCGAAAGTCTGGCAACCAGACGTACCTAGGGATATCGTAATACTACTGGGTAAAACGATACCCCTAGGTTCCTAACCGAATGCAGCTGAACACAAGTATTTTATATGGAGTGACTGCCTATCTGACTTAGACATCCCAGTTAGTAGTACTGACTAACTAGTCAGAATGGAAGCCGAGCACAACAAAGCTAGGAAAAGGTTAGGAAGCTATTTAGTCAAAAAGAAGAGATTATTTGTAATGGTTTTTGTTTTAAGATTCCTTTGTCTTTATGGAAACGGACAGTAGGCCGCACTTCAGCTGTAATAAAACTAGTATTAGGTAGCTATATTTTAGACCTGTTCAAGGTTATAAATTTATTACCACGGACATCAGACGTGCGGTCGACTATACCTGCGATACGTTGTGACCACAGTAATGTAGAAGCCCAAATTAAATACTTTGTCATAGTTGACTACCTACATCTACGGCAAACACGGAACAAATTACTCTGAAAACCTTCCATTTTTAAATTAGTTTAGAAATTGATAGCAATGACTAGCTCGAATTTATCAATCAAAAGTTCACAACCGCGTCATACCGTACTCTGATTGAATATCGAGCTGTAGTGAAAGAACCTGATAAATAAGTACCTATAGTTAAGGTTTAGATAAACCGATGAAATATCTATATCATAATTTTAACACAGGCTCATAAATAAAAGTTACATTTTTCGTGTATTGTAGTATCGAGTTAGCAGATGTTTTTAATATTTCATAACGGTCACGTATAGGTAAAATATACAAAACCTTGACCAGAATTTTATAATGGTCAAAAATAACAGAGTTCGAACACGATTAGTGTGTAAACCCTCCCCCTTTTGCAAGCCTAGATTGTATCCCATAAATTCCACCATACCACGCGTAACCTCGGTCAACACGCGAGGGTAATAAATATAATATTTTTGCTTTTTGAGCGGTAAAACTTCTCCCATCTCATAACATTAACACAACCCACTTCCTTGTTTTTCCTTTACGGTTTTCTCTGAAAAATAGCGTTGAACTAAGACTGCCTAAAGCTGCCGGTGCCACGCTAGAATATTGGCCAGACCAGGAGTTTTGCCAGTCATCAACCGATTCAGTAACACTGCATGTTATAAATAAGAGTGAACATTTTATTCGTGACAATGAAAACCAATTTTATGATCAATCCTTTCAATTAGTTTTTTCCGACAAGATTCAGTTTAGACGTGATGTCTATAATCTAGGGACACGAAAAAAGTATCGATACTTTGTGGTATCGAGTACATTTCCATTCGATACCGATACTTTTGTACTCGATACATTGCATTCGATACTTTAACTCAATGAGTACTTTTTGGCAGGTATCGTATCAAATAAGAAATTAAATTTTAAATGGGTAATCTTTGGAATTACCCATTTAAAACTTGCGACCTTACGACTAGTTCACTCGTTCTGAACCTTCTAAAACAATACATCGATCTTTGTTACAATACATTGATCTTTGTTCGAAATCGTTCCTTCTGTTCACAGTTAAATTCCTAACCTATTCTTCATTCATTTATACACTAATCAACACGCTCTGTATGGCGTCGGACGTAAAGAATAGCACCATCCCATATCTTCCCGTGGGTATGGCGACTAAGGAATTTGCCAGAAAATGGGCAGCAGCGTTCTATGTGCTTTTGTAAAAACCTTACTTACTGCGATCGCCAACCCACCTGCCAAGCGTGGCGATTATGGCAAAACCCCCCAAATCTAGTCTATGTGACGACACTTGGGGGAGGCTTATGTTCAGCAGTGGACGTCTTTTGGGCTGAAATGATGATGATGATGAATGATCGACACACTCATTCACTCACTCGTTCAACGTTGTCATTTAATTTTATCGTATTCGTTTCGCGCTTTGTTTTTCTGCTATATTAATACGGTTGGTCATTATTTTGCTTGACTATTATTTTAATTAATTAAAGTGTAATCAAAAAGTACTAACTATTAGTCTGTGCTGTGTAAGTGTGTTGTCTTTCGATATTTGAGTCATTAAAAGAATGCCGCCTACCGCTTTAAATCTCCAAAACGGCTCAATAAACTTCTATTTAAGTGATTGTACGGAGGAGGAATGGGAACTTTAATATATATGTTTCTTTTTCTATTACTGTATTAATTTTGTGTACCAATATCATTTGTTTTTGCATGTCCTGGATTACTGAAGTTAAACTGACGTTATTTACTGATTGATATTCACCTATGCCCTATGCGCATTAGGCCCTAGGAAAAGTACTCGATACCTTGAAGTATTGATACTTTTGTTTCGATACTTTTATGAGTACGATATTTTTCTTCCGATACTACTCATGACTACAGTATCGATACTTTCTATTCGATACCGTGTCCCTACTATAATCCGGAGCAGTAGGTACTGAGGAGGAGTACGGAGAGTACGAACATGCAAATTACGAACGACGAGAGAGGATTTGGATTTTAACCAATCTAATTGCATGGCCGATTCCCGTAAAATTAATGAGAGAATATAAACACTGAATACTCACAGGATAAATACTTAAGACGATGGCCACATGGCTGATTTGGTCTCGCCAGTGCTTCAACGCCGACCGAAGGGTAATGAAGTATAGCGTGCATATTATTAGCAGCACTGCTAAACCACAGACCCAGAGCACCCAGGCGTATAACTGGAGGGCTGAGGAAAGAAGAAATAGAAGGTTATAATAAGAACGGTAATTTCAAACGCGACAAAAATGGCTGCAAGATTCTAACGAAGAACTTGCAGTAGAACAGAAGTGTTGGCAGAAAGAAAAGCACTCCTTTAATAGGCAAGAACATTCAGGTTTTCTTTTTGCCTATAACCTATAACCTTTCTATTTCAAGGTAATACGTACCTTGTAATAGAAAGGTCATATCTTGAAATCCTGATACTTAATCTGGATTTCAGGAAGATTGATTTGTTCAGATTCATTTGTAACGGTATTTTCTAGCTGTCTTCCAATTGCTGTGCAAAGTATTTTTTCTGGTGTCTACGAAAAGACTCCTATTAAATGAGGAATTGTACTGTATATTTGTAAACAAATTCTTGAAAACGGCTCTAACGATTACGATGACAGTTGCAATGTAGGGGTTAAAATCGATCTAACTAGGTCTATTAATTGGAAAAAATGATCATCATATCCTCACGCCTGTAATCCCTGAAGGGTTAGCCAGAGGTGTAGCTGATAGTACACCCACTTTTCGCCAGTTATGTTTAAGTCCCATGTAGTAAGAGGCAAGCTGATAGGTAACGATCGGGCACAAATCTAGACTTCGTGGCTGCTACTGAGAAATTCCTGACGGAAAAAAGCGTTTTCACCCGAGTACAGGTCGCTCAGGTACTGATTATAATAGACCTAGCTGCTACTTACTAAAATCAATAAAAAATTGTACCAAGTTTTAGGCCTTTTTTTACTTTGGTAGGCGTTGTTCAATATTTCATAGCCAATGTATAAATAAATAACGAACCTTGAACTTTTTACGTCGCTAACGTAAATAGTTCAAATTGAACTATAATTCAACATGAATTATAGTTCAATTTGAACTTATGTAATGCTACTAAAGCCCGATTTTGCAGATTCAGTTTTAGAACGTTGTTACCCGCAATACCCGCATGCAATATCTACAACATCAATTCCATTTTGAAATATTGTGTATTAGTAATCCTAATCAGGTCATTTAGTTGTAACAAACTATCTATTTTGGACTGACATTTTGGCAAGAAATTGAACTGGCAAGTATCTACATTATTATTTTTACCGATTATGCTTTTGTAGCCATTATCCCTTGTTGTACCTACTGATTGTGGTTATATCAAAATATTACGTCAGTGTGCCTTCAGCGCAGATGAGTTATAAATGTATGATAAGTACACACTATTCGGACTTTCGTCTAAATTGTCCTCAATTGGGACAAAAACAACTAGCATTCAATTTGTTTGGTATCCGTTTGATTTATTATAATTAATTTATAATTTCAATCTCTTCATTCTGTCACACTATTGTCTGCATGTATTTTTCATTTTTCCTTTCGCAGGTCTGCTGGCAGAAATTCCGTATGAAGCAAGCAGTACCTTTGGTACTCAAATATTTTATGTTTTTTCCTGTGTTGTTTACAGTGTGTACATAAATAGCAGAATAATTAAATAATAGTTAACCCAGAAGTTGCATCGTGAAGTAACTTAATCAATATAGGCTCAAATCGTGACTACTTCAGATATAATAGTAGATTATGCACCGAGGGGCTAAAGTTGTGTCTTATGTCACGGGCGTCATATTGAATCTCGAGCGCAATGAAGGATTCGGGATTTAACTCACGAGCAAAGCGAGGGAGTTAATACAAGAATCCTGAATGCAGCGAGGGATTCAAGCTAGCCCAAGGCAAAGACACCTTTAGCCCAGAGGAGGATACTCTACTTTTTACACCTACTGTGAGAAAATAATAGCCATAGTACTAAAAAAACAAATAAATTAACTAATGTTACAGCCAATTACTATTACGGTATTACGGCGCGGTACGGTATTTGTTATTATTAATGCCAGTTTTAATGTTAATCCATTCCTTTTAAAAAATGGTTCGTAGTTATCTAATTATTCTTACAATATTATGTCTTCGAAAACATGGCAACGATATGAAGAAGCAGTCGTTATGATTTTGTAGGAAATCGAGAATATCATCCACGTGTAGTAAGGTTATCGAGAATAGCTTTCCTCTTTCTGGCACCAAAGGGTGTTTGTTAGTTTTCGCACAACTAACAAACACCCTTTGGTGCCAGAAAAGATTTCCCATGCGAAAAAAAAAAAAAAAAAGGGTGTTTGTTAGTACTATACTGCCAATTTAGCTGAGCATGTGAGATTCCAAATTCAAATCACATTATTGACCGGCGGGTCATAATGAAATCCAGTACAACATTATTGACCGGCTGTGCCCCCGGCCACTAATGACTCACTTTAGGTTAAGGTTGCTTGACATATAATTTGACATTTTCGAGCAGGTGGTGTGAAAAAGTTATTTTTAACCAGACTAGTTCCAGTTTCAAGTTTTCAACCTTAGCAAATGAATTATAAAAAGTAAAAAAGCTACAACTTGACAGAACTGGCCACAATACAAAAATACCGTGTAAAATCAGCCTGTGGTCGTGCGTGAGGTTTTTTCATTATTTTTATATTAAGTAAAGTAACAAGTACTGATGTAGGTAGTCCCATTTGTTCTTTTTTATAAGTTTTACATTGACATTGAAACTATTGACAAAAAAAAAAATTGCTACGTGACTCACGAACCATTTTCCATCGAACTTAAGATACTTCCTGAAAATGTTTGGGAATGGCGTCGGTAGGTACGTATATACTTACACACAGGTAAGTACATAAACCCATAATTATACGTTCTCTTTAGATTTTTTTCGTTTTCATTAGCTACAAAACTAGGTACAGTCGGCATCAGAAGTCGGTTAACATTTATCAATATTACACCAAGTTTTGTGCTGATCAGTGTAATCTGATGTAATATTGTTTTGCGAATTTGTGTAACCATTGATGAATATATTGTTATGTCTTACTCCAGTGCCAGTAGTTCCAGTAGTAGTTTACTCCAGTATTTAATATGAATCATTCTAAAATTAAAAGGTCTTTTAATTTTGGATATGTATAGCGACTTTCGGTGTGCTGACCGTACTTTAAATGGAAATTAACAATACTCGCACTACAAAAAGTATTTAAAAGTTAAACAATTGTCAATTCGAGCCTACTCGCACGTTTTTGTAAATATTGACGTAAGTAAACATGTTCCAAACAACTTTCCCTTTTTTCTTTACTCAATATACCTATGTACCAAATACTAGCATTGTAATTTAAACATTATCTCAATAACTTAAAAGTCATTAATTGCCAATAATCCTTGTCTGTTACCAGACATTTAAATGACTGTATGTAGGTAAATTCAAAAATAACTTATCTCTTTACCTCTTATATTCTTTACCTTTGGTAATGGTAGTTTCGTAAGTTTTGAAGTATTTGATATTAATTTCAATTTGATACCGCCACGCGTTCTTGAGAAAAAGGGTCCGGACAGACAAACACACGGACAAGAAGTGATACGTTATGGGTTCTATTTATCTTTTTATTCATTAAAATTGTTCACCAACAGCTTCTATGTAGGTTGAACATAATTATCATAAGTATAGTTTTTTACAGTTGTGGACTTGCAAGTCGCCAATTACTGGTCAACCTTTTGAGGTAAGGAACCCTATAAAAGATAAACATTTACTCTGGTATCTATGGTCAAGTTAAAATAATTGCTTGAGTTTAAGTACTTACCAGAGGTTGGAATTAGGTAGAGTTATTTGTGTACTTACACTGATTTCATACAGCGAAAGAATAAAGTGGAGCTGCCTCAAATCCCGAGATTAATTTGAAAGAGCAGTAAAATCCCATGATTTATTAAATAAAAAATTTATTTACTTTTACACAATGTAAACCATCCGACAGCGTCCGAAGTTGCAAAATTCAAATGCGCACACGCAAGGGAAGATCTATATTAATATAAACATTTCGATGCAAGTACAAAAATAACTCTACCTAAATCCGACCTCTGGTACTTACTAATACAAAAAAAATACAAAAATATTTATTTCTTCATAAACATTGTGTCTTACATAAACTGAGGAAGCCCCAGTAAGTTACAATAGTACTTGTGTTGGGGCTGTCTCCCTTAAATGGTATCTTAACAATGATGAAATTGAAGTCAAAGAACGGAATAGAAATAAAATTAGAGAAAAAAAAATTAAATGAAATTAAATGATAGTTAATTAAGCAGCTCTCAATGTGTGAGGAGCGCACTTATTTGCATGTATAGGTGTGTGTTTTGTGCGTGCATGTGTATTTTAGTGC
The DNA here is from genome assembly GCA_949152445.1 of Cerastis rubricosa. Classification (NCBI taxonomy): domain Eukaryota; kingdom Metazoa; phylum Arthropoda; class Insecta; order Lepidoptera; family Noctuidae; genus Cerastis; species Cerastis rubricosa. The sequence goes on from OX424539.1 coordinate 12,643,279, forward strand.
GCATTAGTGTGTTTTGTGCGTGCGTGTGTGTGTGTGTGTGTGTATGTGCGTGCGTGTGTGTATGTATATTTATCCAACATGTTAGCCTACACTGATTAAAATGCTTTCTGTTTCTTCATATGTTAGAGATCTTAACCAATAACCTATTGTTCTTTTACAATTGTATAACCGCATGGGATATATTTCACACTTAAGATTCAGTTTATTATAGATGAAGGTGGGTTGTGTAATATATTGACGTCTAGCAAAAGCTGATCGAACCCCTGTAGAGTAGGCTACAATATCTCTGCGCCTTCTACTCTGAGTAGCTTGGTCAAAAGGAAAACTTTTATGCAGGGTTAGGGTCACATTTAGAACATAAAGTTTTCTAACTGAAAGTAAGTTACTGGCTTTATAGAGGTCTGTTGTTGGGAACCTAAATGGTTTAAAATGCAGCACCTTGATAAGTGATCGCTGAGCTCTTTCCAGATCGAGAAATTTCATTTCGGAAGCTTCACCCCATATCGGAATGCAGCAAGTTATTACGGATTGCGCTAGAGCTACATAGATCTTGTTTATAAGTCGGGCGGACATAACATGACGTAAGTTTTAAAGACCCAAATGAGCTTCCTGATCCTTGTCATGAGGATCTTAATGTGAGGGTGCCACGACAGTCTTTGGTCAACGAGTATGCCTAACTTGCTGTATATTCTGGCATTGCTGTATTTCTGACTTGTTGTATATTCTGGCAGTCAAAGTTACTTGTATAGTTATAGCGGCTTATATAGTTATTGCGGAAAAACAAATAAAATTAGTTTTGCTGGTATTAAGGGTTAAAAGGTTTGCTCTAGGCCAGCCAGCTATCTTATTCAGACCCTGTTCAGCGACAGTTTTCACATGGTTCCATGAGTTTTCTGAAAAAATCACCGCAATGTCGTCTGCGTATGAGAAAGTTTTCCGTCCATTGATCTGCATATTGCAAAGGTTGTTAATATAAATTAAAAACATTGTCGGACCCAAGACGCTCCCCTGTGAAACTCTGTAATAGGCGTCCCCCTCCACACTACACAAGATACCAATCTTTACCATTTGCTGTCTACCTTTGAGATAGCTCTCAAAAAGGGAGCGTGCCTCTTATGCCTATGTTTTCTAACCTGCGCAGAAGGATTGGGACGGAAACGGTGTCAAAAGCTTTTTTCAGATCTAAAAAGACTGTTAAGCATTTTTGACCCATATCCACCCTATCAACAATTTCAGATGTCAAAGCCGAAATAGCGTCTTGAGTTGGACGTCCTCGTCCAAACCCATATTGTGAGTTTGATAGAATATTGAATTTCTGTAAAAAGTTGATCAGTCTCTTGTTGATTATTTTTTCTAAAATTTCTGAAATTGCTGGCAGAACTGATAATATGGGACCATAATTTTTGACATCATTTACGCCCCACCCTTGTGCACAGGAGTGACCACTGATCGCTTTAAATCTTTCGGGAAAACACCGGTTTTGAAACATAAGTTAGCTAGCCGGCTTATGAATAGATCCACAATATTTTGTAGGGATACCGTCCCGACGTGGTGCACTTTCAGAATCAAGATTCATTACAATACAGTCTACCTCCTGCGGGTCAGTCTCTAACAACACAAACGAGGAAGCCCTAGAATCACTGCAGCAGCTTGTCACAACTGGCATGCCAGTTTGAGCTACGATGTTTTCTGCTAAAGATTTACCTATAGTGATAAGGAACATGTTGACTCTATTTAGTGAGTTTAGAGGGTGAAGTTTTAGGGGGTTTAAACTGTGTGATTTCATTAATTGTGGACCAGAGATGTCTGGGACTTTTAGCTGATTCTTCTATTTGTTTTTTTTTTATAATATTGTCTCTGTCTTTTTTTTTCAAATTGTAGCAAAAGTTGCAGAAGCGTTTAAATGTTATGATTAAAATTAAATTGAAAGGGTCTACTCTTGTTTAGAGCTGCCAGGGCCGTCTTAAGCATATTTGGCGCCGGGGTGCGAAAGTCAGCCTGCCCCCCCCCCTCCTCCACTCTAGCTGTATATAATTTTTATGTGTAATTTATTTATTCCTCAAGCTCGTGGCTAAATAATAACAGCCGCACAGGTCGATCTTCAATGATAAGCCGCGCTTGCCGAGGTTGGTCTGTGGATGGGTGGGATCTATCTTAGCGAGTTTCTTTCGTGACTCGGAAAACACGTAAAGCCGTTGGTCCCGGCAGTCATTTGTAAATCTTTGGCAGTCGTTACTGTTAGTCAGAAGCCCAAAAGTCTGACAACTAGTGAGGGCAAGGGGTACAATCGTATTACCCAGTTACTAATAATAATGTACTAGCTGTGCCCGCGGTTCCGCTCGCGTGGTCTCGGGGTAGTAGGTACTACCTATCGAAATTGATGGCGGTCGGCTTGCGCCCCCTAGGACTCTGCGCCCGGGTGCACCGCACCCTTTGAACCCCCGGGTAAAGACGGCCCTGAGTGCTGCATTTTGTTTCTAAGTCTTATGAACCGCAGAGCTCCCGCAGAGCTCCCGCAGTGATCCAGGGCTTCAGTGTTCTTTTGCCACAGGAAGCGAATGCAACCATTTTTATGCAATACACAAGAATTTGTGCGAAGAAAGAATTGCCAAAGAAAACAAAGCTAAGAATTTCTTTCCGAAGCCTTTGACAGTTCTAACTTCAAGCAATTACTAAACTACAGAAGAAAAATCGTATGATAAGTGATAACTATTACTATCACTTTGACTTGTTTATAGATACGGGTCATCATCATCATCAGCCTATAATGTTCCTACAGCTGGGGCACAGGCCTCCTCTCTATGAGAGGGAGTGGGCTGTAATCCACCACGCGGGCCCAGTGAGGGTTGCTAGATGTCACATGTCTTCGAATTGTTAGTTCACAAGGTAATGCGCCTGCCTGGGTTTGAACCCACGGCTTACTGCTCGTAAGTCGGGGCTGCCACCACTGGGCCACCGCTGCTCTCAATATCATATAGACATTGCTGGGTAATAATGATTAGTAAGTTATTAACTAGTACCTACCTAAGTAGGTTTTTTTTGTTCTAGGACATGCCTGTTTCCTCACGATGTTTTCCTTCACCGTTGCTCTCAAAAGAGCAGCGGTGATGAATTAAATTACACAAAGTAGCTCGTAAGTCGGGACTGCCACCACTGGACCACCGCTGCTCTCTACGGGCGGGGTGTTAGGACAATTATAGAATAATTAAATACTATTTGACTTAGTCAACTCCATTTCATTTATTTATTAATTAAAATGTAAAACAAATAGGAACATAAATTATTCGCTTGGTTTAACTTGCAAGTATTTGTGTAACCATTAGATAAAACGTCCAAATGATGTTAACTAAATTCCTATTACACTTATTTTTAAATAAGTACATTGAAACTTTAGGAGGTCAATAGATAAATAACCCTTCTCATTTATTTGTAGTTGAATAACCCCGTGAATGCACACGATATTGTTTTTTAATCACATTTCCGTACTGCGACTATTTAATTTAAATGTGAACAACCCGTTAAAGTCTTTGCAGTCCTCGGAAAATGTCATGGCACCGCAATTAATGATATCAAAAGTGATGTATCAGTGTCATCAGAGCCGTGCCCAAAAACGTTGAGAAAGGGTTAATCACGATATTACTAGGTACAGGAAGCATGAACAGGTAACAGCGGTAGGCGTAAAATTCATAATGCGTAAGAATTATATGTAAGTACTTTCGTTGCGTTACGCACGAATACGGTGGGATTGAGTTATGAATCTATGAGTTATGATTATGATGATTAAGACATGTTTTCATGCCAAATGTTTTATTTGTTTTTAGGGATAAAAACTAATTTTCTGAATAGTTGTGGCAATTCAATTATCATAAATCTATCAAATCTAAACATGACAAAAATGGTTGTACACTCGTAGAGTAATTATTTCAGTCTGTCATGCAAATAATAACACATTAAAAATCAAAGGTTCAGGGACACATTTGCCTACATAGCTGGCTATAAAAATGAATTATTGGAGTCAGTCAATCTGAAAAAAAGTTTTTGTTTTATTCTGCTTCCGCGATGTTCATTTGTATTAATAAACTCCAATCAATTTTAATAAATCTATAGCAATAACTTGATAGGTACATTTAAAAGTAAATGAAAAATTCCAATCTGAGTCTGGTAGATTCTAAAATTAATAGTCCTGCTCAAAAATACGCAATCGATCTTGTATGAAGTGCCAAAAGACCGGTGTTTCAAACTAGTTGCCCTTACCAGCAATTTATTGTGCCGAAAAAGTGATCAGAGGTAAACAACTCCATCAGTAAAAATACCTTTATGAAAGTAATTTCGAATTTAACACACCAAAACTTTTGAACACTTGACAAATAAAAACCGAATTTTATACCAGAAAATTTAAAAGTTACCTCAAACGCAAATCTAGCCTATTTAACTAGTTAGTTATTCTTTCGTTAACCATATACTGCCATTTATAGGAATACGACAAAATCTTCAACAAAACCAATAGTAATAAAGAATGTCATTCATAAAGGTTCAAAAACAATAATAAACAAAGAATCCGATTATGTCAGTTGAATGAACGAAGGACTTTTATAACACTCTTCCTATAGCATATAAACAAAGCTTTTGTCATCAACCGGGCACAAATGGCACAATCTATACTACAAGCTGAAACTAAGAAAGTCATGCGTTATTGAATTACCGATTCTATGAATTATGATTTAAAAAAGGAAATAATCTGAAGCATGCTGTTTTAATTCAGTCATAATAAAACTCTTGTCTCCATTAACATCACAATGGGCATTGTCCAAAAAATCTAACATGTATATTTTAATTTATTTTAGTTAAAACTAGCTATGCGTCCGCGTAGAATTAAACTAAAAAGTTATTTTAGTTTGTTTAGTTCGTTTTTCGTTTTTGCATTTTTATTTTTATTATTTTAGATTTTTCTAAAATAGAAGTAACCCAAGTTATTCCTTATAACATCAGCTATCTGCCAGTGAAAATCCAGTCAAAATTGGTCCAGCCGTTCCAGAGGTTAGCCGGAACAAACGACAGACAAAAATTGAAAAAAATGTTATTTTGGTTATACCGTATATATACATGCATATGTATGTAGTAAAAAGCGGTTAATTTAATATTACAAACAGACACTTCAATTTTATTTATTTGTATAGATATTGAATTTAATTGGCTAGTATAATTTATATTTAATTTTAAAGTTTTCGGGCTGATGACGGCATCACTGGAATAGGTACCTTTGACCATTCAAGGATTAAACAAGTAAGTGTCTAGTACTACAAGTAAGAGTTTACTACAGTGACAGTTTGCTTTTTTAAATCCACATGAAGCTGAAAAGGCCAAAGCCAACATATTAGCCTCATCATTTTAGGACTAAAAATCTGAATTTCAGATTCCAAAAATTCTAAAACTTTCTGGTAGTAAAATGACGAAAAATCATCATTTTGAATGTCAGACATAATTGTTGAGATAAATTCGCTGGCCTATTTTTTTTTGGCAAAAAAGCGTGTTCCTTCCTGAGATGACGTCATTGAAGATCAAGTAAAGGTTAACCACATTTCTTTGTAACTATAAATAAATAGGGATAGTGTGATAGATAGTGTGGGATGCGACTTGCGTCGACACCCTTGCCATACTAAGCCTCCCAGCACGGTGAGCTGCGTTGGGGCGGCTGCTGCAGGTGCTGAAAACCTTAAGCGGCGCAAGTACACTAACTTAATTGGTAATTATGTGTGTGAGCCGTTTGGGGAATATGTTTATATTTTAACTAGAAACAAATGATAAGGGACCTTATTCCTCGAAATGGTTTTGCAATTAGCATTTTTTTTTAAAATTACAATCCCCATTGGACTAATTGGCTTGGTTGTCCTGTTGTTTGTTCATTAATGTAATGAAAAAATTCTGATGACGTTAAGGTAATTGATATGGCAGTGAAACTTAATTAAGGAAAAGAATCTTTATTAATTAGAAACAGAGGCGTCTATGCTTGTACTATTTCTGAGAGACTCTCTGAACTCTTTGCGTTGGTTTGTGAACAAAATATAACTAAGATGAGAATGGAACTTTTATGGGCAATGGACTACCTGGCCATAGTCACAGGCAACGGGTAAAATGGCGTGCAATTCAGAAGACCTACACTCCGCGGCAAGACTGTCTGCGACAAGACTGCGTGAAGTCTGGATGAGAGTGGCCAAGGATCGTGCTCAGTGGCGTGTCATGGGAGAGGCCTATGTCCAGCAGTGGACGAGTACAGGCTGATGATGATGATGATGATAATGATGATGACACTCCGCGGTGGGTGGATACGGTTTGTAGAAAAGAAGATGATAATGCTTTAGGAAATTCTAAGTGTCCGTTTCAACCACGCGGCCACCTCACAATATTTGTAACTTTGCCAGGAATTAGTGCTTATTTGTTACTTGACACACCTCTTTTCGTGAATTTGTTCCAAAAAAAACTAAGTCGCTATGACAAAGAATAGTTAATTGGCCGCTAGAACCGCCCCTTGCCGTAGTCATCGCCCGTGACTACACAGAAACTATATAATGCAGATAGACGCATGATGTATCAAAAGAAAGATCTTAATTTGTTACAAAAAAAACCTCAAAGTAAATAAACGAAAAGTTTTGCAATATTTAGTTTTCAGGTTATGAGTAGGTAAAGAATAATGAACTCAAATATCTAAAACTATTATTTTAGGTCATACAATGCGTGTTCGGTTAGCCAGCGTTTTAGATTTTGAAAACACGTTTGAAAACATTATCAGACGTTGCACTTAAAATATCATCGGGTAGACGATTGTATACCGCTGGACCCATTGTATGTATAAACTTTCCGGCCTTAGATAAGGTGTGTGGATCAATAATTAGATATTTATGGTTAGATATCTACCTAAGCGGCCAACTAAAATCTTCTCAAACAAATTATTGAACCTACTTTCTAGTATTTTTTTATGTTTATTCGCTGTAACAAATTAGGAACTAATTGTCCATACACATTAGCCTCTAGTAATTTGATATTTATGGTGAGATACCTACCTGCTCATAACCTGAAAACTAAATATTGCAAAATATTTCGTTTATTTACTTATTGACTTATTTTTTGTAACAAATGGAACAAATTAAGATCTTTCTTTTGATGCATCATTCGTCTATCTGCAATATACATACATAGTTTCTGTGTAATCACGGGCGATGACTACGACAAGTGGCGGTTCTTGCGGCCAACTATTCTTTGTCATAGCGTCTTAGTTTTTTTTTGGAACAAATTCACGAAAAGAGGTGTGTAAAGTAACAAATTAGCACTAATTCCTGGCAAAGTTTCATCAAATATTATGAGGTGATCGCGTGGTTGAAACGGGCACAATTCTAATTGCAACTTAAGATGAGAAGTCAGATCTTTGAATAATGAACGTAATACATAAGTTACACCAGGATTGACCAATTTAGGTCGAAAATTAAACCAGATGGATCTTCGCATCGTAAGGAGTATTTCGCATAACAATTTTGCCACCATGCCATGGGAGAAAGGCTTGTGTTTATTTAAGAATATTACATAAGGTAACTTATGTGATAGGTACACCTACTAGATGTGTTGCCAACACCTGCTATTAAGGACAGTAGAATGCAGCTTATGCAAGTTTCCACTGTTGCACTTGAGCAACCGATTCCAAGAAACACCTCTCACAATTTGCATAGGTACAAACCACAAATGTACAATAATATTAACCATGATTTGAAACAGCGTTGTAATACGCCTAATTGGTTTTTAAATTAGTTACGACTGTGCCCAAGTCCAACAGTTTGTCCAGAAGCTGTGTATTAGGTACCTATATCTAAGCTTATTTGGGTTTCATATTAGCCTGAACAGTAGGGATAAAGTACGTAAGTACTAGTACTAGTATCAGAAAAGTGGGAATAGGCTCATTTTTCAAACAAAATGATGATAACAACATGATGACCACATCAGAATAGTGCTTAAACAAAAAAAACGTTGACCGAAAAAAACGCGACCCTTTTTTTTAATTTGTTTTGTTTAATTCTCATGCTCTGTTAATGATCCCAGATGTTTGTCCACCGTTTTTCGACCAAAGGGGATACAACAAAAAAAAGGCACAAAGGAATAGAAAGTTTTTAACTGTTTTAACGCTGCAAGCAAGGATAGTCCTTATCGTGCTCCGATATCCAGTTTGGTGATGGTACCTCTATCAGGAAGCAATAAGTAAGAGATGAATTTCCGCTATCATCAATAGGAATGGAAAGCTGTTACGTGAATTGACTTGATGAAGCGTGTACCTATTACGAGGAGATGTAGAAATTATATGGGCACCTTATGCCTATAGGAAATTATTGGATAAACAATTAATCTTCTTAATTATTGATTGGTGACTACACTATAAAGGTATAAAATGGCATCTCATTGCTCTTATGAGCAATGAGATGCAAGTTTATACTTGAATGAACAATCGAAGTACGTTCGATCATTACCTGATTTTGACAAACTATGACCTAACTTTGAGAAAATATTTTTTGGGGCTGATCTAAAATTTTTTGAAAACATATGCCATATCTGCATCATAAGCAAGTTCCAATGACACGGTCGATAGTTTCTATTTTTAAATATTTTTCAGAACTAAAAAATAACTTCGACTAAAATGTGCAATTAGGTTATCCTAAGAATTGTTAAATCTGAAGACCTTTTAAATACGTGGTTCTTATATTTAAAACGATTTTTTCCGAATAAAATCGTACCTTTTGAAGTCAGGTACGATTTTATTCTTAACCCAAATTAATTATTTTCATGAATATAAAGCGTATAATTTTTCGAATGGATTTATGTATGATGCTAAACAATAGAAGTTAACACAGATGTTTTAAAATCTTCATTTGACGGTATGACCTGTCTTGTGCTTCCGACACAAAAGTGATTCGTCTGGATAAACAATTAACACATGTTAGAACAAAACACATTCCGCTCCTGAAAGCATCTGTGTAAATTAAAATCTGATACATATACCAAAAGGAAATAAATTATTTCTTGAAATAAATTTGAAAAGCAATGACTTTTACACCTTTTGAGTTTTAATAATGTGCCGATTTTTTCTTGGAGTAGGTATATGTATAATTGAATGGAATATCCAAACAGTACCTTTCAGCAACTATTGTGAAACATAAATAAAATATTTTCAGGCTTCGTGTAGTTTAAAAAGCTTTATGGCATAATCTATTTTTAAACTTCTTGATTATTTTTTCTAGAGTCGGAAAAACCTTGAAGTTTTAGTTACGAATACTGATGATTTTGTAAACTGCCTAGCAACTAAGGAATTCCAATGCTAATAAAATACTATACTTATTCAACTTTGTATCATTGTAATGCCTGTCACCGATAAAGCTTAACCATGCTTGACTTAATGGAGTTTACCTGCACAACTTCGTGCCACTCTAAAAGCAACTTAATGTGAAACACAAATTGCATGCTTCAAGGACTTGGATTCTTTTTTTTAATACTTCGCCATTAAACATGTAGCAATTTATTGCAGTATTGCAGTGGTTAGTGTGTCTATTTTGTTATGCCTCTTTCATTCGAGAACAATTAAAAAGTCGACTTTAATTTTTAAACCCGGGACTATTTATCTCAGAAATGTCAGCCGTGAATACCCTTGAACTGAAATAACCCTTTACGAGTCAGGAAGCACTTCTTTTTTATTACTGTTGCTGACAATGCTGAGAGGTTTCTGATTCATATTTATTTATGTATAAGTAGATACCTACACTACATAACGTAGAATCTACTGGCTTACAGATGCCGTGGTATAACACAGATTAGGACAAAACAAAGATTTTGTCAAATGTCTATATAACCTACTCTCATAAAGATTGAGAACTTTACACTCGAAGTGGTTGACGATTACCAAGATTATCCAATTAATCTGATCCAAATTCGAGCAATCGTCAAATGCAACTCGGATAAGCAATGTTCGGAAAGCTGCACAATATCTTTCGTCTTACAAACGGCATTGTCTCAGTCTTTGGCCAGTGCGTGTTGCCAGTGATGAGTGACTTGAAATGGCGTCGCTCACAATCGGCTCGGGACTCATTAGAAGACTAAAAGTCGCCCAAAAGGCAATGGAAAGGAATATGCAGGAGAACCAAGGTAACCAGCATAGCCCGAATAATTGTCAAAATGAAGAATTGTGCATGTGGGCATTTCGCAGAATAGATGGCCTATGGGTCGAAACCCTAAATTCCACCGGTCCATGTGGTAACGTTTGGGGGAGGCCTATAGGAATCTATCAGTAGTTTTTATTTTATTATACTTTATTTTTATTTATTATTTTTCGTCTGTATGCACGTGTAAGCGGGCACGCCCTTTATGTCTCGAGGCTTTAATAATTCTTGAGTTTTTTTTTTAATATTTTATTATTGGTGTGTGCTAGCTGACATGTGACATTAATTAGATTCTTTGTTTATATGAACTTGAACACTATTGTGTAGAATCTGGTTCTTCTAACCTAACAGACAGATGTGTTGCTGGGGAGTTTGTTCCGCCACTTCTTCTTCCCAGCTAAAACACTAGGAAGTGGCGAAGGGCGGGCGTTTTGGGGGACTGTCTCTTGTAATTTTGACGTTCAAAAAGTGCTGATTATCAGCCGTCAGCAGTCATAATTTGAATAAATGACTTTTGATTTTGATTTGATTTTTGAGACGACGTCTTTCGGCTAAAATGATAATGATAATGTGAAGTACCATGAGTATGTTGTCAGAGTATATTTTTGCTAAGACATTTTTAGATCGAATTTAATTTAAAATTCATAAGATCAGTACAAAAATGTGAAAATATTTAAAATCGAATACAGCATGCACGTCGTCGCTTACGCAGTTTCATCGCAAAAACAGTGTAACAGGGACAAAAGAAGCCTTAACAAAACTGCATTTCAAGATATTAATTTGATAGTATTATCAAAATTTCAATAATTTCATATTTTGCTTTGCGGGATTAAGATTGGAACTTATCTACCTATTTATAAGTTACGAGGAGATAAGCTACATTATCTACTAATAACAAATTATTGACGCATTTGATAAAGAAATGATTTTAGGAAGTATTTTGAACAAACATTTTCCTTTGTTTTAAGTAGTAGGGCAAAAGGTAAATTAATGGAACCAAACAACGGAATTGCAGGACCCAGGCTGCCAAGTAAATAAAGGGTGATGAGGGCCATGAATGGAAATTCTTGTTCTATGAACAATATTCTGAAAAAGGTTCATTAAAATTGATGATGAATATGATGTTGATCAACCCCCCCAAAACGTCAATGTGGCGACACTTGGGGGAGGCCTATGTCCAGCAGTGGACGTCTTTTGGGCTGAAATGATGATGATGATGATGTTGATTTAAGCTTCCTGCACATTTGAAAACATTGGAAAAGTGGAACTTCAGGAATTCGTGATAATAAAATTCTGCCACAGTCCGCACCTCACAATTGAACATAGGTAACATACAACACAACATAACATTGAAATCAGAACAAACACAGAAAAAAAAAAAACCAGCATAAAGAACGACAAAAAGTGATGTTCCAAGTTTTACAAATACAAATAATATTTTAAAAACTTAATCATATAATAGCTTTACCTGAAAAATAGGACGCAAAATCAGGGTTTTGGTTGTAACTATGGCACAGGAGCGTGGTATTTATTGCAATGTCCGTTTCGGGAAACGAATTATCTGCACTTATGTGACGCGCGGTGAGAATGCGCGTCCCACTACTGGCTTCGCCTGACAAATCCATTTTAACTAAATCACTATATCTAGTTAAAAATTGTCACATAAAGTTTGTTATTTATTATTTTTCAGCCCCACTTTTATTCACAACATGTTCGATATTTGGTTGTTATTCTTATTTCACGGATTTAAAAATTTAATTTCGCGCGTCATCCGCTTCGAACGGTTGGTGCGGCCGCCGAGGCAAAGGCATCTGAGCATACTGCCAGAAACAAACAGCCAGCCCGCTGACGCCGCTTATTGCGTTCACTTTCTTTCGACATTTTAGTGGCCTGTCTGCGCAACGCCTTTACTAGTGATGTTCAATCACCAATTTCTTTTAAAAATATAAGTTGGCTTGATGTTTTGAAATAGTAAACAAAGCCGATTGCGGTGTAAATGCCCAGTTTGGTATGTTATGACTAGAGTTAACAATGACGGTATACCGATAATATAGCCAAAGTTATGATAAGATTAGATCATTTTGTACTTAACACCGATGTTTTTGGGAACGCTTGGATCTTTGATAAATATTGTGACAATAAATATTCTATTTTTGAGAGTAGAAGAAATAAGGGGATGATAATTTTATCGCTAATGTTTTGGCAGTGTGAATCATAATTTATCACATTTATGAACAAGCACACCTTTATATAGAGCTCGATTGCTTAATCCAATCAAAAACATGAAACATCAAACCAATTAAAGCGCACAATTTTCATTTTATCGATGACAAAATTATCGACTGCGCACAACACTACTTTGCCATGAGGTAATACTCGTAGTAACATTAAAAATCGCTGGGTAATATCTACCAGGCCAACTTCATGCTCTGCTTATAGCAAAGATTGCTGACATTATTGGCATTATAAACAATACATGTGCCATATGACATCAAAACGATTATTGAAACAATTGCATAATAAAAGGAGTTATGGGATCGTAATGGTGATATTTAATAAAAATGACTGTAGGTAAGTAAATTACCTATCTTACGTAGTTCCGTACACAGGATAGTTAAATAAAAACATTCCGTAATAGAACTCGGGAGACTCAAGAGCAATAAACTTTCTCTTTTATTTTTGTACCATATGTCAGTGCCACACTGCGGTCACACAGTCACACTAAATGTGTGATTTTTTCCTCAAAAGTTAATCTGAATCACTAATCTGCATTATTTTATATTACTTAATACTAACTGTCCGGCGCAACTTCATTTGCGTCACATTTCCCCGTTTTCGCAACATTTTTCATTGCTGCTCCACTCCTATTGGTCGTAGCGTGATGATATATAGCCCATAGCCTTCCTCGATAAATGGGCTATCTAACACTGAAAGAATTTTTCAAGTCGGACCAGTAGTTTCGGAGCCTATTCAATGCAAGCAAACAAACAAACAATGAAATCTTTCCTCTTTATTATAATATTAGTTTAGAAAATAAAATAGCAGTCGTATGCCACTGCAGGGTGAAGACCTCCCTTACCTCCTTCCAGTGCGTTTCGTGGTCAGTCAATCCCTAATCGGAATAGTCCTTGTATGACTCACTCGTTTATCGTTATATTTGGAGTTCAAAATAGACTGACCTCTGAGTCGGTTTTATCTCATTGTAGTCGGATAGGGAATACCCAACCCCGGTTATTAGTTTTAAAACATAATTTATTTTTGACGTGGTATTAGTTTTTAAAACCACCATCGTCGGCTCCCAGTCTAACCGGATGCAGCTGAATACTAGTATTTTACATGGAGCGAATGCCTTTCTGACCTCCACAACCCAGTTACTAAGTACTTACTTACTGGGTAATATGATTGCCCTTGTTAAGAGCATTTACGCCTTACGACATTTCATACAAACTTTCAAGTCCTTGTTTTCCGAAATGAGTGAACCGATTTTAATTTAACTACATAGCTCTAAAAAGTTACTAAAAAAAGCAAATTAATGTATTTAAATTAATTAATTAAATTTCATAAATAGGTAACATAACATAACATCACGCCTGTAATCCCGGAAGGGTTGGGTTAAAACGGGTTAGGTTTGTGGTAGGGTTTAAAATAAATAAAAGTGGTTAGGTGGGGTATATTACACCCACATTCGCCAGTCATGTTTTTTAGGACGCGAGCCTATTGCCATCAAAAGGGCACAAATCTAAAACCGTGGCTGCTTCTGAGAAATTCCTGATGGAGTAAGCCAATATATATAATACTTTGCTCGACCTGGGAATCGAAGGTGAGTGTTCTGTTGGGTACACCTCTGCCTCTACCTAACCCTTCCGGGATTACAGGCATGGTGTTATGTTAAATAAATATATATTTGTATTTTAATAAGTATTTATTTATCATAAAGTATTTAACATAATTTTAAATAAGTATTTATTTAACATAAAATATTTAACATAATGTTAAAACAAGTATTTATTTAACATAATGTTAAAAAAGTATTTATTTAACATTTTTATTAATAAAGAACGATAATCTGACCACTCTTGAAGTAAATTTTGTTTGCTTTTAAGGAAAACATGGGACGCCAAAACTCAAAAATGATTATGTTTGGCATTAAATGGAAATAAGAACGCATCATAATACGTAGTAACTTATGTAAAAAACATAATGTAATAGTAATATAATAACGTCATAAAACATTATTATAACACTAGCTTATGCCACAGCTTCGCCCGCGTATTGTTAGGTAATTATTATCCCACAAGATCGTACAGCCGGGATAAAAAGTATCCTATGTGCTATTCCAGACTATTATCTATCTCTGTGCCAAATTTCATCACGATCCATGCTGTAGTTTTTGCGTGAAAGAGTAACAAACATCCATCCATGCATCCTCACAAATTTTTGCAGGATTAGAAGGATTATTAAAACGGCACTTATAATATCATACATTCGTAACATTTAAAAATGATATCAAACGTGTCCTTATTAAAAAAAAAATATATTCAAAAATTAAGGACTACCTATGTTTATTGAATAATGCAATGTAAAGGCAACATTATATATTTTAATAATGATGTGTGGCAACACAGTCCGTGTGTTCTGTACTCTGTGTGATCGGGCTACAAAACAAAAAAAAAACAAAACGCCTCCATCTTTTAAAATAAATAAAACAAAACAATATTTTCCGTTCCCTTTATTTCGCTCCATCCACCCACTGCTACCTTCAAAAATGTTGAAGATAGAGAAGTTTGACCTTAGCCCGTTCGCACATGCGGCTTCCCTGGTAGCTCATAAACGGCACAAATGTTTGGATGTCTCTAACTATTCTCAATCTTATTTTTTTGTCCAACGCTGTAACATAGAAATATTGTAAAACCAAATGATTTTAAAAGAGTAACCATAGAGTGTCTTTCCGGTTCTTCTCCATAGGAAACGACCAACCCGAACCGAGCACCTTTTTGTCGACTTTTTAAGTGCCCATGTAGGCCTATGTGAAATAAAACATTTTGATCCTGATTTTTGAAAATGAATTGAACATGAATGAACATGAAATTGACCACATCACGTATGTATTCCGTGGAGGAATTATGCAGAGGTCCACCTATATTAGTTTAGTTTATTTATTAATAATTATCATAATTACATGCCAAGTTTACCAAAAAAAGTAAATAAATCATTAAAAGAGCATAACATACAAATTAGGGATCATTCATAATGATAAACAAATAAATAATAACAAATTAAGAATTACTCGAGAAATACAAGAACAATATAGACTAATCGTTTGTCAACAAAAAGTAAAGATAAAGGAATAATTAACTCAATTACCTAAAACCATTATTTTAGGTCATACAATGCGTGTTCGGTTAGCCAGCCTTTTAGTTTACGTTTGAAAACATTATCAGACGTCGCATTTAAAATATCATCGGGTAGATGGTTGTATACCGCTGGACCCATTATATGTATTAACTTTCCAGACTTAGATAGGGTGTGTGGGTAACCAGCTAATTTATTCCTGCCACGAGTACAGTAATCATGCCTATCTCCGCGTTTACATGCTACATGCAAGCTAAGTAATCGGTCACATAGTCCGTTTTCAAAGACCTTCGCTACTGCTGGTATAATAGACAATGGCCGATAATTATTAACATGAGCGACGTTCTTGCCTTTGCCCTTATCCAGCGGAGGCACCCTGATTCTCTTAAATGCTCTCGGAAAGCATCCACTCCGCAGACATCTATTCGCAAGCGATGCAGTCGCTGCTATTATACCCACGATGCAGCCACTAAAGAAATCGCTGCGCCTCCTCAAGGGGGCGCGCCTTTTGGGTGGGTATGGTACGGTTGGTACAACAAACAATTACATAAAACGCATAGAGACTAAAAACTTAAAATTAAGTATTATGTAATCAAC
Organism: Cerastis rubricosa; assembly: GCA_949152445.1. Classification (NCBI taxonomy): domain Eukaryota; kingdom Metazoa; phylum Arthropoda; class Insecta; order Lepidoptera; family Noctuidae; genus Cerastis; species Cerastis rubricosa. The sequence goes on from OX424539.1 coordinate 12,659,415, forward strand.
AGCGTCATTCACAGCATACAGGCAAAATTATAATAACACGCTTCAAAGAGAAGTTAAAAGTAAAAAAGATACAAAAAAAAAACAATGATTTTAAACTTTTAAATAATAAGTAAGTGCAATTATACAGTACAATAATCTAAGAGGAAAGTGATATGATGTCTAATTCCTTGATTGCCTTATGAGTCGAGTTTCGGAATCTACCCCGTGTATCACAGAATAAATCGATGTCAAGGAAGTGTTTATTATAATTGTCGACAAGACGTCGCAGCGGTGCTCGAACACCAGCATTTGTTCGACATGCTCTCACTGCAAACAATGGTTGCAAGCAACCATTGTTTGCGCACTGCACGCAAGTGTATTCTTCTGGGAACTAAATAACAAATCCTGTTGCAAATATCGGTACAGTCGTACGTGTTTCTGCAGAGATCGTACAGGAGCACGGTCTCCAAAAATTTCCGTCGTCCAGAAAGGCTTAGAAGATTATATTTCCTTAGTAAATCGACATAACACGCAGAAGAGTGAAAGCACCTGTAAGTCATAGATCTTAAAAACTTCTTTTGTACCATTTCTAGGTAGTATAAATAAAGGTAGGTCTGAGGGCGCACGAATTCAGTGGCTGATCGCATAAGAACCGTACATACGCCAAGCCTTATTAATAATTGTACTGATGTGTATATCAAGATGTAGCTTTTTATAAAAAATGACACCCAGATCGCGAACCATGATAACCCTATTTAAAGTGACATCATTTAGACAGTACTGGTATCTGAGGATGTTTTTATTTTTGGTGATGCTCAAATAACAGCACTTAGGCACGCTAAGTTTCAGTTTATTACACAAGCAGTATTCAGACAGCCTATCTAAGTCTGCCTGCAAACAAGACAATTGCTAATGTTTTTGATTGGCTTAAATATTTTTAGGTCATCTGCATATAAAAGAAATTTTGAATTTTGAAAACATTTGCCTATGTCGTTAATGAACAAGATTAATAGAAGGGGTCCTAAAATCGATCCTTGAGGAACACCTGATGTCACGGCTATAGTATGTGATTGATAACCATTAATCACTACGCGCTGCGTCCTTTTGAAAACATACGACGAAAACGACCTCAACGAATTCCCACCCACGTATGCCATTAAACGCAATTTTGCTCAACAGCAGCTTGTGGTCGACCTTATCGAAAGCTTTCTGGAAATCAGTATAGACTGAGTCTACTTGAATACCAGCATCCATATCATTAAAAATGGATTCTGAGTATGCTACAAGATTTGTTACCGTAGACCTTCTTTTAACAAATCCGTGTTGTTGTGGAACAATGGCATTATGAAGTAATGGATAAAGTACACCATGCACAAGCTTTTCAAATAGTTTCGATAAGGTGGACAGTATCGATATCGGGCGATAGTTTTCGACGTCATCTGTAGGGCCTGACTTGTGCACTGGTGTTACGTTAGCTTGCTTCCAAGCATCAGGAAAGATTCCTTGTCACAGGGATCGATTAAAAATAATTTGAAGAGGAACGCATATATTCTTATCAGTATTTCTAAGAAATATTGTTGGAAGTGCGTCGGACCAGGCCCTTTTGTGACATCTAAGGTTTCGACGTGTCTCAATACCTGCTGAACTGAGAATTATATGTTTTCTACAGCAGTACAGCCCTCAGAACAATCTGCGTTTGCGTAAAAATCATTTGACAAAGTGGAAAGTTCATAGACGGATTTAAAATAAACAGAAAAGAGGTTGCAGATTTCATTAGGGTTGTTCGAAGATTGATTTTTGAAACGCACAGTTGAGGGAATTCCCTTAGATGACTTACAGTTAGAGACAAACTTCCAAAAGTAATTAACATTATGTTTAATACTGTCCTCAACAGTATTGATATACCGGTCATAACAATTTTTGCACTCAACGTGAAATCGGGATCTAAACAGCGAAAACTGCTCATAGTCTGACAAATTTTTATATGGTTTCCACTTTATAAAAGCTTTTCACTTGTTCTTGAATATGTGTATGAGAGCCGGTGAGAACCAAAGTGGGAACTTCGATGACTTTACCGTTGTTAAAGGAATATGTGTTTTGATAACATTAAAAATGATATTGTAGAAAACCTCCAGTGATTCATCTACAGAGCAGTCGCGTACTCCCAATTTATTTCTGATAAATCCTGGTTAATGTCGTCATAATTTGCTTTAAAATAGTTAAACCTTTTAATTGTATTACGTCTCATATTACTATTTCGTGTCTTGAAAGGAATTAGCACATAAAATGGGGGATGATATTGGTCAGGCGGTAATAAAAAGTCATTAGTTTCGCACACCGTGCAGTCACCGTTACTGATAAAGAGATCGAGTATTTTATTACGCATGTTTCTATGTGTGTTGTACTGGGTAGCGCTATGTATAGACAGAAAATTACTCACAACTCCACCAACAGGGGCGTAATCTCCGAGACTTGACCAAAGGTGGAGTCGTTACCGATGTTGGTATCCCATTCAAGAGTAGGTAAATTGAAATCACCGATAACATAAAAGCGTTCAACGTCAGTATCGTTAAGATAGATATCCCTCATTTGAAAGTAGGCATCATAGACAGATTCCGGAGTTTTTGGTGGTATATAAACTGCACTAATAATGTGCAATTTACCCCTATTTATGCTAGGTATTTGAATAATAACATGTTCTATGTTAGCATGCAGAGTTGCGATGGGGTTGATTCTAACCGCACGCAATGATTTGAGAATCGCCACCAGGGTCTCCTTCCTTCTTACCAGTAGCTTCACGATCGCGGTCGCACCTATGTACAGTATAGCGATCATCAATGAATTCGTCGTCAGATACCTCCACCGTAAGCCAGGTTTCCGTTAGCACAATAACGTCGTAGCAATTAGCCAAAATATTAATATGTAACAAATGCAGTTTGGTGCGGATGCCCCTACAGTTCTGATAATTAACAGTAAGAGATTGATCATCCATTACTGAAGAGAACACTACTAATAAATATGACAATATAAAATACCAATAAAACTTCCATGACCTCGGGTGAATTGTGCAATACAACAACAATGCAATTTGATCAATATAGTGGAACATGAAACAAAAGCTTGAGCATACAGACATAAACCAATAATAACTTAAAGTTAAACTTAATAACTTAAACTAAATTAAAGGCTAGTTGCAGTTTGATAAGCACTAAGTGAGAAAAATAAGCAAAGCAATCAAAGAGAGACATAAAACAATATTGAAATATTAACGTCCCACGTCTTATATAGATTTGATGGCGAATGCTCGCGCTCCCTCCTTTTCTCTAGCAATGTTTGGTAGAGAAAAGGAGGGAAATGGTTCCGTTCTTGACCCACACGAACTTGAAGTTATGCTTGGTGGCTACAGTTCTACATTCACGAAACAACTGTTTATTTTTCAGTGTCAAATGCTCATGCACGTAAATAGGTAATTTTGAGTTTGAGAAGCCGAGCAAATCTGCGTTCAGTTTCTTAAATAATCTGCAGGCGCTGAGCATGTTGTCTCTGAGAATTCGGGAAGTAAACTTCACAATAATGTTTTTGGGTCTATCGTTGGGTTCATGAGCATGGGGGACGCGATGTACGGCAACTATGTCTTTCTGAATTATTTTAAAATTTATTTTAGTGCCTATATTTTCGATAAGGGTAACTAGATTTTCACCTCGCCTTTCAGGTATGTTACATTATTCAATATTGCAACTCCGGGCGCTTTGTTCCATGTAGTCTTCCTTAGCAACTAGACCAGCCATAGTTATTTGCAAGACCGACATATTTTTACAAATCATGTCTTTTCAAATCAGCGACTTGCTCCCGGATGTCAGTTTGCTCGTACATGGTATGTTGAACCGATTTCCGTATATCGACTAGTGCATGTGACAGTGCATTATGTTTCTCGTCTTGTTTTTTAATGCTTTGCTTGATAGACAGCTGTTCTGAGCGGAGAAAACTTACATCGCTTTTAATTTCAGTGGTGACTTGCGTTAGAGCAGCTAACTCTGATGTAATATTGGCAACGCTATCGGATATTATAGATAATCTAGCATCACGTCACGTCGCCACTCACTCAATGTATTTTTCAAATCAAGTGATATTGCACTCAACGCCTCGGAAAATTCTGACTCGGGCTGTTTCAGTTTAAGGTATTGCTCTTCAAATGCTGTAGGCGATCTATCCAAATCGGTGTCCGAAGAACATTTAATTTTGGTATCAGTTGAACGTAACATGTTTATTTAATTATTGTATAACGGGTGAAATGGAGGTGCACCTACTTATCACATTTCTACCCACCCCTTACGCATTCAGAGAATGCAACATGACATCTAGGTGCGCCCCAGTTCGACCACCATCATCACCATCCGTCTGATGGTAAGTGAAGGCAAGAAGATGCGGTCGACGATTTTGATTTAATACTCTGCATAAATCGTCAGGCGTTGTAATTTTTTTTTCATTTCTTTTCAGAAATATTATACATCATCATCATCAGCCTATAATGTTCCCACTGCTGGGTCACAGGCCTCGTCTCAATGAGAGGGAGTGGGCTGTAATCCACCACCCGGGCCCAGTGCAGGTTGGTAGATGTCACATGTCTTCGAATTGTTAGTTCACAAAGTAATGCGCCTGCCTTGGTTTGAACCCACGGCTTACTGCTCGTAAGTCGGGGCTGCCACCACTGGGCCACCGCTGCTCTCAATATCATATAGACATTGCTGGGTAATAATGATTAGTAAGTTATTAACTAGTACCTACCTAATTAGTGGTCGAGTAGAGTCGACTAGACAAATGACTTTAATCTTCCATGATTAATTATGCTACTTGCTTGTTTGTTGTTCTTATAGGTAGGACTTAGTTTGATAACGTCAACTGACGTTAAATCGTGAAACTCTTTTACAACTTTGTTGTACTTGTACACAGATCTACGATCGATCGATTGGCGTGGTAACACCCTTAAGCGATTAGTAGACAATCGATAGATAGGTTAACCTAGTAGAAACTATCGATCGACGTCGACCAATCGATTCTACCATTGATCGATGGCATCGATCGTCGATCGATTGATTGGTGTGGTAACACCCTAACTTACAATGATAACTTGACAATTATTAGATAGGTATTTACTTACTTAATTAACTTATTATAGAAGAGTGGTAAAACAGTAAAAGTGGGTATTGCATTTTAGAGCTGCATCCGTAACTACTAAACTTAACTCTTAAAAATCCGTTTTTACTCGCTGTCACTCACGAGATATCTTCCGTGATTTTCAATTATTATTGTGAGCTACCAATATTTCAACGCTGTTCCAAGCACCATGATCGCGGAATGACGACTAAAATGCGGACCCGAAAATTGCATTGCCTGCGGGCCCCGACATGGTTAATCCTTCCCTGTTTGCGCGTTTTAAGTAGTAAAATATTTAGAATAAAGCCATAATAATCGACGGCTCACATTAGTTCTGAAGCGAAAGAATGGGGGCCTTTGCCCAGCAGTATGATTATGCAATGCAGGCTAACAGTAATAGAAACAGTACTACTTACGTAAGTATTCCAAAACTTTAACTCGTTGATATACGGCTTGAGAAAGTTATTATTGTGAACTGCAGCAATACTTCCATCGTTTTCATTTGGTACATTGTTATTTCTAGTGAGAATGAGCTTACAAGTGAACCCATCAACATACTTAATAAAATATTCCCACAGCGTACCTAGATTTATTCAAAGAGTAAGTAGGAAAACGTAGAAACTAGAGATGGACCGAATACGGATTCTGCCGAATGTAGAGTTCGGCTGAACATTAGGTGGAAACATGCGCCGCCAAAGCCGAAGTTTGGTCGAACTTCGGCCAGAGTTTAGTTGAATTTCGGTACTTTTAGACGACGATGGGCGGCGACATGTTTAAAAGGGAAGCGCTAGGGTAGACGAAATTCAATTTTTCTTACGAATTATGGAATTTCAAGAGATAAAATCATTAAAATCATCAATACAACCCTTTTTTTACGGGTGGGAAATCATCAATTGACCCCTCCTGCTCTAGGCGGAGCGGAACAGAGTGTCAAACTTGTACTGGCTAAAACCCATCCATATTCCTTCTTAGCCCTTTGTGTTCCACGGCCACGGTATCTCTTTCGAACAGTCCCGCAACCCTGGCCAAAGCTGTCCAATTTGCTGGCATCTCCTTAAGGCGCGCGTGTAACACGAACGCGGTGTCGACACGGCCTGTCGTCATAAGACGGACGGACATTGAGCTAGCTTATTACTCACCGTCCACCATAGACTAATATATATATAAATGAGACGTCCACAGGCCAGCGCCTACGGTGGCCGGTGGCCACTGTCACTTGTCAATACAACCCTCTAAGTTCATGTAATCAATTTGAATGACTATTTTCTGAGTAAAAAGTCGTTCAATGAGATTAAATAATAGTACATTGTTACCCCAGGGGTGAAAGTAACTTATTTAGCCCCGAGACGGGGTTTAGTTCGAGGGACTAAATAAGTCTTTAACCCGAGGTAAACACTGTGCTTTTCATTACGAATACAAGGAAAGTAAAAATAAAAACATGAATTACCTAAAGAAAAAATTAGTAAATTTTATTTCGGATTGCCGCTTTCCCGCCTGTTTTGTTTTTTTTTTCTGTGGTCAGCCAGCTATTCAGCCATTATTTTTCATTTTCGTCATTGAAAAAATGGTTAATATTTTGCCAAACTCAATGTTATTTTAAAGAAATTGTTGAAACTAAATTATAATAAAGTTAAAAAATATATATTCTTTAATCAATACTTAACTTTAAGTTATTTCAATTTTACATCGTGGCTGCATAGAAAGTTGGAACATGGTTCAATAAACATGTGTAAATAGAACTAGTTTTTTTTTAATAATTTGACATCTGTCAGTTGAAAGCGATTCTCCCTAGGGATGAAAAGTATTACTTTCATCCCGCTCCTCAGGCTACTTCAGACCTACTTTCAGAGTATGAGTAATGAAAATACATTTTCACACCACCTGCTCGAAAATGTCAAATTATATGTCAAGCAACCTTAACCTAGTGAGTCATTAGTAGCCGGGGGCACAGCCGGTCAATAATGTTGTACTGGATTTCATTATGACCCGCTGGTCAATAATGTGATTTGAATTTGGAATCTCACATGCTCAGCTAAATTGGCCGTATAGTACTAACAAACAGCCTTTGGTGCCAGAAAGAGGAAAGCTATTCTCGATACCCTTACTACACGTGGATGATATTCTCGATTTTCTACAAAATCATAACGACTGCTTTTTCATATCGTTGCCATGTATTCGAAGACATAATATTGTAAGAATAATTAGATAACTACGAACCATTTTTTAAAAGGAATGGATTAACATTAAAACTGGCATTAATAATAACAAATACCGTAGCGCGCCGTAATACCGTAATAGTAATTGGCTGTAACATTAGTTAATTTATTTTAAGTAAACTGCGCAAAGATTGCTGTGGATTTTGTGATTAAATAAATAAATAATAAAACCTTTCTGTACTACAGTCGATTTATCACATTTTATCAAAAATACTCTATTTTCACGAGCGTCACCAATGACGTTCTAAATTCAAAACTCATACAGCCAATCATCCAAAACCATTCTACCAGCCCTGTATAAAGCTTAGTTTACACAAACGCCACTTCCATGAGAGTGGTATCAATAGACACACACGACAAAACCGTAAAAGAGACTTTTTTTTTTGAAAATCGAATTGATCGTGTCTTGGCTACTTATTGGTAGACGCAATAAAGGCGCGAACTTTTGGCATTTAAACTTTAAATTTATCAACAAAGTATTATCAAAAGTCGAGTTTTGAAAGTGATTGTACTCCTGAATTCATTACAACCGAAGCTAATAATATTTCCAATGATTTACTGCCGGAAAAGTCAAAGGAAACTTATATAAAAGCCTACGACAATTTCAAAAAATGGAAAAGTACGAAAGGCGTCAAGTCCATTTCGGAACCAGTTCTATTAGTGTATTTTCAGCATTTATCTTGTACTCAGAATTCAAGTAGCCTATGGTGTACTTATTCAATGCTTAGGTCAACAATAAGCATGAAACACAATATAGACATCAAGACATACGCTAAGCTATTAGCATTTTTAAATATGAAATCGGAAAGTCACCAATCAAAGAAATCGAAAGTTTTCACACCTTTGAATCTTGAAACTTTTTTAAATGAAGCTCCTGATCATAGATATCTTGCCGTAAAAGTAAGTACATCATTTTATTTTTAACTAAATAAAATACAGCATGGTAGCAAATAGCTACAAGAACGCTTATGTATACTTACTGAATTTACGTATGTTGTTAGTAAAATTTATTTTTATTTTTGTTACAGGTGGCTTTAATTATTGGTGTGAATGGGGCTTGTCGTTGTCAAGAAATGGTAAACATGAAGGTCCAAGATGTAGAAAAACACTGAGAAGAGTTGCTTAAAATTAAGAAATAATTTTTTTTTGCAAAAAAAGCCGACTTCAAAAAACCCTAAACGAAATAAAAAGTTAAAAATAATACTATAACCTACCTATATTAATAAACCTAACCTAACCGACGATTAACCTATAATAAAATTTAATAATTCTTTGGAATCGGTGCCAAGCAATATACGATACCTGAATGACTATATACAGACTAAGGCCAGACAAAAAAACCTCTTACAGCTTCTAAATATTAATTCATTAATTAATTCAAATTATATTGCTTGGCACCGACTCCAAAGAATTATTAAATTTTATTGTAGGTTAATCGTCGGTTAGGTTAGGTTTATTAATATAGGTAGGTTATAGTATTATTTTCAACTTTTTAGTGCGTATAGGGTTTTTTGAAGTCGGTTTTGTTTTTGCAAAAAAAAAAAAATTGTTATTTTTATAGATGTTTATGTGGAATTTATTTGAGCATTGCTCGTCAATGCTTCAGAATCTTGTATTTGCAGAGGAGCATTTTAAGGTGGTGAAAGTTGGTGAAGGTAGTGCATGAGGCTAAGGGAGATTGAATATGATGTTGAAGGTTGTGGTGAAAAAGAATCAGATGACGTTTTTAAAGTGATGATGTTACCAATTTGACAGCTTATTTTACTTTTGTTTTGTACTGAATTTTCAAAGTAGCCCTCCGCTACTGTATCCGATTTCCAGCCACCATGGCGTTTTATTTGGGTTATATCTGCTCCCGCATCCGCCAACAGTGTAGCCGACGTTCGACGAAAACAATGACCCGTATAGAGCTCGATATTAGGTAATCCTAAGTAGGTATTTGGCAATTTCCTTCGGCATGGCACTTATTTTGTTCTTCCCAATCACTTGATGGGTGGATTTTCCAGTACTGAACGCTACAAAAAATCGGTTAGTGTTTATGTTAGGAGGCCGCAGAGCTTGATACTTTTCCACAACCTTTACATATGCTCCGCGGATGACAAATGACCTTTCCCTTTTGGTTTTAGTGTCTGGCAACTTAATCAATAACAACTCTTCTGAGTGTTTTTCTACATCTTGGACCTTCATGTTTACCATTTCTTGACAACGACAAGCCCCATTCACACCAATAATTAAAGCCACCTGTAACAAAAATAAAAATAAATTTTACTAACAACATACGTAAATTCAGTAAGTATACATAAGCGTTCTTGTAGCTATTTGCTACCATGCTGTATTTTATTTAGTTAAAAATAAAATGATGTACTTACTTTTACGGCAAGATATCTATGATCAGGAGCTTCATTTAAAAAAGTTTCAAGATTCAAAGGTGTGAAAACTTTCGATTTCTTTGATTGGTGACTTTCCGATTTCATATTTTAAAATGCTAATAGCTTGGCGTATGTCTTGATGTCTATATTGTGTTTCATGCTTATTGTTGACCTAAGCATTGAATAAGTACACCATAGGCTACTTGAATTCTGAGTACAAGATAAATGCTGAAAATACACTAATAGAACTGGTTCCGAAATGGACTTGACGCCTTTCGTACTTTTCCATTTTTTGAAATTGTCGTAGGCTTTTATATAAGTTTCCTTTGACTTTTCCGGCAGTAAATCATTGGAAATATTATTAGCTTCGGTTGTAATGAATTCAGGAGTACAATCACTTTCAAAACTCGACTTTTGATAATACTTTGTTGATAAATTTAAAGTTTAAATGCCAAAAGTTCGCGCCTTTATTGCGTCTACCAATAAGTAGCCAAGACACGATCAATTCGATTTTTTTTAAAAAAAGTCTCTTTCACGGTTTTGTCGTGTGTGTCTATTGATACCACTCTCATGGAAGTGGCGTTTGTGTAAACTAAACTTTATACAGGGCTGGTAGAATGGTTTTGGATGATTGGCTGTATGAGTTTTGAATTTAGAACGTCATTGGTGACGCTCGTGAAAATAGAGTATTTTTGATAAAATGTGATAAATCGACTGTAGTACAGAAAGGTTTTATTATTTATTTATTTAATCACAAAATCCACAGCAATCTTTGCGCAGTTTACTTAAAATAAATTAACTAATGTTACAGCCAATTACTATTACGGTATTACGGCGCGCTACGGTATTTGTTATTATTAATGCCAGTTTTAATGTTAATCCATTCCTTTTAAAAAATGGTTCGTAGTTATCTAATTATTCTTACAATATTATGTCTTCGAATACATGGCAACGATATGAAAAAGCAGTCGTTATGATTTTGTAGAAAATCGAGAATATCATCCACGTGTAGTAAGGGTATCGAGAATAGCTTTCCTCTTTCTGGCACCAAAGGGTGTTTGTTAGTACTATACTGCCAATTTAGCTGAGCATGTGAGATTCCAAATTCAAATCACATTATTGACCAGCGGGTCATAATGAAATCCAGTACAACATTATTGACCGGCTGTGCCCCCGGCTCCTAATAACTCACTAGGTTAAGGTTGCTTGACATATAATTTGACATTTTCGAGCAGGTGGTGTGAAAATGTATTTTCATTACTCATACTCTGAAAGTAGGTCTGAAGTAGCCTGAGGAGCGGGATGAAAGTAATACTTTTCATCCCTAGGGAGAATCGCTTTCAACTGACAGATGTCAAATTATTAAAAAAAAACTAGTTCTATTTACACATGTTTATTGAACCATGTTCCAACATTCTATGCAGCCACGATGTAAAATTGAAATAACTTAAAGTTAAGTATTGATTAAAGAATATATATTTTTTAACTTTATTATAATTTAGTTTCAACAATTTCTTTAAAATAACATTGAGTTTGGCAAAATATTAACCATTTTTTCAATGACGAAAATGAAAAATAATGGCTGAATAGCTGGCTGGCCACAGAAAAAAAAACAAAACAGGCGGGAAAGCGGCAATCCGAAATAAAATTTACTAATTGTTTCTTCAGCTAATTCATGTTTTTATTTTTACTTTCCTTGTATTCGTAATGAAAAGCACAGTGTTTACCTCGGGTTAAAGACTTATTTAGTCCCTCGAACTAAACCCCGTCTCGGGGCTAAATAAGTTACTTTCACCCCTGGGGTAACAATGTACTATTATTTAATCTCATTGAACGACTTTTTACTCAGAAAATAGTCATTCAAATTGATTACATGAACTTAGAGGGTTGTATTGACAAGTGACAGTGGCCACCGGCCACCGTAGGCGCTGGCCTGTGGACGTCTCATTTATATATATATTAGTCTATGGTGGACGGTGAGTAATAAGCTAGCTCAATGTCCGTCCGTCTTATGACGACAGGCCGTGTCGACACCGCGTTCGTGTTACACGCGCGCCTTAAGGAGATGCCAGCAAATTGGAAGGGGTCCGAGAGGGCCGATGTCTGCCAGGGTTGCGGGACTGTTCGAAAGAGATACCGTGGCCGTAGAACACAAAGGGCTAAGAAGGAACATGGATGGGTTTTAGCCAGTACAAGTTTGACACTCTGTTCCGCTCCGCCTAGAGCAGGAGGGGTCATTTGATGATTTCCCATCCGTAAAAAAAGGGTTGTATTGATGATTTTAATGATTTTAACTCTGGAAATTCCATAATTCGTAAGAAAAATTGAATTTCGGCTACCCTAGCGCTTCCCTTTTAAACCTGTCGCCGCCCATCGTCGTCTAAAAGTACCGAAATTCAACTGAACTCTGGCCGAAGTTCGACCAAACTTCGGCTTAGGCGGCGCATGTTTCAACCTAATGTTCAGCCGAACTTTACATTCGGCAGAATCCGTATTCGGTCCATCTCTAGTTTCTACGTTTCCCTACTTACTCTTTGAATAAATCTAGGTATGCTGTGGGAATATTTTATTAAGTATGTTGATGGGTTCACTTGTAAGCTCATTTTCACTAGAAAGAACAATGTACCAAATGAAAACGATGGAAGTATTGCTGCAGTTCACAATAATAACTTTCTCAAGCCGTATATCTCCGAGTTAAAGTTTTGGAATACTTACGTAAGTAGTACTGTTTCTATTACTGTTGGCCTGCATTGCATAATCATACTGCTGGGCAAAGGCCCCCATTTTTGTTTGATAATAATGACAATAATGTTAGTAACAATGGTCTTAAATGCTAGTGTTAGTAGAGATACATATAATAGGGATTTATTAGGTGTGGAGTTTCATCCAATGTCGCAGGATTGGAGACTCCCACCTATCAGCGAATAAACTCAGGATACTGTTGGTACTGCCACGAAGCCGAGCGAGCAGGGAAGCTTCTCTTTCGCATGATGGCTGCAAAACCATCAATATGCCTTTCCGCAAACATTTTTGACGCGCTACATCGCCATGGCAGCCTCAACAGTATCCTATTATACTGGACTCGTAGATCACTATATGCACGCAAACTATAACTAGTCCACAGGCTGCACGTGTAAAATGACGAGCAAAAAGCTTTTAATTCTGACCCCCTCCGTACATCGCGCAAACCTGCGGGCCAGCATGTTGCAGCGTACCGACAGCGATCTACGTTCCCTGTCAATGTCCTTATTATCTTTTAAGTCGTCAGTAACCCAGTGACCCAAGTACTTAAAACTGGTCACCCTATTTAAAGGTGCTCCGCCGAGCGATACCTCAGGTATAGTTGGGTAGCCTATAGCACCTGCCTTAAAGACCATTATTTCGCTCTTTTTGGCGTTATAATTGAGTCCGTGAGCTACCGCGTATGCTTCACAGATTGACACCAGTCGCCTAAAGGCACCTATCGATGGGCTCAGCAACACCATATCGTCGGCATAACTAATGTTATTAACACACACCCCATCTATATGACAACCGATTTTAGTGTTGCTGAGCTCACCGATCAGCCGATCCATGTAAAGATTGAAAATTCGAGGTGAGCTCAACCCCCCCTGCCTCACCCCACATTCCAACCGATACACATCAGAGAACGACCCCTCCCACTTCACACTGTTTTGTTGGTTATTATACCAGAACTTAAACAAATGTATGATGTTACTAGGCAAGGTAGTTTCTTCTTGTAGCTCACGCCACAGTGCTTTATAATTAACGAGATCGAATGCCTTTAACAAATCCAGAAAACAGGCAAACACAGGCGTTTTTCTGTCAGTATAGTACTGTACAGTCTGCTTGAGGTATAAAATAGCACTCTCTGTAGAGAGTCCAGGTCTAAAGCCGAACTGACTGTCTTTTAATATAATATGCTTCGATAACTGTTTGTCAAGCAGACTGTCCAGCACCTTGGCTATGACCGTCGCCAATGATATAGGCCTGTAGTTGGAAATGTCAGAGGCATCCCCAGTTTTGTTTTTAACAATAGGCACTACAGTAGTGTATATAAGGTCTTTAGGTAAATAACAGTGACTCACACAAAGGTTAAAAAACATGGCCAACACTCGCGGCGTGTTTCAGATGCTCGATGCTAAGACCGTCGTGTCGACGGCCGAAGACGGCCGTCGCAATGCAAGTTATTTTAAGTTATCTCAAAAGAAGGTTGCGTTTTGTAGCAGTGAACTCCACAGATTGGCGGTTCGCATTAATGTGGAAGCAAAGCACTTTGTTCAGGGTCCGTAGATTCAATAAAAATGTCAGAAACTACAGTATTAGTGTTCTATGATCTTAGCGCCATCTGATGTAATTAATGTGAGACTTGTATTGCGTAAAGTTTATCTACTCGACACTAGATGGCGCTTTCTATCATTTTCATTAAAAAAATAGTCTACAGCAAATCGTAACCGTAACAAACGACTTGATGTTAAAAATAATAATTATGATTAACATAAAATAGGTGTTATGCGTGCCTGTATCAAGAAATGTAAATAAGCAGAGAATTTTAAATAATATTTATGACCAAGAACTAGTTTATTTTCGCAACTTGTTGTTACGCGTAAATAAAGGCTAACTGAATACCTGAATAGGATTAATTGATAGCTTTGTTATAAACATACAAACTATGTATCTGTAAACCATAAGCAGGTAGGTATAGATCCAATTTATATTGTTTATTTCCTCAAAACGTAAAACATGTAGGCTACTGTGTATCCGTGTTTACTTTATTTACTTACGTAATCAGAAATAAAACGAGGACATACTTACCTAATTGAACGGAGATATTTCGAAATGCTAAGAATTGAGAGAATGATGTAAGCAAGTAAATTTAATGCTTTTTTTAGTTAATACATAAGGAAACTTAATTTAAAACCTTGTCAGCCACTGTTCCTACATAGATTAGGGAACCAATTTCTTGACTATGTATGATTGGTCAGTGAGGTTATAATCAGGTTATGGTAAAAAGGTCATGTAAAAAATTATATATAAAATGTACCAATGTTACACTGGCATTGGCTAATGTGCCTGTAAATTCATGTGATTAGACTTATCAAGTTTGAGATCTAAAGATATAGATTCGTTGAAGACACAAAACAATAATCTGAAAGTAAATAAATATTGTACGAGCCATTAATAATAGTATGGAAATTGTCGTAATATTTTTTCTCGTAACTTCTGTTGAGTCAAAATTCTTGTTATTGTAAAATGATTCATTCAATATTGTTGAAAGTACGATAACTAGTAGATAAAAAACGCAAAAAATGTTTTTTATTTCGGAAATTTTAAGTTAAGGATACAATGTTCACAGTTGAGGATTAAATCGAAATTACCCAGCATATTGTGTCCCCTAACGTAACAGGTGACCATAAAATTAAATTAAACGTAGTAGCGTGTTATCTTTATTCGAAGGTCAAATAACAGGCAGTCGGCGCCCGATACTTTAAAATTAGGTACATTATAGGTAGTTACATTGTTCACCTACTGTTAATAATAAACTTATTTACGTTAAATTGTTTGCGTATGTCTGCATTTAGATAAAATAAGAATGACTATTTGAAAATTCTATATTTGATTCCCCCACTACGGTAAAAAATGTAGCAACGGAGCTCCTAAATCCATGTGGTCGACAAATACCTTATAGTTATAACATTTCAGAGGAAGCGAACGTAAATATTATTGTAGTGTTTTATCCTATCTTAGTTATTATCCTTAAGGAAAATCCTAAATTAGCTATTTTGTTGTGGTTTAATTTTAATAACAAATACATATCAAAATATCTAAAAGTACTCAAATTGTATTTGTAAAATGACACTACACAGTGGTATAAAAACGTGGTTACAGAAAGCAACGGTCGCACTATTTAGGAGTCAATGACTTCATGTGTGTCGTTTTAATATTGCCGGTAATTACTTCCATGGCTCACAAATATAATAGCGTCCATACATTTCTCAGAAACCTTGGTTTTAATAACTCGCAAGCGAACAAAGTACCTCCGTACGAAAATTGCAGGACATTCATATAATAGAATCCCGAAAATATCAGAATTGTTATAGTTGCACCTACCTAGAGTTTAAAACAGTCATACATAACTATACATACATACCTATCACAATAAAGAATCTACGTGATCGTAGTCTGGAAAAAACCGAGGGCATTGTCCGTTTTAAGTTTTGTTTCGCCCAAACACACGAGACTCGCAGATAGTTATACAAATAATCAAATAAATGTTGCCTACACGACTCTAGCCGCTGATATTTTTATTAACAATATAATTAGCGATAAACACAATTTGTCATATCGTACGCATGATCGTGATGTTTTATTATTATTTAATAACAACTAAAACTGTACAATTTCTGGGAAGTTGGATATAATGTTAAGTTTCACATTTCTAACCCTACCTAATTGTTTTTCTTTTGGAAGTTTTCGTAGCCTAAACATTATTCCGCAATGATCTAGAACATCTCAGCCATTCATATCTGCAAATCAGGTCGGGGTCCTAGTACTTATCTAGTTTCTTGTCAGTGTTTACATACATTTTAAAGATTGTTATATCTACCTTGTTTCATAGCTCATACTCATCGCCAAATCATGGTACAACGTTTATTTATGTCAAGTATCTCGACAATTATCGAACAGCGGACCTACCTGTCTTCTCTTTATTGAAATCTTTACATGATTCAGCAAGTCAGTCGACCGACTAGCTAAACCACTAACACAGAGATAACACCGCTCACTGTACAGGCATATCGAGTCTGTCTTGTGTTTATTTACGTCCATCGTATTGTTTGTATACAGCCCGGCACGACTGCGCATCAGACTACGTCATCCCTTCCCCCTCGCCTGTACCCCCTCGGAGGCCTGTCTTTCCTACGCTGGGGTCGAGCTGGCTCACTCGCTCATTCATTCGGCATTCGCAAACGTTGTTACTCGCCGCCCACCGTACCGGTGAGATCTCTAGTCCCTTACTTAATCAATCTTCAAATACTTAGCGTTCTATCCTTCACTATGTTGAAAGAGAAGTCCAGATACGACAATCGCCATTCCTCTGAAGAACAGAATCGTCCCTTAGCTTCCAGTAGATTACCTGCTATTGAGGAACTCACCCTTGGCCTGAAACAAAAGCTTCACCTGCAGGCTCGAGCCCGTGCTGCACCTTATTACATTAGAAAACAAGAACCTGTCGATCTTGTGGAAAGGTTGCTGGAGCAGAATGCCCTTGTCGCCGAGGCTGTACGGAGATTGCAAGAAAAGAAACAACTGTGTCATGAAATTTCTGTAGATTCATAATTTATAAACAAAACATTTTAGTTGTGAAAGTGTCGAACGTGTTGTGAAATCACTTGTGTGTAAGAAACGTGTCGGGTTACAATGGTGCTATATGCGGAGAGCGCGCAAGAAAGAGATAGCCACCAATGACGTGTCCCGCACGACACGAGTCACGAGAACGAACCAAAATGGCCGCGCGTACTCTACAATCATAATATTTATTCTTCGTTTTATAGTGACCTTAACTGATCATGATCAAAGTACTGAATGACGTAACTAGCATAAAGTATTGTAATGCGTTCTAAAGTACTTATTTCTATAATAATTATAACTTTGTGACTGAATGTCGCGATAAGACATTTCCATCTAATTAAATTAGCTAATGTGAAGTATAATTCAAGAGCTTTAACTATTGTTTATGTAATTATTTAAAATATTCGATAGCAAATGTCCGTTGTCTTTCACCTTCATACTTCATTTTTCTATACATAAGTGAACTGCTATAATAGTTTTAGTAATACCTCCTTGTAATGAGTGACATACTTCTTATCTCAATAACATTACATCAGATATTTCGTTATAAATAATTGTACACCAGCGAAACATCTAATGTAAACACTCAATTAGGTCATTTTTCGATGTTATAGAAAACTTTCAAAAAGTGATTGTTGAGATAACAGTACACTTTTACATTGTAACAAGTACCGTACAGTTACTTCCTCGCATGTGGTAGTTTAGGGAAAATATTTTTTGTCTCACTGTGTGACTTGCTCAGATGACCACAGTGCGACCTAGACAATTTTAAAGGGTTAGTTTTATAAAAATTCCTATCTAGATAATACTTTATTTCATCAATGTAGTAACTATGTACAATTGTACCAAATTGTGGTATAAAAATCATGGTAATATTACATTTGTGCATGTTTTAGTGCAATTTGTGATTTTTAGGTAGTTTAATTTATCGTTGATCTTGTGATTTAGATAAGAAATAAGTAAATAAAGGGAATTAATTTCAAAAAATAAATTTTTTGAATTAAGTTCTTGAATTAGCTGTACAAAATATTTAATTTAAAAATAGCTATCTACGAAAACTTTCAGTGTTAGGTCTATTTTTCGTCTATTAAATATTTGATGAATATAATAATTATCTTTTATTTTAAACCACCTTACTACATTTATATATTTATAAATTCTACAGCCAGAGCATACCTAAATTAATCTCACACGGGCCCACCACGTGTTATATTTGGAACTTACATGACATATGCTCACACTCTTTTTGATACCTTGATACCTATATTTCGTTGTTTTTGTTGCAAATATACTAAAATGGTGTTTATTAAGGTCATGTACAGTCAGCATATTTTATACGGAAAAATTAGGTATCATCGTAATATTATTCGCCTTGATTGGCTTGATGTTGTTTACAATAATACAGAAATATCTGATAAGTCATTGTTTATTTTCCTGCATCGTCTATGGTATCAGCTGACTATTAATTATACCTGCTGCAGCGCCATCTAGTGTCGAGTAGCAATAAGGGGTCAGTTTAAATTTCCAATCCCAAAAGCCTCATGTTTCTTTTTGCATTTGTTTATTCTTTGACATTGACAAGATTCATTGGAAAAGTCACAATGTACAGATTCTTACATTTATAAAATAAACATGTGTTCCGTATATATTAAAAGTTTATTATTATTCCACATAATGAGTAATTCGAGGCCCGGTTCCTTTATTTCGTAACGAAAATTAGTTCGAATACTTTCTGACCAGTAAAAACCTTGTAAAGACGTACAAATATCTGAATATTCTCGACAAATCATACAACAATCGATTTAACCAATTAATTTACGGTACCCTAAAAGCTAATGTCTAAATGCTGAAATGTAAATATTTTTATTAAAATCTTTAAAAGAAGTTTTTTTCACCAATATAAATGTTAAGAAACAGATGTCTAGTCAATTTACTCAGCCCAAAATGTTTACCAGTAAAGTTGCATCATAACAAGTGTAATATTGTTGTAGTTCGTCGTAATCTGTATCAATTACAAAGTTTGCGCTTATCGTCAGTATTATACCGACTGTCAACAAAGCCTAGGACCAGTATTGCTTTGTCAGCAAAGATGGCAGCGACGTGGTCAATGGGTCCGGGCACTTTCGACGTTCCTCTGTCACTGTTTGCAAAGAACAGAAATCGACTTGCAGATAAACTAAAGAGTGGCCAAATAGTTGTTCTGCAAGGCGGCGAAGACATCAGCCACTACGACACTGACATCGAATATGTATTTAGACAGGCAAGTTTATTTACTATTAAATTTTCCTTCAATGCATAATACCTACTCATGTCATGAATAAGTCCTTGTTTTAATCAACTACAATTAGATGCTGTATTGAATTGACCTACTAACCAATTATTGAACCAGTGCACAATGAAATAAATAGAAGAATATCTGATTAACAAGTGACCACCACATGCAGAGAAAATTTTCTTCTTCTTTTTATTCCTGTAATCCTTAAAATTTCTTTTAATTAGGAAGCTTATTTCACCTGGGTATGCGGTGTTCGAGAGCCAGGCTGCTACTTCGCACTTGATGTGGCTACCAGGAAGTCACATTTGTTTGTGCGACGTCTACCAGAAGACTATGAAATCTGGATGGGCAAACTCCTGAGTTGTGATGACTTCAAGAATTTGTATGCAGTTGATGAAGTTCACTATGTTGATGAGGTAAAAGAATTAAATATCTGCAAAAATAAACAACTTTTAAAATTGGAAACAAGAGTTTCCAGAAACATTTCAATTCAAAAATAGTTCTAATCACTGAAGATAAGATTTATACTTAAACCTTTATTTTTTATTTCAGCTCCAAAATATTCTCAAGAGCTTGAACCCAGAGAAACTGTTGACCTTGGTAAGTCTAAATATAATAACGATATTAACATACCTAATACCTACTTAAACTCATACAAAATCTTATATTACAGAGTGGTCCCAACACAGACAGTGGTTTAACTGCCAAAGAGGCAGTATTTGAGGGAATTGATGAGTAAGTAAAACCTTTTGCTACAATAGTCCTGAAAAGCTAAGATTTCACTTAGATCAAAATCTAGTATTCTTTTTGCTACTCACATTCGCACATCTCATAAGTTACCCTAAATTGTCTCCTATAAATTAAAAATATATTGGTTCAACTCTGAAAACAATATAAAAATTATCGAACAGTAGAATTTTTGAATATAATGCGTCAGCATCACATATGATATGTAATAAGCAAAAAATTATGTGTGACCTTGATAAAGACAGGAATAGAAAAAAAAAGTACAGTAACCCAAGAACATGGGGAATATTATTCCCCAAGTTCATCATGTAACATCCAGTCAATGAAAGAATGATTTACCGATGTGAATTCAGAACTGGATCATCATCTTCCTGCCTTTGTCGCATTCTATTTGGGGTTGGCGCAACACGATTTCTTCTTCCATTCTCCCCTATCAGACGTTACGCCATTTACTCCTTTCACTTTCATGTCATTCCTCACACAATCTATTCATCTTTTCTTTAGCACCTTCTCCCTTTTTTCCTCTCTATCTATTAATAACAGATGAACTTTCAGTTGTATGGTCCCGTGTTGGAACTCTCGAACTACACGCAGGCATACATAAGTCAAAAATTTAATTAATTCTATTGTCTCCTTTTGCAGATTCAAAGTTGACAACGAAACATTGTTCCCTATCATTGCAGAACTGTGAGTATCTCATCATTAATCTATATTTTAATAAGCATTATGTGATAAAGAATTGCCTGATATCTATATACTTTAGGAATTTTATATCTAAATACTTGTGCTTATGTAAATGCAGTTATCAATCTTATCAGTGGATTGTTTTTTTTCAATGCTACATATGTTGGAGAGTAGCGTAATTTATTGAACAATTGTTAATTTGATTGCCTATTGCATTTACTATTTTATGTAACATGAGCTATGCAACAGTTGTACATTATACATACATATGTAATATGACTTGTGGGGGGCCTTAGTCTACAACTCTTAGACGTAGGAAACTGGGCTAGAACAAAACAGTTTTCGTTTTAATTTTAATTACAAATAATTATAATCCTTTTCCAATGTAGAAAACTATTACAATATCCCCTTCGTCCAAATGTGCACATACGTTTAAACATTTGAGATGATGCCAAATGTGATATTAACGACAAACCTACGCGTGACACGTAAAATCTGAGCTTCTATCAAGACCATAAAAATAAAAATTAACTCATAGATCAAGTTCATTGACCAGGTGTAAGTTCATTGATTATTACTGAAAATATGTTTTTTTTAAGGTTCTGGCTGTATACATAAACTCCTCTTTTTTTGAAGTCTGTTAAAAATGGTATTCTTTGATAAATGTGTTTGCTGCATAACTAACAACCAGATTTTGTTTTTGCACAACCTTCGAAAATGGAATACTTTGACTGCCACGTTGGTCCAGTGGTTGCAAGCGCGACTGCTGAGCATGAAGTCCTGGGATCGATTCCCGCGACGGGCAAAGTGTTATTGGGTTTCTTCATCAGAAATTTCTCAATAACAGCCATGGAGTCTAGATTTGTGCCCGGTTGATGGCAATAGGCCTTGAACATAACTCGCGAAATGTAGACGTACTATAAGGTACACCTCTGCCTGAACCTTCGGGGATCACAGGCTTGATGTTATGATGATGTCTAATCTATACTAATATTATAAAGCTGCAGAGTTTGTTTGTTGGTTTGCTTGAACGCGCTAATCTCAGGAAATACTGATCCGATTTGAAAAATTCTTTCAGTGTTAGATAGCTCATTTATCGAGGAAGGCTATAGGCTATATATCATCACGCTACGACCAATAGTAGCGGAGCAGCAATGAAAAATGTGACGCAGACGATGTTGCGTGGGTCAACTAGTATACATAAACTTATGTAAGAAAAGAAAATACTCCACAATATAGCAAGGGTTGTTGGTACTCATAACTGTGAACTACATAATTAATAGATATTTGTCCTCTATCTACGAGTACATCGTAACATTCATAACACACTCGTCGCTATAGGTACCTACCTATACATTAGATAGTATTGTATATACCTAGTGTTTTGATAACCATGAGCGTGTTGTTCTGATAGATATGGCAATGTGTGTGAAGTAATAAAACTGTTTGTACTTTGTGCAGGCGCGTTACCAAGACCCCGGAGGAGATTGAAGTTCTGCGATATGTTTGCAAGATATCGTCCGATGCTCATAAACAGGTAATTATGTTTTTAATTACATTTTTGATTGGGTTTTCAAGCAATAATCTACTTGGCCACTACAAGGTCGGTAATGACTCCGTACTTAGTAAATGTATATACTATAAAAAAGTAAAAAAAAAACTCCAAACCAAACTGGTCTAATTTTTTGTTTGCAATGCGACTTCACTAGAATGCAGACTTCACATCGAAAATTAGTTCCAACCCTTGTAAGAATACTTTTTATTTATTTATTTAAATTTACTTCATGTACAATAGTCGTAGGTACATAGGCGATTTAATGCCCCAAGGCATTCTATACCAATCCACCTTTGGGTTAAATACGACAACATTGTGATAGGGTACAGACAGAGAAAAATGCCGTGAAGAAAGCTTTGAGTATGAATGTGGAAGGGTATAAGAGTAGAGGAAGACCAAAGAAACGATGGATGGTCTGTGTGAAGAATGATATGGCAAGAAAGGAGCTATTTGATGAGATGACAAATAATAAAGAAGTATGGAAGAACCAGAGAATGGGCAGCAGCGTCCTCTGTACTTTTGTAACAACCGTACTGCGATCGCCAACCCGCCTGCCAAGCGTGGCGATTATGGCAAAACCCCCCTTATGTCAATGTGGCGTTGGGGGAGGCCTATGTCCAACAGTGGACGTCTTTCGGCTGAAATGATGATGATGGAAGAACCAGAAATGCTGCGCCGACTCCAAATGGGATAAGGGCAAGAAAATGATGATGCAATTCCAAATTAACATCAATCTTCCTACAACAGGTGATGCTCTACGCCAAGCCTGGCAGAAAGGAGTACCAATGTGAGTCAGTGTTCCTAGACTACTGCTACCGCGTGGGTGGGTGTCGCCACGTGTCGTACACATGTATCTGTGGCTCGGGCGACACGGGCGCCACGCTACACTACGGACATGCATCCGCGCCCAACACTAAGATCATCAATGATGGCGATATGTGGTGAGTATTGAGGAGCTAGTCTTTTGGGGTATTTTTATCGACATCCGACTAAAAATTTAAATTAAAAATTTAAAAAACCCCCGTCACAAAAACATCTAAAAAAACAAAAATAAATTAATCCAAGCGTCGTAGCGTCGGGGGTCCGCTTAGAAAACCGTTTAGTACAAGCACAGAACAAAGCGGACCCCCGACGCTACGACGCTTGGATTAATTTATTTTTGTTTTTTTAGACGTTTTTGTGAAGGGGTTTTTTTTAAATTTTAAATTTTTTTTTCCATTTGAGCATACTTTATGCATATGCAGGGTAGTCAATTGCTAATAGTCACCCTCCTTCAATTTGAGTTGCCATTTCATACAAAGAAAGAAAGGGTCGTGATGTCTCGCAGAGGAGAACAGAAGACAAATACGTGTTGCGCCGACACTAAGTAGAATTCGACAAGGGCAGGAAGATGATGATAGCCATTTCATACCAAGTCGAAGAATGTCTATCAATCTTGTCTATTTGCTTAACAATTATTTTCCCCAACATTGCCAGTAGTTTTTAAGTATCGCGTAATCGGAAGCTATTCTATTGCCATCAAACGGGCACATGTCGACTGTTTCCAATTACAAAACCCAAACATACACTGACCGAAACCTGAAAATCTATCCCAAAACCTCAACTCCTTAGGCTCCTATGAGTATGAGGTCTTGGGGTAGATTACTAGGCATGGGTCAGTGGTGTTTTAGTAGCAAAATAACAAGATTTAAAATTGCTTGCAGTTTGTTCGACATGGGTGGTAACTACGCGGGCTATGCGGCCGACATTACTTGCTCGTTCCCCGCCAACGGCAAGTTCACTGAAGACCAGAAACTCATCTATGAAGCTGTACTGGCTGGAAGGGATGCCGTTATTAGGTAGGCAAAGGACTTGGTAAACTTTCCAATCTCAGTTTTCAGTGTACATGGATCTTTTGGCGCGTGACCATACTCTGAACCAACGCCGCCATCTACCCAATAAAATCACGCCTGCAATCCCCTAAAGGTTACTCAGAGGTATACCCAATTATAGTACACCCACATTTAGCCAGTTATTTTGGAACTTATAAGTCCCATGTAATAGGGGGCGAGCCTATTGCCATCAATCAATCGGGCACAAATCGAAAATTCCTGATGGAAAAAACCCAATGATACTTTGCTCGACCTGGGAATCAAACCCAGGACCTCATGCTCGGCAGTCGCCCTTGCCACCACAAGACCAACAAGGCAGTCCACACACTTTAGACACACGCCGCCATCTAGATTTATCAATAGAACTTTCTCAGGCAATTTCGTAAAAGTACACAAACAGCTCCTCCTGATCCAGGTGCCAAAAAATCCGTGAAGCACTGTATGATGTTGTATTGTCGGTCGTTGCGTGGTCAACATTTATTATCATTAATTCTTTCAGGGAAGCTAAACCAGGAGTGTTGTGGACGGATATGCACCTCGCGGCTAACAGAGCCATGCTTGATCATTTGAAAAAAGGCGGTCTTCTTAACGGCAGCGTTGAAGACATGATTGCGGTGAGTGAATTGAATTCTCTTTTAACTTATACAACTAGTCTTACCAAGGGATATCGTATTACCCAGTAATTACTGGGTTGTGGAGGTCAGATAGGCAGTCACTCCATGTAAAATACTGGTACTCAGCTGCATCCGGTTAGGCTGGAAGCCGACGATAGTGGTTTTAAAACCACTAAAACACGTCAAAAATAAATCATGCTATAAAACTAAACTGGGGTTGGATGTTCCTTATCCGACTACAATGAGATAAAACCGACTCAGAGCTCAGTCTTTTGAACTCCAAATAAAACGAGTGAGTCATATGAGGACTATTCCTATGGTTGGGAAAAGGCTAGGCGGATGATATTTTGTATCGATTTCCAGAACGGCATCCACGGCATCCTGCAGCCGCACGGGCTGGGCCACCTGCTGGGCCTGGACGTGCACGACGTGGGCGGCTACCTGGCGCACTGCCCGCCGCGCCCGGCCGGCCCGCTCGCGCGCCTGCGCACTGCGCGCCCGCTGCTGGCCAACATGACGCTCACTATCGAGCCTGGCTGCTACTTTATACCGAGGGTAAGGGTCTAGGTGCAAGTAGGCCTTAGTTCACTGAAATGGTAGCACCAATTTTACATAACACGGTATACCGTAATCGGGCTTTGGCGTTGTAGATGTGTTGTTGTGACCCCGAATGAAACCGAACTTTTAGTGGAGGAATGAAAAGATAAAGCAACTTTAAAAAGGAAGATACAATGAGAAATGAATATTGATACTGTTAGTCTGCGTCATGCCACTGCTGAGCATTCGCCTCTCCACATGAGTTCCATTTGTTTCGGTCCAGGGCCAATGTGGACCACTGGTCGCTAGTCTTGTCCAGCTCATCCCGCCATCTTCGACGAGGTCTGCCGTGACACCTGGCAGATTGCTGCGCTCCATTGCACGTTGGCAGACCTTGAGCAAAATTTTATTATTTTTCTTGCCAGCTCTTGAACAATGCTAAGAACAACCCAGCTCAAGCCAAGTTCTTCAATTGGGACATGGTGGACAGGTTCCGTGGTTTTGGCGGCGTTCGGATTGAAGATGACGTGCTCATTACAGAAACGGGAGTCGAGAACCTCACCTTTGTGCCCCGGACGTGAGTTACAGTTGCCTATTATTTTTGTTAGTGTTGGCACTGGCCTACCATGACGTCTTAAAGCAGTATTGTTTTAATCTTATTCCAGAGTGGGAAAGAGATGGCACTAGACGTCCTCTATAGCTCCGTCTCTTTCTCACACTGGAATTACAACTGCTATATGACGTCACAGTATCCCCCCTGATCAGTCATAGCAAACTGCTCACGCTGTGCGTCTCTTATGAAGCGCATGCGGGGCAACTCAAACAGCCTTTTGAGCTTGTTCGTAGGCCGCTGGGACTCGCCGATATGGCGGCACTAGATGCGACTACACACTGCGGGTAGTCGCGTCCAGGGCTTGGCATAAACTGATATAACTGATTTCAGTGGCTTTGATTTTGTATGTACCTACTAACCAGGGACTGAAACTGTAACCGTAATAAGTGTTTTTAAAACAGTTTTAACAGAAAACCACTTTTAAATGTAACAGATACAATAATGTTACCAAATCAATGTGTAACCTTTTATATGAGTAACTGAAATAATCAATTATAGCTTTAGTACGCAACGTTTACCACCTGCACACACTTATTAACACTGTTAACACTTTTATATCTGTTACAGATTTGTTATAGTTAAAAACACATTTAAAAGTGTTACATATTTGATTCTGTTACCGATTCAACATGTTACACTTAGAATTCTGTAACCTTTAACAAGGTGTTTTAAAGTCCCTGCTACTAACAATAGCTTTATAAGGTTTTTTGTGTTACTAAGTATTTAGACTATGTTTGAAATAAATGTCTTATTATTATTAAGTACACCTCTGCCTTACCCTTCAGGGAGTACATACAGGCGTGATAGTATGTTATGTAACTGAGACTTTTTTGTCTACAGCGTTGCCGAAATTGAAGAACACATGGCGAAGGGAGCTATTACAAAATAAGATATGGTTACCGAAGATTACTAATATAATCATTGCCAGTGTTTTGTATTCCCATATTGTAAATGATGTAAAAATAATAACTATGATACTTATGTAAGTAGAAAGACATTTTTATATGAACAAATTGTTTTATTGATCACAAAACTGAGTAAAGCTTTAACAACGAAATTGTGAATTCTAGTGTTCACATATATCTTAAATAATTTTTCATTATTCTGGGTATAGGAAAGTTATCTATGATAAATATAAACTCTTGTGTGGATTTGACTCCAGTTTCTCTTATAAAGCTTCTAATAGCATATCTACAAATATGTTTCAATGATGATACTCGATATGGAAGTGACTCTGCAGTGATACTGCTGTCGTAGTTGTCTAACATGAACATGAGGTCACGCTGTACCTGAAAATTATCAAGCAATCTTTTTATCAAAGTGCGATGGTAATGTACGGTTTTATAACTTACAACCAACTTTAAATTAGGCAGGCTGCTTATAAGAAGTTCTTGATACATACATAGAGTCAAGCTTTTTCCAATGGCAGTAGGCAGAAACTGCTGGCTAAGATCATATAGCGGTTCGCCTCATCCATTCATAGGGTTCGCCACATCTAATCGCATTTTTCTATGCTCGTATTCCTATTCTTTTATTTCGTCGCTCTGAACCGTCATTTGCTAGAGCGAGAAACGAAGCGGGAGTGCTATCGCGCAGCATCAACGAAGCGCTTCTAAGCGAAAATAAAGAATAGCAGCATGGAAAAATGCAATTCCGAGCTGATAGATGTGGCCCATATCTTCCCGTGGGTGTCGTAAGAGGCGACTAAGGGACTTGCCAGAGAACGGGCAACAGCGTTCTCTGTGCTTTTGCAACAACCGTACTGTGATCGCCAACCCGCTTGCCAAGCGTGGCGATTATGGCAAAACCCCCACTTTTGGGAGAGGCCTGTATCCAGCAGTGCACGTCTTTCGGCTAAAATGATGATGATGATGAGATGTGGCGCAACCCTCAAACGAGTAGCACACACGCTAGTTACACACCTGACCTTTCCCAGGAAAACCACCTACGGGACAGCCTTGCTAGAATGAAATACATTGACCTTATGGTCACTGTATTTCCCGCCCAGTGTTGCCATTCACATCCGCCTTGGAATTTTGTTTGTTAAACTCTTTACAGTCATCCTCTCAACACCACTCCGTCTCCAACTAAGCATTCTATTTTAAATTTTTGTCACTTCAATCATGTAAATGAGTTTTCAAATGCTCATTAATTACACAATCTTAAGAATATTCTAAGAGCAATAACTTACTTTTTGTGGTATTATGCCTAGTTTACCTCTCTCACAGGCATTTCGTAGAAAGTCTCCAGGCTCATAGTAAATGCTATATGGCGCCATAATTGGCATGGAATCCTGATATCTATTCATCGAGGCATGAAAAGCATCGGGAATATTATCCTCATTGGCCATCTCAGAGGTACTACAGTAATCTACATTGCAGCCATGCTCTATCAGTATTTTGAATACCTAAAAGTCAGAAGAAACATTAACATACTTAGGATATTTCAAGTAAAAGAATGACAGCAAAAAATTTAAAACATCAAACTGTACAAAAACGAACATAATATTAACAATTTCAGTGCTAAGCACCCAGCATATGGGTCGAACAATAATTAGTTCGTGTGCACACAATCCACCTCCCGAGTCGTCTTTATATGTAGCTAAATGATATGCGCATACAAGTATCACTAAATTATTTGAACTTAGCACCGAAAGTATTAAAAAAATGGTTAATTTTATTTAAAAAGCAATCTGTTGTCCCAATTATAGCCTCAATTTTGTAACGAACTTACTTCACCAAAGCATGTTCTTACAAGAAGATGTGCATACACTAGAGGTGGAATTACATTAGCCTCAGAAGGATTCACCTCCACACCTCTCATCAGAAACAAGTAAAAGAACTCTTTAAACTTTTCTGCAGACTTCTGGTAGATATAATCACATATATTTAAGTAAGAATTTAATGGTGCATTTACGTCATAATTAGGTCGAAAATCATGAAGTGCTTCTTTATTAATTGGTTCAGAAAAACTAAAGAATTCTGGTCCTAGATCACTGGTGAGCAAAACTTCTAAAAACTCGAACTTAAAACAATGTGGCTTACAAGCGTTGAAAATTATATTTCTGTTTAGCTTATCTGTATCTGTTAAAGACAACAAAGTTTGGAATACATCTGTACTGCTGTTAAGACTCAAGGCTATGTCTATAGCCATTTCCCCACCGAGATTCTTAATATGAGGATCAGCTCCATTCTCTATCAAGTACCATATAATTTGGTCATTTAATCCCTGTAGTGCTAATATCAGTGGCGAGTCTCCTGAAGATGTTACTTGGTTGATGTCAGTTATAAATGGAAAAAGAGTTTGAACATTAGGGTAGTATCCTCTACAACAAGCTAAATGGAATGGTGTAAAGCAGCCATCATTTTTAATCTCAGGATCGGCTCCAGAATACAACAGAGTCACCATAGCTTTATGCTGTGTGGCCAGAACTGCTTCGTGCAATGGTGTATCACCATCAAAGTCCTGCACATCAACAATAGCACCATAGTCTATCAATAGTTCTATTATCGCTACGCTTCCTTGACTGCTGGCAATGTGCAGAGGCGTCACTCCCTCTGTGCTGCCGTAGTTCGCGATATCGTCCGCAGAATTAAGCAAGGCAGTCACAGTCCGTAATGAACAATTGTTTTTACATGCTAAGTACAAAGCAGTGTGACCTTCATGAGTCTCGGCTAATGGTCTACATTGAGAGTTTTTCAATATCAACAACACGCATTCATAGCTATCGTTGTATGCGGCTTCGTGCAGACATGTCCATCCCCTGTTATCAACGCAGTTTGGATTTATCTTTTGAAGCAAACGCTCCACGTTAACAACATCATTGATTCTAGCAGCAAGATTTAGTGCATTTGATGTAGCAGGATTTTGCGAACTAAAATCCATGTCCTAACATATAGAAATACAACTGGTAGCACAGTTTACTTAGTTGATTCTAGAAACTCAGAATTCTACTTGGATAGCAAAAAATCTGCCTGGGTAAAGTATAATATCAGTTGAATTGTAGGTAGAATAAATAAATCAATCATAAGTCAATATAAAAGAAGGTACTCTCTAAAATCTTAATCATACAATAACAAAGGAGCAAAGGACACAGATTAGAACATTGATCAAATTGAGTTTGACATTATTTATTTTAACAGTGTGACAACTGCCATCACTTCATCAGTGACCAGGGCTGCCAGGTGCAAAAATTGTGTGATCGTACGCCAACTACAAAAAAATCGTATGTCAAGGAAAAATCGTATGAAAAGATCGTACAACCTAGAAGTACAAAGTTTTTATTCAAAATAACAAAAATTCGTTTAGTTTTAGAAAATAAATGTAATAGAAAGAAAAAAGAAAGATACCATACCAGGCCTTAACCTTCAAAAAGACTAGTTTTTCGCAAACAGGACGAAACTTCTGTGCCCTAGCTGTTTATCCCTCTCTGCTACAGAAAGCTCTCTTCTTTTAGCCAATTTATTTTTTGGAGTACCTGGCGCAGGCCGCTCGTCTTCACTTTTGTCATACATTCTTGCTTGACCACAAACAACATACACAAAAAGCACTCAAGACAGTATACAGATTCAAAGAGGATAAAAGAACTAGGTACAGATCGAGCGAGACTGACGAGAAAAAAAGGTTTTTGACAAGTCGCGATTATTACCTAAAATGAAAAAAATATAAGATTCGTAAAAATGCAAACAACAGCTTTAAAATGACTCTACAAAGAGTCTTCATTCAAGTAAAAGATCCTAGGTACGCGTTAGGTTGTTGAGGAATTCCCCGAAACTCATACTTGCCAGTGGAGCACGTTAGTTTCATTATGAAATGTTGTCAGATTTGCCAGGTATATAAAAATCGTACATTTTCCGTACGATCTTGGTCTAGCGATCGTACATGAGTAAAAATGCCAAAAAATCGTATAAGTACGATTAAAATCGTACATCTGGCAGCCCTGTCAGTGACACTAACGGATTTGCCTGCGAGGGTCACAGTGTTGCCATCATAAAATTTACCAGATTTATTTCGTCATCGCTGATCTATTGACTGACTGAGAGCGTGAGGTGGACCCTGTACTAGTATAAAGCACGTAATTGTGGGTCTTATCCACTTCCCTATATTTAACCAAATCTAGCACTGACCATTTTCCAATCTATGCTACCGCACTAGAATCAAATCACAGTCGAACCAACAATCACATCTGTTCCGGCAAGCATTTATGTAATTTAATCACTCAAATAGAATAAACTTGCACGTACACATCAAGCAACGTATTTTTCATTATTCCCGAAATTATACCTGAATCAATCCCGCACATGGTCCTCTTGTAGGTGTTCGCATCTTTGAAAAGGTTGTGGCAGCATTACGAGTCAGCGCGCGGCGCACTTTCTTTTGGACTGACTCCATTATTGTTTTAGGGTGGCTAAAAATGTTAACAAATTGATTACAGCCGTTCGTTCGCAACAGGGTTGCCGCGATTTTAGATAAGACCAGTGGCTGTGAGTGGAGACATGTTCCAACTGACCAAAACCCTGCTGATTATTTGTCTCGTGGAGACATTCATCTATTACCTAGTTTGGATGTCTGGTGGTCCGGTCCTAGTTTTTTAATTAATGAAATGTCTCAGTGGTATTGTAGGTTGTGAGTTAGAGGAAACGAAAACACTTTTGTAGTGAAATACTTTTAATCAAACATTACACATGGCAGACACACGTTTCTTGCCTTTTACATCAGTGGCCATAGCCAATAGAAAATCATAGACAACATTAGAGACTAAACTAGTGTTGTGACATTGTTACTCCAACACCCTTCCTCAATGTCACATCACTACTACCAAATTTAAACAGAACTTCGTTATTATTATAAAACACAATAATTTGCTGACTCTACTTCTACTTACTTAGTAGGTACTAATCAAAATAACTCACTTCTACACTTTTCAAATTTAACTTTACATAAAGGCTTAGTACATATATCAGCAACTTGGTTCTCACTTTCAATATACTTCAAAATCACAATTTTCTTTTCAACTTTGTCTCGTATAAAATGGTACCTTAAATCTATGTGTTTTAACCTTTTATGATGCTCTGGATTCTTAGCAATATGAATGGCGGATTGATTGTCTTCATACATAATTATATTGTTACATTTTAAATCAATTTCACTTAATAAATTTTTAACCCAGCACCCTTCAGATATACCTCGTGCTAAAGCAACATATTCTGCTTCAGTTGAAGACATCGCCACACACTGCTGCTTACTAGAAGACCATGAGACTGTACAACCATATACCTTCATTATATAACCTGATGTAGACTTCCTATCTGCCTGATCTCCTCCCCAATCAGCATCAGAATAACCAATCAAAAGCTCCTCTGCACCATTTCTGTAAACTAACTTAATACCTATAGTACCCTTAATGTATCTTAAAATCCTCTTCAAACCCTTCCATACATCTTCATTTGCACACGCCTGATATCTACTCAAGTAGCTTAAAGCGTAACATATGTCAGGTCGAGTACCCAACATTGCATACATAAGACTTCCAATTAGTTCTTTACACTTTCTTGTCAACTCAATGTTTTCTTGATTAGTCTTATCAATTTTTGCACCAGGCTCCATAGGTGTTGAAACCGGCTTGCAATCTTCCATCTTATATTTCTTCAATATATTTTTCAAATAATTCTCCTGATCAATTTCTATACAATTTTCTCTCTTCTTTATGTTAATGCCTAAATACTTAGAAACTCCATTCATGTCCTTCATATCAAAATTTTCCTTTAAAACTTCCTTTGTCTTCTCAATTTCTCTTTTATCTGCCGAGATTAAAATTATATCATCGACATATAAAAGTACATAGAATTTCAGACCTTGCTTGTAATATAGACAATAATCACACTTGCTGCGGATAAACCCTTCCTGTATCATTAACTTGTCAAACCTCTCATTCCAATACCTAGGTGACTTCTTCAGTCCGTATAAGGATTTTTCTAACTTCAGTACTTTACCATCCTTTTTCATACCTTTTGGTTTTTCAAGATACACTTCCTCATCTATTCTTCCATTTAAAAACGCACTCTTTACATCCATTTGTTGTATGTCCAAGTTGTATTTAACAGTTATGGCTAGTAATATTCTTAAAGTTGGCAACTTCGCTACTGGAGCATACACTTCTGAATGATCGAACTTTTCTTGTTGCTTAAATCCTCTGGCTACTAGTCTTGCCTTATGAATCTCTGTGTTTTCATCCTTCTTGATCTTAAATACCCACTTACTGTCAATTGTCTTTTTCCCTTTAGGTAGCTCTGTCTCAATCCAGGTATTATTTCTTTTCAGTGCTTCTAACTCCTCATCAATTGCCTTTAACCATTTCTTTTTGTCCTTTCCAGTAATTGCCTCTTCATAACTTAATTCCTCTTCTCCTTGTGCCAACAATCCAACTTCATAATCATCCGTCCATTTCGGTTTCTTTACCATTCTTCCACTTCTTGTTTTCCCTTCCTTCAACCCTGTTTCGTCTGCGCTTAACAATTCCTCATCAAGATACTCTTCATCATACTCTATTTCTGACTCTGATCTTTCTTCACAAGTTCCTCTTTCAACTCCTATGTCTGGATTCTCTTCTCTTTCCAGTTCTTGTCCTTCATGCACTTTTCCTTGTTCTTTTGCCACTCTCTCTTCTTGTTCAACCAACTCTTTCCCTTCTACATCATTCTCTTCTTCAACTATCTTCTGCTCTTCTTCTACTGCATCATCCTCTTCTGTATGTTGTACCTTCTCTTCACTTTTCCTTATTCCTTGCACAAATGTTAAATCTCTGAATGTTTCCACATCTCCTTCATCTTCAAACCATACTCTATATCCCTTTGTATTAGCTCCATAGCCTACAAACCTTCCTAGTTTTCCTTTTGGATCCCACTTGCATCTTCTCTGTTTTGGAATATGTGTATACACTTCATCTCCAAATTTTCTTAAAATATGTATATCAAAACTTTTCTTGTAAAGGAGCTCATATGGCGTCTTACCCTTCTGACTACTAGAACCTGTCCTATTTATAGTATACACTGCATTATTCACTGCTTCCGCCCATAAGTCCTTGCTTACATTTGCCTTAATCATCATAGTCCTAGCAGATTCAACAATTGTTCGCATCTCTCTCTCTATTCTCCCAATCTGCTCCGGTGTATATGCAATAGAAGTTTCATGCACAATGCCTCTCATTTTGAACAGTCTTTCCAAATCTTTATTCCTAAACTCGCCACCACCATCTGATCGGAATTTCTTGACCTTACACTCAAACTCATTTTCAAATTGCTTTAGAAACTCTACTATTCTGTCTTTTGCCTCATATTTATTCTTAAGAAAGTATACATACCTGTAGTTACTGTAGTCGTCCTTCAGCAATAAGAAGTATGATGAGCCTCCCAGAGACCGCGTCTCCATGGGGCCACATAAATCTCCATGCACCAGC
Organism: Cerastis rubricosa; assembly: GCA_949152445.1. Taxonomy (NCBI): domain Eukaryota; kingdom Metazoa; phylum Arthropoda; class Insecta; order Lepidoptera; family Noctuidae; genus Cerastis; species Cerastis rubricosa. The sequence goes on from OX424539.1 coordinate 12,693,834, forward strand.
TGCCCTGGTTGCTCCGCTCTGCTGTCACTGTTAGAGAAAGGTAACCTATGTTGTTTGCCCTGTATACAAGATGTGCATTGTTCAATCTGCCCTTCATATTTAACATTATTTTTAACTAATATATCTTTGACATGTCTAAAATTTTGATGGGCTAACCTTTCATGCCATGAAGATAAACTTAATAGTGCCAAGCTTTCATTATTAATTTGTATTTTTAATTCCATTAAATATAAACTTCCTACACGTTTTGCTTGAGCTACAACTACTCCATTAAATAGAAATTTACAATAATTTTCATCTGACAACACTGAATAACCATGATCTACTGCACAAACCAATGAGAACAAGTTTGCATTTAGTCCAGGCACAAACAATACATTATACATTACAGAAGGTACATAACCTGATCCATCATATGCTAAAAAATGAATATCCCCAACCCCTTCAACATTTAATCTCTTCCCATCACCAACAACTACCTGTTTATCAATTTTACGGAAATTATAAAACAAATCTTTATTATATGACATATGGTCACTTGCTCCTGAATCCATAATAAATTCCAAATTATTTTTACATACTGGCTCTTGGACTACAAATGCTCTCTTTAAATTATCCTTCTTAAAATTATTATTCTTTATTGTATTACTACTACCCGCTTTACAGTCTTTAGCAAAGTGTCCCGTTTTATTACAACTAAAACACTTTCTCTGGCGACACTCACTTTTAATATGTCCACTTTTACCGCACTCAAAACACTTCCGCTCACTCTTGTTAAACTTGCTGACAAATGCAGATGAACTTGTTGTGGGCTCTGATTGGCTACAGCGCTCCTCTTCAATAAGTAATCTTGATGTTAATTCCTTCAAATTTTGTTGATTGTCTGGTACTGACTCCCAGGCACTCACAAAATGACGGTACTTCTCTGGCAATGACATTAATATTTTAGTTATCATCATCTTCTCTGATGGCGCTTCGTTCAGACTTCTCAACTGGCCACTTATTTCCTCAAGTTTTGATATGAACTTCATCATGGGCTCTTCGAATGTCATGTTGAAGAATCGCTGCTGCACAAGATGAACACTAACCTGCGATGACGGCTCATACAAAGTTATTAACTTTTTCCACATTTCATGACTTGTACCACATGGTGACAAGTACGACATAACCTTCTCGTCCACCCTAGTGACTAAGATTTCTTGCGCCTTGTAGTCTTTCTCCTCAAACACGTTTTTGTCTTTCTCACTACTTGTTTCAGTTACCGTTTCACTTCCCGAAACGACTCCATACAACTTCTTTGATTTTAGCACTACCGAGACCTGAAATTTCCATGCCGCCCAATTCTTGCCAGTCAGTACCACGTACTTATTTTCACCTCGACCCTCCATTTTACCAGTAGTATGAGTACGCCGCATTTACCGCCGATCGTACACCCCTTTGCTTTACCGCCAGCGACAAGTTGTAACCCGGTTAAAAGTAACTTGCCGCCATTTTCCGCCCGCAGCGCAACATTTTTCACTCGCAACTCATTTTCGATCCTCTATTTTCTCGCGCACACGCGCCTCTGGGCCCATAACCTATTGTAGGTTGTGAGTTAGAGGAAACGAAAACACTTTTGTAGTGAAATACTTTTAATCAAACATTACACATGGCAGACACACGTTTCTTGCCTTTTACATCAGTGGCCATAGCCAATAGAAAATCATAGACAACATTAGAGACTAAACTAGTGTTGTGACATTGTTACTCCAACAAGTGGCCTTCTAAATTAATGAACTTAAGTAACGAAATTTTGACTGAAATGAAATTAGATGTCACTTTGCATGTTTTACTCAATAACAAGGAAACTGATGAATTGATTAATTTTACACGGTTTGCAAACTTTTTAAGACTTCAGCGAACAGTCACCTATGTTTTACGTTTCATTAACGCTTTTAAAAAACAACCTATTCGCGGTTCACTTTCTGTGCATGAACTAGAAAGGGCTTTCAATTTATCTCAACGACAATCTTTTAGAGACTATAAGTTACTACTTAATAATAAATCGTTAACCAAGAGGTTTAACGTTTTTCTGGACGAGAATAATATAATGCGGATTCGAGGTAGATTACAACATTCAGATTTTCCTTATAATAAAAAGCACCCGATCCTTATTCAATCTAGTCATCATTTTTCTAAGTTACTTTTTGATTATGAGCATAAAAGATTGTTTCACGCTGGACCTCAGTTACTGTTGGCGTCTATACGAGATACGTACTGGCCCATTCGAGGCCGCAATTTAGCTAGGATATGCTGAAAACAATGTGTTCGTTGTTACCGATTTAGAGGTGAAACTGTAAGTCCTATTATGGGAGATTTACCGCAGCAGCGACTTCTAGCAGGTTTTCTTTTTGAAAATATAGGTTTGGACTATGCAGGTCCTATTCAGTCAGCTGTTCGTCAAGGTCGTGGCTGTAAATTGGTAAAAGGGGTGCGCCAAAGTTCACCTAAATTTTCAACTCCGCTAATTGGAAATCCGAAAATGTTCTTCCTAACATTTTTCATCCTAACAATCGCAATTCCTAACTATACTCTGTCTCTAATGTTCATAATTCCGAAGCATTCAACTTCATAATGTCAGAAGCAATAAAGATCTATTATACTTTTATTTGTTTTCCTATATTTTCTCAACATAACCATCTTTTACACTATTATTCAAAGTCATATTTTTTTTGTTTAGATTTCTTTTTATTCATAATAATCAGTATTATACAAGGTGTTGTTTTGCATCCTCGTCAAAATTCAGGAGGTTGTCACACAAGACATAAATAATCAATTAAAATTACGGTATGTACCTAGTTAATTACTAATAAACGCAGATTTTTTTGGTTGTTTATGTTTGTCAGTATTTCAGAATAACTTCCTTAACGTGGTTTAGGGAATAAGAAATCGATCGAATAAACGTTTGAGATTGTTTGTATTTGTGGAGGCGCGGTTATAAGGCGAGAATCAGACGGCCCTAGTTTAAAACACGGGTTTTTCACACTTACCGATTTCCGTAAATGAGATTAAAAACAAAAATTACCTACCAATTTTATTATTGATTCGGGACGAGAATCATTAGCATAGTTACGTCCTTAAATTTGACGAGGTTGCAAAACAACACGTTGTATACATTGAGTTTGCGTAACTTTTACTTTTTAATTTTTTGCGGTTTGTACCTGGAAAGATATCCATAGGTTAGGTTAGGTTAGAACTGTGACCAACTACGCGCGAGCCGAGCGAGCGGAGCGAGCGGTGCCGCGGCAGCGGCCGGCGAGCGCTACCTCGAAATTGGTCGCAAAATTTTTCTAAGAATTTTTTTCATAGTGCCCCCAAGACGACACTCTGGCCTAATCCCCACCCAAATTAAAACTATAAATATCATCTTCTACCCACATATATTTTTATTACACTTGGTAAATGTTTCTATCTGAGTATCAGTGAAAATATTATGGTAATTATGTTTAGGGATAAAAGAGTTATGATAAAAAACAGTAGGAGTTTAAATTATTTACATTAATGATATTATTAATTACAATTTTCGGAAACATGAGTGTTATGAACACCGCCGGTAGCACTACAAATAGTATGAATGAAAACTTTAGGATGAAAAATTTTAGGAAGAATGATCATTCGGATTACAAATCGTTAGGAAGAACAATTTCGGGTAAAGAACTTTAGTTGAGCCAATATGGACCCTGGTAAAAGTTTATATTGCTATTTTCGTTTGTTTTTCAACAAAATCTATTCATCTTGAACTAGACGGTGATTTAACACTTTCATTATGGCGTTAAAGAGGTTCATCTCATGTAGAGGAAAGCCGAGAAATATCTACTCGGATAATGGCACCTCATTTGTTGGTGCATCTAATGAACTTTCTAGGTTTCTTAAGGCGAGTTGCGATTCGCTGTCTGAGGAGATGGCTCAGGAAGGAATTACGTTTCACTTTATTCCCGCATATTCTCATCATTTCGCTGGCCTTGCGGAAGCTGGTGTTAAATCAACCACCAAGCTACTAAGCATCACTTAGTCAGAGTGCTGGGCCTTTGTAATCTTACCTGCGAAGAGCTTTACACCATGATGGTTCAGATTGAAGCCCTTTTAAACTCCAGACCACTGACGCCGTTGTCATCAAACCCCGAAGATCTGACGCCGCTCACACCCGGACACTTTCTGATTGGACGTCCTGTGACTTCGCTGCCCTCACCTGATTACCGTGACCAGTCCATCAATTCTCTAACTCGATTTGAGCGTATTGAGTTTCTCCGCCAGCATTTTTGGAGCAGATGGAGTAAAGAGTACATCTCGGAACTTCAACTTCGCATGAAATGGCGAACTTGTAAGGGCTCCTTGGCGTTAAATTCTTTGGTCCTGTTAAAGGAAGACAACCTCCCCCCACTCAAGTGGAAAATGGGGCGGATCGTTGCTACGTATCCAGGGACAGACGGCATAGTCAGAGTTGCAGACGTCAAGACTAGTAATGGTCTGTTACGCAGATCATTCAGTAAGATTTGTCCGCTGCCTATATACCTGGAGTCTGAAGATAACTAGTGGTTGAAAGGCCAGCTTTCAACGCCCGGGGGTATGATCTGGCAAGCGCCTACAGAAACTTTCATACAGTTGAGGCTACGTGGATTATTGCTATTCATTTTAATTTTTTTAACTTTTGTCGACCGGCTACCTACATATGTAATTTAATCACTCAAATAGAATAAACTTGCACGTACACATCAAGCAACGTATTTTTCATTATTCCCGAAATTAGACCTGAATCAATCCCGCACAACATCTTCAGTTATGGATCATCGCTATTGACTCAATTAGACGAGTATCGGACTCGGACATGTATGTGACGCATGGACAAATCAAATCCCATCTACAAGGTGTTGTTTTGCATCCTCGTCAAAATTCAGGATGTTGTCACAAAAGACATAAATAATCAATATAAATTATGGTACCTAGTAAATTATTAAAAAACACTGCGTTTTTTTGTTGTTTAAATTTGTCAATATTTCAGAATAACCCCCTTAACGTGGTTTAGGGATTATGAAATTATCGAAAAAACGTTTGAGGTTTTTTGTTTGTGTGTAAGTGACGTTATAAGGCGGGGATCAGACGGCCCGTGTTTAAAACACGGGTGGTTCACAGTTACCGATTTCAGTAAATAAATAAAAAAAAGAAAATTACCTACTCATTTTATTATTGATTCGGGTCGAGAATCATTAGCATAGTTACCTCCTAAAATTTGACGAGGTTGCAAAACAACACCTTGTATATTACCATACTCTTTGATCAAATCACAAGAATCAACGCAAGTAAAAGTTTAAAAACCAAAATGGCAACAAGACTTAAGGTTCCACCTTGCGACTGCGACAGGGTGGCCCGCGAGATTAAAATCGGCAATGTCAGGTCACAGGTTGTAAGTTGATTACAATATGATTCACGGCCGTAAAATGTAATTAAAATCATCAATATCATCTTAATTAAAAAGTCATTCAATGGGATTAAATGAACTTGCGAGTGTTTTATTGAGGATTTTAATGAATATTATTGACTATTATACTTTAATCAACATACAACCTCACACTCCCATATCTCCCCGTGGGTGTTGTAAGAGGCGACTAAGGGACTTTCAAGAGAATGGGCAGCAGCGTTCTCTGTGCTTTTGTAACAACCGTACTGCGATCGCCAACCCGCCTGCCAAGCGTGGCGATTATGGTAAAAACTTATGTACACTTGGGGAGGCCTATGTCCAGCAGTGGACGTCTTTCGGCTGAAATGATGATGATGATGACAACCTCACACTGACCTGCAAAAACCGTAAGAAAGTTTGAATTTCCACCTTATTTACCTACCATTTGGTTCTACCTTAATTACATACTATTTGATTCCACCTTAATGACCTGTACCTATGTTCCTAGAAAAGCAGTCCTTTTTCAATACGCCATCATAGGTACCGTTGCTCAAAATTCCGATGTGCGTGTTCGTTATTCTTCTCGAACGGCTGCACCAATTTTTATGAAACCTTTTTTTATCTAAACTAATATTATAAAGAGGAAAGATTTGATTGTTTGTTTGTATGCATTGAATAGCCTCCGAAACTACCGGTCTGATTTGAAAAATTCTTTCAGTGTTAGATAGCCCATTTATCGAGGAAGGCTATAGGTTATATATCATCACGCTACGACCAATAGGAGTTGAGCAGCAATGAAAAATGTTGCGAATTTTCCCTAAATGTGACGCAAACGAAGTTGCGCCGGACAGCTAGTGGTCCGTAGACAGTATTATCATCATCATCATCATTTCAGCCGAAATTTCATAGGTAAAGACCTATTATAACGTTTTAGGCACTACATGTAACAACATATTTAATAGAGAGTGTTAGTACCTAAGGACCTCATCATTCATCATCATTTCAGCCAAAAGACGTCCACTGCTGGACATAGGCCTCCCCATAGGACATAGGTAAGGGGGGTTTTGCCATAATCGCCACGCTTGGCAAGCGGGTTGGCGATCGCAGTACGGTTGTTACAAAAGCACAGAGAACGCTGCTGCCCATTTCCTGGCAAGTCCCTTAGTCGCCTCTTACGACACCCACGGGAAGATATGGGATGGTGCTATTCTTTACGTCCGACACCATACAGAACGAAAAGACAGTATTATAGCCTTTAGGTATAAGTATTCTACTCTTTGGTAGTGGCACAGTTGCCAACATCCAAAAAAGGACAGGACACGATCTGTCTAGTAAGTATTAGTAAAATTGTTTGTATTTAATTTTGTTAATATAATATTTGTCGAGCAGTGGGATAATACAGGCTAGGAGAAAAAATAAATAAATAGTATGTAAGAAAAATTAAATAGAAGAAAGTAATTATTAAAACAACAGTAAATGTTGGAATACATTTTGTTTTTATTCCAAAAGCATAATTCAAGTTTCGATTCATAAAAATTTTACAATAACAATCACTTAGGCAATAATTTAGTTACATGACATGAATAGGTTACCTCTAATAATAGTCAATAGGTACCGGCTACCGTTTGTCAAGTTTAAACATATGCGCGGTCGCCGATGTAACCGCGAAAATATATTTCTCGTATTCTACAAGCGAAGTGTTGTAGGTCTAAAATAAAATAAATAAATACTCAAAGTATGAACGATTTGTGTCCATTTTATAATGGTTTTTTTTTGTCTGTCAATTATTTATATATCCACAAAATAATATAAATGGATAAGTACGTTTTTAGATCAGGCAACGAAATAACGAGTCTTAATCAAAATTACCTAAATTAAATCTATCGAGTCTTCGTTTCCGTCAACTACTGTAAAAGTGGAATACGCCTGCGATTCCTAATTGACTCGCAAAATTAAAAATATACAAAAAATATCAACCGTCAAACCAATCAATCTGATTCTGTTTTACTAAGGGCAGTCAAAGTGTTTTGCCACCAACTCATTTACCAATATACCTACATTCTGGTATTCAATTTGTTGTCTAGTTAGAAATTATTTTAATTTATCACTATGGGGCGCAGTGCCATTAGGGAATTTAAGAGGTGACATAGGTTGAACTCGTGGTAAAGAATTGGCGCGTGGTGATCGAGGCGAATGTGGCGAACGGGAACACCGAGCCGTTGGGTACGGTCGCGGTCTCAACTCTTCTGCGCTGCGGAATGTATTGCGGGCAACTCGTCGCCTATACAGTGATGTTACTGTCGATTCTTGCAACAGACATCTGAAGAAAAAATACTTGTTTGAAAACAATGAATAGTTTCTCACCAGAAAAAAATGTGCAAACATGTACCATTATACTTAATTTGAACCTTGTTAATGTTACTTATTTTGGAATGGAAGATTCGCAAAAATAACAGTACATATCTACCTGAAGCCCGCTAGTGCACCCAAAAATATCACTTCGGATTACGGACCGCAAATCTGGGATCTTCAGCAATAAAGAAAACGACTGAGAAGGAGGAGGAAACAAGATCAGAGTATCAATTATTTAAAATTAGGTTTTATAATTAACAAGAGGCAGGTACCTAACATAAGGGCATTTAACAATCATTTTCATTTGAGACTCACTTTTCTAACTCTGTAAGTTGTTGCTTAGGGGTTGAAGCAGCGACAGGTCGGGCGCGTCCTAATTTGGCGCGTGTGTTCTGTAGCATTTGCTGCGTGACTAAAGGCTGCTGCTCTTCTTTAAAAGCTGGTTTTGAGCGAACTGGATTATCCTGGAACGTATTTTTTTTTAAATTTAGCTTGTAAGTACTGTCCCACTGCTGGACAAAGGCCTCCCCAATTCCTTCCATGAGCTCTTTTCGTAATATTAAGTTAATATTGGTACTTAATGCCTTAGCAAAAATAGCCTTACAATCGTCGTAAAAGGTTTGGATAAATAAAGTTGTCGTGTATTCAAAATATGCACTTAGGCCAATCTGGCTAACAACCAAATTACTTACACAAACAAAATGGATCTAATAAATTTGACGTGAGACTTTTTGGTACCTGCCCCCGTATTCACAAACACTCGGTTTCGACTTCGATTCGATAAGTCGTATGTCTATCTTGTTTTGGCATTACGAAAGCGAGCGAGATAGACATACGACTTTCCGAACCGAAACCGAAACCGAGCGTTTGTGAATAAGGGGCCTGTTCTAGTCATTCTACTTTTGAAATCATAATAACAAAAACTATAAGGATTTTACTGAACTACTTATTTACAATATTTTTAACCCCCGACCAAAAAAGAGGGGTGTTATAAGTTTGACGTGTGTATCTGTGTATCTGTGTATCTGTGTATCTGTGTGTCTGTCTGTGGCATCGTAGCTCCTAAACGGATGAACCGATTTGGATAAAAGTGGTGTCGTTTGAAAGGTATTTTAATCGAGAGTGTTCTTAGCTATGTTTCATGAAAATCTGCTCAGCCGTTTGAAGATCATCACGTCTTTTCTAGTTGATGTAGGGATTTAAAAACTTTCACAGGTAGTCTATTTGAAATGTTGTCGCTTGTCACCATGGGCATTGCTGAGGGGGGGGGGTGCACCCCCCCCCCCCAATTTATATTTTGTTTAATTTATATCTTTCCTTCGTTTCGTTAACCAGGAGTAGGAAAGTCAAGGCTAGGCAAAAATAAAATAAGTTTAAAAAGCATGAAAAAAAATTAAATTAAAAATTTAAAAAACCCCCGACACAAAAAACCTCTAAAAAGCCAAAAAAAATTAATCCAAGCGTCGTAGCGTCGGGGGACCGCTAAGAAGACCGCTTAGTACAAGCACAGAACAAAGCGGACCCCCGACGCTACGACGCTTGGATTAATTTTTTTTGGCTTTTTAGAGGTTTTTTGTGTCGGGGGTTTTTTAAATTTTTAATTTAATTTTTAAATAGCTGTGAGTGAAGTTGTTACCCTTGTCTTCCTCAATTTAACATTTGCAATGTCTTGTGGTGTGATTGTCAGGTGGGGTCCAGTAGCTCTTGGAGGGGCAGATCCACACCTAGGTAGAGTGTGAGATCGGATGGGTAGCTTCGTGTCAGTGGGAAGAATGGGGGGTGGCAGAGGGGGTGGCGGTGGCGGCGGGGGTGGCGGTGGTGCTTGAGGCCTTGTCTTAGACGGACTTTCACGCTTTCTGCAAAACAAAAAAATACTTGTTCAAAATCTGTTAACACAAGATAATTCAAAGTTCAAGTTAATTTTAAAAACCTTAATGAAATATGTTACATAACATGCTATTCAATAATATCAGTAGCACCATGGGGAAGTTTTACCTGAGCTTACCCTCGAGTTGATCAATTTTGTCCATCATCTTTTTCATATCTTCTTTTAAACTCACGTTCTCTTGTGCCAACCGATCATGCTTCTTATCTACTTCTTCTAAAAATCGCCTCAGTTCTCGCAACTCTTCAGAACTGTCATGTTGTTCTTTGTGAACTATTGGCTCGCGGTATACGTCAGAGTACAGGCCAGTGATTGATTGATAACCCTGAAAAATAAAGAAAAGCTATGAGGCAATAAAAAGGCATTAAAAACCTCAACTTCCTTGGCACCAAAGTGCGCGAGTGAGTTGTGAGTTTACGCTAACTCGTGCGAGTAAGACTGGAGCATGGTATTTTGAGTCACTAAAGTAAGTAAGTACCTACTATAAGCATTGTGCCTACTAAATGCATGGTGAGAATGCATACCATGACATTAGACACCTATATTTTGAGATTCTTGTACTACAAGTCAAGCAAATTGTCGCAAAATGATTGCCATTTACTAAATTGCACTCATTTTGCGAGAATGGCACCGTCAACTCCCACGTTCTCCACTTGAGAAACCAGGTCCACCCAAATAAAACTGGAAAAACCAAATAGCAAACGGGTTAGGGGATTGTACTTGTAGGTATAGGTCAAACATTCTAATTTATCACTAACGGTTCATGCAGGCTGTAGGTATTCAGGCTAGTCTCTCTCACGGAAATAATTAAAAACAACAACAATGAAATAAGTCTAATGACCTCAGACTTTACAACCTACTAGCTGTCCTTCGTTTGCGTCACATTTTCCCCGTTTTTGCAACATTTTTCATTGCTGCTCCACTCCTATTGGTCGTAGCGTGATGATATATAGCCTATAGCCTTCCTCGATAAATGGGCTATATAACACTGAAAGAATTTTTCAATTCGGACCAAGTTTCAAAGCCTATTCAATGCAAACAAACAAACAATCAAATCTTTCCTCTTTATAATATTAGTTTAGATAAAGTGCATTTCATGATACGTTACCTACTGAATTTTGTAATGTTTAGGTAGTTCATGCTTAGTTACTCGTATCTAAAGGTATTCTAAACTGATAAAAAAGAACAGGTCAAGTGCACTTAACGATATAATAACAATATTTTTGAAGCTCATAACTAGCTGCTGCCCTCGGCTTCGTTCGCGTGGACATTTTCATGTGTTTTACAGGACTAAAAAGTAGCCTATGTCCTTCCCCAGGATATAATCTATCTCTATGCCAAATTTCATAACGATCCAAGCAGCCGTATATTCGTCAAAAGGTAACAAACACGAGTTACTTTCGCATTTATAATATTACTAGCTGTTCCGCGCAACTTCATCTGTGTCATATTTTCCCCGTTTTCGCTACAATTTTCATTGCTGCTCCGCTCCTATTGGTCGTAGCGTGATGATGATATATAGCCTATGTCCTTCCCCAGATTGAAATCTATCTTCTTGCCAAATTTCATTAAGATCCGATCAGCCATTTAGTCGTGAAAAGTGACAAACAAACAGAGTGACTTTAGCATTTATAATATTAGTATGGATAGAATATTATAGAATGGATTACACTCAACAGCAAAACGTTTTTCTACGTTCTACAGACCTAAATTTTTTCCCAATTTTCCACCTCTTACTTTAGAAAAAAAACACCTCTAATTTCTAAACATGGACATACATTTTTAAGGCTCAAATATCAACAAACTTTAGAAAAAAAATATTTGAAACCTCGATAAATCAGTTTTCAAGAGCTGTGGACAGACACCCCACCCAGTTAAATGTACATCGTTTTTTTTTTCAATTCTCAGTTACATGAATAGACTGACCCCTACCCTGAGGTAGACTCACCCCTATTTTTATTTCTTACATAATTTCACATCTCTTTTGTGTTATAGCGGTACTTATAGACGACATCCACTCTCCAAATTTGAGCTGTGTGGTGCAAAAGAACGAACACAGCCGGACAGGACGAATCTGCATTTAAGGATTCCGTTTTAGCCATTTGCCTACGGAACTCAAGGTTATAAAATAGCACTTGTTGATAGGTATCAATTAGTACTGTAAGTAGGTATTGGTGTGATTTCAAACTGCAATCAGTAATGCACTCGGAAAATGATACCGCTTAGAATCTTGCTAACTCCATTGTAGAATAGGCTTTAGTAAATTGTTTAACGATGATCAATGTATTAGGTAAAAAGATAGTTTTAAAAGTAATATTTTGTTCGGACAAAGGCCTTGAAAAAATAATTAAGCAAAGGTTTAGTGATACTAACTACCTTTCTGCCGATCCACGTGCACAGATCAACAATCTTCCAAGCTCGAGGTTTGCTGTTCCGACGATGGTTTTTCTCCCTCCGAGGTGTTCCACCTGACAACATGAACCATTCCATATCACTCAGCTGTCCCGTATCTAGCGCACACTCTATCTCTAATTCAACCTTTATGCTGTTTTGTGAGAGAGCACCCATCACTAAACTAGTTCTCAAACAAACGACGTTCTACTAGTGGCACTTGCTTGTCTATAAACACACAGACAGGTCCAACGCTGTTTTTAAAATGCGGTTGCCCTGCTGTCCCGTGTCGACCGTTAAGCAAAACTTGAATTGCCGAGATGTGCGCGCGACGATGATGTCACAACTATATTAGCAGCTGACTGAGCTAAGATGTTTGTAATAAAAATAGTTATCAATTGAGATAACAAGTTCAAGTTAACTAAACTAACCCCTGGATAAGTTACATGCAGCAGATGACGAAGAGGACGTCATAGTAATAGTAGTAATCTGGATTTGTTTGTCTGTATAATACGTGATGTGGTTCACTAAGGTGTTATCATCTTGTGTAGGTACTCTACGAAGGCGGCACACACCAGTTACTTATTTATTATGTGACCAGTGCATAGATAAATTACACACACGTAGGAAGCGAAATTAATCATAACTTATTAGCTATAAGTCTGTATATGCCTAATGAATTATAATATCAATTAGGTATACTATACACTAAAGATTTATTATTGAAGGCATGTCGACTGGATGGAAGGCGTGACGCGGGTTGGATCTGCAATCGTGCGGCAATAGTTGGGTGGTAAAAGGGGTTAAAGCTAGTAGGGTTTGGGTTCCCGATTATAACGCTACTACTCTTATTACAAGGTAATGCATATTTTTCGAGATATGAATGAAAAATGTTTCTATCCTCAAATCGGATAAAAAGCGAAAACGGAACGTTAAAATGGGCGATTGACAACCAAATCTGCTGCACATATTGTCTGTGGTGCAAAATGTCGTGAAAAATTAGAAAAAAGGAACGTAAAAAAAAAGTATGCTAATTGCTAAGTGTCACTGTCATTCGTTTGTTGTTCATTCCGTTTCTCCTCGAGTTCCGTGAATGTGTTTCTTGTGTTTCATAGTAATTGTATGTGTGTGCAAAAGGCAATGTTACTATGGCTACCTTGAGAATTAGGATGCAAGAGCGAGCGAAGCGAGCTCTGGACTTGGGGCACCCCGACTTGGACAGGTTAGGTTCGAAGGGGAGCGAGCGGAGCGAGCGAACTAAGACCCCGACATCCCCTTCGTGTTAGGTTACTGTAAACCTTGCAGACAGAAATAGGAGCCCCGCGAAGCGGGGCTACGTCGACTATGCTTTTGAGGCGAATATAAAATGTTTTGAGGTTAGGTTACAATAATTGGTTTTTCTCAAGAACGGTGCATTACCTTGTAATGGGAGTGGTACCAGGGGAGTAGGGGTACCCTCCCCTCCCCCCACCCCCCTCCGCCTGCCGCAGATTTCTAAATTTTTACCTGTTTTGAGGTTAGGTTACAATAATTGGTTTTTCTCAAAAACGGTGCATTACCTTGTAATGGGAGTGGTACCAGGGGAGAAGGGGTACCATCCCCCTCCCCCCACCCCCCTCCCGCCCCCCTCCGCCTGCCGCAGATTTCTAAATTTTTACCGGCACAATAAATGAAAACGAAATGTGATTATAAACTTTTAAAAGTGTGCCATTATTCCCGACTTTTTGGGGATGCCGTTTGGAACAAAGTGAAGGTAATAAATACATGCGACGAAATACTTGCGTATAGGAAACTTACTTAATTTGTCATGCTAAGTAGAACATAAATTACCTGGCGTTGTATTTTCGTTTTGTTTGCTGAAACTAGAGCTCTTTCGTGACCTCTGAACGGCGTCTCTAAACAAGTTTGATTCAGATTTCATCCATCTTTTTCTTACTTTTAATGAATGGTTGCTGTTAATTGATTTAAACGATACGTCCGAATTACTGGATAGACAGGAAGGAGGCACATTATGTAGTTGAGGTTCCGTCAAATCAGATGTGCTGGACGAGCACGAATCTGAACACTGCTTTTTCCAAGGTCGCATTTCCTTATGATCTCCATCACTGGAGTTCCGTCTACAACGTTTAGATCTTAAACACTGTTCAGAACTATCATTCGATGTAGTGTTATGTGTATCGAAGTCTTTGCTGAAGGAAAGGCTCACGTCAACAATGCTGCAGTTAAGTGGCAGAGTCACAAATGGTTCCGTTTGAGTGGAACTGTTGGTTGAATTCCCCAGCGTAGAACTGGGGTCGTCACTGGCCATGATGCTCACAAATGGAGGAGTCTTATTGTAATTCTTGTCTTTGTTTTCATGAGATGAAACGAAACTACGATCCCATGACGTGTTTATCGTATTCTGTTGAGGGCATTTCCTTATTAATTCTACCGAGTTATCACAAAATTCTCTCCTTTCAGACGTATCAGTGACAACAATGCTTATTTTTTCGTTTTCTTCAAACGGCATCTTGTTACTTGTTAAAAATACCTGTGAAAACTTTTTATTACGTAAGAGGCAATTTTTCACTTGTTTAGATTTTAAATGGCTTTTTAAAATCCAGCAACTTAAAATTATAGGTATCGTCTGAAAAATAAGTTTACGTATCTACCCTCAATATTTTTATATTAAAACAACTGGAATGAAATCAAGTCACCCCACAATGTTTAATATCGGTATATATGTGTTTTAATTTGTCCTTTTTAGTGAAAAAAAAACAGGAAATGATTTTCGCATCGTTTAAATGATGCATCTGCTACGCTGAACACTTAACACCATGCATTACTGCGCACATGCATGTTTCCGAACGATGACAATCAGCTGTTCTTGGAATTGTGTCAAAGTCGAAATAAAATTGACTTTGACACAAAGCGATCGATCAAACGTAAACAAGGCATTATTATTTTAGTAAATTAATTAATTTGTTATTTCAATGCTTCTAGGCCGTTAATTATTTTAAAATCCGAATACAGTTGCGAGAAAAATCGATATAATTTCTTAAAAATGCGTCATGCTTTTAAAAAAAAGATTATTTACTGTGGTGTGATCGTCATTACGTTGATTATTTTGCTGCATCCCGATATGAACGCCCGGCGTTCTTACGATTATATAGAAAAAGATAATATTATTCATAGCCTTCATGAACAAACTGCTGACAATTTTACTAGTACCGCTATACTTGACTGTGATTATTACGACATTATACACGATGAAACTACTCTGTCCATTAGTTTAGTCGACGGAGACTTGATAGAAGGCCATAGGATAAAGGAAGGTGGAGAATACGCTCCTTCTGATTGTAAGCCTAAGTACAGTGTTGCTATAATTGTTCCTTACAGGTAAATATTCTGATTCAATCATTATTTTCACCATAAAGACGCAATATTACAAATTAAGAAACTCTTTTATTTTACAGAGACAGAGCTGAGCAATTAAGAGGGTTCCTAGTATACATGCACACATACTTCCATCGCCAACATATCCACTACCGGATCTATGTTGTCGAACAAGTGGATTCTCGCCCGTTCAATCGAGCCAAGCTCATGAACATAGGGGCAGTTGCTGCTATGAAAGCAGGATACCCTTGTCTTATACTTCATGATGTGGACCTCTTACCTTTAAGGCCTGCAAACCTTTATGCTTGCACTGAAAGACCCAGGCATATGTCATCTAGCATCAATAAGTTTAGGTGAGACATTTTCTACACATTAATTACTTAATAAAAAGTATACAAACCACCATTATTTTGAATTTCATTTAATTTCTTTTGTTTTCTTATTTTTAGTTTAGCACCTGGCAGCAAAGATTTTGGCTGAAAATGTAAATATGTTTGCACTCCTGAGTAGATGCATTTGACTGTGAATTTATTATTTGTTTTGGTAGTAATATGAAAAGGTATTGATAATCTTCTCCTTTGTTGCTTTTAACACAAATTGCTCAACAAGCTGTACCTTCATTGTCATATTATTTTACTTTCCTAATTCAACTTACACAATTTTCAGATTTGTTCTGCCATATTTAAACCTCTTTGGTGGTGCAATAGCTATTGTATCTAAGCAATTTAAAGCTGTAAATGGGATGAGCAATGAATTCTATGGCGTAGGTGGAGAAGATGATGATTTATACTCGCGGTTAGAAACAAATGACCTCAAACTGTGTAGGTTTCAACCAGATACCAGCCGGTATCATTTGGTCTCAACCAAGGCTGAGAGGAAGACGTAAGTTTTATAATGGCTTCTCTGAGAAACTTTCAAGGATTCAAAATATAATTAACTGCATGCATACTTAATTTCACACATGGCAATACATTCCATGTATACATGTCATGTTTGTTCCATGTTCTAACCTCATTGTTATTTTCAGGGGCCAAACAAAAAAGATGTTAAGCTTCACCAAGGAAAGGACGGCAACAGATGGATTAAACTCTTTACAATACACAGAGGTCGCCACTGTCCTTCATCCACTCTTTACCCATATCATGGTTGACTTGTAGCATATCATTCGATATTACTTACAATTAAACCCACTGGTTTTGATATTTAACCAAATAAAGACAAAAAGACATGATAATGTTTCCACATTTAGCCTCCAGTCCCACTCTGTGAGAAAAAGGGCCATAATCTAGAAAGTAGGCCTAGATAAAGAGATAGTCCCTCGATTCGGAAATCGTTATCGATAATGGAAAAGTAAAAATGAATTGATATGACAGAAGCTATCGAAAAGCAAATGTCAGTCCTGTTGCAAATCATTGTACACTTTGAAAGCTATTAACTAGACTAAACCCTGTCTGGGTTCGTCAATGTCACAAGTAAGGGAAACACCAAAAATTACAATAAGTATGTACACTGATTCTTCTACTTTACATTTTGTTAAATATCAAATTGGATGGACTTATAGAGTTACCCATATCACTTGTTCAATTTCGCTTTAATTACCTGAAATTTTAAGACCACTTTAAAATAAGTAGTATGTTAGTAAGCTAGAATATTAGTATAGTTTCGACTTGATATCGACTATAGCTTGACTTAAATAGATTCCGAAGCCATAGATTAATTAGATCAATCGAACTTCTGAAGAAATAGATTCAATAAATAATAGGTAGTAATTAAAACTTGCAAATCGAGGCAGATCAGGAAACGTTGTTAAACCTTTAGGAGAATTATTCTTCCAAAAAAAAAAATAACTCAAAGAAAAATATCATGCCCATATTTGGAAGGGACAAACAGGCTTGTTTAAGTCCCACGTAATAGGCTGCGGTTCCACTGAGGCGGAGCGGAACAGAGCGGAGACGAGCTGTGCCGCGATTCACCAATCACATGGCTTGAAATCCACATCTCTTCTCCACTCCGCCATGTGATTGGTGAATCGCGGCACAGCCCGTCTCGGCTCTGCTCCGCTCCGCCTTAGTGGAACCGCAGCCATAGGAGTGAGCCTGTGCCAACTGGGCATAAATTCCCGTAGCCAAGAAAATGTTCAATGGAAAAAAGCTCGAGACGGTCGTTCATTCAAATTTCTTCCACTCCTGATCTGCCTTGATAGCAACACTAGTCATAAGAAGACCAAAAGTTTTACTCAGCTATATTGCTAACGTTCCTATTGTCATTTCAATCGAATTAAAGCAATAAATAATGTAATAAAACATTGTGATATACTTGTTGAGGGATTGAAAGTTTTCTGTCCATAGAATTCCTATAGTTAATTATTCTAGTGCAATTACATCTACATAAGTGTGTTACTATTATCGGAATTGATTGTTTAAAACTTTTAATATTGTTAACTTGTACTTCCAGTTAGTTATTGTTTATAGAAAATGTGTTGAACCTATTATTAACATGGTTAGAAGTCGTCCAAAAATGTGGCTTGCATTCTAATAGATTTTAAATCTTTTGTAATTTGTTAGCGCATCAGGTCATAAGCTCTATTTTTACTTGCGCCTCACGATAAATGTTGAAGTTAAATTTTTGGAAGGAATTTTCGAAACTGTTGGACGACCGTGACTAATCATTTATGATGGCCACTTCAAGTAAGATGTGAATACTTGCGATCATAGAAACAGCTAGGCGACTTTATGAAGTGTCGAAAGTGAAATCTTAAAGGCGCCATTGTCCCATATGTATATGTACTTTATACCAAGGGAAATAAGGATTAAAACGCAATATCAATCCGTCTCTGTAGACTTCAAAAGGCCGTAGTCATGACGCATTGTTAGTAAGATAAAAGTAATCAGTGATGGAGATCAATTAGTAATATAACCGAAGAATATATGGTTAAATTATATGGTATAATAGTATCAATGATAACAATTGTCATAAAAGAAACGTCATATCACTGGGAACTAAAGGAATTTCAATGAAAATGTTATCAGTAGAGTAGGGTAGGTAGATCGGTTGGTAGATAATTAGCGAGGATTGAATAGAAAGTTGGTAAAGTACCTACGTGTTTTTTAAACAGAATAATTATAATGATTTACACTCGGTTAAAAGTTTTACAAAATTTATTCAAACGTTACACAAGTAAATAACTTTGTTTCTTTTAGAAAATATGTTTTCAGATAATTTTCTTATATGTATGTGAAAATACTCTGTCCGTCCGACACCCAATCGATGGTAGTTTACACGGCTGAATTTAAATTCATTGACATTCCTTCATGGTGGGTTCATTCTTCCATAGTAAACTTGTACCTTAGGTAATTTAAACCCTGAAAAGTTGCCAGTGAAATAAAGTCAGCCTGTATTGGTAACTTATTCGAATTTGGTAATAATTTTAACCGACATAATTTATGGTAACATGTTTTAAAATAATCCTAGACTATTTTTTCATCTTCACTTTAGAAATAGCAGCATAAATAGCCAGCTAGCGCATTTGCTCAATTTCACGCAAGGAATTTATTTGTAATCACTATAAACTCTTTTGTAGCGAATAAACAGTTACAAAAACATTTTTTTAGTTTTAATTAACACACATTTTTTTTTAAATGCTCTGAATATCGCCCTATCGTTGTGGAGGAAGCGCTGCCATTTCCACTTGATCAATCATTTGTGTTTCTTAGTTTGAAATGAATGCCATATTATCATAGTTATGTAGTTCTAAGGTTTCCAAAGGAAAAGCAATATTTCGATTTGATTTGTAGAATATATTTGGCTTGAACATTTTCACAGCAGGTGGTCCCAAATCATAAGGGGATCTAACAAAAATACATTAATCTGCATACGCATTGGTAAAATTTTGCCATATTTACAACATTTATTACAAAAATGTTTACTTTAAATCGATAATAAGTAAATATTGTGTATAATTTTAAGGAATCTATACATTGGTATATTACATCAATATTGTAGAAACTACATGAACTATTTACACGATAACAATGCTAGCACGTCTATGAACGACACCACTTTACAAGTAAACACACAATTTGAACAATCTAAAATACCATAAGAATACATTGAGAAAGCCTTTACAAGAATTAAAATTAAATTATATTACTTATATAAGCTTTAAAAGCAAGGTACGACCGTGTAGTTATAAATGTAAACAAAACACCAAACCATTTTATAAATTAAAAATATTAGCACCTATTTAAAATTTAAATCACATTAATTACAATTTTTGCACCATACACCTATCACAAATTAAAAGACTCAAATTAACCTAGAATTAAACCATAAGTAAATAACTAACTAAATAGCACTCAACCATTTGAAAAAAAAAACAGTAAGTAACTAAGTAGTAACTACGCTTGTTGCACCCTCCTCGAATGACGTAGTATTCGTACACATGATTACACAATTGAACAAACATGGCTAATTTGATCAAGGAAACAGAAAAAATGTTGGTAACTATTGTACCAACTTTATTAAAAGGAACATATTTTACCCAAGTCAGCAAAGAACGTAAAGACGTATCCATCTTTATAAACAATCATAACGCGTCGATCCGGTAAAATTTTCAAAACGAATCATTATCATGCTAACTGAAGTTGCTGAACTCCCGGAATAGTCGTACTTTTTGTCTATTTTACAGTCATAATTCAAATCTGATTTCTATGATATAATGTTATGTTTGTGGTCATGGTTTTTAAATAATCTTATTAATATTCTAAAAGAGTTTGGGTAGTATGAAATTTTATTGCTATTGACGCTATTGTCTATGGCCCTCTTGCACCACAAATCGCTAACGTATACAATATGTTAAAAAAAAAACCTGTCAAAACATGAGAACACCATCTTCGGTGTTAGTAGTGACTAGTGTGTTCGATCGTCAGTTCTTTGTTAATGGCGTCACTACCTGAGAAGCGACCGTAGTGTTGGTTGTCCTGTGGTGCCATGTCAGTTTCTTCATTTCACTACCTTTTATTTTATTTTTGTCTTAGTTAAGTTTTGGTATTTGTTTTTACTTGTTATCCAAAAAGGACTACATAAATAGAATCTAATCTCAATACCTAATAAGACCCTCGCGGATCGGACAGGGTTTGTTTTAACATATTGTATAAACATCACGCTGTCTCTGTCCCCAAACAACTGGCAGAAACATAACTGTGTTTCATAAGTTGTATAGCATTAAACACATTGATACTAGCTCCTAAGAGAAAGTAGTTTGGTGCTGGCTATGTTACGTTGAATATAAATTGTCTTATTAAAGTTATCAATAAGTTTAAAGCCTTTTTGGGGCATGTAGTAAATGATAAAGTTATAAGTAGAACATTTTAAGATTTTACCTCAAATTAAAGATATTTTACCCTAACAGCTTTTGTACAATATATCAGCTGAAAAATACCCTTACGCAATTTGGATTTAGGGATTTCCCCTCCTCCACCCATTTTCCTTACATCAGTTCCCCATGCTCGACTTTAGCTGCACTTTCATCAAGTCTGCACCAGTATTGATTAAATCCAATTTTCTGCATGCTGCAGAAGTTATACCCCAATTGAAATACTGGCCATTTTGGCATAGCAATAAAATTTCATACTTCAATACTACTTTCCACCCTAATTTCTATGGTCTTAAAACAAGCATACAGACAAGGCCGAGTACAAAGGAGAATACTAGTTTGAGGTTGGAACCAATGTGGAGCCAATCTGGCCATTGATCCTTCACGAGTTGTTCGGGCTGCGTTGGTAGAAGGAGGGCGGCAATGCAACATATGCTGACTGCTACTGCCACTACATTTATTGGTTGTGGTTCTCTGGAATACGAAAATATCTAGTCATATTACATAAAAACAAAAAAACTGAATGGAGTTGCCTAGCTGCTTTCAAGATATTGAATTGATTACTGAGTTCAGGATATTAAGTTTCTCTTCATTTTACAACATAGCAAAAGCTGTTATATGCATGCAAATGTGGATTTGGACATCAAGTTTATGGATATTATAGTGAAAGGTACCCACTTTATTGACATACTACCGCACTGACTGATGGTCACCCACTTTTCAACCTTATTGCTAGGGATTGGATGTTCGGATGTATATTTACCTACAGTACATTTTTTTTCACCGCAAAGGGTACAAAAGTGTGGAAGCGTCTTTTTATGATATATTTTTTTTCCCATTTCGTGGGATTTCATAAAAAAATACATAGTGCATATAAAATGTACTATTCCTAATAATTGTACATTAGAAAATCGTGGAAACACGTAAACTTCAACTTTCTAATTTTGCTATAAAACTGAATTCAAATTTTGCTGCTGAATATTCTGATGGAATTTTAATAATCATTGTTTCAAACAATGATTATTTTGATATTGTACTCGTACTCCATACTAGTCAACACTCAAACTTTAGGTAAATATGGATCCGAATATTCGATCTACTTATTACTCAGGACATAAAAGTTAAAATTGGTTGACAATCAGTGAACTTGGTAGTACCAAGCTGACATTATGTATGCATCAAAGCCATTTTACTTAATAACTTAAAAAAAATCAGCTTATCTTTTGTAATCAACTTGAAAGTCAGTACAACAATATTTGACAGTGTTTTTAAGTTGATTATTTATCTATCTTATTAATTTGATCTATATTTTATCTATTCCGAAATTAATTATTTGTCATCAAGACAACAACAACTGTTATCTACTGTGCTCAGTTATTTTTTCTTTAATATGTGAATGAACTATGAAACTAATAAAAAAGATTAATTTGTTTTTATAATTCTTATATGAAAATCAAAAATGATTATTTTGTTTTTAAATTCTTATCAATCTTTGCTTACGTTTCAATTACGTAGATTGTGTTTTGTTTTTTAAAATTATTTGTTATTGTTGAATGGAACTGGTAAAAGACTGCTTACAGTATATTGTGACATCATGCGTGACCTAAATAGTTTTATTACTTCTTTAAGTTATTCTATTTAAACTTTATCTATGTAGGTGAATATTTATTTGAATACAATTTGGACACAATGAATTGTATAACACTTTCACTGCTAAATTCAAATAATCTAGTTTTTTTAGTATGCATGTCATCAATAGCTATACATAACCACAACTAGCTACAAGGCCGGGTTCTGATCACATGAATGGTTTATTGCTGGTCAATATGCTGGGTGCTTAGAACCAAAACTGAGTATTCCTACCTTCCTACAGCATGAAACAATGATAGTAAAAGAGGCTTGCATTTTTTAATTTATCAACATTAAAATTAAACATTCAAGTTGACAGTGCAGCCAGATACCATTGTGGCATGCAAGTGCATGATAGACAGCTATTATTACACAGTAGAAAACAACATAATAACTAAGTACAAAGGTACTGCTTATGCCATGGGACATAAAATTTCTTTTGCAAGTTGAATTTTGATACACATAAAAGAACAAAATAATAACATCATTACTGTAACTGACCTGTGAGATGGGTGCTGGCAGGGAGTGACTCGTGAATGTTCCTCAGGAGTGGATCTCAAGGGAGCTGCCTTACCCACAAGCGGGTGGAAATTGTCTCCTAAGCTCTCCTGATTTGTATTAGAGGGCTCTCCTTCTATCAACTTTGTCAGAATATCTCTTTTACCCAGTGCCTGTAAAACATGGTGTTTTTCATTGAATGGATAATTCACATTAGCCAGACTCATTAAATAAAACCCAACATCTGTGTTGAATTACTTAAACACATAAACTGTATCAACATTTAATAGATTTCAAGAAAAAGTAGTATAAATAATTTCGAAAGGCTAATTAATTATTCATACCTGCTGGGTGTTTTTGTCATACATTGTTATCCTAAATTTTTCAACGGTGTCGCAGTGTGAAACTGATGGCTGTGTGTAGCGAACTACAATGTCGATGCAGCTCTGTGGAGCGATCACACCCTCAGGGTCGATCACTGTGAACTTCTTCGGAGACGTGCATAGTACTGCAAAAAACCATAATCATACACACAAAAAACTTTACGAGAAAATTACGACACGTTTTAGATTTACAATAGGTACCTTTGAAATTAACAGAGAAATCGTAAGGATTATATACAGTCAGTAATTGTTTATGAGTGTGACGAGCATTTAGATAGAATTCTAAAGAAACTGGAAACACAAAAACAGGGAAATTTTTCATTTTTAATTTTATTTCACAAACAACACAATAGAAAAACAATAACAATTTGACGATTGCACATCAACAACTGACATCTGACAATGACGTTCTGTTGAACAGTGTTGCCACTTGCCAACTTTACTGTAGTCAAATCAAGGCAAATGATTGAATTTCTCACGAGAAAATTCAATTTTCTCGTGAGAAATTACGTAGACAGTACAGACGCCAGCAAATCAAGCTACAACAATCTGTCAAATTTTGTTTAAGAAATTTTCAACCTTATCCATACGGTTCAAGGTTGATTGCGAAAATTTTACAGTTTCGGGTTGCTTGATCTGCTGGCGTTTGTACATACAGCTTGGCAAAAAAGAGTGTGGAATAAATGAGGTCGCCAGTATCGCAACTGTGGCAACTGGTAATACTACAACTCAACAGATTTTGATACTTGTTATTTTTAGGGATATGATCTGAATTCCAAGTGGGTGGTTCAGTCCCTCGGACGCTACGCAAACACCATGGAAGGCTTCAATGTAGTACCAATTTTAGTTCCAACTGTCACCGCGTCAGACTCTTTTTTGCCAAGCTGTACATACAATCGGATTCGCAAAAATATCCCGAAAAACTTTTTGACGTTTTTCTTTTAATTTTGTCTGACCCACTTCTATACCTCTTGATTACGGCCACAATGCTATTTAAATCACAAATCAGTCCCCTAGCATGGTAACATACTACAGTCTATCGGGAAAAAAGGAAAGGGAAGTATTCATCATAGACAAATATATATATAAATGTACGTATAAATGAGACGTGTCTCCGTTCAACCTTTGAAGAGCATTATTATCATTGGCTAAAATATTGTACGCGCCCCCGATATACGAAATAAAGTTGACTATAGAGGAACAAAACTTACAACTTTTGCCACGGGTATCGCCGTTATCGCTTGACTCGGAAAAATAAAATATTTGTCAAACTGAAATGACATTGTCATGTCATGTCAAAATGACAGAGTACTCTTTATTATTGCAAAATAAGAAATAAAAAAATAAATAAATACGAAATAAAATATGAATTAAGCGGAGTGCGGTCTTCGAGCTTCTAACAAATAAAAATGCCGCGCTGTGTTATAGTCGGTTGTAATAACAATGGAAATCATTCATTTCCAAAAGACTTACAATTAAGAAAACTATGGGAAAAAGCAACTAGAATACTCAATTTCACAGCTTCCAAAAATTCAAGGATATGTTCTCAACATTTCAAAGAAACAGACTTTCAAGGAATATGTGATGCTACAGGTTAGTGATATTTTTCGTTTACAATAATACAGGTAGTCTTGTTTCGTGGAGAATTGACTTATCAGCCATCACCACTGTTTCTTTTATTTTAGGTTTACCTCAAGCACACCGATATTTAAAAAAGACAGCAGTACCTTCAGTTTTTTCTTGGAAAAAAGCGACTCCTACGCAACATTCTTATATAAAAGAACCATCTACTTCACAACAAGTATCCCTTGATGCAATAGATATACCTGGAAAAGAGGATCACAGGGTATATGTGTTCTGCCCGGAACATTTACCTGAAAATCCTGACCATGAACTGAAAATAGAAGATACAACTGATGATCTTATTTCACCAACATCTTCTAAAACGGTCTCAACGCAAACACCTTCCCTGTTTAGACTATTTTCATCCGGAGATGATATGTTGTCTGATGCAAGATCAGTATTATGTCAAGCAAGATTGGAAAACTTTAAAAAATTTAACTTATACCTTATAGAGGAATTCAAGTAATTACTCTCATAGACAGGAGGCTTGTGTCCCACCGCTGGGAATGTTATTATTATGATTTTGCTTAGGTATGTTAAAGTAATTCATTTAAATATCAGGGTAAAACCAAAGTCTGTTTTTTTTTTATGAGATCTGGTAGTACCTATTTGATCTTGTAAATAGATACAACTTGATGTCTTATCATGTAAACTATAATTATTTCTAGATTAGAATATAATTATTTTTTATACATGCATCTATTTATTTCAATGTTGTCACAAGTTGTTTAAAGATGGAAATGACAATGAAAAGTATTTGATGAGGATGGATACAAACTGTCTCAATAAAGGGAATTAGTAAGAAATTCATCTGTGTTTAGAGACTTTCTACTTTCTCTCCACTTTTTTTGAACAAAATTCAATGAAAACCACAATTAAACACACAAAGTGACAAGGTTACAAATTCGGATTTTAAAGTCCAAACTACTGAACCATCTGACTAACCCGTTTCCAAAACGCAAGAATTTTTTAAAATGTTTTATTATCTGTCAATTAAATTTTTGGAAATGTGATTTTTTTTATTTCGTAACATTATGTAAGTACCTGAAGGTACCTGCAATAAAAAGCAAAAAATATTTGGTACTTGACATATATCTAAAAGTACTCTGTGTACTTGACTTTATGACATTTGACTGATCAGATTCGAGGTTTTTACACTCAAACATACGCAAATTACAACAAAATAGAATTGTAGCTTCGTGGGAACTGGTTATGAAATTTAGTTGGGTTGGGTTTTTGGTTGTTCTAGGTCAGCTTTGACCTAGATGGACATCACATTCATTACATTGAATGATCATCAAAAGAACTAATTTACTCAATAATCTATGAACACAAACAACAGTTTCCAGTTAAAATAATTTATTTAATCCAAATACAAAATTGTCTAATTGTATTCAATACTTTTTTGATATTCAGTAATTCCGGTAAAATTAAACTGTGAAACAATATAATTACAGGTAGCAAATTTGAAATAATTGGATAATTTATCCATTATTACATTAAGAAGTAAGACTTAGTCAAAGTTACTTGATGGGGCTACTTAATATTGGCCAGTAAACATCCTAGCACCTAATTAAAAAATAAAATAAATCACAAAATATTGTGTATGGTAAAAATAAACTAGTTTTTAATCAAATAAAAATTAATAAATAAGAACCTAGGTATTATATTTTTAGGAACAGACAACCAATTGAGCTTTGCCAATTTTACCCAGGATAACATTTTTACAAGAACTTAGCTGATGATTATAAAAAAAATATCTAAATATTTGTTTCATTCCGTTATTATTGTGCCATATTTAGAGAGCTAGAGAGCATATTTACAATATAATATTTATTAGCCGAGTGATACGCACACGAAATAAAATACACGGAGATAAAAGAAATGCAGTGAGCAGTATATTTAAAAAAAAGGGAAACTCAGAAGCTCTGTTGTCATTGAAAACTATAATAATTACTTTTTAAATGTTTTTTTTTTTTTAATAATTTTGTAATATTTTAAAATGTTCCGAGTTGTCCTGATTGGCAGTCTTTAATTTTAATTAATTCAATGAAATATAATTGAAATACTATTTTTGCATACTTTTAAAAACAATGTGATGGTAGTAGGTTACAAAATGCAAAGAATTTACAGTATTTTCAAAATGAAGCTAGAAGGCACTATCATTATATTTTCATTCATTGATCACAATGTGTGTCCCAGCTCTACTGACCTTGAAACCTTCAGAGCCACATTCTCCTGCTGTCGCGGAACTCACATTCTTAGGTGTTATTCAGATAAGGGCGGCCTGTGTTGGCCTAGTTTTGTTGTCAACCGAACCGAAATTACTGGTAACAATTTGACGTTGACAGTGCCTTTTATGTCGTAGGAGTAAGGTCGGTTATCGTTACCACTAACTTGCGGTTGGCTTTAGAGCTATTCAGACACTACTATTAAGTGCAACCACAACCGCCAATCATAAGGCCGTCCAAGGCCCAGTTTCGACAAAAGCGGAGACAAGATGAGCCAGTTTCGACCAATCACAGGAGAAACGAAAGATGCGATGTAGGTTTTAACTAACGTGATTGGTCGTTACTAGGATGTTTTCTCTCTGCTCCGCTATTCTCTGCTTAGGTGGAAACCAGGTCTAAACAACCCATTCATTTATGACAGTAGCTCGAACAAAAGATCATCTGAATCAAAACGTGCCGAGGTTTTAATACAATGCGCCTAGCAGATTTTTTACTTGACAAGTAGCGCTCTTAAGTTGAGATTTATTGGTAAGGATATAACATGGCTACCGCAGGGTCTTCCGTCTCGAAGGTAATGAGGACATCTTTGAACTTGTCGAGGAGCTGCATCAGTTGTGATCGGCTCACGTTCTCCATAAACATGATTTCTTCTAAATGTTGCTCGCCCCGGAAGTAGCCTGAAAGAGAATGATGGGTTTGAGACAGAGTCAATAATTTTTATTATAGAAAGTTACAAGCTCAAGCGACTCTGGAGAAAACAAATGAAAAAATTTGTTTGTTCATAGCATGCCATAAGTTACCGAGACACCGATTTGCGGAGCGACGTTCTATCCGAAACAAATGACGCGCGTCGCTTACATGATTTCAGTTTAAGCAAGTCGCAGCGCTCAAAGTCAAGACCTTCTCCCGTATTCACAAACGCTTCGATTCGATGTCGATCGAAAGTCGTAAGTCTATGTTTTTTTTTGGCATTACGATAGCGAGCGAGATAGACATATGACTTGTCGATCGACATCGAATCGAAGCGTTTGTGAATACGGGGGCTGATGTCCTATGTATATCGTCTTTTTTTACGCAATGTTGTGCTGGGCAAAAGCCTTCCCCCTTTCCCTTAGAGCATCATAGGATCTCTTTTATTACCGGCCAAAATTAGAAACTTGAAGTCGTCCTCTTAGTATTCTCTGACCACACCCAACATCCCTTCTTTCGAAACCCCTAGTGGGATTTACTGAAAGCTTCGCCGCGATAGAAGCTGATTGATTATAAAGTGTAACTTGTCCAAGTAAGCTTGAATGGAAAGCGGCCAATCGGTGACAAGGCACAACACATGTCGAGAAAAATGCAACTAGAACTCCATAACAGTTGCATTTTAAGTACCGGCTTCTTTGGTCATTATAATCTGGATCTTATCAAAGTTCGCGTGAATCGGTTTCTTGTAGGCAAACGCTTCGCTTCACATCAGGCGAGTTGCGGCCAAACCCAAACCTATTTTGTATTAAGAAAAACACAGAGCTAATTGTAAAGTTTTCTTCCAAATCCATACCTTTCTTATGCAACTGCGCCAGTAGGAGCAGATCGTCGGTGTTCTTGCTGGCGGGCACGCCGGCCAGCGCCGCGCGCTCCTCCGCGGTGAAGGTGTCGAGCTGCGCCTCGCTGGCGCCGCCCTCGCCGCCGCCGCGCACCTCCGCCGCGTCGCAGCTGGCCGGCACGCTCCACACCGTGGGCGGCTGGAAGCTGGGCTCACAAGTTTACACGGTTTAAATGGAAGAATGTATATATAGTTATATGGAAGAATATAATATTATATGGAAGAATGTATATTATAGTTTCTTCGTTATCAAAGACAAAAATGTCAAATCAAATATCTCAGTTTATTCATATTGGAGTTTTCGGACGTAAAGAATTATATAAGCGTCGGTCCTCCACCACTTTCTAAAAGCTTATCTTAGCTGGGGAGAAGTGGCAGAACAAAATTCGCAATGTTAACGACATAGCTTCTTGTTCTTCTTCTTAGCGTGTCGATGGCAATCTAAATTGTGTCAGCCCAAAACTGAGCCACTAGTTTGGCGCTCTCAGTAGCGTCCATCAGTTCCCGTAACGAGCAAACAGCAGGACACGCAGGACACGATATTAAGTGTCGCATCGTTTGTGGAACGGCACCACATTTACACTCCAGGGCAGAGTCATTAATGAATCTCCACCTGAGCAGGTTTTCCTTGCTGCAACCAACCTGGGTCCGAAGTCTATTTAAAGACTTCCAAGTCAGCCATGGCAACTCATGTCCAGGTGGAAGACTTTCAGCAGGTGGAACGAATGGGTTAGGTAAGGAAGCACTACCTCGCCACCACCTTTGAGGAGGTCGAGGTCCGCTTGTCAGATGCTCTCGGTGAATTATCCACATTCTACGTCGCTAATTCACTCAAACCCAATCCGAGCAAAACACAGTCTTGCATTTTCCACCTTCGAAACAGAGAGGCTGGGCGCAGACTTAACATCGTCTGGGATGGAGTGCCTATCGAACACAGCATAGCTTCTTAATAATATCAGATGGCAGTAAACACAAGACAGTCAATTAACTAGCCCGATCCAGACAGGACAGTAAAGAAGTGACTAAACTTATCGACGCAAAATCAAGACCGAACAGATAAGGTAGAAAGCGAGTTAAGCAAAAAAAAAAGCGAAAAAGAAGTCAGTCGCCTCGTTGCGGTGTGGACAACAACTACTGACTCGGAACCGCGCCGCGTGTCTGTCTCGCTTTGACCACACTTATCAATATCAAGTCGATGACTGTGGGTACAAAATTGCAATACCTACACGGCAAAATGTTTGGCACAGCAGATTTTTTAATTACCAATCTATTATTTCATTTTATACATTACTCCCTGTGTGACGCTGCCTTGTTCTGTAGACATCATTTATTTGCGTGATTTAGAATGGAAGAAAAGGCAATAAAACGACAGCTGAAAATTAAAGTATACGAAAAAACTTGTACCTCATCTCACTCTGCAACTTCAAATTCAAAGAAACACCATTCTTCTTCTCAGTTCCATTGACCAGTCCATTCATTTTCAGTCGCGGCGATATATCCTGATCGCTCTCTAACCTTTCCTCATCACTACTTGTATCTTTAGTTAAAGTCGCTTCACTATCTTTTAAAGAAAGATCCGACAACCTGGAAGGCAGACTCCTTTTATCCGAATCTATCTTGTCAATAGACAAGTTTGATATCAATTCTGTCTTCACAATATCTGTGTGTCCATTTTCTAAGATTACTGTATTGCCGTTGACACCATTGACTGTTCCATTCATATTGTTAGATATGCCACTATCAACTGAGTTCCCTTGTATTTTCTTCTGTGATTTTTCTTTAGTATCAAAATCGCCGTTTGTTTTTTGTTTTATTCCGTCAACAACATCTATGCCGTCATCGAATGAATGGTTCGCGGAATCAGCTTCTCGAAACTTGTCGTATTTCGTATGTTCTGATTCTATGATTATAGGTTGTGTGTGTGAGAAGTCTGTTTGGTTGAGATTGTTCTCTGTGGGGTACTCTTCGTCGGAATCTGGGAACGTGTTGGTCGTTTCTCTCGGTTCTACGGGTTCGGGGACGTTGAGCTGCATTTGGTTAAGAGAGGAGAATGATACGCTGCACGATTGGTTGAATACGTCGTGTTTTTCGCAGTAGTATTCTTTTCCATCTGTAAATTAAAATAAGGATGATTATGTAAGTAAGTAGGAAGGCATTTAGAATTAATTTTCAGTGGCAAAGGGTAAATATTCACTAAAGCCACTAATAACTTACTACCTGAAAATTCATAGAGACCAGTAAGTACCCTTTTCAGGGGAGATTGATAAAAGTTGTGTTTTATAAATCCAGGATTTTGAAAACATTGGTAGACTTCTTTATAAAGATCCATACTATTTTATTTGGGTTTTGGCAGAGTCCACGTTTTTTTTAGAGCAACACTTACAGGTACGTACGGGTAGGACTAATCATAACTTTGTAGAAATGTCGATCGGATTCACAGATTATTATTGAAAAACTGTGACAGCCAATCAGCAATAAAATGGCCAAGTATCGCAAAAAACTTTAGATGCCAATGGATCTTGTATCTTATAAGGATAAACAAAGCTATCGAACCAATTGAGGAATTGGTCCCTATTAATTTATTTTAATAATTTTATTATTAACCATGTTTTGCACTAAATACTATCTCTTTCAGACCCCAATTGAGGAATTGGTTCGATAGATTTTTCTTATAACGGTTTACGGACACTGCAAAAAGTTTTTTGCGTTTTCTTACTTTTGTACTGAAAGAGGTTTAGATAATCATGCGGCGAGTTGAACTGCACGTAGGTGTGCAGCTGCAGCAGCAGGCGGCGCCGCAGTAACCACGCCACACAGCGCTAGGAGAGATAGTCATACCCGGGTCGCGGCCCCAGTGCGGCGAGTTGAACTGCACGTAGGTGTGCAGCTGCAGCAGCAGGCGGCGCCGCAGTAACCACGCCACACAGCGCTAGGAGAGATAGTCATACCCGGGTCGCGGCCCCAGTGCGGCGAGTTGAACTGCACGTAGGTGTGCAGCTGCAGCAGCAGGCGGCGCCGCAGTAACCACGCCACACAGCGCTAGGAGAGATAGTCATACCCGGGTCGCGGCCCCAGTGCGGCGAGTTGAACTGCACGTAGGTGTGCAGCTGCAGCAGCAGGCGGCGCCGCAGTAACCACGCCACACAGCGCTAGGAGAGATAGTCATACCCGGGTCGCGGCCCCAGTGCGGCGAGTTGAACTGCACGTAGGTGTGCAGCTGCAGCAGCAGGCGGCGCCGCAGTAACCACGCCACA
The DNA here is from genome assembly GCA_949152445.1 of Cerastis rubricosa. Classification (NCBI taxonomy): domain Eukaryota; kingdom Metazoa; phylum Arthropoda; class Insecta; order Lepidoptera; family Noctuidae; genus Cerastis; species Cerastis rubricosa. Next base: position 12,725,851 of record OX424539.1, read on the forward strand.
CAGCGCTAGGAGAGATAGTCATACCCGGGTCGCGGCCCCAGTGCGGCGAGTTGAACTGCACGTAGGTGTGCAGCTGCAGCAGCAGGCGGCGCCGCGGTAACCACGCCACACAGCGCTAGGAGAGATAGTCATACCCGGGTCGCGGCCCCAGTGCGGCGAGTTGAACTGCACGTAGGTGTGCAGCTGCAGCAGCAGGCGGCGCCGCAGTAACCACGCCACACAGCGCTAGGAGAGATAGTCATACCCGGGTCGCGGCCCCAGTGCGGCGAGTTGAACTGCACGTAGGTGTGCAGCTGCAGCAGCAGGCGGCGCCGCAGTAACCACGCCACACAGCGCTAGGAGAGATAGTCATACCCGGGTCGCGGCCCCAGTGCGGCGAGTTGAACTGCACGTAGGTGTGCAGCTGCAGCAGCAGGCGGCGCCGCAGTAACCACGCCACACAGCGCTAGGAGAGATAGTCATACCCGGGTCGCGGCCCCAGTGCGGCGAGTTGAACTGCACGTAGGTGTGCAGCTGCAGCAGCAGGCGGCGCCGCAGTAACCACGCCACACAGCGCTAGGAGAGATAGTCATACCCGGGTCGCGGCCCCAGTGCGGCGAGTTGAACTGCAGTAGGTGTGCAGCTGCAGCAGCAGGCGGCGCCGCAGTAACCACGCCACACAGCGCTAGGAGAGATAGTCATACCCGGGTCGCGGCCCCAGTGCGGCGAGTTGAACTGCACGTAGGTGTGCAGCTGCAGTAGCAGGCGGCGCCGCAGTAACCACGCCACACAGCGCTAGGAGAGATAGTCATACCCGGGTCGCGGCCCCAGTGCGGCGAGTTGAACTGCACGTAGGTGTGCAGCTGCAGCAGCAGGCGGCGCCGCAGTAACCACGCCACACAGCGCTAGGAGAGATAGTCATACCCGGGTCGCGGCCCCAGTGCGGCGAGTTGAACTGCACGTAGGTGTGCAGCTGCAGCAGCAGGCGGCGCCGCAGTAACCACGCCACACAGCGCTAGGAGAGATAGTCATACCCGGGTCGCGGCCCCAGTGCGGCGAGTTGAACTGCACGTAGGTGTGCAGCTGCAGCAGCAGGCGGCGCCGCAGTAACCACGCCACACAGCGCTAGGAGAGATAGTCATACCCGGGTCGCGGCCCCAGTGCGGCGAGTTGAACTGCACGTAGGTGTGCAGCTGCAGCAGCAGGCGGCGCCGCAGTAACCACGCCGCACAGCGCTAGGAGAGATAGTCATACCCGGGTCGCGGCCCCAGTGCGGCGAGTTGAACTGCACGTAGGTGTGCAGCTGCAGCAGCAGGCGGCGCCGCAGTAACCACGCCACACAGCGCTAGGAGAGATAGTCATACCCGGGTCGCGGCCCCAGTGCGGCGAGTTGAACTGCACGTAGGTGTGCAGCTGCAGCAGCAGGCGGCGCCGCAGTAACCACGCCACACAGCGCTAGGAGAGATAGTCATACCCGGGTCGCGGCCCCAGTGCGGCGAGTTGAACTGCACGTAGGTGTGCAGCTGCAGCAGCAGGCGGCGCCGCAGTAACCACGCCACACAGCGCTAGGAGAGATAGTCATACCCGGGTCGCGGCCCCAGTGCGGCGAGTTGAACTGCACGTAGGTGTGCAGCTGCAGCAGCAGGCGGCGCCGCAGTAACCACGCCACACAGCGCTAGGAGAGATAGTCATACCCGGGTCGCGGCCCCAGTGCGGCGAGTTGAACTGCACGTAGGTGTGCAGCTGCAGCAGCAGGCGGCGCCGCAGTAACCACGCCACACAGCGCTAGGAGAGATAGTCATACCCGGGTCGCGGCCCCAGTGCGGCGAGTTGAACTGCACGTAGGTGTGCAGCTGCAGCAGCAGGCGGCGCCGCAGTAACCACGCCACACAGCGCTAGGAGAGATAGTCATACCCGGGTCGCGGCCCCAGTGCGGCGAGTTGAACTGCACGTAGGTGTGCAGCTGCAGCAGCAGGCGGCGCCGCAGTAACCACGCCACACAGCGCTAGGAGAGATAGTCATACCCGGGTCGCGGCCCCAGTGCGGCGAGTTGAACTGCACGTAGGTGTGCAGCTGCAGCAGCAGGCGGCGCCGCAGTAACCACGCCACACAGCGCTAGGAGAGATAGTCATACCCGGGTCGCGGCCCCAGTGCGGCGAGTTGAACTGCACGTAGGTGTGCAGCTGCAGCAGCAGGCGGCGCCGCAGTAACCACGCCACACAGCGCTAGGAGAGATAGTCATACCCGGGTCGCGGCCCCAGTGCGGCGAGTTGAACTGCACGTAGGTGTGCAGCTGCAGCAGCAGGCGGCGCCGCAGTAACCACGCCACACAGCGCTAGGAGAGATAGTCATACCCGGGTCGCGGCCCCAGTGCGGCGAGTTGAACTGCACGTAGGTGTGCAGCTGCAGCAGCAGGCGGCGCCGCAGTAACCACGCCACACAGCGCTAGGAGAGATAGTCATACCCGGGTCGCGGCCCCAGTGCGGCGAGTTGAACTGCACGTAGGTGTGCAGCTGCAGCAGCAGGCGGCGCCGCAGTAACCACGCCACACAACGGGCCAGCCGCGCGCCGCCGCCGCCACCGCCGCAGCCGTTGCGCGACACGTACCACAGCGGCGCGGGGAGAGAGAACTCGCTCAGCATCTGGGGACGAGTACACTTTATCATTCAAACTTAGCATCGTGGGTAAGATTACAGCCAGATTATGGACAAACCGGGGCGGATGGAAGATGTCTGGACTTTTAGCCCTATGACTTTACAAATTACAGTTAAAAAAACCCTGGTGTTTAAGAAAAAAAAAAAAAATAAGACTTGAGGTATATGGGCGGCACAAAAATACCAGATTAGTTACTAACCACTCGAATTACAAGCCTTATTCCAATGTCGATAAGGTCGAGGTTTGCTAAAATTCTGGCAGGCCCTACTGACTCTTAAAATGATAGCACACTCATAACAAACATACCTGCAATAAGCATAATGAAGGGAACTCCTTAGCGAACTCTTCAACTAATGGCGAGTGGATATGAACATTCGCGCCCGGAGCTACCACATACACATTGCTCTCACATAACGGATAGATCACCGTCGCTTTCGCCCAGTAGACGAGGTGGCCTGTTAGTTGGGATACCTGGACAAAAAAAAACGGTTAGTTTTAAATTTACACAAGGTGAAATTAAATTAACTAGAGAATTTCCATAGATGCACCGCTAAGGTAGGGGTGCAGGATTACAGGACCAGTTTAATTTGTCTTATTTTGTTTTTAGGGTTCCGTACCCAAAGGGACAAACGGGACCCTATTACTGAGACTTCGCTGTCCGTCCGTCCGTCTGTCACCAGGCTGTATCGCATGAACCGTGATAGTTAGCTGGTTGAAATTTTCACAGATTATGTATTTCTGTTGATGTTATAACAACAAATACTAAAAACAGAATAAAATAAATTTTTAAGGGGGGCTCTCATACAAAAAAGTGATGTTTTTGCTCGTTTTTTATAAAAAATGGTACGAAACCCTTCGTGCGCGAGTCCGACGCGCACTTGGTGCGCCTTGGTCGCACTTGGTCCGACGCGCCGGTTTTTTGTTAATTTTAACATATTTTTTTTGGCCTGTGTGTGACTAAAAATACTTTTTCTTTTAGATTTGATGGGTCACAAAATCTTAATGAGACCTGGTATTTGGATACAAGGTATCATTGGGCTTTTATGTAAAACAGAAGATAAGCCACCTTTTTAATTATGATATATTGTTATATGATATGTTGTTCTTGAATAAACGAGGATCTCTAGGCATGTAGTAATCGCCTCTGCAGCTAATTTCATACCTGTTTTAACGTCAGATCAGCTTCAATGGCGAGTGTCTGCAGACTCTTCAGCGGGCTATATAGTTTGATCAGTCTTAGGAGTGCTGAGCTGCTGTCCAGCGGAATTGAAGCTAGCAAGTCGTTCGGGTTTACCTGAAAATTGATAAACGATGATGGTCTGAACATACAAGAAGCATCCTGGATTTAATTCCCAGGTCAAGCAAAGTGTTATTGGGTTTTTGTATCAGGAATTTCTCTGGCTGTCATTTCTCTCGATGACAGAAGCTCACCCCCTATTACATAGGATTTAAAAACAAAATGTCAGTGTAGGCACTATAGTTTCATCTCTGACTAATCTATCAGGGAGATAGGCTTGATGTTATGACAATCTACGACATAAATCCAATTTCGTAGACACTTCTATGAAACAAAACAAAATGTAAATGCAAAAGGTTCTTACTTACCATAAGCAATATTCCATGATAAGGTCGTAGTTTTTGTAAACATTTGTCTATGGTTTCTGGTTCTATGATCAATCCTCTGTTGTGTATTTGGTGAGCTTTGTGTGGCAAGCAGAAAGACAGTAACACCCATTTGTTTATGCGAACTTGAACTATACCTGCAAATAAGACAGGTTATATCAAATAAGCCTTTAAGGGGGAAACCTTTAGTAGGACACGATGTGGGCTAGTAAAAAAAAAAAGTTAATGTTATCTCTGCCGCTTCAGCTCTAGATCGTTTGCGCGACGGGCCTAACAGTTCTATAATTAGAGAACGTGCTGGTAGTCTACTACTAGTCGGTAAAGCCGACTATCCGGCCACCTTCGTAGTCGACTATTCGGCAGAGAGCGCCGACTATCCGTCTTCCTAGTATGTATGTATTTCTCAATAACAAGTAAGGCTTAATATTTTTTTTTTAACATGCAGTATGCTATCAGTAGTCGGCTCTGTTACGTGTCGTTTTACACCCGTTTTGTATAAAATATTTACCAGTACTGCTAAGTTCTTCAAACACCGACTTCATGGATCTCGCCAGCGAGCTTCGCTGAAGTATGAGGTGGAAGGCAGACTTAGGTGTGGTATCCGCTCCGTTCTCACTGCTGTAAGTTGCAGAACTGACTGAGTGACGCAGATTATCTTCATCATCGTCATTTTCGCCGTTCATTTCACTGTCTAAAGCTGATACTTCGTCGTGAGCTGCCAACTGTAAAGACATAAATGGAATGGGTTTCCCCTATTACATGGGACTTAAACATAACGGAGATCAGCGGTGGCCCAGTGGTGGCAGCCCCGACTCACGAGGAGTAAGCCGTGGGTTCTGCTAAGGCCGCGCCCAGAAATAGGTGGGGAGACGATGTGGACGGGTACCGCTAGAGTTGATTCGAGGTGGCGCGTGAATAGAAGTCTTGAAAGGGCTAAGGGGTGCCTTTTGCCGGGCAGTAAGGCTGTCCATACAATACATACATACAGAAAATGGTATTTTGTAGCAGTAATTGTATATCTTATTTTTGTAGTAACATTATATTTAGTGCATTACATAAGACTGAACCGATGAGAAATGGTTTTACTAACATTTTTAAGGCTTCTACCAAGTTGCTTACCTAACTTGGAAATCTATACAAGATGTAAAAATGTTTACCATTATTTTCATTTCTTCAGTTAAATATGAACATCTCTTTTCTTCATGTCTCAGTGCTTTTCCCAGTCTTTTGCTCAAATCATAATAGCATTTAACTGAAAACAAAAAGATATTCATTATAATGGCTCTATATAATAATATAACATAAATCTGTAAAAATGTTATATTTTTTATTTATTGCTATATTAGCTTCATCATCATCATCACAATATATAGTTGATTGCGACTAGGGGTTGTTTGGTAAACAATTGTTTACCAAGGAATTAAAGATGGCTTTCAACTTTAACATACGAGAGTAGGTTTGAAGCACATGCAAGGGACATGGAGGTCGTAGTTCTATCAAAGTGAGCCCACAATCAGCAATCAATAATCTCATAATTTAGTTCAATAAGCCAAACTAATCCAAGATTCTAAATGATGTATATTACTTTCAAGTAAAATCAGCCCCATATTCATCCAAACCGTTTGCATATAACAGATTTAAAATAAATCAGTATTTACTATCCAAATTAATTACAATTACTAAAGAACTTGAGAGATTTTTTTTATCAGTTTGTACATTTTGACAAAACTAAGCTTATTTGTGGAAATTACTGTGGCTATTTCTAACATGAGAAACTAGTATTAGTATAATAAGTGATAGTTCACTTATTATACTAATACTAGTTTAATAAGTGAACTAAACTCACCAACAGAATGACTTGCGGAAGCCTGCAGTGCAAACACAATGTTGATAAGGATCATAGTGGCCGTATCATCTTTGTTTGTTCTGTACGGCAACAGCGTTGGATGTCCCACAAACCTTACATCATTAACTTTAAGCTCAAATTTCCTGTTGCAAAGCTCTGCTTTAACTGCAAACAGGGTTGAGAGCATCTCATCTGTGAAGCCACTTAGCTGACCTGGAAATTTTAATTATTATTTTTAAGTAATTGCAAACAAGGCCTGAAACTGCACAAAACAGTGGTTTGGAAGTAGAAAGGAAATGCTTTTCCAAGCATTAGGTCACTACATGATCTAGCAAACGAATTACCGGCCGGCAGTCTGGAATTGTGATAGAATTATATTCTTGGAAGTCTTAGCTTATTTCTGTAATACATCTAATTCCGGATCTCTTTATTTTTGAACATTGAAAGATGTCTAATTAGTGTTCTGGGCATTCTGTTATTGGTAATTAACCAAGAAAATGTCATATTACGTAACAGGAGTAACAACAGCTATAGCATTAGCTGGTGCAAGGTATAGCAAAATCAAATAGATTGGACACTTGGTGTGTCTCCAACCACTGTCCAGGATATCATCAGATGATTTCAAGAGATTGTTTCTTATTTGCAAAGACCAGGTCCAGGCCAAGGTCCATCATCAATGCACTTTGGTCCGAGATGATCGCTTTATTGTCATTTCTCTTAAACATTTAAATGGGGAAAGGTTAGTGTCAGTGAACAAACCTTTAGAAGATGACTAGCACAAAGGCTTCTTAATGTATTTTACGTATAACACCATAGGACTAGAATTTGTTTGGCGAGGGAATATGCTGATTGGGCTACTGAGCAAGAATGTGCTGTTGCCAGATGTAAGCAATGTGGTCTTAAGAAGTCGAGATGTATACAAAACTTGTTTGTATTAATGCGCACTATTCATTATCGCCGGTTTAATAAGTTTTGAAAATAAATAAAATGGCAGAAGTTAGGCAGGCCAAATAATTCAGTCCATTAAATAGTAATGAAGGATATTTGTATTCCTTTGTTATTTACAGATCTAATAGACATTCTCTGAAAGTCTGCATCATTATGAGAAAATTTGTTGTCTGTTTTCAAAGTTAGCAATGTGGTAATTATTGAAGTATCAAAACTTATTAGTATTCAAAAAGTACTAGGCTTCATAACTTCTGAAAATTGCATTATCAATTCATATGCAATGTAGTAGCTCATGTTTAAAGGTAAGTGCATATATAAACATTGATTTATGTCCATTGATCAAAGTCAGGAGTAGGTTTGGAGTAGGTACCTTATCTATAAATAATATTGACATACATTAAGATAAACTTGTTTTCTGGTATTTAGCAGGGTGCAATGGAATTCAGAATGCAGTTATGACGCCTAAGTAGACATGACCTATTTAAGAACTAACCTTTACAAATATTTGACGTTTGCGACTGAGGATTCTGCAATAAGTCTTCCGTAGAATTAATGGCGTAAGTATTGTGTCGACCATATTTCTTCTGTTTACTTTCATCCTTGTTATCTGTTGTGTAAGGATATCTGAACAGCAATCTGTCGCCTTTACTGTCGGACTTCACGAAAAATATGTTCAAAGGATTCACTTCCATGTTCACAAATGGAAAGCAACTATAAAATTTCGAACAGTAAACAAGGTGATAGGAAACGAATTTTGCAACAACGTAGTCAAATGATATTTGTAGAAATTAAATTTTTCACACATTTTTCAGCTATAATATACACAGTACACTTTTGTTCCAGAAATATTACACAACTGTTTATAAATTAGTGACTATTTTTATTCTTTGCTTCTGGGAATTGAATTGAGGCAAAACATGCACCAAAGAGTATAATAATATACATGCACTCTGTGACGTACTAACGCTGTCAACTTGTCATTGTCAGTTGTCACTTGCTAAATGTTCCAGTTCACGTAGTGCGTTTAGGCACAGTACAGCCTATTTTCTTCTTTTGCTCTCGCTCTTTTTTAGATGTCATCAATATTGACATCTCTCTTAATTTTGGCTGTCTTTTCATTAAACATATTTAGAACATTAAAAATCATAGACAACTTCCACACCTAGTGTTATTATTACTACTCGTTACAAGATGGCAGCACTTGATTTTACTCAATAATGGTTTTGTTTTTAAAATTTTAAACAATAACCATTCAATAAATATTTCCAATATAAAATAATGTATTTTGTAACTGTTGTAGCTTACGTTTAACAATTCTTTGCCATAAAAATTATTGTGACGAAAGAAAAATCTAAAAAGGCCAGTTTCAGTCTGAAGTATTAAAAATAAAACGGGACAAATCATTTGTCAAAAGTAGAATACGAAACAATTCGTAATTTGCTTCGCGAAAATCTATAAACTAGCAAAAAAATGGCCAACAAAGTGGAAAATAATTACAAAGTCAACCCCGAAAAGGTTCGCCTCGAAACGGATCAAGGAATCGTACAGAGTGAGCAAAGAAAATGGGGAATGCCTTTGAAAGATGTGTACAAACATGGACTCGCTTTTTACAAAGGTGATTTTCTCCAATATTTTTCCAGTCATTTATACCACGACACTGCCCGGGATTCGAAGGTTTATTTTCTTGTTAAAATATTAAAGACGGCTCAAAATGTTAAAAGGGCCTCCATAATCATTATCCTGAAATATCAACGACTTATCTGATGGTACTACGCCGACATAAGTGCCCATTATATTTATTGATACGGGACTGCATTAATCACACTTCCTGGTAACTGTACTGATTGTTATTTAACACAACACTACACTTACAGATAAAGACGGTAAAGCTGTTCACTTGAGCTACGAAGATAGAATTAAGCTGGTTGCATACACTCAGCAAACAAATCATGGGCCTCTAGACGTGAATTCTGCGCCACCTTTAGGTGTTCTGGATATGATTGGACGGGATAGAAGGGCTGCTTGGCAGGCGTTGGGTCAGATGTCTCAAATTCAAGCTATGGCTGGATTTGTTCATTCATTAGACAGGTAATACTTTTTTCATGTCTGTATGCCAGTATTTATATGGTTGACCATCCCAGTTAATGCAAATGTTTGTGTGCAAATGTAATTGGAATCTACTGAATCATAGCCATTTAAAATTAATATATTCAAGGTTGCCATGACAACCAACAACAATTTTACTAAGGTGGCTGGAAGAAACTGGACAAGCATCACCAAAACTGCCATAAGAGGAGAGATTTGAAAGAGGCACGCTTAGCGTTGGGTGACCAAAGGTTCCAGAACTTCTTAGGCCATCAAAGGGTTAGAGTGTAGTCTTAAGGGCGCGATGGACATTTTTTTTTCTCAATATTTTTCAGTTTTTTTACACATGTCATAGTTTTCCACTGGAGCAACAGTTTCTTTCCAGAAAAGTTTTTCATCTGAGTTACCATTTTGGAAATATAGAGCAATTTGTTAGAAACAAAAAAAAAATTAAAAAGCTCCTAACTCGGAAACGGTACTATTGTAGGGCCATGCTTCTCAGAATTAAAATGGTTTCTATAGACAAGCTTAATAAGGTTGCAAGAAAAACGGCCGAAATCTGTTAAAAAAATCTTCCAAAATTTGGCTGTCTTTGCCCCTAAGGATTTGCAAGCCGAATAAAAATAAAATAAAATTGGGAGGCACATAATTTGGAAACAGTGCGTCTTGGGTTCATACTTCTCAGAATCTAAATGGTTTCTATGGTCAAGGTTAACCGAAACTGTATATTTTTTAATTTCCCAGATTTTTTGTTGGCAAAAAATTTTTTTTTTTTTTTTGTTTTATTTGCTGCTCATACTCCAACTCACAAAAATCCGCCCCTAAGACGACCCACTGACCCATCACATCAAAGCCAAAAACAAAAATTCTAGTCTTATTAGAGGCAACTAATACTAGTACTGACAAGTTATAGAAAAGTATGGAAGAAGAAGTCATGTTGCGCCAACACCAAATAAATTTGGATGAGGACAAGTGAATGATGATGATAATACTAATAGAATATTATGCTAGTTTTTTTGTTGTCTGGAAAGTTCATTTATTCATTATTTTATTGCAGACTTTGCCCACTCTTCAAGCCATATTTGGAAGCAATACAAAAGGACATGGAAGACAAACAGCAACAAGTGTGAGTTCTATTTTTAAATAGTTCAGTTTATGGTTTTTCTTTAGTGCCAGGTATTGAAATTTTCTTTTTTACACAGATTAAAGAAAGAAGAGGAGGAAAGGGCAAACCTGGAGCTGCAGAAGAGAATACAGCTGGAAAAACAGAAGCAACTGAGTAAACAGCTAACAGAGGAACAGCAAGTGTGAGTTTATTGCTACACAATAATTATTTGATATTTATTTTAAAGTCTATCATCATCATCATTTTCCTACCTTTGTCCCATCATTCTACTTGGAGTTGGCACAACACATTTTCTTCTTCTATGTCTTCTTCTTCTTCCTCGTCGTTCCCTCACTGCTGAGGGTCACAACTACATATGATATGCTTACATGCCATACAGTCCCCTGCAGTGTGAACCGCTCAGTAAAAGCTGCCTCCAGCAGCTGCTAATGCCGGTGCCCTGCTCCTCTGTCAGATATTACTATATTTATAGCTTATAAGAATATATTTTTTTTGCATACTGGTAAATATATTATTTTTCTCCTTTATCAATATCATTATTATTTTTATCATGTCCTTTTGCATGGCAGGCACTGCTTTCCTCTTTCCACTTTTCCTAGTGTACTGCCATCTGAGATGCCCATAAAAAAATTAGTAATTAAATTTTGTATTGGATGTTGTGCAAAATGAAATGTATTTTATTGTTTAAACTTGACTGCAGTTTGGTCCCTATTTCATAATCCACTATCAAACATTCCAGGCAAAGAATAAAAGATGCCCTCAACGCACAAACCTATGAACAGTTCCTACAATATGCTCAACAGCAGTACCCAGGAAACTTTGACCAGCAAGCAGTCCTAATCCGTCAGCTGCAAGACAAACATTACCAGCAATACATACAGCAACTTGCCATGGACCAGAGGCTTGCTAACTCTAATATAAACAACACTATAGGGGACAAAGAAAATGACAACATAAATAGTGTTACCGAAAAGGATCCAAAGGACGAACCTGTTACTGATTGCAATTTGAATGAGACAGGGGATGCTCCTGCTACGGATACCAAGTGAGTATTTACAAAGAAATAGTTTAGTTGTTTGGTAAAAGGTAACATTATTGGACCTGACTTAGAACTGAAACTTATTATGTTATGATGGATTTTTGTGGGGTTGATTGGATCATCTCCTTTAATATGGGACTAGTTTATAACCTGAATACTTTTTATCCCCATAGTACGATTTTGTGCGATAATTTCGAACTCCATCGAGGCTTAAATCAGCTAGTAGTCTATAATAGGTTTACCTCTATTCAGCCCTTTGGAGATTGCAGTTTTGTTTTTAAGTAATGTTATCACATCATTTCATAATGTGAAAGTATGCATGCTTTTTATCCTTCTGATAAAAAATTCAATATTATTCAATATAAATTGTTTCAGAGCTATGCAGACATCAGAGAAGGCTGACCCTAATGAATTCATAGATGACTCCAGGGTGGATACGGATGACGAAGGTGAACTTAACTTTTTTACATCATAACCAAAAAAGATGGGGCAGAATTAGTTAATTAAAGTCAGAATCTGATAATGGGGTGGTAACCATCATCTCATGTTGCTGAAACGATGATGAAAGGTATAAGTCGGGATCTGATGATGGGATCCCAGGAAAATTATGAATAACCCTCAAATATGGTCATTTACAATGTTCAGTGACAGCTGGCAAAAAAAACTGAATAAATGAAAATAAAAGTCGCCGACTGCTGAAGCTAAAATTTATTTTCACTGATGTCTGTTTTTTCTCTGGTATAAAAGTTTTATTAAAACTGCCGTTGAGGTATACGGTATGAGGCGCCCCCCCCCAACCACGTAGAAGTACCATTCCATCCTGTATACGGTTTTCACCGGACTATCACTAAACGCCGCTAATTTGTTAATTGTGTGTTACCAGACGATTTCCTACACGTGGAAGCAAGTCGCATGTGGACCCGCGGTGATATAGCCAAGTTCAAGACTTCAGCACAGCAGGGCGGCGGCAAGCTGACGGTTAACCATGGAGAGACCATCACTGTTAGAGTACCGACCCACCCGAAGGCTAGGTGCATTTGTTGGGAATTCGCTACTGATAACTATGATATAGGTGAGTAGACAGCAGGCAGAAGGTGTATAGTAGGCAGAGGTACACGTGAATGTACAGCATCAGTATGTGCTAACCTCCCAAATTTTAAAATGTTACACTGCTACTGTGACGTCCACTTGTCACAGGAGTAAGCTCAGATGGTTTAATAAAACAATAGTTTGTTGTCTTGTAATAGCAAACGGGTGCACGTCCGCCCGGTTCGAGTGACAGCTGTCCAAGTGACACAACTACCCGCGCGGACCTGCCTCTGCGTCTATACGAATTATGTAAAGAATACTTAAAAAATAGCTATTGGTTTCGACTTGGTTTAGAACCATCATAATACCATACTACCACCATCATAAACGTTAACCCTATTATTGCTTGTCGTTATACGTCAAAATAAAAGTATAAACGTTTTGTTGAAAAAAAAAACAATATTAAAAGCAGACTTTAAAAAAATACTGACTTGCAACTTATTTCTTCACTAAAACAATACCTGAATTAAAATAAAATGTTTAATTTGAACACGGATTTGAATGCACATGTCTTTTGGGAAGTAACTACTTAATGGAGCTGTGTGTACTAGTATCTTTTTGATCCTCGACTCATGGTAACAGTGGAGTTTTAATCCGTACAAGCTTGGTTTGCCCTTAAAACCTACTAGGGTTTCAGAACAGTCTGCTTGCCTTATGGGCTTGTCCTATTTTTGGTCCCTAGGCCTGCTATACTAACCCCAACATAACCCTCCGTTATCCTCAGAGACGGAGGTAATCCATCTACGAGTACAAAGAAAACATTCGCACAATCGTATCAAAATACAACGAACTGGTGCGCTACCATGACGTCATATAACATTATTGTTTTAATCCTTTTCCAGTGCGGGAAAGAGAAGGCGCTAGACATGTATAGCTCCGTCTCTTTCCCGCACTGGAATGAGAGTAAAACAAGACTGCTTTAAGACGTCATGGTAGGCCAACTGGTCTTTTTACCACTGATGTGCTGCCTACGGTACTTGCAGAGGCATCGTCCATTCATAAATTCATACTGTAAACGGAACGTTGCAGGTTTCGGCTTATACTTCGAGTGGAGCAAGTCTCCGACCACCGAGGTCACTGTCCATGTGGCAGAGAGCGAGGAAGAAGACGAAGGCGATGAAGATGAGGACGAATACACTGTTACAGATGGTAATCACTTCCTAACATAACAATGTAACTGCTTCTCAAACATATATTTACGCGTCGTAAGGGACGCGCTCGGCAGCACGCTCTGTTTCTCGCTCTAGCAAATGACGGTTCTGACCGACCGAAAAGGATAGGACTATGGAAAAATGAACCGTGCTGATAGATGAGGCGCATTCCTAAGGTAATCAAGACCCTTGAAACCAAACCAATACGGTCTCATCTCCAACTTAAGCGGTTGAAGCACCTGTCCCAGGAAGCAACTAGCTGTTGACTAATTTCTAGGATTTTCTTTAATAGGATCTAATTTTAAAAATTGTAGGTTCCGTGCCTTTTAAAGAGATTACATTTTTTTTTCTTGTTCTGCTTGTGATTGGTTGGGTTAACCTTAAGCAGATTTTTTGTGTGGTTATTGACTTTTGAGGTCCATTCATCCAGGGAAGAATCTGCCTCTCAAAAATATTTACTTTGCTTTATTCTATAAAATCCTAGAAAAGTTGCGTTCGGCGCTCAAGGTCACAAACTTGGATTATTCATTAGGCCAACATCATAAATAACTCTGCAAAAATTCAGAACTACCGGATTTGACGCAAATTACCCCGTACTTTCAGGCGACAAAGTTTCTGGACTAAGGTGTCGGTATTGACTTTGTTCGGTATTTGTATGGTCTTTAGTTGGTGTTCTATTTCATCTTTTACGATTCTGATTTGTAGATCCTTGTGTAATTCTAAGAATTACAAAAGGATCTACAAATCAGAGTCTTCATTAACTCGTATCTTATTCACCACTCTATGCCAGCTGCATAGTGGTGAATCAGATACGAGTTTAAGAACTCCACCATATAGTGGCTCATTCTGATTCCGAACTGATGGTGTGCGATGATAGTTGTGTCTTTGAGTATTTCATTACGCCTACGAGCGACTTCCTCAAATAGTTTTGACATGACAGGCTTATTGGCTTGTATGACAACACAACGTACGATGGTTTTCCTTGCTTTGGGATCATAATAATTTCAGACTCTTTCAATATTCTCGGAAAGTACCTAGTCCTCACAATTAAATTTTTGCCCCTGACGTTGGATTTCGGTAGTTATAAATAAGGCAATATCCAGGAGCTTTATTTGGTTCAAAATCTTTTATAATTCTCCAGATCTCTCCAGGTGAGTAGCATTTTAGCGGTAAACTGTGTTGTAGATCTGTCTCCAAATAGTTTTGAATCTCTTTTACCATTGATGTGTCGTTAGAATTGTTAGTGAATACTGGCCAAGAAAGAGCCAAAGACCTCAGCACGTTCGTCGTCTTTTCTTGCCCATGTATTATTTCCTTACTTTCAAGGGATGTGGCGCAGATTTTTTTTTGTTTTCGCTTGCCTAGTCGTGGCCCCCGTAGACATTTTTGGCGTTTCAGTCTTGGCCACATATGAATCTGTGAAACTATCTACCCAGTATATGCCACTAACGGACTTGCCAGAGAATGGGCAGCAGCGTTCTCTGTGGTTTTGTAACAACCGTACTGCAATCGCCAACCCGCCTGCCAAGCGTGGCGATTATGGCAAAACCCCCCTTCTTGGGGGAGGCCTGTATCCAGCAGTGGACGTCTTTTGGCTGAAATGATGATGATGATGATGATGATCTACCCAGGATATGCTTAGGGGGACAATATATAGCGGATAGGGTTAGTGAGCTATGTTTATCTTGAACCATTACCATGTATTTGGTCAGTTTTGTATTGTATACTTCCAAAACTACACCTGTGATGTGCTTCTTTGTTCTGACTGCTGTCCCTACATGTGTAGTTCCATCAGCATGAAATGTGGAGTATACATTACATTGTAGTTTTATAAAGAACATACATTGTAGGATGTTAGGCGTGCTTCAGCAACTAGAAGTACATCAATGTCATGGTGAGTAAGGAGTATCTCTAGATCTTGTTTATCTTTGAGCAGTCCATTTATGTTCCAGGTCGCAAGTCTGAGAGTGGCACTTGGCACTCTCACATGAATAACTATTTATCGGGCAAGTTTACTGATGATTGTGAGTAAATT
Source organism: Cerastis rubricosa (assembly GCA_949152445.1). Taxonomy (NCBI): domain Eukaryota; kingdom Metazoa; phylum Arthropoda; class Insecta; order Lepidoptera; family Noctuidae; genus Cerastis; species Cerastis rubricosa. The sequence goes on from OX424539.1 coordinate 12,741,427, forward strand.
CATCATTTTTGACATCTGGTACCTACATATGTATAAGTTTATCTAGCTTTATATTGTGTAAGTAGTATTTCTATATTGGGTTTGTTTTTAGTAGCTTCTGCATATGTTAGACTATTTTGGTCGTTACGATGGTGTTTTGGATATGTATTCTCGACTTGTGTGGCCTATTTTGTTAGATTGTAGGATTTGCAGGCGAGGTTTTGAGTTCTTCAGGGGGTTTTGGTTCGTGGTGTAGCTTTCTGACCTGTTTTTCTCTTAAGGTTCTCCCTGTACACAGTGCAGACTTTGTAGTTTGCAGCATTTGAGTCTTCACATAATACATACATTGTTTGTCATTAGTTATAGATATAAATAAATATTCAATTATAAGTTATGATTAATAAAGCCGCAATATATAATGTGATAAATGCGCCTTTATTTATCATAACGTAATTAGGTTAGCCTGTAATGGTAGATATAAGTAGATAAATAAATAAATAAAAAGCGCACTTTGCCAGATTACATAAGTATTTTTTTTAGGTAAGTATGTTAATAATTGACCGCTGACTGTTCATAACACCCGCGACGGCAACTACTCTGTCAAATAAGCAACTCGTTTTTAGTTGCTAGCTTGAATCACTTCTCGTTAATTTATTAGCCGCCATCAGTTTCTTAAAAAAAAACCGGTCTGCCCAAAACTTGTGCGTTTTTTTTTTAACCCAGAATGGATTATTTTTTATCTTACACTACGACTTCTTGCCTATGTATGTACTCAGTGACTTATCAAAACTTGTGCTCCAATTGCAGGTCAGTTCCCCGAATACACGATCCACGATACTCCCGACGACTTAGAACAAGGTTCAGGCAGACGCAAAGAGAAAGTCACCGCCTCCACGCGACCAATGTTGAGCCTGGTGGTGCCCCTTTACCGCCGAGACTGTCATAACGAGGTTTGTATACGGACATACAATAACATAATTATCAAATAAAACTTGATATCAATGGAAAGACGCACTCTTTAGCTGTCCTTTGATGTCCCCTCCCCTCCAGCCACGCCCTAAACCGCGGCTCGTACATCAAAGGGGTGGGGGGCGTTAGCATGAAGTGGCTTAGTTTTTAGGGTTCCGTACCCAAAGGGTCAAACGGGACCCTATTACTGAGACTTCGCTGTCCGTCCGTCCGTCTGTCACCAGACTGTATCTCATGAACCGTGATAGTTAGCCAGTTGAAATTTTCATTCAGGATTTTTTTCTCGTTTTTATAAATAATGGTACGGAACCCTTCGTGCGCGAGTCCGACTCGCACTTGGCCGGTTTTTAAGTTGTAATGCCCTGGGTCCAGGCCTTACACTCAAAGCACCCATAGGGTAGTCCGGTTAAGCAGTCGACAACCCATAGGACAACATGCAAGATGGCATACACAAAAAAAAATGTTCTAATCGTGCTTTTACAGAGTCAGAGTCGACCAGAGAGAACTTTGTGTTCATGCAATAAAACGAATAATCCGACACGAGACGAATGACGTCTTTCTTGAAGCCAATTCTGTGTCGATAAGTGGATAAGTGATGTCACTCTTGCCTTAGTTCCCAGGTTGCTAGTTGCTAAATTTTCATTTTATCGTCATCTTCTCACATAGCTGTGAAAAGGCTAGACACTTCCAGTTAATCGGATGCTGTTGAATTCCAGTATGATTTATATGAGGCTCCTGCGTATCTGTCCTACACAATCCAGGCACTAAAACAAAATTAAATTTAGTAATTTAAAAATATATTTTCAGGTTTACGCCGGATCTCACACGTACCCCGGCGAAGGAGTATACTTACTGAAATTCGACAATACCTACAGTATATGGCGATCCAAAACACTTTACTACAAAGTGTATTACACACAGTAAACATCGCTTAAACTTATAGTAGAGCCATGACAAAGAAATTATATGGAAAGTAATATAATAAATATATTAAATTATTTGATATACTTTAACACCCGATATTGTACTGCCAGTATTTTAGTTCCTGAAAACATGATTTATGTAAGGGATATAGTTTACACAGTCGCGAGCAGGTATTGGGAGTTTTGCTTGAGAAAGCCTTGTTTGAATGTACAGTCCTTTTAAAGTTATTAGTGGCCTTTATGCACTTTGCTATAAGGCTCATGTTGGCTTGCTGCTACTTAAAAGACAAAATTGCATTGATCTTTATTCTCATAACTATAAGGGTGTGGTAAATATCTGTGAAAGGAAAAAATATCTTAGTGAACTGGATGGCGCCTCAGATCATTGGATGGTTTGACGTTCAGGTCAATTTTTTATTTTCAGGGATGTTTCTTTCAAACGAAGCGTTTATGAATAAATAGCAAAATATACTTCGTAATAACTGTTCGCCTATCTCAGTGCAATAATAATTTGAGCTTGTTTAGCTAATTTATCGATATATTACGCTAAGCTTGGTTTAGACGAGAAGTGATATTGCTTTTAGTTCCATTAGTTTGAAGGCAGTTTTATTTAGTTTTTTTTTCTTTATTACAATTGTCTAGTTATCTCGTCTGTAGTATGTATAAGTTATAGATACCACAAATATCTTGTAAGTAGCATTCAATTTGTCATTCTGTAATTTATGTTGTGCACACATTTTTTTTGCATTTCTTTTGAATGAAAGAGTATTTATTTAATTTTTACCGTAATACCGACCCTATTATATTTACTAAAGATGAAGGTATATTAGTAGGTATAATGAGTCAACCCGATATTTAGTTATAAGCATTAGTCTTTCCTACAGACCAAGTAATTTTTTCCAGTTTACAGCCAGTTCTTATATTAATTATCTGTGCCATTAGAAGAATGAATGTTTATGGTTTAGGTTAATAGAACCGTACTTAACTGTTAAAAATGTGTTTGATGTCTATTACTCGTGATCCCAGTCAATTTTATTGAAATAGAAGACTTTGTTATTTATTATTTCTACTGATGCGTGCAGGTGTTAGGGACGATTGCAACTGGTCGCAAACATGGCCACAGATGCTCGGACCAAGAAAAAAGTTTGGCTATAAGTAGTTGGACGACCAGACGCCGATGGTTTGGTGTGCTAATACTGAATTTCGGGCTGGTCATCAAAAGTCTGAAAGCAGTGTTCAAGAGCAAAGGAAGACATGTACTAAAACAATGTACTAGTAACACCATCATGGCAAATTCATAATTGCTGAGAGTTTTATTCTGTAGCAACATATTCCATGTTTGAGTTTGTCACTCAATTATTTAAACGAAATATGTAATGTTTATTTATTGTAGTTTATTGAGATCTGTGTAGTACACAGTCACAGTATTACCAAGCAGATGCCTATCTTTCTCTATTAAAATTGCAAGATAAAGCTTTTTACTGATAAAACCAGTTTTTTGCAATTTAAAAAACATAATATAGATGCAGTTGGTTACTGTTACATTATAAATCACGAATTATACTAATTTAGATTTCAATTTGTAGCTCAAGTTCGCTGGATAATATCACCAACCAGTCTTCTTCTCCACATGAAGTCTTTGTGTGAACTGTGTTCAAATGAGACTATAAATGAATAAAACAGCTCTGTACTTTCACAACATTATTAAGTTGTGCAACAATGTTGCGCAACTTCGCAAGAAACAACTGTTGCAATGTTGTTTCTGGTTCTGAGCATAGCCATGGTAAAAAGTTTAAGTAATGTTTTGCACAAAGTTTAACTACGAAAACAAAATGAAACAAAAGTTGCGCAACATTATTGTCAGCAACATTTGGTGTTTCGGGAAACAATATTGCGCGACTGTTTTTTTAACATGGCTAACGATCGGGGCTTCACAGTTTTTTTTAACTATATATCGGAGGATATCATTGTTATGTTTTTATGTATTTCGTTAAGTCATGTTGGACATGCTTTGTAGGTTGGGTAATAATAGGTGTTTTGTATACGACTGTAACGAGGGATATTGAAGTCTGTCCAACATGCATGAGCCATCATAATATGATTGAAGGATTTTCTGGATTCTATAAAATTATGTTCGTTGTTTTCATGTACCTGACTTACATGCATCAAGTAATAATTATTTATGTAAAAAAATTATGAAATAAATGAATTTATTGTTTTGTTTTAACCACCCTGAAGTATGACAGAAATTATAAATGTTTTTGGTTATTTGTTTTTGTGTAGGTGTCATGAAATTTTATTTGATTATTGATAAAGTAAATTCTATGTAAATCTTGGATATAAAATATTTAATACATGTATAAAAAGAATATCGTTTTATTTTCATACTCTCACCCTACTTCCACTAACATCAATTGGCCAAGTAGCACAAAGACGCGTCGAAAAAAAATAGTCGATAGAGAGTACAAATGGTTCCTTAGGCGTAGTATTAATATCAAAAGTAAAATCAAAACTTGCACTTTGATTTCTTGATTAGAGCAATCCTGGTCACTAATTTGTTCATAACGTTTACCACTATAGCTTCCAGTGACGATCAAGTAGTTTAATAGGAGCGTTTAACCTGAAATGAAACGCATATTAAAATACTTACCTCACTGGAAGATTTACCTTTATTTCTGCCTGGTTATAAATATGAGACAATGAACTAAAATAGCGCGACACTATTTACGAAAGCTAAAAAGTACCCGCAAACACTAAATGGCTCCACTGAGCCGGAAGTATGGAGGGCATAAAAGTGCGAAAACTGGTAAGAAATCCACGGGAAAAAGAAATGCCTTCTCATATTAAAGCTTTCAGTGAGGTAAGTATTTTCATATGCGTTTTATTTCAGGTAAAACGTGAAATGACTCGTAAAATGACGCGTGGATAACAAGAGTAAGACCAAGCTCCTCGTCATTGATCACTTCTAACCCATTCAGCGTACCGTCCTCTTTAAAAGAGTACGAAACAATCGAACAGTTTCAGTATCTTAGCTCTGTAATTACTAATAAGGGCAAGGACCAAATAGATAAGCGGTAATCTTTTAACGTCACAATAAAAACGTTAAACGTAAAGTAGGTAACAAAGAGCAGCTGAGTTTTAATGGAACTACTAAATACTAGCGCTGAGCGTAGAGTATTTTGTAGTAAGCCTCTGTAACCTTTAAATCTAAGGTATTATACCCCACGATCCCAGTTTCCCACATACAGTAAGTGAGATGTATGTACGTAAAATAGGTATCGATTTCTTTTTTTTCCATAGATTGCCACACTCCACAGAAATAAACATCATCAATTTTTTTCCACGATCACGACACAAGACGTCAAATTTGACAGTTGTCAGTTATCATGTTTACGGGAGGATGAGGTGTTTTATTTGTCTGGTTTTTTGTTAAAAAGTCTAATAAATATATTAAGATGTTACAACGATTAATTTACAGTAGTTTTGAACTAAAAATATCTCGAAAAAATGCACAGTTATTGTTTAGTATACCGACCAAAGTTTCTTTATGTCAGCAGTGTGGATCCAGGTTATACTCTAGCTATAGGGTGCCAGTTATTCGAAACGTTTATGAAAGGACCTTCCCTAACAAATATGGTTTATTCAATTATAAATTTCGGTGCTATACAACGCAAGTGGATGCTGAGAAAAAGACCGAACATTTCGAAACTGTGAAAGAAAAAAATCCAATAGAAACTACGAAAAAGATCAATGTCAAATTAAAGACATCAGAACTGAAACGATTATTTACATTAGCTGAACCAGAGAAATGGACTCTTGCTGGTAAGTCGTGCACCTCGTTGGTTGGGGTACTTGCTCAAATTTTGGCAAATAATGAGTTTTTTCTTTGCAGGTGCTATTGGCTTCCTAATTGTATCTTCTAGTGTCACTATGGCCATACCGTTTTCACTGGGTCAGGTGCTAGACATAATTTATAGCACTACAAGTGACCTGGGCTCTGCCCGAGAGAAGCTGGATACTGTATGTCTGATGTTGTGTGGAGTATTTCTAGTTGGAGGTCTCTGTAATTTTGGCAGGGTGTATTTAATGTCTATATCAGGTAACTAAAATCCTAAACTTACAAAAAAAAAATACCCATTTAAGTTCCGACATGAAAACTTTTAGTATGAAGTTCTAATATTGTTGTCAGTTTGAAAATTATCTTCATCATCATCATTCTCTTGCCTTTATTCCAATTTCTTTGGGGTAGGCACAGAATGTCATAACCTTTCTATTCTAACCATAACATCATCTTTTAAGCAGTCCATCATAGTTTATTTGGTCAATCCAATTGGGAAATGTAATTTCTAAATTTTGTTACAATTTGCAAAAACCTTGATAAGCTTTTGAATTTAACCCACTGAACTTGACCCAATGGTGTTGATAAGAAAATGAGAATCTAAATAACAAATACACTGTCTAATCTTACAACATTTTTGTAGGATATTTAATAGGCTAGGCAAAAGACGAAAATGACTTAATATTAAATTACTTAAAATTAATACATATATTTCAGGCCAAAGAATGACACAATCACTTCGCAAACAAGTATATGGTGCAATAATGCGACAAGAACCTGCTTGGTTCGGTAAAACATCCTCAGGAGAGCTTGTCAACAGGTTATCGGCAGACACTCAGCTTGTTGGACGTAACCTCAGTCAGAATGTCAGTGATGGGCTACGTTCACTGTTTATGGTAGGAGCTGGAACTGGAATGATGGTAAGATATTTTTGAAAATATTTCAGAGTTAATATGTCAAAATGAAAAGGCATGAAAGTGTGCCCCTTGTTGGCTTACAAACTCCTTTTATGGCAGATCTCCAAGTTCAGCTATACATATGTGTTGTTTCTCTTTACTGCTGACAAACTATTTGAAGTAGGCAATGAATTGAAGATTCTAATTTTATAAATCACTGATCCCACTATCATTTTATATCAGTGTAAAATTGAGGGCAGGTTGCATCATCTCACTTTCACAGTGACCCAAATGTATGGCAGTAGATAGTGCCTATGTAGTACTTACGTATGTATCTCTAATGTTTTAGTATTGTGTAACGATAAGTCAGATTTCTCATTCAAGTCACCATCATCATTCTCTTGCCCTAATCCCAATTTATTTGGGGTACGCGCAGCATGTCTTTTCTTCTATACTTCTCTATTACTCTTTTTTTTAGTAAAAATCCTATTAAAACACAATTCATAAGCAATCATTATGATTGTAAACCTTAATAAATATTCAAAAGGTTTTTCCTGGGAATTGACATTTAAGACTTCAGTTTATATTCGATCCAATTAATTTTGCTATGAGGAGATTCTGGAAAGCAGTAGACCTCGCTTTCTTTGAATTTGTATCTGAAAATTATGTAAAGATTGAACTAATTAGTTTAATAGTACGACTTTGATAAGCTAATCAAAAAGCTGTAATGTTAAGCAAAATTCTAATCTCAGCCTACATAATTCCAATTTCGATTTCAAGTGCGATAACCAAAGCCATTAGTGCAGGCCGGTTTATCTTAAATATTATGTATGCAATGAAATTAGTTTTTATCTATGTAAAAAGGTGCAACATAATCGAGGTCGATCAATTAAAGTAGCGATTTCTCGTTACTAAAGTTCATACTAATCTATTGTGATGCATGTGTCGAGTGTTTCTATTTCACCGGTTGTGTAGAAGTCGATGAGCGATCATTGTCGATCGTTCGTCGGCTATTGGTCATTCCACTATCGATGGTCCAATCGCCAAGGTTCAATTGTGTTTTGAGGCGATCGTCTCGTTGGTCTAGCGGTCGCGGCTGCTAAGCAAGAGGTCCTGTTTTCGATTCAGCAGGGTTGAGCAAAGTGTTATTGGGTTATTACCGCAGGTTTTTTTCTGTGATAGCGACGGAGTCGGGATCTGTACCCGGTTGGTGGCAATAGGCTCCCCTTATTACATGGGACTTTAACACAACTGGAGAAATTTGGGTGTATTCGTCTGCCTAACCCTTCTGGGATTACCGGCGTGATGTTATGTCAAATCAAATCAAAATAATTTATTTCAAGTAGGCCAGTTACGTTAGACGAACAAAAATAACAACGAAGCTACAGTCCGAGTCACAAGACATAACAACTGTGAAAGTTCTGCAGTTGCCCATTCCAATGTTATATGCAATACCGAGAAGAAGACGTCGATCGATCGCAATCAAGTCGCACCTTTATACGACCAACTTAACTTCTTACTAGCGAGCTCAGATAACAATCAAAGAGATGCCAATAATGTATTCAAATATCTAGATCTGGCTCGCGAGGTTGTCCACATGTGGGATGTGAATACAGCAGTCATTGTGCCGATAGTCGTGTCGGCCAATGGCTTAATTGCCAAAAGCCTCTACCAACATCTTAGTAGGCTTTCGCTTGGCAGCTGGATCAAGGGCTTGATTCAGAAAGCAGTACTTCTGGACACGGCGCGTATTGGTAGGAGGTTCCTCTCTCAAGAGCCCTGACCACCGGTAGCTCGGACCCTGTTCCCAATGCCGGTTGGATCCTATTTTTTATATTTTTAAATGTTTTTTATATATGTAATTTTGTAAAAATATTTAAAAATGTAAATTAGATGTTGTAAAATGAATAAAGAGATGCCAATAATGTCAATATTTTGTTTAGTTCTACATGTCTCCATCGCTGGCACTGATTGGGCTATGCGTGGTGCCACCTGTGTCAATGCTGGCCGTCATATACGGAAGATTTGTGCGCGGTATCACGAGACAGCTACAGGATGCACTGGCCGAATCTAGTGAGGTAAGATTATTCCATTGAACAGGTTGTAAATTATATTGTTATTGACCCCTCTACAGGTCATCTAAAACTATTATTAGTCTCCTTTTTCGCTTCTTAGTAACTAGGATGACTAGGATGTGATTTTTACATCGAAAAGTATGGCCTTTAATGTGCAGAAGATATAAAGGTACATACTAAAAGCAAAAATAACACAATCAGACATCTAATGTTCCCACTGCCGGGACTTAGGCCTCCAGTCGTTGAGAAGGAATGGGCCTTAATCCAGTGCGGGTTGGTACGCCCAAAACGTACCTACACCTAAGAACAATTTTCATAAAATAGTGTTCCAAATTTTTCCGTCAATATTGTTTTCATATTATGATAACATTTTATTAATTACTATTTTCTATCCTTCCTTATCTTGAACATCATGCAGTAATAATAACAAAATGTAGATAGCACACGAAAATTTACACAAAAGCGCTAAAATATCCCTGAGTATAAAGTCACCACGCCTAATGTATGTGCTTTATAAATAAATAAAAAACATGGTCTTATTTACATACATGATCTACATTAAAGTATGTTTATTAATACTTAGTTGGTTATATTTACATACTACTATGTGACTGCTGCCCCGTTTGTTTAGTGGTCGGAAGCGTGAGTACTGAGCGTCCTTGGTTCGATTCTTAGGTCAACAAAACGAGTTGGGAAAAAAGTTTGTGTTTTTCTATGAGGAATATTTCAGAAGCAAAAGGGTATTGGCAATATCCTCGGCCATTTTGACATGGTGATTACTACACTAAATACTAACTACTAAACGACTAACTTACTATTATTCGCATATGGAATTATGCTTACCTACCCACTTAGTGCAGGTTAAGCCGCGCTTGCTTAGGTTGGTCCGTGGATGACCACCCATCACATACTGAAACACAGAGTTCCGTCCGTCAAAAAAAAATCTAATTTTTTTTTTTACCTTGGCCTACATCAAGTGCCCACTTATAAAACGTCGACAAAAGGTGCACGGTTCGGGTTGGTCGTTTCCTATGGAGAACCGGCAAGAAACTCCATGGTTACGTTAAGCCGTTGGTTGCGATGTCAATTGTAGATCTTTGACAGCCGTTACAGGTAGTCAGTTTGCCGAAAGTCTGACAACCAGTCTTACCCGGGGTAGTATCGTATTACCCAGTACTAAATGGGATGTGGAGGTCAGACAGGTACTCGGTCCATGTAAAATACTAGTATTGAGCAGCATCCGGTTGAACTAGAAGCCGACCCCAACATAGCTGGGAAAAGTCTAAGCTGATGATGTATGCAAACCTACTCGCGATGTACAGATGTCCGTAATGTTTTGAAATTTACATAGTTAATTTTACAATTTAAAATTTACAGTTGGCTGAAGAAAAGATATCAAACATAAAGACTGTGAAAGCATTTAGTAAAGAGGAAGCAGAATGTGAGACATACGGACAACGAATAGAGAACTTATTGACATTGGCTTACAAGGAGTCGCTAGCGGTCGGCAGCTTCTATGGATTGGTAAGTTCATGTTAAGAGCGTTTACAGCTTACGGCATTTCATACAAACTTTCAAGTCCTTATTTTTCGAAATGACTAAATCGATTTTGATTAAACTTAATACGCATAAGCAGGAAACATAGGTCTAAAATATTTCTAAAAACATTTTCGAAATGGCTTTAAAAAAAAAAAAAATTTGGAAATTTCTGTTTCTATACATAATTTATAATTGGTCTTATTTAGCTGTAACACCATATCGATCGTTTGCGACAAGGATGACTAAAATATAAATAACACGAAAATTTCGATTATAAGGTTTTGTTCGTAATCGAATATAAACAGAACGAAAGTTAGTATTCAATTAAGTAACGAACTACGTAAAATAAACTTTTTATCTTTTATTAGAAAGTCTATGCAAAAAAAAAAAACAATATAATAAAAATATTTTTGGTCTTACTTTAAAAAAAGCTGTCCTCTATTTCTTATTTTTCGAGTTATGTCATTATTGTCGCAAACAAACGATTTGTCTGAAATGTTCTATATTGATTAGTTTTGAAAAATCCTTCCTTAGTGCTAACCTACGTTATACAAACAACTCTTGTTCAAAATCCACGCTTCTTAACAAGAGACTTAGACTGTCCATTGTCTATGAATTTAAGGTTTTTATTATGTAGAAAACCAAGACATTGTCAGTAAAGCTACTTTCTCCTTAACGAAACATTATCAACTTGTAACCACAGACGGGCCTCGCAGGGAACACGATCATAATCCTGGTGCTGTACTACGGAGGCGGAATGGTCGCTACAGAACAACTGTCGGTGGGCAATCTGACCTCCTTCCTACTGTATGCGGCGTATGTGGGGATCAGTATTGGAGGGTTGAGCAGCTTTTATACAGAGCTGAATAAAGGAGTCGGCGCTGCTACGAGGTTGTGGGAAATTATTGACAGGGTTCCTGCCATCCCTGTTTCAGGTAATAAACCTTTGATTAATTATACAGTAGGCCTAACACCCTCGTTGGCCCAGTGGTCGTAAGTCCGACTGCTGAGCATGTGGTCCTGGGTTCAATTCCCGGGTAGGGTAGAGTAATATTGGATTTTTCCATCAGGAATTTCTCAGTACACTGCCACTGATTCTGAAATTGTACCCGGTTGAGATGGCAAAAGGCTCTCCCCTTATTACATGGGACTTTAACATAACTGTCGAAATCGGTGTACTGTTAGGTACAACTCTGCCTGATTTTATATATGTAGTGTGGGTTGTGGTACCCTCGCTTCTTGCCGTGTTATATGAAACGACAGCATGAATCACACGTTGAGATACGAAGACTTTAAAGTTAAAAGGCAAGAAGATTGTCGACGTTATGATTTGAAATAACTTTATTTCAATACCTTTTTATTTGATAACATTCAGTTGCATGTTTCATCATTCATCATTTCAGGCCAAAAGACGTCCACTGCTGGACATAGGCCTCCCCCAAGTCAAATTGACATTTGTGGGGGGTTTTGCCATAATCGCTACGCTTGGCAGGCGGGTTGGCGATCGCAGTACGGTGGTTACAAAAAGCACAGAGAACGCTGCTGCCCATTCTCTGGCAAGTCCCTTAGTCGCCTCTTACGACACCCACGGGAAGATATGGGATGGTGCTATTCTTTACGTCCGACACCATACAGATAATATTCCACACATCATACAGAGCATATTTCAACAAAATATTGAATTTTGACCTCTCAAAACCATTTTTAAATTCAACTCGATGGCGCTTCTCTTTATCATCAAAGCCAAGAACAAAAAAAAAATGCCTTTAAAAAAACATTTTCATCAATTTCAGGTGGCTTGAAACCAACAACCAAGCCCAAAGGCGAACTTATATTTGAAAACGTATTCTATAACTACGTAGAAGCGCCTTTAATAAAGGGTTTGAATTTGCACCTACATCCTGGGAAGTCGATTGCCCTGGTAGGAAGGTCTGGTTGTGGAAAGAGTACCATAGCATCGCTGATCATGAGGTTATATGACCCTGATAAAGGCAGGATACTGCTGGACGGCGTCGATATAAGAGACCTGGATCCTAAATGGCTGAGGAGTCACATTGGTTTTGTTAGTCAGGTATGTTTATCTTATTTTGCTAATTTTGAAATGTAAAAGTATGGTGCCTATTAGGGACGTACGACTGTTCTAATTTTGGGCCGTAAGGCGTTCCCTAATTTTGGGCCGTACGACGGTCCCTTTTTTTGGGCCGTACGACTGTCCCTATTTTTGGGCCGTACGACGTTCCCTATTTTTGGGCCAGACTACGGTCCCTAATTTTGAGACGTACGACGGTCCCTAATTTTGGGCCGGACGACGGTCCCTAATTATGGGCCGTTCCCCCACTAAATTACAATCTCGGCAAGTCTTAGTTCCGTCTATGTCCGGTAACTGTCGTGTTCCGGTTGACATTATGATGACGACAGGTTTCTACCAATCGTATTAATCGAGAACTTACGATACCTAAGATGATGATGTTGGCTTTGAGCTAGGCTTCATCGATGGTGGAGAGCTGTCGGGGACGAAGCCTCCTTAAACGCTTTGTGGACTTCCAAGAATCTGTCAACCGTGATTTCTAATACTATGTCAGACGAAATTACATTTTAACCCAATTAATAAGTTCATCGCCTGATAGTCACGTGAATAATTTACTTAAAACCCAACACGTTTGTTTATCTCTTGACATAAAGGTTATCAATTGTATGGTCAAAGTGTTCTCTGTCACATAAATAAATTTTATTTTTTTATTTATTTCAGGAACCAGTATTATTTAGTGGGACAATAAAGGAAAATATACTCTATGGTGCTTTAGACAATGATCTGGATGAAGAATTATTAGAAAAGAAAAATAAAGTAAGTATCTACGTACCTACACCTATTACTAGAATTAAAAAAAAAACGAAATGCATAAGTTTAGTTTATTTATTAATAATTATCAAAATTTCATATCAGGTTAAGAAAAATATAAACTGAAATCATTTTACATTGGAAAGAGCATAAAACACAAATCATTAAGAATTAATGGAGAAAATACTATAAAATAATAGAATAATTTGTCAACAAAAAGCAAATAAATACAAATTAAAATGAATGACTTAAAACCATAATACATACACGTATAGACACGAACAAAATAGAGCAAGGTTGCTCAACCCCGCGGGCAGTATGCGGCCCGCCAACGTATTTGAAGTGGCCAACAGCGGTCATCTGACGACAGTCTGTTCAGAATAGATTTCAGAATTCCAAACCTGATCAAAGCAATAGTTTGCTTGTTATGAACCCATTCTATTCTCAATGGCAATTGGCATGTTGAGAATTGTTTCATAACAAAAACTTTCAAAGCAAAATATTGCTTTTCTAGAGCTAGAAGTTACAGAAATAAAAACACCATACTTTATTGATACAATTTTTACTGAAAATATATTCACAATCAATGTGTGACACTGGGCGTATTTTTACCCTAAGGCCTGAAAAGCCGTAGCCCCGAGCGGCGCACTGAGAGGAGCATACGCTGCCTCTTCTATTTTCTGTCTGCCACCCTGGATTTACTTGATACAAGCACTCTTTTAGACTGCCGCCTTGTACCATAAGGCTGCGTTTCCACTGAGGCGGAGCGGAGACGAGTTGTGTCGCGATTTACCAATCACATGGCTTGAAATCCACATCTCTTCTCCACTCCACCATGTGATTGGTGAATCGCGGCACAGCTCGTCTACAAATAACTAAGTAAAACAATTTAAAGTCAAGACAAATATTGAAATTGTTTATCACTACCACGTGTATTGATGCTATTATTTACATATTTACGTTTAAACTATATACACAAGTTTATGTAGGTAATACTGCTGTAGTTTATAAATAAACAAAAATTATGCAATAAGATTATCGAAACGTAATTACTTCAGATTAATGGTTAATAGATACGTAATAGTGATAACTTGTTTATGGTTAGATAACAAATAAACAAAACAAACTAGTTTTGAACTCATAGTGGGTAAAGCCTATCAATATCTGACACTGTTAGGAATTGTATCTGTATGGTGTCGGACGTAAAGAACAGCACCATCCCATATCTTCCCGTGGGTGTCGTAAGAGGCGACTAAGGGACTTGCCGGAGAATGGGCAGCAGCTTTCTCTGTGCTTTTGTAACAACCGTACTGCAATCGCCAACCCGCCTGCTAAGCGTGGCGATTATGGCAAAACCCCCCTTATGTCAATGTGGCGACACTTGGGGGAGGCCTATGTCCAGCAGTGGACGCCCTTCGGCAGAAATGATGATGATGATGACTGTTAGGGACAAAAATAGCGTAACAATTATTAGTAATCATACTCGGGACACTTTCGGAGGAGCTTGTGGTTAAATAATAACAGCCATTCGGGTTGATCTTTAGGTTAATGCCTAAGTTTTTCCGTGGAAGGGTGACAACCCATTACATACTGAGTTTCCTCCGTGCCTCGGAAACCACGTTAAGCCGTTGGTCCCGGCTGTCAATTGTAGATCTTTGACAGTCGTTAAAGGTAGTCAGTGCCCCGTAAGTCTGACAACCAGTCTAACCAAGGGGTATCGTTTTATCCAGTACTAACTGGGTTGTGGAGGTCAGATAGGCAGTCGCTCCATGTATAATGCTGGTATTCAGCAGCATTCGGTTAGACTGGAAGCCGACCCGAACATGGTTGGAAAAAGGCTAGGCAGATGATTATACTCGGCATACAGCTGGGACATAGTCTTCTCCTTTGTGAGAAGGAATAGGAATCATACATACTGCAGACCCAGTTTGTGTTAGTGAGTGTCAATGTCTTTGAATCCTTGATCTACATACTCGTAGTATATTATATACCGGTTTTGTCACTGTGTTTAATAGATCCTAAAACTACATATTTCCATCAGTTATAACACTCCTCGCGTGAGCTCTGTCTAGGAATGGTTAAGCATCATCATCATCATTTCAGCCCAAAAGATGTCCACTGCTGGACATAGGCCTCCCCCAAGTCACATTGACATTTTGGGGGGTTTTGCCATAATCGCCACGCTTGGCAGGCGGGTTGGCGATCGCAGTACGGTTGTTACAAAAGCACAGAGAACGCTGCTGCCCATTCTCTGGCAAGTCCCTTAGTCGCCTCTTACGACACCCATGGGAAGATATGGGATGGTGCTATTCTTTACGTCCGACACCATACAGACGTTACGTCCGACACCATACAGACGAGCCGACCACCATACAGAGATTATGCTTAAGCATAATTAGCCTGTAATATTCCCACTGGTGGGACATAGGGCTCCACTATCCTCCTGACACAACACAACATGAAAAAGTTACTCAATTCTGTTCACAGGAGGACAGCCCTTGGATTGCGGCAGCTAAAACAGCGCATTTGCACGAGCTGGTGGTGGCGACCAGTGAAGGCTGGGAGCGACAGGTCGGCGCCCGCGGAGGGCAGCTCAGCGGCGGACAGAAGCAGAGGGTCGCCATAGCTAGGGCCATCGTTAAGGTACGTATACTTGGGCTATTTCTATCCCCGTTTTCTATAACACTAACTCAAACACCTAAAGCATATATAAGAATATCTGGCTAGATGTGGAGGAGATAGATGAAGTACAGACACGCAAAACTGTTAAATTTTCCCAATCAACATTGAACCTACTTCTTTAACGATGAAGTTGAAAATCTAATAAAGAAATTTGACAGATTGTTGTAGCTTGATGTGACCGTCTTTGACTGTAAAATATCCAAGATCAGATCTATGTCGTCTTAAAGCAGTATTGTTTTAATTTTATTCCAGTATGGTTAAGAGACGGACCTATAGAGGACGTCTAGCGCCATCTCTTTTCCACTCTGAAATAAGATTAAAACAATACTGCTTTAAGACGTCATGGTAGGCCACCAGATCATGCCAGGAGCATTCATTAGAGAGAGTTATTTTGCGGTAATCCATGACATCTCTAACATCCAACGTAAATTCATACGTAGCTAGTGGTAACAAGATAAAAAATCAAGCATCAAAGCCGATATCACTTCGCGGCATTAAGCATTGGATTCTGTATCTTGTAACGTCTAGCTACGTATGAATTTACCTTGGGTAAAGATAAAAGGCCCTGCCGTGCCGTGCCTCGGTTTGCGCTGACCCTTCTGCATCCGTTTAGGTAAATACCTCATTTACGTAATCTCTACCAAAAATATTTCAATAAAAAAAAAAAAAATAACCTTCTTGTACTTAACACAAGTCAAGGAGGGAATAACGACCTATTGTTGACGAATTCACAAAAAGTACTTGTAACCGAAACAAACAAAATAACTCGAAACTGTTATATATTAATGAATATTTAATTAAGTAATGTGAACCAAACAGCTCATTAAAATTATAGTATTGTTTCCCTTTTTAATTAATGAAAATCATTACTTAAACACGTTTAATGTAATTAACATGTCTCTTTTCATGGGTAATAGTGACGTGAACTGAGACACGTGTACTAAAATAAAATTAAAAACTCGGTCATCAAAGGTTCAAGAGAATACAAACTTTTCACACTTATTTCATCTCTGACAGCAGCAACTTATTGAAACGACAGTAAAGGGTCACTATGATTTTGACACCAATGCAATCATATCATCAGCCTAGCCTTTTCCCAAACAATCTTGGGGTCGGCTTCCAGTATAATCGGATGCAGCGGAGTACCAGTATTGTACACGATACCCCTTAGTAAGACTGGATGTCGGACTTTTGGCTTCTGACTACTCGTAACGACTGTCAGAGATCTATAAATGACATCCGGGACCAACGTAAGGGCGCGTTACCACTATGTCGTGACAATTAATTTATCTGTTCCCATTGACTTGACAATCGCTGCAAAAAATGTGCAAGTTAGTCGTGTCGTCCTGTATGTGAACACCCTCATATAAATACATAACCCACGACGCTTTAAACGACACGATAATCTGTCGTCACGACATAGTGGGAACGGTGCATTAGACGTGCCTTTTGGATTCCGCCATATTTAATTAAAAATGTCGTCACTTAGCTAACCAACCATACATTGTCATCCAAAGTACGGGTATATGCAAAATTTCAGCTCAATCGGTTGGAGATAACTGTTTTAAAATTCAGTTGCAAGATTTGATCTAAACAAACAAACATTGCAAGTTCAAAAAATAGAAAAAGTACAGGCGTAATTATAAGAGTTTAATTTGTGTTTAGGTTAAGAGCACAATGCAATTATATAAAACAAAGGTGCCCTACACCTTTGTGAATATGACCTCAATGTGATTAGCAGAGATCACTGTTTATTATTAAGTGGAAGATCTGTGCGCGGCATCGCTTATTTAAAGTACAAATTAAACTGAGCAGGCAAAAACTGCCGCATGTCGCATCAAAATTGGGCGACAATATTTACGTATCGGAGTTCGAACAACAGGAGTAGGTCCAGAAAGAGATGAGGTGACGAGCTCGACTTCAACTTAGAGGATTGGGCTCAAATTTCAAACAGTTAAAGAGAGAAAAAAGAAAAAAAAATTACCCTTCCTTTTGGCTTCGCAGTAGCCGGGTAAAAAGCCCTTGACCTGCAGTGGGACACAACAGGATTATAATAATAATAAACTATTATCAGAGTTGGGTTACCTAATGTGCGTTGTTTCGATATTGCCCTAATTGATTTCGAACTCGACCAGCCCCTTTGTTCATTGTTGGTCACACGGCAAGTGATGATTAGAACCGAATTGGCTAAAACCAGAAAGAACTAAATGGAGCCGTATGTATCTATTATTAATTCCCATTTGTATTCTTTCAGATAAGATGTGCAAACAATCAAAGATAACGTAAAATTTAAAACGTTGTTATCACAAGATTGTGAAGGCGGATATGACAAAAATAAGTTATATTTTTCTTGTTACAGAACCCGAGAATACTTATCTTAGACGAAGCTACCTCAGCGCTCGACGCTTACTCCGAATATTTAGTAGACAAAGCATTGAAGGAGATCAGCAAAGACAGAACAGTTCTTACCATAGCCCATAGACTAAGTACTATACAGTCAGCCGACGAAGTAGCTGTCATGGAGAACGGAGTCATAGTAGAAAAGGGACCATACCACGAACTTATCGCGAAATCAGGCGGATTCTTTAAGGAGCTTATCAACCATCAAGCATTTTCCAAGAAAAGTAGACAAGAGGGAAAATAATAAACTTTACTGCCGCGGTTTTTTACTAGTTTTGTTGATACTGAAAGAAGTAGTTTAATTTATTTTTAAATACTTATTTTTTCTTTTATTTAACTTAGTGATCAATTTACTGTTATGTATGCTGAGTTATCTTTTAAACTATGTTAAACTATGCGTTGTCTATACATATAGCGGGTAGTAAAAACCTGCTTTATATAATAGGTAGGTTATATACTTATTTCCTGTTATTATTTTATTAATGTTTATAGCAAATAGACAAATAGTAAAATGTTTTGTAAATAAACGTATCTGCTATTTACCAGTCGCTAAGGGTGCAAGATTTCATAAGCCGGTCGAAAAATGTGTGCTTAATAACCTAAAATTGGTATTACAGTAGTAATAAAAAACCGGCCAAGTGCGAGTCGGACTCACACACGAAGGGTTCCGTAAAAACACCGAATATACACGATTTTTGTATGGGGATCCCCATTTAGTATATAACTTTATTTTGTTTTTATTATATTTTGTTGTTACAGCGGCCACATAATATACACTTTGTGACAATTTCAAGGTTAATGTAAGGTAATTGGAGCAAAACCTTGAAAAGTATCAAGGTTTTATGACGATTATAAAGCATTGTGTTAGAGGGACGGACAGACAGACAGACAGCGGAATCATAGAAATAGGGTCGTTGTCACCCTTTGGGTACGGAACTCTAAAAATGTTGTTTCAGTAAGGAGAGACTGAAGTAATCGTGCAATAAAACCCCTTCGCAACCGTTATTTAGCCTGAATAAGTTTGTGATAAATATATAGGTGATAGTATATTTTATTTTATGATGTAGCATGAAACAAAATGCAATAAGTATGGGCTTCATGTGTTCAAAATGTTGGAATGTCGAATTGTTACATAATTTATTAAAATTTTATCTCGTAAGGTTTTTAAATCATAGAGTGACAAACGGGTAAAGGAATATTTTTGTCTGACACAAATAAAATGGTTGTTGTTATTTTAATATTGCATTTTTTTTTGCCCTACCCATTCAAGTCTCGTTCGTAATCGCGTCATTATCAATAGACTGTGCACTGCCGCAGTGCTCCAAAGGCACGTAACGAATGGTATCGTGGCTCATTCATTACTACAAAGATAACAAACTGCTGTCGTAACGCGTAACCTACTGTTTACTATGAGTTTTTCATCGCAGCCACAACAAACAGGTTAAATAAGTAAATGGACCTTGCCCTCGGCACGAGCGGAGAACGCGCCAAAACCCGCCAGTAGAAGCGGCGGCTAACATTTACGCGCTAACGCTTCGCGGGAAAACATTGCAGCGGAAACATGTCCAATTTGAAAGTTCTGCGCGGGAATTTAGCGCGGCAAATTCTTAACTCGTTCGTTTGTGCCAAACATGGAAAAAGAGTTAACAAACAACTGTTGTCGTACAGCCGTCTGTTTAGTAGAAGTTTAGCTACTCAAACTGCAACAGCGGTGGACAGTAAATGTTTAAATTCGCCATGGGGTGAAATACAAGTCGGAAAGGATACCTTGACTGATTTTGTGTTTACAGACGTCGAAGAATGGGCGGATGCACCATCTGTGGTAAGTACCCTCTATATTTTTTTTTTATAAAACTTGCATTGCAGGAGTTAGTTCGAAAATATTGTAATTATGTATTTATTTAGATTTTTAAACAATTACTTTGTATCTCATTATAAGTGAACCTATGTATTGTTCTTATGAGAATAAATTCTTTAAACCGATATTGCTACAATATTAGAATCTTTAGTCGATAACATAAACCAGATAAGTAGGTCACTGAATAAGATTTAGTGAACGAACCCTTCCATAAGTTACAATATAAAAAACCATATCGACCTTTGGAACGCACCTTATAGGCAAATTACGACGTCAAGTAATTTTTGTTCTTAGCACTTTGGCGAGTATAATTATCTAATCTAATATTATATTTATAATAAAGCAGAATATATATTTTACTAATAATGAAGCTGAAGAGTTCGTTTGTTTCTTTGCTTGAACGCGCTAATCTCAGGAACTACTTGTCCGATTTGGAAAATTCTTTCAGTGTTAGATAGCTCATTTATTGAAGAAGGCTATAGGCTATATATTATCACGCTACGAACAATAGGAATGGAGCAGCAATGAAAAATGATGCGAAAACGGGGAAATTGTGACGCAGACGAAGTTGCGGGGGACAGCTAGTAGTTATATAAGTTCCATTAAAAACTATTAAATCCGAGTGCATTGCCTGACTACAATAGAATATTCTTCCTAGTACAAAGTTCGATGTTAAATATATAGGTACGAATGTTATACGAGAGTGATAGGGACCTATTAATAGTTCGAATTTGAAGGTTAGGGCTAAATGTCTGCGCGGTGCCAAACATGCATGCATCTCACAAAATTGGAAAAGATATCATAATTAACAAGAGTATAGTTGTGGGTTTTCTTAGTCATTTCTGAACTATAGAAAATAAGTTTTAACAAAGCCGATGCATTTATGCATTTATAACGTGGACCGTTGCAACCGATTCGTTGTGGTGCATAGTGCATAGCAACCGGCTTTTTAGCTATCGTCGAGTTTTTCTATCCGACGCGACGTCAACTCAGCTGAATCGAACCCGCAATCGCTTACTCTGCAAAATGATTATGTCACAATAGCAACAACAGGTCCCTTAGGCGTAATTATGGTAGAATTTGATCTTTTGAGTCGACTGTACAAACTAAATGAGTGATTTAGTACTAGGTGTAACCAGTAGATTCAGATAGTTATTATTTACCTTAGTTTAAGGTAAAGAACAACAAGTTGCTGATATGATATTGACTATTGAGCAGTTCAACAAGAGATATTATAAGTAATCGTTTTGGTAATGGTAAAAGTACATACCTATAAACTAATTACCAACTTGCATACCACAGTTAGACAGAAGTAGAAAATTGATTTCATGAATTAAAATTGAATTGTTAGATCGATGAGAATCTAAATAAATGATCTAGATAGGTAAAATATCAACTTGTTGTTCCCAAGTCAGCCGAACTATGAAAAAGTCAGTTCTTATTTAAAATGATATGCTTGCAAGCTAAATCAATTTTAATACTTAACACAAACAATAAGTATGTACCTAAGTCACGACATAAAAATGGATTTAATGGCTACTTCATTTTAGTTCTATAGCAATATTAGTTTTATGACAAATACGTACGTACTTAAGTAAAGGCTAGATACAAAAGTGGGATAAAATAGAAATTATTTCCCCACAATTTAAATGATTCAAACTGAGGATATTGTTGTCGTAGCATTATTATTGGCTATCATCATCATCATCATCATTTCAGCCGAAAGACGTCCACTGCCGGACATAGGCCTCCCCCTAGTGACGCCAAATTGGCATAAGGGGGGTTTTGCCATAATCGCCACGCTTGGCAAGCGGGTTGGCGATCGCAGTACGGCTGCTACAAAAACACAGAGAACGCTGCTGCCCTTTCTCTGGCAAGTCCCTTAGTCGCCTCTTACGACACCCACGGGAAGATATGGGATGGTGCTATTCTTTACGTCCGACACGATACAGAGCTTATTGGCTATGGGTTTGTGTTTTATTCATCGTAGATCACGTTTTATTATGCATCTTCATACGTTAGTAGCGAGCTAAAGGTAGGTACCTACTATTATTACGTTGTATGATCTAATGCCCTTCGTGTAAGGTTAAGTTGTTGTATGGAATTATGGTTAATTTTCAGTAGATCATGTGAATAAAGAGCAGAAAAGTCAATTGCAAGTAACGATGCACGTGATTTAGAAACGTGTCTCAGGACTATAATGGTTTTCAAATGATCTATAAAACAGCATGTAGGTAAGGTGTATATACCTACCTGCCTACCCATATTTACGTCAACAGAATGATTCTAACGACACGTCTAAAATTCTGAATGTAGTGTTGTTATTCCAAACTACATCACAATTTTTTACCATTGAATATAAAGATGTACCTACCTAAGGGCTCCCACGATTCAGATCTCGTGCCAAATATTCTCGTAGCAGCTTCTATACGTTATTTCAATATCAAACACTGGACTTTGGAGCACATTTCTGAGCATATACAAAGGTTACATAATTATACGTTGTCTATATCTAAGGGGTAAAGTCCAATGACCTACATTTCAGACCACGTGTGTAGTATCTAAATCTAGTTTATTTACATATACATATTTACGGTCAGTTAATGTATCATGACGTTGCTTTACCCACTGTACTTTGCACTACCGGGTACATCTATGTACAAATAATAAGCACGATACAAAACATTGTAGGTCAAGGACTTTCGACGTCCCAAAGTCACAAGTTTGAATGAAGATAGCCGTAGACCCACGAATGTCAAGGTCTTATAAAATGCCTTAAGATATCGATGCAGGACGTACCTAGGCAGGTGATGGTTTACTTAATGCGTTTCACATGACTGGAAATTCGAATCCTTATAAAGTTTTGTATGTAGCTAATGTAGGATTTCTTGTAAACACTGTTTGGAATCGTAATATCAACCTAAGTTTGCACAAAAATACGACTTAAACTATCAATACTGAAGCAAGTCCAAGCAATCAAAAGTCCAAAAACCTACCTATAATTGTTACTCACCTGTTCCCAGACATGCGGCGCGTCAGGCCGTGGCTACGACTACGGTATGATGCGGATGATGATCGACAGATGCGCAGGAGCTCTCGCTGGCCACTTGAAGATGGCCCCTGGCGAGAGAATCGGCCTCATTCTGCCTAACCTCCCCGAGTTTGTCGTCCTTATCCATGGAGCTATGAAGGCTGGCCTGGTTGTAACTTTTGCTAATCCATTGTACACGGCAGGTAAGAATTTTCGAGCAGGGACTAGTTTTGTGTAAACGTTCGGAGAAATAGTGGCTCCGAAAACGGAGCCCTGACAAATAGTGTATTTGTCTCTGTCTGCTGACCGTAATATTATGAGTCCGTACCGATTTTGGGTAAGTCGTCGATAGATCGATAGAAAATACGATCAGCTAACGTTGATGAACAGTACTTTAGGGTACTACACGAGCCAGGTTTTGTTCTGGCAGTACCCTAAGACATCAGGGTGTGAGCGTCTTGATGTACAGTCGCCAAAGGAGATAAGTAACCAGATTCCCATAATACTAGTATGAGAAACTGGTTACTTATCTCCTTTGCAGACTGTACCTTCTAACTGTATTTGAAATATTGTGTCCATCATCATTTTGACGATATTCAAAGGTTTCAATGGGTTAGTATGGGTGGAACATACCCATAGAACAAACCCTCAAAATGTTAAATTCAACTACCTATGTGGCTATGTCCAGAGCCTAAATTTGCATGATACCTACCTACATGATCAGAGTTCGGTACAAATTGACAAAGTCCAAAAAAAATATCGATAACCTTGCATTTAGCGTGTTTTCGTGGACTTAGGTCACTGTTGTTAAAAATGATATTGTGTAATATCATCTGACGTGACCAGACCTATATAAGGATAAAGGCTGACCGGAAAGTCATATAAAAGTTATCAATTTATAATTCCTTAAATCCAATCTATTTTAGTTCTGATGCTATCTTAAAGTTTATCACGAGTTGGGAGATACCCTGCACTGTACCTATAAAGCTGATTCACTTTACAACCTTAGCTACTCGTAGTAGGTACCTTTGTCCTCCGTAGCATGTTGCAATAGTTTCTAAAGATACGAGAGCATATTTGTAAGACATTTTGTGATCATGACACTATTTCTTCATATACCAATTTTTATACATATGTAGATAGGAAGAATAAATAGTAGCTTATATTTGTTTACAAGTTCTACTACATTTTATGATAAGTAAGATAACGTTTATTTGAATCTCGTGTCGTCTAGTCAACATGTGTTCGTGTGAGTAATAGATAAAAAATGAGGAAGAGAATAGGTCTGCCTGCTCAAGATAATGACTATGAGTATGAAGTGATACGCCTACAATGAATGGAAATATTTCAATGTCATCATCAGATTGAATGGCACTTTGATTTAGATTTCCTACCAAAAGGAACAAGAAATCTACCTCACATTTTTATAGCTAAGCACCTATGAGCTTTGCTCAGGCGGCGCGGCGGCGGCGGCGGCGGTATCAAAGTCCAAATAACCGGCGGAGAAAAGGTCATCCATTCATGTACTTCTATCAGTTTTTTAACACTTTAATTCTTACAGCCGATAAGTCACATTTAATCTAAAAATTTGTAAGTCAAATTGGACAAAGTATAAAGTCTATTTCCGGATCAATACTGATGACGCAATAATAATGAAGTTTCGCGATTAGAAGCGAAGTTTAATAAGCCCTTTTGTTTACCTAAATTTGACTCCTTATCTATCACCATTGTTGAAAATCAGCTAGTTCAGCAACAATAAACATTTCAATTCAGCACAAAATTCTAATATGCTGTCTTTGAACCGGGGGAGCCCTCCTCCAAAATGCACGAATCATATTCTAACATGCGATATAAAGGAATAGAAAACTGCCTAGTACACAATATTATCAATAGGCACGTGCAGTACCTACATCTAACAAGCAATAATGCATCGCTAATTACTCGACTGCAGTCAAGGTTGAGGAAATCAGACGGTTGCTTACCTAATTGCAGCATGGACTATGTTATCTCTCTCTATTTGTGGACTGTGGTTCATTGCAATAATTATCTTTTAAATGCATAGATTGTGTGGGTACGTGCTGTCTTTTGTTTGCTTATGATACGGGCTGTGTTGGTTCAAAGTTCATGAAAGTTATGATTATGAAAAAGTGAAATTGATTATAGGGTTTAGAGAGAGATTAGATAAGTAGATATAGGCGTGGATTCTTGATAGCTAACTAGGTACCTACTTAGGTTGCTTTAATTATTTTGCTAAAATTTGAACTTGGCAATTCTACGTAAAGTTGACACCTAATCAACGTTTTGAGCTAATTACCTATATCCAAAAAAACACAAAACAAACACAAAATAAAATAAAATGTCCATCATTGTCCCTCGGATATTTTCATTCAACCTACTAGATCTGCCTGGTACCTTATACCAAGGGGAACCTAACACAAGATAAAATTGGTCGTCCGGATTTGTAATCAGAAGTAGTTGGCTCACATACACAAAAAGCCACAAAAAATACACAGGTTTTTTGGTGGTCTAATTAGTGTAGGTACTTAGACTTACGGCGTTTTTGTCTTCTAAAAGGCCTGCCTGTATTATCTTCCGAACATAGATTTTGTGTAATATCTGGTCCACGACTATTCCACGACCATTTGGCCCATCGGCCCTTTTAGGCAGAAAGAGAGAAATACATAATATTCAGCAGTCTACCAGAGGACAACAAAAAAAAACTTTAAAAATAACGAAATCTTATTAAAATAAAAAAAATAAGAAAAACTGGTCCTGTACGAGGCCAAAAGGCCCCCTATCTCAGCATGGACCTATTTAGATGCATTTGACCGACGCGGCGACGTGGCTCTGTGTCCAGTCCACACCCTCTTCATCTTGCTCCAATAATTCCCACATCACGTACAACTGTGTTTCTCTGTGCAGATGAGGTGAAGCGTCAGTTCAGCGACTGTAACGTGAAGGCGATAGCTACGATCGAGCTGTTCATGCCAGTCGCACAGGAGGTGGCCAAGCATCTCAAGGACTACAAAGGAACTATATGGGTTGGAGGAGAAGACGACAAGGGCCAAGGTAAGGTTCTATTTCTTTTCTTTAACACGGGTAGTTGAACTTATTAGAGAGTTATGCCCGACTCGGCACTGTTCCGATTCGTCACCAAGACACGTCATAAGATGTCCCGAATAAATGTAATGAAACAGTTGTGAATCGTGTTCTTTTGTTTTTCGAAGACTGGCATGCCTTGGACAATCAAGATTTGTCAACTCAGCTTTTCTTGGCCTATTATCCAATAGTACCTGTAAATAAACACAAAACCCTCCTTTTGGGCTTCACCACAGTCGGGTAAATAGGTTAAAATTTTTCGTTTACATGCATTCAGGGAAAAGAAGGTAAATACTCCGTACATAAACACATTTTTTTTTCTAATTCAGTATTGTGCCCGGGGGGGGGGCACAATACTGAATTAGAAAAAAAAATGTGTCCCCAGCTAAAATTTTTATTTCCTGAAGTACTATCTACTCCCTTTACGTTCGTCGCGTTAAACCTAAATACTGCATATAGTTTAGAGGGTGAAATCAAAACTCGAACCCGCCCGTGAAGTGGTGTTCAAGTCAAAATATAAAATTAAGCGTAATAAATTATATCGAGGAAGATAGGGGTCACAACACATGTTTAAGTTTATCTTGGAGTTAGAATAGAAAGGTCATATCACCCTGATACATTAGTATTGAGTAATAAATGTGACTGCCTCGTTGGGGAGTGGTTGCAAGCGCGACTGCTGAGCATGAGGTCTTGGTTCGATTCCCGGGTCGGGTAAAGTGTTATTAGATTTTTCCTTGATGAATTTCTCAGTAGCACCCATGGAGTCCGTTGATGGCAATAGTCTCGAGTTCTCGACCCCTATTACATGTAACTTAAAACATAACATAATTTAATTCAGAGTTGGTCCAATAGTAAAAGTTGCTCATATACAGGGTGTATAACGGAAAGGGTATATACATACTTAAGGCTGTGCTACAGACCATCAGAATCAGAATCAGAATCTTTATTTGTTAAACATAGGTATTTTCATAAAGGTGTTAGGTTAACATTGGTTAACATATTAGAGCGCTATGTTTTGCCGCGAAGGCATACAAATTTTAAATGAAATGTAACTAAAAAATTAAAATACTTAAAAATAAAAACTAAACTAAACAGACAATAAAGACTAAACTAAGCATAAACTTAAAAATATTAAAAATCATCGTTTATAAAATCTTGAACAGTATAATAACATTTTTCTATTAATAGAGAGGAGAGAGCTTTCTTAAATTTTGATAGGGGCAATGTGCAACCATGAAACTGAACATGTTTCTTATGGGGCAGCTGATATTTTTTTCGCTATTACGATGTTTGTCCGATGAAGAAACATGTTCTGTTCAATGATCTGTAGCACACCTTTAAGTATGTATATTCCCTTTCCGTTACACCCTGTTTATGAGTACTCCCTTAAAATATTACCCATGTTTCAACCAATCACCCTGTATGACTTAGGCCCGGACTCCACCAAAGCGAAAATGAGCGGAGCGGAGAGGAGACGTGTGGAAACCGACCAATCACATTGATTGAAATCTACATCTCGTGTCTGGTCACTCCTGTGATTGATTGAATCTTGCACATCTCGGCTCGTCTCCGCTTTGGTGGAGTCCGGGCCTTATACAAAGGTATAGGTTAATTATGTATTATAGCTTACCCACATATCTATGTATGTTACCCACTCTTAACGTTGCTAAATATTAGTTCTGAGACAACATTCCCTATTTAAGATACTAGTTTGATATGTGGGTACTAGACACTCGATTATGGCGAAAGGAAATGCCTTAGGGCAAACAGGTCGAGCTAATTCATTCGTCAGTCAGGTACTAACTACTCTCTGTTGACTATGTTGTTACATGTAGTGCCTAAAACGTTATATTAATGTTTGGTAAAGTCTTTATTTGATAGTTAAAATTACTGGTTAGGTATAGGTGGGTACTTATTTAAAACTCTTTTCCGTGTTCTATGATATTATTGGTTAAAAATGACAAAATAATAATGATCAGTCTAGCACTAATCATTATTATTTTGTCATTTAGTCTTTGGGCAAATTACAACTACTCATTAGCTACCTATGTAATCATACCATAAATATGTTTGTTGTTTTACACTCTATAGTACACACACGTTTTAATCTCATGTAACTAATAGCAAAATCCAAAATCACTGGCCGATCCGGGAATCGAATCCAAGACCTCTTTGCTCAGCAGTACGTAGGGCTTGCTACCACAAGACGAAGACCAAGGCGAAGACAAAGACGGAGGCAGTCTTGTTGTATGGCCCACCTTTCTTCCATCTTCCACTGCATGCCCTAACACCCTGCGCACTTGACGATCTTATGACTATCAGCAAGCAGAGTGAGATTTTGGGCCAAATCTATATATATTTATAAGTTACGTGTCACGTTGTTTGTCGGGGATGGATTCCTAAACTACTTAACCGATTTTAATAAAATTTGCACACCGTGTGCAGTTTGATCCAACTTGAAAGATAGGATAGTGTACATCTCAATTTATAGTCGCAATATTATTTTATTGCAAATTAAGTCACAATTATCTGTTAGCTCCAAAGATTCTAACCGAAGGCGGTGTCTGTTGACTGGATTGAGAAATAGATATTTAATAGATGGCGCTGTATAGGAGCACAGCAGCAATGATAAATATTTCGAAAACGGGGAAAATGTGACGCAGACAAAGTTGCGCGGGACAGCTAGTAACTTCGATCAATAATATTGCAAAAGATATTTATTTAAGTCTTTTCATCCGAGAAAGCTAAAAGGCAATAAATTTAAAATGTCGCTTGAAAATAAAAAGTCATGAGTACAAAAATATTTATTCTAAAATGTATCTTAAAATCTAAGTGACAAGGTTAAAAACATTACGTTGACAATTTCGTGCTTACACTAATTTAGAACTAGACGTACTTCTTGGTATCACATTTCAATGCTCAGAACACAGTAAGATTTGATAGACGTAGAGTTGCAGAATATAATTTTTTTAGGCCAAGACTCGTTTTGTATGGTGGCAAATATTTTTTTTAAGTAGTAGACTAAGTAGTAAGTAGGTACTATTTTTAACCGACATTAAAAAAAGGAGGTTGTCCATTCGACTATATTTTGTTTGTTTGTCCACCTATTTCTCCACCAATAATTGTAAACCGATGTTTAAAATTCTTTTTTTTTTATTCGAAAGCATATACTCTTGTGGTGGTCCCGTTGTCACCAAATCCTAGAGAAGTCGAGGCAACCCTCAAATTATATAGGTGCATACAATGTTTTTCATGATCTAACGAGGCTCGTCACGTATTCCTGTGGTATCATCAGAACTTAAACTTGTTCAACCTGTAAAGAAACATGCGCGGTTTATTGAAAACAGTTTTAAAGTATTTCATGAAAATACCTACAGGTATAGTTTTCTTCCGATAAAGATTTTTGTAATCTACGCCTTTGCGTGTTTCCAGTTATGTCCAAACTATCAAAATACATTGAACATATTCTCGAATGGTTATAGGGTTTATGTATTCTGCACATCGAAATGGTTCGCTAGAAAATCTACAAACAAAAATAATATATAAAATAATAACACTACTCCATGTATTGCCGGTTCCAAAACAGTCGATGTTTGTAACAATAGTTGGTGCGTTGTTGCAAACATTGGCCAAACACCAAAATATTAGCTAATTTAATTATTTTTACTATTTATCCTGTTTTTATTTCACGAAAAAACACATAAATAATATATACTTACCTAAATAAAAAAATCCTTCCAAAATCGTGGTTTTACGGTGGTTATTTTCACAGTTTTAAAACGCGCACTACGGCATTTCGACGTCTTAACGTTGGCTATGCTTGGACAATACTAATTTGAAATAAGACCACAAAAGTTTTTGTGGTCTTATTTTTCGTGCCGTTTTTGAAGCGCTCATCGGGAATCTAGTACTATTATTGATCGAAGGCACCATCGGGGCTCTGCCAGGTCCACTTCCTGTGCTCACGCTTTTTGAAGAAGGAGTTCATCATATAGAGGCCCTCCTTCTCCATAAAACTAGCCAGTTGATGTCCCCGGTGGTTCCGACTTCCAAACCCAAATTGCCCCACCTGCAGCTCATCTCCGTCTCGCTTGCCCAGTTTCGCGTTGAAGTCCCCCATGACAACGGTAATGATCGAAGGCTAGTAATTAATTAAAATTTGCCATCGACACGCTAAGAAGAAGAATGTGTGCCTGTTGTTGCATGACCGACACGCTAGTGACACCGTGTAGGTTACCTAAGTTAGTGAAGATGAAAGGAAAATCGATAGCGCAGGGCTATCGATTGTCACCAATTTTACGGAACAGTTCTCGACCGACTTTCTTTGATCATTTTTGTATTTGCTATACTAGACGGGGCTGATTATACGCTTCAGATGATTCATCATCATCATTTCAGCCCAAAAGACGTGCACTGCTGGACATAGGCCTCCCCGAAGTGGAGTCACATTGTCATTTTGGGGGGTTTTGCCATAATCGCCACGCTTGGCAGGCGGGTTGGCGATCGCAGTACGGTTGTTACAAAAGCACAGAGAACGCTGCTGCCGATTCTCTGGCAAATCCCTTAGTCGCCTCTTACGACACCCACGGGAAGATATGGGATGGTGGTTTACGTCCGACATCATACAGAGCTTCAGAGCTTCAGTTCAGATGATTATGCCACATAATACAATATGTTTTTTTCTGTCCCTGACACTCACCGGCGCCTCAAATACCGAATCTTGTGCCGAGCCCTTGTGCCAAAATTATAAAAACAGATAAGTAAGTGGCCAATATAAAAATTATTTCGGAACATTAAGCCAAACGTATCTAAGTATTTAGGGCGAATTACCTTGACTTTCCATACTATGTGTGACACTTTCTCAGCTGACCAACCCGCCCTGGGCCCGCGTGGTGGGTTACGGACTTACGATGCACTCCCCCTCATAGAGAGGCCTGTTTCCCAGCTTTTATCATTTGCCTAGCCTTTTCCAGACAAACTTTTCCTTTTCCTAACTGAAAACCAGTATTTAATATGGAACGACTGCGCTGATCTGTCACGAACCCCTAGGTAAGACTGTCAGACTTTTGGCGCTTCTATCTGTAATGACTGTAAAAGATTTATAAATGCCAGACGGGACCAACCACCGTGTTCGCCTAGGCACGAAGAGGGTCTCGGTATGTAGTAGATAGTCACCCATCCATGGAACGACGTGAACATGCGCTGCTTAGTCTTGAAGATAGACCCATTATTATTGACTTAGACTGATTATATTATGACACTTTCTCCTTTTTGGTTTCCAGGCGTCTATGGCCTCCGCTCATTGCTGATGGCTGACCACAAAGCTGATCTACCGACGGTAGACTCGGATGAGGTCTGCCTGATCCCCTACTCCAGTGGAACCACTGGCATGCCAAAAGGCGTGATGCTGACGCACAAGAATCTCGTCAGCAACTTGAAACAAACGCAGTGTCCCAAGATGATGAAGTATAACGGAGAGAAAGGTACATAAGGAGACAGATAATTCTTTAAATACCCAGTAGTAGTTTTGTTTGATTATGGGCTTCGGCTTATATCGATTTGTAACTGTAGGAAGATAATTAGTGTAGCAACTAGATCACCAGCAATCTGATGAAATTTGTGGGAGCTAAAATCTCTAAATTTGGGTGTTAGAAGGCAACTTCTAGGAAGTCAATATAGAATTCGATGGTAGACTTATTCATGAATTGAAACAAATCTGACAATTACAAATTAATATTGGATGTACTTATGTAATAGATACATATGTAACATTAAAACGTTATCACAAATCAGTCAAAAGCGGATATGGGACTACGGGGAATACCTACCTTATTACCTGTGTATTATAATGGTCAAACACAGACAGTAGGTATTTCGTAATGTTTTGGCAAATGATTAATGTAATCTTGTTTGTAATTTTGGAAAAAAAAACATACATTAAAATGAATGACGCTTTAATATAATAAGTTTGTAAATTCTTTATTTAAGTATTATAAAAACTTAGCTAGAAACTAACGATTATAAAACTTGTTCTAGGTAAAGGCGATGTGCTCCTCACAGTACCGCCATTCTTCCACATTTACGGCTTCAATGGAATCCTGAACTACAATCTCAAACTCGGATACCACATTGTAACAATGCCTAGGTGAGTAAACACATAGCATCATAGCATCTAAAAACATTACTCTCCCTTTAGGATCTACTGCAGTCGGTAAAATACATTTCATTTTTCGAGAGCACTAAATTTTTCGTACCATTGAAGGTAGTATGCAAAAAAGTAAGATTTACGTTAGTCTTTGGTTATGATTAATCACAAGCATGTAGGCTAGTGTGCCTATTCTATATTCAAATCCATAATTTATGATCTGTCTACTATAAATATGAACTTATTAAAAGTGTAAATTAGGTTGATTTCAGAATGACTGGTAGTGACTATTAAAAAAGTTCATTTTATAACATTCCAAACTGAACCCGCCTTAACAATTTTACATTTAAGTTTGTTTACATGTTTGAAAACTCAATTTCGAACGCTTCGGTACTAAAATTATTCACACATATCCATCTAACACTTCATTTTCCTCCTTTCAGATTCACGCCCGATGATTACATCAAATGTCTGGTGGAATACCAGCCGACCACGTTGTTCGTCGTGCCCTCACTCTTGGCTTTCTTGGCGACCCATCCATTGGTAAAGAAGGAACATCTGCAATGGGTAGAGACCATCATGGTGGGCGCTGCACCTACTACTGACAGCATGCTGGAGAAGTTCCTACTGAAATGCGAGAAGACTAAGGACCAGATTAAGTTGTTGCAAGGTTTGTTTCACACTTTTGTACGTAGGTCTGTTTTAAACTGGAAGTTTATCATTAAAAAAATCAAGACAGACGGACAAGAGAAGGGACCTTGAGCCATTTGCTTAACCATTGTCAATCAAATATTGGAAGAGTATGTACCCACACTTTATTTTTCAATCCGAGTTCCTATATCAATTCCTCAGTGCTAAATAGACATGGCCAACCTAAAGGTCTTATCACATTTATAAGCATACTGCACTGGATCGGCAACACCTCAGCTCAATCACGAACGGCGCCAGTTGAAGCGATGCTCATCCCGTGCGTTCACCTTAATACTGGCCATGCCACTTCAACTGCTTCTTGTCCCTGAAGTGCTAATATGAGGTTCTAAATATGATCTAGTAATGGCTCGGAGACCAACGGAAAATCTTTTAAAACTTGTTTATCCTACTAGGGGTAGAATAAAAGAGCCTATAAACCTAGCCCTATAAACAATAGAAGAGTAATAAAAGCGCCAACGCGACGCAAAGCGAGCTGGATGAGAGTGGCCGAGGATCGTGCTCAGTGGCGTGTCATGGGAGAGGCCTATGTCCAGCAGTGGACGAATACAGGCTGATGATGATGATGATGAAAAGCGCCCACTATAACTTTCTGACTTTTGTCCCCAGGTTATGGCATGACAGAGAGTTCTCCAGTCACCCTGATGACGCCCTACTCATACCCGTACAGTAAAGTGGGCTCAGTAGGACAGCTGGTGCCTAGCACACAGGCGCGCGTGGTCTCAATCACCACTGGAGAGATGCTGGGACCACACAAGTCTGGAGAGCTGTGGTTGAGAGGACCACAAGTGAGTATAGCCTTCTTTTTGAAATTTTGAATCATGTTACAATGAATAAGTTCCTAGAGGATCACTGCTCCCATTTGCATAGATGGGTTAGTACTTACCAAAATGAACTGGGTGAATATTATGGTTTTGAATAGGCCAGTGTTATGGATCTGTAATCATGCTCCTTTTATCTTTGATGCAAAGATTAAAACCTCAATGCAATTTTTTTTTCGAGATAGTCGATAATAATTATGCGGATGACGTTATCTATCAGTGAGTAAACTAAAAAAACTCTAATCAAAAACTCCCCAGGTAATGAAAGGCTACTGGAAGAACGAGAAAGCTACAAAAGAGACCGTAGACAGCGAAGGTTGGCTGCATACTGGCGACGTAGCATACTACGATGAAGATTTCTATTTCTACATAGTTGACCGCACCAAAGAACTAATTAAGGTTAAGGGCAATCAGGTACGTAGACGACATCTGTGCTACTAAACTAAATATATCTCTTTGCAAAATTACTAGGACTTTGCACTTTGTAGATCTATGCCTATTATTTGGGTCAACATTGTGGTTTGACAGTATGTGCGTCTGCGCATTGTTAGGTGACAGGATTGATTGTTATTGGATGGCATAGATGTTAAAATATGGTACCAAAATAACATGCACGGGTAAATTGGTGACAAGTTTACCATAAAATTTGCGTAAACACACCGTCAACTTCGAACTTTCCCATTAACATAACACCATGGCTGCATTCTCTGAAGGGGTAGGCAAAGATGTAGGTACACCCAATTTTCGCCAGTTGTGTTTAAGTCCGATAAAAAAGGTTCTAGCCTATTGGTAGTAAACGGGTACAAAATACCTTATTTATATATTTTTTTAATCCACAGGTATCGCCGACAGAAATAGAAAACATAATCATGGAGCGTCCAGAAGTTGCAGATGTGGCCGTGGTCGGAGTACCAGATCCTCTAGCCGGCGAGGTCCCTAAAGCGTTCGTAGTCCTCAAGCCCAAACAGAAACTCACAGAGAAAGATGTTACCGACTTAGTTGCTCAGAAACTCACTAGATATAAGCACCTTGACGGCGGCGTAGTATTTTTAGAATCAATCCCAAGGAACGCCGCCGGTAAAATTATGAGAAATGAACTCAAAGTTTTTGGTACGAAACGTTAGTAACCTGTATAGAAGAGTAATTATCTACCTAGTAAAATTTTAGTTCTAAGTGAGGTTTATTTTTACGTAGATTTATAGGACTGAGTTGTTAATATGTAATTTAGTTTAATTAAGATTTATTCCAACACCTACTGTATATACCTATGTAAATAGATATTTTGTTCCACAATAAATCTTTATTTTTATAAGTTTGGCGTGCTTTAATTTCACTCAGTTTTTTTTATTTCCAAAATGCTAAAATATATAAATAACAGGTTGATTATGCCACATAACACAAACCTCTCAGGGAAATCTGTGTGTGCGAGCCGTTCATTGATTAATAATTAGCTGATATTGTTTTTTTTAAAAACCATAGTGGAAGAATTACGCTCCCATCGTTTACCCATTTTTACCCTTGTTACGGTTGAGATAGGACGAAGAAAACGTGCCGAACCCAAACTCAAACCGTTTATTTCAATTAGACCATTACAGGCACTTTTGAAAATAAAATAAAAAAAAAACAAAAAAAAAACGCTAAGCTACAGTCCCAGTCACAAGGCATAATAACTTACTGTAGTTGCCCATTCCAAAGCATAGATCTCTATGGAGAAGAATGGGCAAGAAACTCCATGGACACTCTTTTAAATCAAAATATGTTACAAAATCTTGGTTACATCATTCATGTTAAGAATTACAAATATGTGAGAACGATGTAGAGAGTAAAAGATTAAATCAGTCATACATAAAGAAAGTAATTAAAATAAACCGTGGCAGCTAAGAGATGACCAGTCACAACTAACACAAGATAATGGGGCAGGTCAGGAATATAACAATGATGATAGATTGTAAATATAACAAGTGTAATCGTAAGTGAGACGAAGCCTACGTCATTGTCTGACCGCTGAGCATGAGGACTTGGGTTCGATTCCAGGGTTGGGGAGTGTTATTGGGTTTTTCCATCAGAAGGGTTTATGGCAATAGGCTCGCTCCCCTATTACATGGGGCTTGAAACTTAACTGGCGAAATGTGGGTTTACTGTTAGGTTCACCTCTGCCTCTCCCTTTGGGGATTACAGGCGTGATATTATTATGTTAATCTGAGGCCATCATCCCAGAAAGTGTTACGTGTTATTTTGGGTTTGGCTTTAGTTTTTGAGATATTTGGTATTTAAGTAAATGCACAGACCAATGTATAAAATGTGGTATTATATATATAATATATATATTATATTATTAAAGGCGCTCTGATCGACGACACGACCTTCCACCTCGCTGCTTCTTTACGTCTTGTTGCCGCCTGCTGCACTCCTCATCGCTGTCACTGTGCTGAAGCTGTCAACAGCCTCGGACACCACGGCCTGTCATGCAACCGAAGTGCGGGCCGTTTTGCGCGGCACGTGAACTTAAACGAGATCATCCGTCGAGATTTTGTTACCGTCGGCGTTCCAGCTATCTTAGAGCCCAATGGCTTGGCACGCGACGGTGGAAGACCGGACGGCATGTCTTTGTTTCCTTGGAAGATGGGTAGGCCTTTAGTGTGTACTTGCGTGTGTCGACGCAAGTTGTGTAGACGCAACTTGCGTCGACACTCTTGCGCCATCACATCTTCCAAGCTCATCGTGATGTACAGGCGCTGCCGCTGCGGCTGCGGAGAACCTCAAGCAGCGTAAATACCTATAGTAACCTTTGTGGTAACTATATTTTCGAGCCGTTTGGGGTTGAAACTGGGGCCGTGGGGTCCGAGTGCTCACAGCCTTTTTAAGGAAATTTCCAAACGCCTAGTTGACGTTTCCCGTGACCCAAGGGCTGGGTTTTACCTTGGCCAGAGGCTAAGTATTGCCATACAACGAGACAAGGGTTTGTTACTTTAGTTTTGTTTTTTGAAGAAAAAAACATAAGATTTACGAAATTGATTCATTATTTATTCTTCTCATATTACATTATATTGGTATAAAATAATACTAAGTTACAATCATTCTTTTTCATTTCA
Source organism: Cerastis rubricosa (assembly GCA_949152445.1). Lineage (NCBI taxonomy): Eukaryota > Metazoa > Arthropoda > Insecta > Lepidoptera > Noctuidae > Cerastis > Cerastis rubricosa. The sequence continues at coordinate 12,778,321 of OX424539.1, forward strand.
ATCAGAATTTTACCTTATAGCACTTGCACAATCAAGGCTTTTCGTGGACAGCTATGATAAATACTTCAGGTTCAAAGAAGCCAAGGGTTGCAAGGAATATGAACTACTATTAGACTGGGAAACTAAACACAGATGAGATTGTTCATAGTGCCTAGAAAAATTTGTTTACTTTTCTACTTATTAACTAACAGTCACAGAATAAAAAAGTATTAGCAATGGTTGAGCCAACTAATTAAGACTCTTTCTCTTTGTTCTGCTCTATCTCAGTATTATCAGACTTGATTTCTTCGTTAATCTTTTCTGGCTCTTTTTTCTCTTCAGCCACCTCAAGGCTAGCTTCAACCTTGGGGCCTTCTGCAGGCGGTTGAGGGAGTTCCGAATTAACATCAGATATTGAGTAATTATCTGATTGCATTTCAACTTTAGGGGAGACTTCCTCGGTAGGCCGTTCAGGAGTAGTTTCAGGTGTTATTTCAGGTGTTGGTTCAGATTCCTTAACACTGCTTTCTTCTGAAGCTGTGTCTGAAGGAGTATCTGATTGGTTAGACTCTTCTTGCACATCTATTTGTCTCTCATCTGTCTTAGGAGAATTGCTATTTCCATCAGTATTATCACTAGATGATGAACTTTCCTCACTTGATGTAGACACTTCAGAAATTAGTTTGGGTTCATTGTCTTCTTTTGTTGTGGAATCTGAGCTGTTTTCATCCATAGCTACAGGTTGTGGTTCTATCACAGGTTTAGTAGGCTCCATGCTTGGAGCTTCCTTTTCAGCCACAGGCTCAGTTGTTTCCTCAACTTTATCTATTGATGATTGCTCAGTTAGCCTTTGCTCTGTCATTTCAGCATCCTCAACTTTTATTTCTGGAATGATTAATGCCGGAGGAGGAACTTCAGGCTTCATTTCAACATCTACTTTTGGTTCATCATTTGAAGTTGAAGAAGTAGTTGTTGAAGTGGTTGCTTCAACCTTAGGCTCCTCTGAGGATACAGTTGGTTGGGGACTAGGCTTAGCCTCAGTACTAGGCTTAATTTCTTCTGGCGGTTCATCTGCACTTATGTTAAGTTCAGGAGGTGTAACAGATTCATATTGGGTAGCAACTTTTTCTTGAATATCCATTGGGGTCTCTTGCTTAGCTTTTAATCGAGCCTCTATGTCATCAACAGAAATGTGTGCGTCCGAAGAGCTCGGCTGAGGCTCTGGGATCTGTGGTTGTTCAGCATTTTCCTTCCAAGACATATCTTCCATTTCAACATCCACATTATACTCGGAATTATTATCTGAACCATTTACAATAGGTTCAGCTGGCTCACCATTTTCGGGTTCGGTGTGACGCTGTGAACCTGGTTCCCTGGTGCTTACAACTAAAATATTCTTTTCGATCGCCCTCATAAACTTATCAACGCGATTGTACTGTTTACGCGGAAATGTGAGTAGTTCACAAATTCTTTGAACTGTGAAGGGGGCAGAGGTGAATGAATCTAGACGTTCTAATAGGCTATTTTTCATGATGTCATAATTGAATGGATCCACGTTTGGATAAGGTGGAATTTCAATACCTGAAGTTGTTTCGTAGAAATCAGTAATCACATTTAACAATTTTTCTTTGAATAAACTTTTAACCAGTGACCATTGGTAGACTGGATCACCGGTCCGCGCTACGTATGCCAAGTATTCATTGAGCTCCTGCGGGATTGTTTTAGGTTTACGTTTGGAGAAATCTTCAAGGAAGTGGAATATTTCTTCGGCGTTCTCCATTTTATGAATTAGTTTAGTAAAATAGAAAATTTATTAATCACACACAACAAAACACTCAACCATAACCATAAACAACAGAAATAGTTTTTAAACTACATTCGACACTCTCCACAGGCTATACTATTCAGGCCCTGGCCAATAAAATAATATTTCATCAAATGGTTAATCGGGTAAACAATAAATTAACAATAATTTTAATACTTTGTGTTAGAATCGGTGCAGTAATTCGGTGGTTAAGTATTAATTTTCCAGTGTTAGATTTGTCATTATAAACTGTAGACGCAGCCCACAGGTTTGACACGAAAAGATTTGACATTTGAAGAGTGACGTTAACGTATCATCTGAAAGTGTCGAGAGTGACATTTTCACTGATGTGGATTATTTTAAAACAAAAGAAAGGATTCTTTAATTTCTCTTATAGTAAATAAATTAATAGCACGTAGAATCACTCAATAAAAATGAATACTTTGCTACGTAGGAGTATATTTCCAATTTACAGCAATACTTTGAAGTTATCATGTCGTTCATTTGCCGATGCATCAATGAAAGAACAAATCGACAAAATAGTTAAAAATAATAAAGTGGTAGTATTTATGAAAGGTGTGCCAGATGCCCCAAGGTGTGGCTTTAGTAATGCGGTTGTTCAGATAATGAGGATGCACGCAGTTCCATACGACAGTCACGATGTCTTGTCGAATGAAGATCTTAGACAAGGTTAGTTTTTAACCTGAATTCTTTAGATTCACATTTAAAAATCGAGTTTACAAACTGACCCAATAATACTGTTATCTTCGAAGAGGCTGCAAATATGATAAGGTTTTCGTGTTAACTGCTTTATCATAAAAAGGTCAAGAAATCAACCAACTTTAAAATCATCAACAATGTTATTGAATTGTTTTTTTATCTTTAGACCAATTAATCGTTAGATATAGAGTCTATCTACTTTATGTCAAATGGTACAATAGATTAGGATTAGGATGTCCCAATGCTGGGCAAACGCCTCCCCCTTTTCCTTCCAGGTACTTTTTTCATGCACCACCCCAACTTTATGGTTTTTAAAAAAATATTTACTTTTCAGGTATCAAAGATTACTCCAACTGGCCGACAATTCCACAAGTTTTCATCAATGGAGAATTTGTTGGAGGCTGTGACATAATGCTGCAAATGCACCAATCAGGTGAGCTCATCGAGGAACTGAAGAAGGTTGGCATAAAAAGTGCACTCCTTACAGCTGAAGAATCCAAAAAGGAGGGCGCGAAATAATACAGAATGGTTTTTAGATTTTAATATTTTAATAGATATGCATAGGATATTATAATTTATTAATACCTTTCTCATGTGGCTATGTAGTGGAATTTTTACTGTTATATGTATTATTTAATATTGATTATATAGTATAGTGTATTGCAACTGTATCTTATACTAGCAAGCTGATCTGTATCCTAGTTGATTTTTCCAAATATATTAGCACTGTTGACTCTGTATATGTTTTTTTTTATAGTAAAATAAACTTATTATTAAATACTATCCTATTTAGGTAAAATAACGAAATAAAAATTGTTTCATCATCTGCCTAGCCTTTTCCCAAAGTATTTTGGGGACGGCTTCCAGTCTAACTGCAGCTGTGTACCAGTATTTTACATGAAGCAACTGCCTATTTTGACCTTCACAACCCAGGTACTGTGTTATATGATACCCCTTGGTAAGACTGGATGTCAGACTTTTGGCTTCTGAATACTCGTAACGACTGTCAAAGATCTACAAATGACAACCGGGACCAACGGCTTTACGTGCTCTTCGAGGCACGGAGGAAACTCTGTACGTAATTATGGTCACTCATACACTTACCAACCTCGGCAAGTACGGCTTAACCTTAAAAATCGACCTGTGCGGCTGTTAATATTTAGCCAAAGGCTCCTCAAAAAAAAAAACTAAAATTGTTTAAGAGCTCTTTATTAAAGTAGCTGTACATTCGAGTTAGTATACTTTTGGGCACATAAGTCATTCTTATTCTACATACCGCTGCTGTCTCATTGAAACATAATTGATTGATTTAACAATGCAGTCATTATTAAAAGACAAAAATATGGCAGATCATTTATTTTGAGTACTCATTCCAATACTCTCACAAACAATAATCATATAAAAATGATAAATAAATAGATGCAGGCAAGCTATGGCAATCTATGATATAAATAATTTGTGTGACACTTCCCTGCAACATTTATAAATTTAGAAAACCTAAAATAATTCTGTGCCTACCATCAAAGTACTATAATTACTAATGGCAGTAAATAAAAATTGATCTTGTATAAATAATGTTTGCTTATAAATAAAAAAAATATAACAAAAACATTCTCACAATGTAAATGAGTCTTATTTTGGTGTCACACATTAGTCAAGCCTAACATTAGCACCATTTTTATCTTACAAATAATTTTTTTGTGACTTCCCTGAGAATTTCTTATAAAAGTTAAAAATACCTAATGCTAATGTATAAATAGAGTGTTGTAAACATATAAAATGATTTCTCTGATTTGAGCCAAAAGGTTACTAAACATTAGGAAGAAGTTTTATGGTATGAAAGTTAATGGCATTTTTGGTTTGAACATTGCACATAATAATATTTTAATATAGAACTGTTTTATAGACTAAATTATTCCACAAAAATTATTTGCTTTGCATTGACCTCGGTTTAGGGCGATTTCTGAGAGGTAGGTCAATGTAAGGGAGATAATCTTTGTGCGCCATTACGTCGCCGCTGGAGCCTCGGGCCGTCGTGTTAGTACTGAGCGCGGTGAGTGCGCGCCATCTTAGCTACCCTCCTTGACTGATGACGTGGATGACAGTGTCCTATGATACGACTTCTGAGACCTGCGTCTGAGTAAAAATCATTTCAGTTTCTATAAATATGTCTATTCAACAAAACATGTAAGCATGGTGGGCGTTAGGCAGCGGCCCAATGTCGATCTGGAGGTTTGCCAAATACCATCGTGTGCTCGGGGGATTCGAAAGCCTGGGTGTTTTTGACATAGTTTATTTAATATTATTTAGTCTAGAAATAAATAAAAAAAATGTACATTGTCGTCGTGCTGTACCTAAAGGTCGGTTTCGCCATAGAGTGCGGTGGAGAATGCCATATAGTCGAGCGCGCCGGCGGGAGCGCCGGGGCCGCGGAACGGCGGCATGCGCGCCACGCAGTACTCCGCCTGGTCGGGCGGCAGCTCGCGCCTCAGCTCGTCAGCCGTTATGTAGGGCTACACAATACAAAACAAGACATTATATCATCCCCAATCCGAAAGACCTCAAAAGTGAAGTCTTCAAAGAGCAACAAATTTAATTTGTTACCTTGTCACCGGCTAAGATCCTAAAGCTGTCGATGACTTGTTCAGCGGTGTCTGTGTCTGTGGATTCCCTTGTCATGAAGTCCAAGAACGCATCGAACGACACGTAACCTGCAAACAGAGAAAGATTGATATGTTTGTTTGAACTAAACATGAAGCAAAGTGTCAAAATTACAAACGGACTAAGAAGACCAGCTAAAGAACAACGGGCCTATAAAAAGCTTTGTAAGAATTTGGTCTGGTTATTCGGAGTTCTGCAGAAAGAAGTTTACCTGTGTTGTTGGGGTCGACAACAGCGAGAATGCGCTGGAAGTCGAGTTCTCCTTGCCTGTCCTTGCCGATGCTGTATCCGAGAGACACCAAGCACGATTTGTATTCTTCGGGTGCTAGGCGGCCTGTGAACGAAGTTGTGTATGTCTTTATTGTTAAATTGACAAAGATTGGGAAGTTTGCAGGTTGCTAAAACTCGATCCTTAAAAAGTCGGCGAGTAATAAAGTTTTAGGATCCCATGGTTAAACATTCCACAAAATTTCAGCGTACCACAAAGGTTGGTCAAAATTCGGTCATTGAGAAAACGGCATATGCGTTCTCTCTTTACTACCCTTTTCATTTACCGAAATGAAAAGGGTAGTAAAGATTTTCCATTTACCGGTGCGGTTTTTGTCGAAGTGGTTGAAGGAGGCACGGAACTCGGTGAGCTGTTCCTGGGTGATGCCCTTGGAGTCGCGGGTCAGGATCTGGTTCTCGACTTCGTTGATGGTGCGGTTGATGGAAGTAAGAAGTTGTTCCCAGCCGACGCGCAGAGTTTCCATTGTGTATTGCGAGTACCTGTAAAAAATGTCGAGGGTTATGATAACTGTGGATGCTTAGTTTACCTAGAGTTTGTACAAAATCGTAGCTGCGACGCAGCCTACTAGCTTTGGACTAAAGATAAAAAGATGTTGGTTAGAAATCCCAGTGCCCCAACGGTAGGAACATTATATAGGTTGATTATGTTGTTGACTTGCCTGTTCTCGAAGATCATGCCCTCCTGCACAGCCTGGTGGATGCGCTCCAATTCTTCGATGTGTGGCTTGTAGGCGTACACACCGGCCTCGTACTCCTTGAGGCGACGCAGTTGGTCTTCCAGAGAACCCTGATAAAAACGATTACCAGATTAAAGTGAAAGTCGGATTTGATTAGATCATTCATTCTTGGAAATTGTCTATTTCTTATTATTAAACGCTAAATCGAATAACATTGAGTTATGTAAATTTCAATAAATTATGGAGGTGCTATTTTGATTGCTTAGAAGAATGTTATCCTTTACCTGCAGTCCCATTCCGATAGCGGTGACGGCATCCATTTGCCTTTCGATCCAGGGTCCAACAGCGTTGGCCTTCTCTGCGAACTGGCGCCTGAGGGTCTCGTTGTTCTGTTGCTTGCGCAGCTCAGCGGCAAGCGTGTTGTCGCGCTGGGGAACCAGCTGCCTTACGTCTGACCACTTGCGGTTCAGCTCCTGAGATTCAGGTATAAAATGGTTAAGATTTGACATTAATGTCCCTTTCTTTGAGCACATCCGTCATCGCCATTGAGACATTATTTTTTATTTGACTTTGCAAGTTATCATTGTTTAATTAGGGATTATTCAGTAGACCTCTTGGGGGCCATTATCGTGAATGTGATTTGCGACTTATCTTCTATTAGCCAATTAAAATATGGATCAGATGATATTTTTTTTTTTTTTTTGTATAACCGCTTTGTGATAATTTATAATTTACAAACTTACGTGAGCAGTAAGAGTAGTGTAGGGGTTCTCCAAACCACCAGGGATCTGGTGCTGTTTCACAATGGACTCAACCTGGTGCACCAGGTTGACTATTGCCTGAAATGAGAGATTATGTTATTAGAAAATGACCCCAAATGTCTTTGTAATATGTCTTCAAATGTTTTATTCTTTTCTTGGGTTCTTTTGTATCTTTAAATCCGAAAGATATTCAATTTTACCTGGTATTCCTTGTCAGCCTCTCCGAGAGTGGCCTTGAAGCGAGCGTGCGCGTCCATGAGTCCGGAGATCTCTTCAATAGTGTGGACGATGAACATGTCCACGAGATCCTCCCGGGTGCCATCCAACCTGATTAGGAAATGTAAAGAATTAAATAGATGATAAATATAACTTCATATTGCATCATTAAGATAGTCATGTGAAAAAGAAAACCGAAGCGTGATCCAACATTGGGTCAAGCAATGCGAAGCGCCCCCATCAATATCGAGTATTGGGTCGCTTCTCTTCGGTCGTTGGAAATGATGATGATGGATGACACATTTGTGACGTGGAAACAAATACTACTTGATTATTTAATTTGATCACCGTTTAGGTATTCAACTGTAGTCTGGATCCCTACTTCATCATAGTTGCGAAAACGCCAGGGAGATGATGATTTGAAATAACTACTGGCGCTGAGCTAACTCGTTTCCGAGGGACATACCAGTTGTTGAAAGGCGCAGCACGCTTGGCGAACTCGAGGTGCAGCAGGTCGATCTGCTCGAGCACGCGCTCGGCGTCGTCCAGCGCGTGGCGGCGGCGCTGCGTCAGCGCGCCCAGCCGGTCCCACTGCGAGCAGATGCGCTGGCAGCGAGCGTTCACACTCGCCACGTCGTGGTACTCCAGGGTACTGACGAACAGAAAGGGTCATGGTTAAAGGTCTGAGTGTCAAGTGCCAGCCAATCGGAAGCACTACCGCAGTGATAAGCAGTGCCACTGTCAACCAATTAAAATGTAATCTGATCGTGCTAGCGCTTTTGCCGAATATCGTCATCAGCTCATACAAACATTATTTCAACGTCATTTATTCAGAAAACAATTCAGTCACATCGTGTTTAAATTGAACATAAACAATAGACCATGTGAAAAAAAAAACCGAAATAATGTATTTATATATTTATTGTAACGGTTTTATGTGTTATAAAATTGGACTTTTAGTACAGTCATGTATTTCGTTCAGAAATACAGTTCAGTTCATCTGTAACATTTGGTTTCTTACTTGAGTTCCTGGGCAATAGCAGCGATCTGCTCGACGCGGTCCTGGTGTGCGGCTAGGTCTGACTCGAAAGCCTCGTGCTTCTTCTTCAGAGCCTTGATGTCGTACAGCTTGCATTGACGGAAGTCCTGAGATTGCAGCATCTCCTCCTTACCTGGAATTTTAAGAGATTTGGTTTTGACATTGTGTTTTGTAATATGAGTAGATTTTTTGTTTGATCTCGTGATTTTGGATAAAAGCAAAGGCGGAAATGTATCTTACTTGCTAACATAATATTTTGGTTTCATAGATGTGGTAGCTTTGTTGTGTGACTTTACTTTATGGGTAACAAAAGATTGTTTACTATTTTTTGTCTTTGTAGTTTCATCCTTTGTAACATAATATTACGAATTCCACAATAATCGCATACAATACGTGAGCGAATGCTATCGCAAGATTTTTGTACCAACCTCTGGTCCAGTCCTCGTGGATGTCGGCTTTGTGCTTGAACTTTTGGGCCAAGTACTCAAGACGCTCAAGGCGCATCATTTCGCTCAGCAGCCATTCTTCGAAGGCTTTCTCCGAGATCTCCAGGCCCTTCCAAGCTCCAGCGATGTCCTTGACATATAACCAGTATCGATTAGATTTGCTCTTTGTCCCAAAAGAAGTCTTGGTCTTTCAATGCGAAATAAGATGGGGTTATAAGACCTGGGTGAGAGTTTATGAGAATAAGGACTTCTGTGGCATTAGAAAACTTTCTTGTAATCAATGAACGAATCTTTTATCGTCATAGTTATTTGGATGATGGTGATACTTACAGAGACCATCTTGCCTTCGGTGGGCATATACGCGGGGCGGTTGCTCAGGCGGAGCTTGGTCTGCAAAGTGTTGAAGTTGGTTTCCAACTTGGCCTTCTGCTCTACACGTGGCGGCTTGTGCTTACGCCTGAATGTAGAGAAAAATAGTTAACATTTGTGGTTACATGTAGGATAGGCAATGTGTATGGAGTATTATGCTAAATATCCTTCTAATGTTTGGCTACATTATCTCCGTTTCGAGGATTTTATCCTACAGGAAACTCCTTTTTTGTAGTTAGATAACTAGGATAATTCAAACATCACGTTGTCATCATTGGCTTAATGTGTTATAATTTTATCATATATCCAAGTTTTTTGAACTGTTGAGTTATAAAGACATTTACCTGTAAGTACGGTAGTCTTCCAGTTTTTTCTGGCAACCGGCAAGAGAGTTGTCGGTTTGGCGGCTGTTCAGCCAAGGCATGGTACGCCTGATCCAGTCCAGCAGCTATAAAATTTAAAACCGTTTAATGTTTACTGCAACATAAAATATTTTAAGTATACAACAGCGCAAGTGTACATTTGTGGAATGAGTGAGTCGAAAAATGTGTCGCTTTAGATATTTTAAGGATCAGTTGTCAAGGAGGAGTCGATCACTATATCTAAGCCTTTCGAAAATATCGCGCTGTTGTGTTATGTAAATAATGGGATACTTACGTCACTGGCAAGACGCTCATACTCTTCCATGAGGCGTTCGTTCTCCTGGTTGACTTTGAGAACTTTGCAAATGCGGTTCGCGGCAGTCTCAGCCTGTGGATTGTACGTTAGACATCTTTTAGATTTATGTAATGTTTTCCGATTAAACTAGGTAGGTATCACTAGTTTAACGACAAGCTAATATTGTTATTCATTTTATTCATTTGATTTGTAAACATAATGAAGCTTTTTAAAACACGGAGCTGAAGCTGTTCTAAAAAACAATTTTCATTCCAAATTCAAAATTTTATCAACTTCTATTGAATTGGTTCAGAAAACTGCAACATTTGCATTTATTAGTAGGTTCAGATGATACAAACCTTTTGTGCGCCAGAGAAGCAATGGTAGTATGATGAGACGTATGTCATGACCGCACGCTCGTCCGGCATCGCTGTGTTCTGCAGATCTGACAAGCGGCACGCAAGCGACACGGTGTTAGTTCTCATGCGATGTATCATGAATTATTCCCTACTAGAATGCTTGTTTTATCTTTTGGAAAACAACGTCGTTAACATTAACGTCCTCGTTTACTTAGGATATTCAACGCGTTGATGGTCTATTACCTACTGATCTTAATGGAATATAGCTTTTGAATTTATTTTTGGTCGTACTGTCATCACTAAAATACAACAGGCAAAGAATACGTTGAAAAACTTCGTTTTAACAACCCGCATTGTCTTATCACATATAACTATAGTAGGTACTTGAAACAGGAAATTAATTAATGTAGTGTTAATTGACAGTGTTCCACTGAACATCTAGACAATCAAGTAAATGAGTAATTTGAAATAACTGCGAATTACGAGAGCGATTAATTTAGAACACAAGCATTCTTTCGTTTGATATCAATAAAATACTGTATGAGTTAACAACATAAAGCTTATTTTTATATATAAAAAAAAAATATAAAAACGTTTGTAGCACATTTCATAATTATTTAGGTACGAGGTTTGTTGCTTGGGATTGGTATAACAATAATATGGTTATTTTTTTGGTTCATTAACATCATAAAATATATTTTGGAGAATTGGCATTTCTGGGTCAACGACGTTTTTGGGGCAAGGAGAATATTTGACCTTGGAAGACCTTTCTGCACCTACTCGGTACATCAATGGGTAGTCATCGTCAGTAGATGGGCTATGATGACCAAGGATTGTTGGGATTTGATCGAAAATGTGAACTTGCAAGTTATTGTCACATTTTTTCATGCCCCATGTTACAACTAGTCTGAAATTCTTCCGAGGTCTTTAGTATTAGTTTATCAACACTGACAGTTGGAGCTTCTTTGACATAAAGCGAGGCACTCATCATGCTATAAGTTACACACAAAGGCCTGGCGTTAGGGTCGGGTATCAAATGGCGGTAACGAGTGGCAACCATTTTACATTTGCTTAGTACCTGTTGCGCGCCTTGGAAGGCGTGGTAGTAACACGACACATATGTCATAATGGCGCGCTCGTCCGGCTTTGGAGTGTTTATTAAGTCTGCAATATCCAGTTACAATTTATATGTGTTGTCCATTTTTTGATGATCATTTAGAAAATACTGAAATGCGGCAAAATTGGCAGTAAAATGTCATGTAGAGTCTCATATCCCATATTGAGAAATGAGGACGGGAAGGTGCCCAGAGCTTGACTTGCTCTTGTCAGTACGTTCTACGTTCTATGAATCTTGAGCGAGAAGCACAGCAAGCGTGTCTTACCGTCGGGGTCCAACATGCGGGGGATGTCTAGATACTTCTCGGCCACATCGAAAGCCGTGTTTAAGTTCTCTAGAGGATTGTCCTTAGACAATTTGCTGTAGTCGATGAGGTCGGGCCTGTGCCTGTGGATCAGGGCGCAGAAGGCCAGACCGTCCTTGAAGGACAGGTGGAAGTTCTGGACATTCACATTCTTGTATGGGGCTGTCTTGCGTTGGCACCAGAGCAGCAGACCTTCCTGTTGAGCGAGAATTAAAATTCAATTAATAAACAATGATACAAAGGAAGTTGGTAGCTTTATCAACAAAATTGTCGTCCGTTGACTGTGATTGGAGAAATGTAGCGTATTCTGAATAATGAAAAATGAGTACCTAATTGCTATGAAATTGCATCCTTATTTATCGATAGAAACTAAGTTTGTAAATTGAATTGTAAGTATATGTGAAAAAAGCATTACGAATTACATTTATATTCGCATTATTACCGTAGATGACTAATTTCTGTTACCTACACAAGTATGTGATAATTGTTGAATCGTGTGAATTAGTAATATGGTCGATGGATTGTGGGTTTACCTTGGCGGTCATTTCTTCCACTGAGATGTCCTGGATGGCGAATCGCAAGATGATGGTCCAGATCATACCCAGGGTCATCTTAAGGTTGCCATCGACGATTTCTTCGGCACCAATGGACACCAATTTCACGCCTGAAAATAGAAGTCAGTTGCAGTCATTTTAGCTGATAATCCTACAAAATACCTATAAAGTAAACTATCTGTGGTATTGGTGTTTGTAAAACAGAGCTTTTGCTTTCAGATTTTATATTAGTAATGATGTATTTGTAAACAGTCTTCCTCAAATACGGTAAGTTCTTAGTATTACGAGTATCTGTTGGCGTCATACCATTGAACCGTATTTGGACGTTATAATGTTTGATTTTATATGTCGCCACTGAGTTAGTTCTTTATGTAGTCACTACTCATAGTGCACATATAGGTAAACAAGTATTGCATAGAAGGATAATTCTTGAACAACATTTGAGCTCATTTAATAGACACCTACTCTTTGTCCGAAACTACAAACTACCGATTCTTGTGAATGTGGCGGATTTCATCTTGACTGGGTCTTAGTTCTTAGTATTGACTGGATGTTTTAAAAGAACCTCAGCTCGTTAGCTACCAGGTACAGTTTTATAATGACTATTTTAACAGTAACTAGAATGAAATCGTGTTGGCATAAACTGTACTTGTACAGTTTTATGTCCCTCTGAATCTTGAAATAAGTTTTTATAATTACTGGGTGTCGGTACTATTTATTTTCCGCTAAAAATTAGGTTCCCTTGACTCATGTTTCCATAATTTAAGCATTATTGTGATCCTCTTGTCGTTTTTAGGGTTCCATAGCCGAATGGCAAAAAACGGAATCATTATAGATTCGTCATGTTTGTCCGTATGTCACAGCCACTTTATTCCGAAACTATTAGGTTGGCATAGTTGATACTTGGTAGGTAGATGTAGTCTGTGAACCGCTTTACGATTTTTGTACAAAAATAAAAAAATCAAAGATGAAGGGGGCTTCCCATACTTACATTGAAATAAAAATAAAAAAAGAATCATCAAAAGACCTATCTACATACCCCGCACGTATAGACGTGAGGGGTATATAGATAGGTCTTTAAAAGTGACATTGAGTTCCTAAAACCATATTTTCTCACAGTCAATCGTTTAAAAGATTGACACTTCCAAAGAGGTACAATGGGGGGGACGGGACATTATACCTCTTTGGAAGTGTCTTATTTCAATGTATGGGGAGACCCCTTCATCATTTATTATTTTTATTTTTGAACAAAAATCGTAAAATACTTCACAGCCATCTACCTACCAAGTTTCAACTGTGCTGTCCCTACCCCCTCTAATTTCTAAAGTAAAAGGAGGAAAATTCCGTTTTTTTAAGTTTGAATAAAATTTAGAAAAATGGTTTGAATAAAATTTGATGTTTAGTTTTTAAGGTACTTATGGCTCTTTTTAACCAAACTGCAGCAGTAACTTTGTTATTCATGAACATACGCTGAAAAACTAATTTAGTTTTGCTGTTGACTGTAAAACTTATGAAACTGAAACTTATGACCGTTCAAAATATTGGTGTTATATTGTTTGGTGCTAGAGAACCCTATGTTTGCGAGTAAGACTCCCTTTGGCCGGTTTTTTTGTTTCTAGAGAATGCTTTATCTTCTGTTTTTCTTAATACGAGTAGTCCATTCATCATTTGATATTCTGCAAACATTTCGAGTCCAGTACTGTTTTTTAAAGTTCTTATTAATTCTTTACCTTTATTTTCTAAAAGCCGGTTCGGTTGAGGATATCATGTTTGTTTATAAAATACAATCATGGTATTGAAAATGTTATGGAAATAGTAATTTAATGTTGAAGGTTACTGGCAGGCTGAATTGTTTATGGGATCTTAAGAAGTTTGGTTTGTATTCTTGAACGTTCTATTCAAAAAGAATGAGAGATGACACTTGAGTTTAAGCAGTTTTTGAGATAACATGTCGTGTTGATTTTATAGAATGTATATTTGTTGGAAATGCTCTGAGTAATTATATTGAAGTGAAATCATTTTGGAAGTTGTTATTTAATCTGAAGGAACACCCGCAAAAGGTTATGGGCCCAGTACGCTTCCACTGCAAATCAAAATTTTGCTGCATATATTGCAAGGTGGATTCGCACTTTTCTAAGTTCTGTCTAACACAAACAGTAAGTAATTTTAATACAAGTTATAATACAGAAGAAGAGGTGGAATTTATAATAGACTCAGGATCAAGCAGCCATATTGTTACATCAGAATGTTATCTTCATGATAAAAAACAAATAGATCACAAAATAATGACAGCAGATGGACATTTTCATAATGTAAACATAATTGGAAATATTTATTCAGAAAACATGACATTAAGAAATGTTCTTTGTGTTCCCCAATTAAAAAAGAACATTATTTCAGTATCAGGTCTAACAAATTATAATTATTCTTTAAAATTTTTCAGAACAAGCTGTCAACTCAAAAGTGAGGACTCTGAATCAGTTGAAACATGTGAGCAGAGGAAAGACGGTTTATATTATTTAAAATTAAACATAAATATGACAAGGCCAGTCGTGCATTCCAGGTCAGACAAAACTTTTTTAGTAAATACTGAATTTTGGCATCGTGCAATGGGACATGTACCTGTAAAGAGTACAAAAGGCATTGTTAAAGGCATGCAAGGAAATTTAGTAAAGGAGGTCGACATCTGTGAAGTCTGCACACAAGCAAAATTATGCAGAAAACCTTTTAACACATGTAGGCAAAGAGCAAGTGAACCACTTGAAATAATTCATAGTGACATTTGTGGTCCTATAAATAATGAAACATGGGATGGTTACAAATACTTTATTACATTTTTGGACGATTATACACATTTTGTAAAAGTTTATCTTATTAAAAATAAAAGCGAAGCATTATCAAAAATAATAAATTATATTAATTTGGCAGAAAATCATTTTAACACAAAAGTTAAAACATTTAGATGCGATAATGGCGGTGAATACAATAACAAACAATTTAAAACCTACTGTATTAACAAAGGTATAAATATTGATTACACAATTCCATATTCTCCACAATTAAATGGAAAAGCAGAAAGATTAAATAGATCTCTAATGGAAAGAACAAGAGCATTACTTTTTGATATGCTCTTACCACTTAATTTATGGGGAGAAGCGGTATTAACATCAGCATATTTATTAAACAGAACTGCAAATACAATTAATATTAAAACACCGGCAGAAATGTGGTTTAATAGAATACCGAATTTAAAACATTTAAATATTTTTGGTTCTTTGGCTTATTATAAAAATAATTACAATTTGAATAAACTTGACTCCAGAAGCAGTAAAGGGCTGTTAGTAGGGTTTACAAATAATGGTTATAAGATATGGGATCCTTCAGATTTTAGAATTATTTACTCGAGAGATGTGGTGTTTAATAATAATAAGAGTGATGTTGCAGAATTTTTAAGAATGAGTAAGTGTAGAGTGAAACAGAGTGATTTGGAGAGTTTATTTAAGGACTTGGTTAGTGATGTTTTTAGTGGTGAAAGTAATGATGGGTTTTGTAGTGATGGTGATGCAGAAATTGGTGATGCGGATGTAAGTGGTGATGAAGTTATTGACGAAGGAGTTTTTAATGATGAAGTTATTGACGAAGGAGTTTGTAATGATGAAGTTAGAGTTGAAGTAGGAATTGAGGAAGATAATGATGTTTTTGAGGACAGCGTTGAGGAGATGAGAGTTTGTGTTGAAGAGGATAATACTTTGAGAGGGGAAGTTGAGTTTGAAGATGCAATTGAACCAGTAGTTGGTGATGGTTTGAGAGAAAGACCGAGAAGAGAAAGGAGAATGCCAGCATATTTAAAAGATTATGATTTGGATACTTCATTTTTAACGTATACAGATGCTTTTAATAGTTTTGATAAGGATTTATGGGAAAAAGCAATGAAAGAGGAAAAAGACTCGCTAGAGAAAAATAAAACTTGGGAAATTGTAAATAAAAGTCAAGGGAAAAATAGAAAGATTATTACAAGTAAATGGATATTTACAATAAAGCCTGGTGGAAGATATAAGGCGAGATTAGTAGCAAGAGGTTTTCTACAAAAATATAATATTGACTATAAAGAGACATATAGTCCCGTTGTTAATGCAAGTAGTGTAAGATTGTTGTTGGCGATTGCAGCACAAAAAGGTTTAAAAATTAAACAATTTGATGTCAAAACGGCTTTTTTATATGGGGAGTTAGATGAGGAAATTTATATGGAAATACCATTGGGATATGAGGTGGAAAATAAAGAAAATAAGATTTGTAAACTAAAGAAAAGTTTATATGGATTAAAACAAGCACCACTTATGTGGAACAAGAAATTAACTGAGGTTTTGAAGAAATTAGGATTGAAACAATTAAAATCAGATCCATGTGTGTTTGTTAATAAAGAAAAAGAAATATATTTGGCTATTTATGTAGATGATGGTATTTTAATTGGTGAAAGCGAGATTGAATTGAATAAAATTCTATATAAATTGGAAAAAGAATTTGAAATGAGGAAATTTGATAAAACAGAAAAATTTATAGGATTTGATATTAAAGTAGAACAGAATTTTATTAAGATTTATCAAGAAAGTTATATCAATCAAATTTTGGAAAAGTTTAAGTATGAAAACTTAAAAGATAGTAGTCATCCAGATATTTTGGTAGATGCACATCAAGAGGGGAAAGTGGGAGTTGATGATGTGCATAAATATAGACAATTGATTGGTTCATTGTTATATTTGGTTAATAAGACAAGATTGGATTTATCTTTTCATGTTGGATATTGCAGTAGGCACCAGGAACATCCTGGTTTAAATGATTTTAAGAATGTCAGGAATCTCTTTAGGTATATAAAAAACACAGTTAGCAGTGGGATACAGTATGTTCGTGGTAAAGATTTGTCTTTAAAAGCTTATTGTGATGCAGACTTTGCAGGTGATCCTGATACTAGGAAAAGTACGACTGGCTTTGTCATATTTTATGGTGGTGGTCCAATTCATTGGTGTTCACGTAAACAGTCAGTCACTGCTCTTTCAAGTACTGAGGCTGAATATATTTCTGCAGCCGAATGTATAAAAGACCTATTATACATTCAGAGTCTGATCTTTGAGTTGACAGGTAAACTGCCCAAAACTGAATTGTTTGTTGATAATCAATCTGCTATAGTTTTGATTAAGAATGGAATTCTAAATAGAAGGAGCAAACATATTGATGTTAAATATCATTTCATTAAGGAGAAAATAGATAAAAATTTGTTGGAGATTCACTATTGTCCGACGAAAAATAATTTGGCAGATATATTGACCAAACCTCTTGATAGAACAAAGTTTTTGAGATTGAGACAGTGTATAGTGAGTGACACTTAAAGAACATTGTGCAATGTGATGTGTTAAGTAAGTTAAGTAGTTATAAGGTTGTTTGAGAATTAATTTGAAATTGTAATGTTTATGATAGTTAAGTAAGGTGTTTAGATTAATTAATTCTAAAGTTTGTTTGTTATAGTTAGTTAAGTTGGGTGGGTTAATTAAGTTAATTAAGTTGGGTTATAAATGAGATTAATGAAGGTTTTATAGAGGATTTTGTTTATATTATAATAGACATAAAATTAAGAGGGGATGTTATGGAAATAGTAATTTAATGTTGAAGGTTACTGGCAGGCTGAATTGTTTATGGGATCTTAAGAAGTTTGGTTTGTATTCTTGAACGTTCTATTCAAAAAGAATGAGAGATGACACTTGAGTTTAAGCAGTTTTTGAGATAACATGTCGTGTTGATTTTATAGAATGTATATTTGTTGGAAATGCTCTGAGTAATTATATTGAAGTGAAATCATTTTGGAAGTTGTTATTTAATCTGAAGGAACACCCGCAAAAGAAAACAGCAATGAGTGTTTAGGAGTAAGTAATATGGACGGATTCTGAGCAAATCGCTTACGAAACACTAGTATTGAGTAATAAGTTTACTTGAATTTGCCATTACGAACTGTACTATCCTACAAATGCGACTTTATGCACTATAAGACTAAAATGGCAAAACGCGCAATGTCTTGTTTATAATCGCTTCGTTATTTAAATCAGAAGCAATTAGTGACATACCGTCGATAAAGAATAAGCATTCAGAAAAGACTTAGTAGTCGGCCACTCAAGATATTGATTCGTTACTAATTAAAAGCAATATAATTTCGATTCATCATTCGTTCTATTAAGGAAAAAGTAACGAAAACACCATACCTATCTCAATTACACTACTGCTTTCCTTTACACCCAATTTTGTTTTAGGTGTTTTTTTTTTTTTTTTTTTTTAAATCCTCTGTGATATTGTAAATGCATTACCAATCTACTGTATAATCTTTTGAAAACCATATTTAATATGTATTTACCTTTAGAGGCAATGAAGTCCAAAGCCTTGTTGACGTTGGCGATCTTGTGGAAACGCATTTTGCCGCGGTCGGGCTTGGGCAGGGTCTCGCCGGAGATGACCTCCAGCAGTAACATGAGCTTCAACCCATTGCGGAAATCCTCTTCGATGTTCTCGATACCAGTACCGGCCTTCCTAAGGTGGCTGTTGCACCATGCTGTGAAGGTCTGAAAGCGAAAGTGAGAAATGTATGAGCGTTTTGTTTACAGAGCAGGAAAGGTGACAGACTCGTGTTTCGTAATACCTAGCCAATGTTTGTTCATAGAATTACTTGCAATTTGTAAGCTATGCACTCAAATTGCGTGTTCAATATTTTGATGAAGTGTGCGTGCGTAACAACTAACAAATTGTAAGTGTTTAGAAAATACGAGTACGATTTACACTTTTATTTGCGCCAGAAAATTAATCGGAAGTACGACATTGGACGACTACAAGTGCCGTTAATCAATACTGCAGTTGCATCAGGTAGGGGAGCGGGCGGCCGAGGGGTCCGACCCTCTCGCACTGCCAAATTCGCCGCCGGTTATTAGCACCCGCCACAGTGGGTTTGCAATTCCGACTTAAAACTGTGAAAACGGGAATGTCTGTTAACTATGAATATTGTCTGTGAGAGTTCTATGAGTCTTTTAGAATAAATTAGAACATTACAAGCTCAGATTTAAGTTATTTAGTATTCCATGCCTGACGTTTGTTCGTTCATAGAATAATGTTAAACACAAAAGAGTTTTAAAATTCCTTTGTTTTTTAAACAAACTAATCCGGTGTGTTTAAACGGATGTAGATATGAATGTATATTTTTAGCTATTCAAATACCATTAGATAGCAATAACCTACACAATGGGCCACGCAGTCGTCACCGTTAGCTTGATTATATCATTAAATAAGTATCGAAAGCCGAGCAGGCCGAATAAAGAGCTAATTCTATTGTAATGGACGTTGGACAAGATCTGAAAGGCAGTATATTTCACGAGTGGCGGCACTCCTCTGCAAACTCACAAACTCGATTGGTTCCGGAGGTGGCGTCAAGGTTGGAACTGATAAATGGAATTCAATACATCAACAGACTGCGTGACCGTGCTGGACTAAAGCTGAAGTTGACAATTAATTCAAAGAATAATACACTTCCATTGAACCGCGTGACGTCATCATTCTGTTGATTTCAGCGCAAGTAGGTTAGCTGTTAGTCTCATCCTAATTAGATCTTACGAAGAAATAGAAAATCATGATATTAGAGATGATTGTGTAGATATCTGACTGATTAAAGTCGATGAAGTAGATAACTATGTCTGTAACTATTGTTAACCAGTTCACAGACAAGGTAGGTAGACATAAACAAAGGCATGTGAGACATGAGCAAAAAATTCTACCTGCAAGCACATTTGAATTCAAAGGTTCGCGTTACAGAAATTTGATTCTTTTGTTGATGCTTTAAAAAGTATTTTGCTATAGAAAACGTGTGACATAGAATTATCGAGCACCTATATCTATAGATACAATGTGAGGTTAGCGAAGATGCCATCACTGCGGAACATTAAAAGTGACCGAACTGCATTCTGAGAACGTAATGTATGAATCATCTTTGGAACTCGCCTCTTGGCACAGGACAGAAAATAATAATAATCTACCTTCCATTACCACATGACCTACAATATGCAGGTAAAGGTCGCCTAGCTACCATATGTCGTAAATTAACAGCGCAGTTAACGGCGAATGGGAGCGCACGTCGTAAAGACGTTTAATTCATTATGGTTTATGTGATATTTCGTAAAAAGAAAGTTTGTATCATTGATAGTGGTGATGATGTATTGGGGAAAACGTTCGACAGCATCTGATATATGCGCGAAAGGTCGGGTAATGGGTACAGCCATTATGGCGCATTAAGGAGATGGTTATCTTCTGTGTATGTGCTTGCGTTTACTTAAATATCCATCGCTGAAACATCAACTTTATGGACTGATTCTGTCACGTTGTTGTAAATTAGCACAGGTTGGGCATAAAGTAGTAAGGTATTCTGTATCTCAGGCACCTTGGACTAGATGGAATTTAAAATATGATTTAGTAACAACGTTGTTGACGTTGTCACATAAATACGACACGAGACCTCGTGTAAACGGGAATACCAGCGTCCCTGAGACAAAACACATACCGTGACCCAGAATATGAAAATAATCCCGCGTCACCTTGCAACTGCCATCACGGCCAGCGTCGATCTAAAATAAGGCACGCAGGTGTAGACAGCGGACTATTCGAGATGTGTAGAATGTGAACTAGACTGAAGATGCGTTGTCATTGAAGTGTTTAAATATTGTTCTCAACGTGCTAATTGGCGAGGTATGAAAGCTGTATTGTCGCTTGCACGAAAGTCAGCAGTAACTGTCGCTGAAAATTCAAGCTTGCTAGCTAGTAAAACTAACGCGGTCAAACACGATTATATAAATGTTTAGAAACTCAACTACTTATTCATCCATGGTCGAATTCTTTAGATAAATTCTCCAGAAACCAGTATACACTTCGGAAAATTAGGATAAACTTTGAAAGGTTGTTTCAAGGTAAACATGGCAAGGTAATACGGCAGCTGTTGTGTGCCACCATTCAAATAGACAAACGACTCGCCTTGGGAGCTAGATGTTTCACTTTCTTTGATCCTTACAACCGAGCGCAAGAAATAACTGTACCAAATGACCGATGACTCTTCGAAAAATTGTAACAATCTGAAATTATTAATGACATTGAAAAGGAACACATGACTGTACTGATATGCGAACACCGCAAGGGAATTATTGAGCTCATTGAAAACGTTACGAACAATAGTTTTGTTGACACTGATCTTTAAGGTCGTTTAAATGATAGTCTAATTTCGTTAATTAAGAAATATGAATGCGGTCGAATGAAGCATACCACGGGACATGATTTACGCAAACATGCAAACATGTTCTTAAATACTATCAACAACACTTGTAACGGGATATTTACCATGTTTATTATTTATTATGAGTTCCCGACAAGATATCCCGATACAAGTGTTGTTGATAGTGTTAGTGACCATGTCAGTTTAAAAACTTATATGTTCTTAAATAGTTTTGCCAAGAAACTTTAAACCTGTACAAATGTTACGTTGATGAGGTAGGATGAACGCAGCTGTATCCAGTTATTACAGCTATTTCTAGAGCCGCAAGCCAATAACTTTTTGTTGAACGCGTGCTTTGGCTTATGACGCCCGTAGTGATATTACCTACATGCCCTCTATTTGTCTTTAGTAAATAACAAATCTGTCAACTGGTTAAGATTTATGCATAATTCACACGAACTGCCAAACTGCATTTATACGAGCAATTAGATGTCAGGTAAACTAGCGCTGGCATGATCTAGTGCCTAAATCATAGGAAGGATTGTTCATTCATCATTAGGTGAGGCAACTGTCTCATTTTCCGCTACAATGCCTATTAAGATTTACTGTTTTGATCCGCAGTTTTCGAGACCGGCTTTGAGTTATTGACGTCAGAGACCTTAAAGGTCATACAATAATTGGAGGTCTAAATTGGAGTGATCGATGCCAAAATTATAAAACAGGCAGGTTCCTCAGGTGGTCAAAGGTTAAAGCATACATGTTTCCGTCAGACAGATTCCGAAACGACGTTATATGATACAAGTTAGGTAATCATAAAACATAAATATGAAAGTGAATATTAAACGATACCTGTGTTGTTTGGAAAGGCGCCGATGTTTTTAGTTTCGGGCAATCACTTATATTCTATGAATATTCAATTAATAAAAATGAACAGATCAAGGAAAGCTCGACATGTTCGTTGAATTATTTAACAGTGAAACGACACGAATAAATTATGTTTATTACGAACACTTTGGAACTTTAGAATGTTAAAATTATTAATTATTTTTTATTGATTCTAATTATTTATCTATTGTTGAACGTCATGTGACTAAACACAACAAAATAAAACTTATTTATATTTTTTATTGCCCAATAAATTAGTTTTATCAAGACATTATGAATTTAAGTAAAATCTTTATTAGGTAATAGCTACTATTTTCGTTAGGTAATCCCACTTTTATTGCCTCTAATGAAGTCACTGGTAATGATTTAAAAGTGAAAATAATTATTTTCACACTTATATGGTGTTTTAGAACAAATTTTTTATATTCGTCGGCTGTCATAAATTGTTGTTATTTACTTTAATGTGCCCCATTACCGACACCTTTGCTTCATTAAATGTTTATAGTGGGTAAGTTCTAAGTTAAACAGTCGGAAAGCTTTATAAATGTTAATTAAGTAATTAATTTAAATCTTGAATTATGGCATTTTACACGTTCATATTAAGTCGGTCCTAGAAACTTTGTTGCCCATAGTTCTTTATGTGCATAAATAACTTAAAGTGGAATGAGTGAAGCATAAAATTTTCAGCTTTTGTAGCCACAGTTTTCTATCTGTGGCTAAAAAGCTGCTCTTCTCAACAGCTGAACATCTTGTGGTATCTGGAGATGTACTGGTCGGAGTTGAGCCTCACAATAACTATAAAAAATCGGCCAAGTGCGAGTCGGACTCGCGCACGAAGGGTTCCGTACCATTATTTATAAAAACGAAAAAAAAATCTCTTTTGTATGGGAGCCCCCCTTAAATACTTTTTTTTCTGTTTTTATTATTTGTTGTTATAGCGTCAACAGAAATACATAATCTGTAGAAATTTCAACTGGCTAACTATCACGGTTCATACCTGGTGACAGACGGACGGACGGACGGACGGACAGCGAAGTCTCAGTAATAGGGTCCTTTTTGACCCTTTGGGTACGGAACCCTAAAAAGAGTCTGATAGACTTCTTCACTTTTTTTTATGGTTAACATAATTACGAGAATCTCCATGTGAAAGAAAAGAGCAATAGTTCTATCCATAACATTTTCTTCAACATTCAGTCGCAAATACACAAACAGACTTTCGCATCCGCGTCTTACCAAGAATATGTACTAAGAATTGAACCATTGAAGTAGGTACCTATGTGCTGCACAGACTTTCACTGTGTAAATCATAAATGCAGTTCAAGGTGCAACTCCGTCGTGCGCTGCGACTGCACTATTAGCTAAGATGGCGACCGGTAAGAGGTTATGCTCGTGTCAAATGGTATTAAGGTCGATCTTTCCTACCATGCATGTTTTTATTTTGAAAAGTATACATGAAATTTGCGTTTTTTATATATGGAGTAGTCCAGTCTTACCAAAGAATATGGCTTTACCCAGTACTAACTGGGTTGTGGAGGTCAGAAAGGCATTCGCCCCACGTAAAATACTGGTATTCAGCAGCATCCGGTTAGACTGAAAGCCGACCCTAACTTAGTTGGGAAATAGACTAGGCAGATGATGATATAAAATTTGCGCTGATGGATGAAGAGTGGGAGAGAGGAAGACTAAAAGAACAACTGGATGGATTGATTAAGGAAGAACATGAAGTACAAGGATCAAAGAAAAAACGAGCTGTACCGACTCCAACATGGTAGAAGGGTGGGAATACGATGGTGAAGTATTGTACTATAGAACCGAATTCATGAGGATAAAGCGCTTTTTCAGCGGTTTTGGCTCAAGGATTTCGGACTTCACAATACAAATTTCGACACCTTATTTTTATACTTAGGTATTGCATTTATTAGACAGTTTGCTTGTGTTCTTTAGTGTTTAGTTGCAATAAACAATGTTACAAACAGACAGAGAAGTTCATGTTTTACGGTAGAGGTTGCCAGAAAGAATAAGGAAAATTATTCATAACGCAAACTAATCAATATCTGAATGAATGCTAACTGATAACAAAATAAAATATATAATATACAGGGTGTAACGGAAAGGGTATATACATACTTAAGGGTGTGCTACAGACCATCAACCGGAACATGTTTCTCCATCGGACTAACATCGTAATAGCGATAAAAATATCAGCTGCCCCATACATTTGGGTCGAATAAGTATTGAAATTTTGTATGGGGAACCAGAATTTTTTTTCGCTAATACATATATTTGATTAGGATATTTGTCCTATGGAGAAACATGGTCAGTTTGATGGTCTGTAGCACACCCTTAAGTATATATATACCGTTTCCGTTACACCCTGTATAATAATAAAAAAATAAAACTGATAACTATCATCCTTTCTGAAGACGATAACGTCATCTCTAGATAGTTATCACTTATCAGTTTTAATTTAACCGAACAATATTATATTCTTCGATCACTTTGAAGTTAGTGATCGAAGGTCATCATCATTATTACAAAAAAAAAAGATTATCGTGAAGAGAGAATTTGAAGAGGGAAAAAAATCTAAATGTAATCGTATCCACTGGAGTGAATATTCTCATAGATATTGAAATTATTCGAGTTAAAACTCTTTCGGAGTGTTAGAATTTGTTAGAAAAACAAACTCTAATACAGAACCAAGGCAGAAGTTTGTGATCATAGATAGTTTTGTTCGTGATGAAAAACTTCTGGTTTCCATAGGCATGGCTTTTAATTCCTGCAATATGGAAAAAAATAAGAAACTGGCAGAGAGATATAAATGTTGGAATAATTATGACAGTAGTGACGATTTTTCTCATTTTGTTTTGACTAATACCTATTATGTTCATGATGAATACACAATTTCACGTCTGTTAATTGACATGCTTAGATAAAAAAAAAACTCAATAACGAGTAACGATTAATAGTTTTGATTGACTAACAATTCGTTTCAAAACATCATTGATTGAACACGGGGTTCCAAACAAATACTGTTATGCAGTTTTACACAAAAGAAGGTGACAAGACAATTGGTAATTATTTTGATTAATGGTGACTACCTGTGGGCGCTGATGATCGATCCTAACGGTGTTGATACGATTAGCACAAATTACTCATTCAATTACCCCCTTTATGCTGATGATTCAAGCTTGTAAGAGTTACAGTAGCGGTAATTGACACCCTATATCAGTGGTTCCTAACCTTTTCGGTCTTGTCACCCCTATGCTTTAACTAGAGAATCTGATTTACCCCTCCCGCCCTCCCTCATGTTACCAATGGACATGTTTCCTTGCAGTGAGATATTCAAACTATTAATTTAACAGAAAAAATCTGCCAAAATATCGCCGCGGTGCGGGCGGCTTGCATCGTACTCATACTTGTCATTTGATTACACATTTAGGGCATGAAATGCACTGGCGAGCTAGATTTGGTCTAATCTTTGTTATAGTATATTACCACTTATTACCCACGCAGAATACCAGTTTTACCCCCGCAGGGGTAATTACCCCCAGGTTAGGAACCGTGGCCCTATATCAATACCTTGTTCTGCACATATTATGACTAGACCAGGGTTATCTCTGGGCTTGAATGTGTTTCGGTATTTTTTCTCTGATAGAAAAAACTGACCTCGTCTAGTTTATATAAAAAATTCGTCTTCATAAATTCTTTCAACATTTTCCAAAGCATTATATGCGTCTGTCTTCTCTATTTGTATTGCTTCTTTATTATTTTTATTTTGCTGTCCTTTTTGACCCAAAGGTTGACTGGTAGAGAAGGCCTTGTGGCATTAAGTCCGCCTATGTACCACCAATGTACGTGAAGTTTGAATAAATAAATAAATACGCGCTTTAGACGTGCCATGGAGTTGCGGAAACCAGCCCGCTATAAAATACAAATAAATAAATAATTATAATCAATGTTTTCTTTTCCAAATGAATTCTATTCATTATCATATCATCATGGTTTGGCAAGAAGAAAAGTGTCGAATGACTTTCTCATTATTAATCGGTGTGGGTGCAATGCTATTGGCCTGATAGCCTCAATAATCATATTGACAAGCGAGACAAATTATGACTTCTAATATTGATATTACCCAGTTAAAAACCGAGCTTCGCTAAAAATATATTCGTACTTGTGCTTCTATAGAGGATAATTATAATAGGTACACAAACTCATCATAGTCATAAGAATTTGGGAGAATCTGAAGGATTGGAGGATTGAAATATTTGTCTGGCTAAGAAAAATTCCCTTTTTTATATAGGAATAGACGTAATAAAATTCTGTCAGCACTCTAATTAAAATTGTTGAATTTAATGCAGCTTAAACTAAAGGCACGTATGGCCCTGTAGAGGACAATTTTGAATGTTTTCAAAGTTATTTCAATGCCCCACCTAAAGCCTGCAAAATGTAAACAAGTGACAGTCGGTTAATATTTGCTCAAATTGAGGTTCGATATGGCGCCGGTTTAATTAGGTAGGCATTCTACGGCTTGTTGGTGTGGTACCGACTGTCGGAATACTAATAGATAGACACACCTGTGAAGGTGGTTCAGTCGGGCCCGGTGCCAGCCCACCCACTACAATTTCGATAAACAATAACGTGGCCGTTAGACGGCATACATTTTATTTTATATTCTATAAACACAGACACGCTGTGTTCCACACGTTACACGTACACCTAGAGAGTATTAAATTGTCTACGAAATTTTAAATTGCTTTCGTATCTTATGATAGCAGAGTGCTAAGATCAATGACCCAAGATATCAGACAGCAAAAAATATTTTGGGAATGTCGTAAAGCGTGCTAACAGTTCGCGCGTTGGTGTGAAGTCTCAAATGCTTACACTCACGTTTGGCATGACGTGTCATGTTGAATGTATCCTGATAACTGTCAGGTCCAGTTTAGTACCTGCAAAAAGGAAAAAGATAATGAGTGATGAGGAAACTTGTATTTTTAGAACACACATTGATTTAGATATATAAAAATTCCTCATCGGATTATTGTTTTGTATTTGTAAAATGTAAAATTGAAAGTGTTTTCGTCGTTTCAAAGTTGTCCGTACTGGTTCTCTAATTTATAGAGATTAAATCTTGGAGATTTATAACACGAATTTCTAAATTTACGTCCGAACAGTAATAAATAACAATCAATAGAAGCACGTAGAAATGTACATGTTTTTCTGCATCTTATAAATCAAGCGCAGCTAAAAGAAACATGGCAACGCAAGTGGAATTCGATAAAGGCTAGTGATGACGAAAATAATACGTCGTTTG
Source organism: Cerastis rubricosa (assembly GCA_949152445.1). Taxonomy (NCBI): domain Eukaryota; kingdom Metazoa; phylum Arthropoda; class Insecta; order Lepidoptera; family Noctuidae; genus Cerastis; species Cerastis rubricosa. The sequence goes on from OX424539.1 coordinate 12,805,751, forward strand.
TAAAATAAAACTGACGACTTGGTTGAAAAAGTTTAATATTATATCTGCCATGGGAACAGGCGGTAGATAGTATATTAGATAGGCAAGTATATTCGCGTAGGCGGCTGAATCCGGAGCCGGGTATTTTCATACACCGGAGGCTATTTGTTGAAGAGAACATCTTCAGTCTGCTGGCAATGTGGAAACAATGGATTTAACATTGAAAATGTTTCTGTTCAAACTTTATAGCCCGTATAATAAAATTTAAGAGGGCTTCTTTATAACAGATGCCATTGATATCAAACTTTGAAGCGATGACTGTTTTAATCACTTAATTTTTTGTGTATCTGTGTTTAGATAAATTCATTAAAAATGTGTCATCTGGGTTCATATTCTAGAAGTTATTAAAATAGGACATTTATTAAATCAAACAAAGATTCATCAGATTGCTCAACCACAGAATACTCAAAAATGCACAAAGAATCTTATGAATCACCTATTGATTCTCGACAGCATGATGTTAACCAAATAAATTGCACAAGCAAATTCGTGGACAATCGTTTGGGCGCAGCCACAGTTAGCTCATAAATAACTGATTATAACGTAACCTGAGCTGAACAAACTGTATTGTAACCTACAATGCTTTTTAAAAATACTCCTGCTATAAACCCACTTACTCATGCACCATGGTTTTGCTCTAAATAAAGATTTAGTTAAATTTGTTTCGCAACCTTACGCGCCTGTACTTCCTTGTGTAAATAATGATGTAAGAGTATAGTCAGTCAAAACATAAATTATCGAGTCTTTGGTAATTCTCAATCTGGTGACTGACGCATCGACACGTAAAATTAGCTTTTCCCATAAAAACTTGCTTCTATCTGAATCGATGTCCGTTTCTCTTAAATAACATGCCAGTCATAGTTTTTCCAGAGTTGTTGCTTATGGAACTGTAATCAAAATTCGAGTACCCATAGTGTTGTATCTCACTCAATATTGTCTGTCTACTAAATGAGTCTTTAAAATTGTAGTCTTGTCAAACAAGATTCAATCGTGAAACCATAATCTAAAATTATCTTTGTAGCTAAACGCCAGAAGTCACGAGTACAGACAAATGAATTCCGATTATGTTCCACATTGTTTCAACGTAAGTGTAACTAATCTTGCGAAAATCCATCACGTCTGGTGTTTCGTTAAGACGTTCTCTTCCGTCTATAAAATAATATCCAACACACGTGCAGTTTATGGGGCTACTGGAAACGTTACCAGTTTACGACTAACTGGACCATGGAAGCGATATATCATCATTCGAACTGAAATATCCACTGGGCGACCCAGTTGCTCCACCAAGCTGTGAACTTTCAGTTAAATATAGATCGCCAGAGTGACAGCCTCTGTTACTTCCGCGATTTTTTTCGGCAGTCCAAAATTAAAGTCTTTGATGACTCAGGAATAGCTATAACGATGTGGTCTACTATTTAGTAATTAGTACTGATCAATCATATCTAACGAAATAATTTTAAGGTTTTCGTAAAAATACTTTTGATCCATTGATGGATGGATTTGATCTTCTTTGATGTTTTCATTACTTTAGCAACAGTTTAACACATTTAGCAACAAAATTGCAGGAGTGTTTGTCGCAATTAAAACTGGATGTAAAAAATACTATTGTGATCTCGCTTTTATGTCGAGTTGCGTCGTGTGAAGAAGATGTGGAAAGCCAGTCCCGCTCATATTTCATTAAAACCACACGTTTCACTTTTGCCTCTCTAAATTGTTGATACCTGCAAAGCTGCCGCAGTGTGCTTTTACACAAAGTTACGTAGATAGACAACCTTCAAATGCCTCTTTTTGTTTAAACTACATCTGTTTTCGTTCTATTTTACAATAAATAACAGTAATTTATATAAACAGGAGCAGCTAACAGTGAGATGGAGAGATCATTACAAAAGAAAAGTATATTCCTTAGTTAACAGGCAGCAGATGCTCCAAGTCACGTTGAGTAATTTTGTTAATTAGGCGTAATTCTACTATTCTTATCTAAAGCAACTGGTGCGTACCATTATGGTTAGTTTTTTGGATGATAGATTTGCTATCAAAGATTTTTTTCGTATCATCGAGGGAGTAAACGGAGAGACAGGACAATGGTGCGTTCCGCACGAAGGACAACAATGACAAGCCGGTATCAATGCATGTTCCGGTTCCATTTCTCAGCGGTCTCTTGTGTACGGGCTTAGTACTAACAGTGCAAGTAAAAAACCGAACTCATTAGCGCACGGATTACTGATGTACAGCCAAGATTAAAGACAGTTAGCCGGTGCGATGTTTGCATATTGATTGTGAGATCTTTAGTTTCTTTCTCTGTCACCTTGAACAATTACTTTACGCAAGTAGGCACTCGGTATGCAGTTAGCTTATTAGCAACAGTGGCTGGCGCTAGTACTAGTGGTAACAGTAACATTTAAAGGTCACATTTAGCTACCTCAATTGTGACTTACGTTCCGTATGATTCAATTTGAATAGGCACCAGATATTTGTCCATTGTTTTGATGCCGTCGACCCTGGGGCTAAGTTAAATGAGCGCGTTTTAAGTCTATTGTTACATTTTCTCCAGCGTTCGTTCACTTATTCGGTTGTCATAGCTACGTACCGAGTCTCGCCGCAGCTCAGACTGACTATATCGATCTTGTTCCGACAGTTTCTAAGGCAACGGCTGTCTAGCTCTGAACGTTTTCCCAGGGGCTTGTTGATTTTCTTTTGGATCTTTGTGTAGTTTTGATAAGCTAAGGTTTATTAGTCATTGTTTTATACTTGTACAACATAAAATAGCAGGCTGTATTTGGTTGGATTGGGTGTCCGCTACCTTTTGTAGACAATGTGTTATTTTGAATAAACGAAACAAAAGAGAGCGGTCAGTTATTCACGCCGCGACAACAATGAGGTAGACTTGTATGTCGCACGATTCGTCATACACTGTAATCGCAGCTCATTCGAGTTGCATTTTATTATCTCACAACGCTTGACATTGAAATCGGCTGAAGAGAAAGAAAAAAATCAATTGGCTGAAAACATTTGCGCCAACCGTAGCTATTCTATGAATGAATTTGGTTTCGGTGGCTTGAAAAATATTTTTTGTTAAACAATGTTATGTTAATGACGTCTCCCAATCGACCTGCTTTTAAAAAGTATTTTTTAAGAAAGCAAACTATCCTTCACTTGCCGACATTGTTGTTTTATTTGCCAAAAAAATTCCGGCATGACTTCCTTTCGTTCACCTTTAGTGTTATCTACGACATTGTTTCCATTCCTTTCGGTGTTAATTGCTGAGACCTCATTGAATAAAAGTAGCCAAACGACTCCACCCACTAGTTCTAAATTGGAATTTTTGGCACGAGCATCTACATTCATTAGTGATCTATTGTTATGCTCTGTTGTCACAAAGTAAACAAAGTGCAGATTATGTCATTGTGTGAAGATGTATGAAGCTTTTTATAAACTAGTTACAGTCATTGTAACTTGCTTGCCTTCGCAGCCTCAAGCCCTGTTTTGTTATTCGTGTTCTTTGCACATTTCATGTCTTTCTGCAAAAACACAATTGGTTTGAAGATTGTAATCGTGAACTAATTAATGATGTCTTGTTGTCCTAACGTTTCTTTTTTTTTTACTGTGACTATTGTCATTACTAATAGTTTTGTTTTGATTTTGCACCACTGCGCTATTGATTTCTTAAAATAACAGTTCGATAAAAGGATCTTAAAATCAAAATTGATCATACTCGTAAAACTCACAGCGTGAGGGGTTTTAATACATTTAAATTAACATGAAGAATTATTAATGATATGCTAATACGTGGTAGAAAAATGTAAAAATTTAAACTTGTGTGTACTTATGTGCTTACTTAACGTGAAATTAGTGACTGAGGAAAAACTTCAAATTCATATCAATGGGGGTTAATTCTGAGGCGGTATTTAAAATTACGTAGGACTAGGAATAGGTATATTAAGCCATGAATTACACTGTTTGTGTTATCATATTAACATGTCCATCCATGCTATCCATTGTTATTGTTGGTATCTATAGATAAAAGATATGACAGAGATAATCACGGCTTATCAAAGCCTACACTCGATCTATCAACGTAGTGAAATAAAGAAAATGCACCATTACCAATTGGAAGCGAATGAACATCTTTATAGAGGAAGGGACTTGTGACTTGGTGATCCAGACATCCTGTGAGCGAAGCGTGTAGGACTAATAAAAACAAATTCGCAACAAGACGATCCATATATGAAACACAATGTGTCGAGTGTAAAAAGTGATCTATTAGATCTAGTTTGGGTGTGGAAATCTGAGAGTGCCCTGTTTTAGAACGACGTTCATGTTTCTCAGAACAGTTGCAACGATTGATGAAGTTTATAAAAAACCTGATTACGTGTCATGTGTGTAGGAATCTGAAGCAGAAATCGGAATCTTTATAGCCGATGTGATGATCCGAGTAACTGCTTATACAACCACGGAACTATTTGAAAATTGGAATCATTAGGTCCACGTAATTGATGGTCTTGCAAACTTGTTCGCCCGTACATGGGGTTCTACAGTCATTATCGAATGCTTTGGCTCCTCCACTCTTTAATTTGCTTCAAACATCGAATCTATCGTCACATGCTATGATTTGTCATAAGATTATTTATGGTTAATGTTACGTCGTTTACCATTATTATTAATATGACTAATTACATCTCTGTGACGCAACTACGAGCTAATTTGTGACTTTGTGTGCAATGTATATTTGGCGTACAATCGTGTTGATGCGATGTGGTAGCAGAAACGTCCTACGCATAGGTATCTGTTTATTAACACTGTTTGGAATCTGACACTGGACGCGTGAATGCATCGTCGTTGATATCACTGACGAACGTTTGAAATCCTGATGCAAACGCATTTTGAGTTAGTCATTTTTTGTTTCGCTTGATTACGTCGACTGATTACGAGTATTTCGGAACTAAATGTTATGTCTGCGTTTGAAAGCTGAGAAGATTAACAATTGATCGGTCCAAATTTTTGAAACAGCTGTTGCATTGATTCTCCATCCAGCTGTCCGTTCGGGCGTTTTTTGCTTGGCTGTCTACCCTCTCGTTTCTATTGTGTAAATACGGGAGGGGTCCGAATGAATAACAACCAAAGATACAGTTCCCCTCGCTAACTCGCTATGACGGCTGCTGGATTTATCTAAACAGATAATCGGTGAAGATAGCTCGGTATAGCGACACGTGGTTAGTTGGTTACGTTCACGTTGTGCGATAAAGACAGGAACAGTAACTCATTTTATTAGTACGCACTCTAGAATTTAATGCTTCCATACAGTAAAGAATTTGTAAGACCAGCAAAATATGTATAACGGTAAACATTTCAAAATTGATTGAATGAGAATCCCCTTGCAGAACATACCTTTGTACTTTGGACAAACATAAAACAGTGTTTACACGAATGGTCAATGTATCTGCGGAAGCTAACGCCTTTCGCGTTTCGGAAATAATTTTAGCACCTACGATTTTCTAATTATAATAATAGTAGCAAGTGAGTGTAAGCATTTCGCGTGGGCGATTGGACGAAGTCAAAAATAGACGGTGTTGGCATCGGCTGGTTTGCACTCTGTTCGTAAAGTCGTACGATCCTGTCTGTCAGTCTCGATGAAAATGTCTGTTTTTCACGAAAATATAACACACGTGATTTTTAAAACGGGGCGTGTCAGCTTCACTTACACAGCCATTCTTTTCTTAAATCCAACAGTTTGACTGACGGGTTTATTTGCGCTTCTTGTCAAATATTTCACTTCAACGTAATGTGTTTAGATACGTATAACAAAATGCTGGAAATGGTATTTGACTGTTACCTACATGAAATATTGTTCTATCTCTCGTGATATCGGAACTATGAATCTACCGGTGGAATTAAGTGTGAGGTTTAAGAATCACAACATTGTAGTAGAATGCAACAACACAATTGTGTAACGATAAGACAAGGTTGACAGTGGTTGCGCGGGCGCAGCTCGGAACGCACCTGGGTGCAGTAAGTGGGCGGACATGGTGACGCCTACTTATCTGCTCTCCGCGTTTTGAAACACACGACGGCACCGAGGAATAATGAGACACGACTCGATAACGAAGCAACACGACCGAGATGCAGCCACGAGTTGGTACCATCCGAAGACTTAACATGATGCACGGTACTAACTATTGTTATGCTCATCTTATTTTGGTTAGTTAGGTTGTCGATGAATACTTGAGATACCTTTGATCTATCTATTGTTAACAACTAAATATAATCACACTAAAGTGTATTAAAAGGAAAGCTAAATTCTAATAACCGAACATTAAAGAAGTAACTGAAGGACACCAAACCGCTGATTACAAATATGATGACGGATATGAATAAGGTGAAAATGAAGAAAATTAAGTTACAGATGTCCATTCAACTGGAAATGTTGTTGAACATAGAATTGCAAGAGAAGCAGCAGTAAAAAAAAGTAACTTGTTTCGAAATTGGAAACAACGCTGTGCATAAGCACAAGCTGATTGGAAGAAGCGTTGAAAGCTGTTCAGCTGTGAAAGCTTTTGTAGATTAGAGTCAAGAAAGTGAAGAAAATGAACAAGAAAGTAAGAAAAGACAGGAATTGGTAGAAGTATAATTTTCAAGAGCAGTTATTAACAGCAGGGTACACTGATGCCCTGAATTCAGTTAAATGCAAGTATGAGACCATTCCAAAACATTGCAAGACACGGAAGCAAAAAATGTAACTTATAAACATAATAGATGTTTAAAATACCAATACACTATCCTCATTACTGTCAGTACAATTAAGTAATATGTAGGGTCTATAATTTAATACGTCTACGTGCTTAGTGGGATTGTCCGCGCGAGAACCGGTCCACTTAAAATGATATTATTGTGGGCATGAGACCAAACATCGTGCTCCCTCTTGCCCCGAGGTCTGTACGATGCGGTTTTTACTAGAAACCCAATGAGTAATTCTGTTCTTTTAGTTTGTAGATTTACTTTCACTTAATGATTCAGGTTTTTAAAGGATTTTCCCGTTAATATTTACAAATATTGACTCAAAGCATTCTGAAAATAATCCACCGTCTATACAAACAAGTTATTAAAGGTTCTAGTAACTTTATTCAAATAGGTCACTCTGTTTGAATTCCAAGTACATTTGTTGCATGTTATGATCAATTAGTCGTAACTGGTACTTTATTAAATGTAACTAACTATGCAGTACATCCAAAGAAAAAGTTTTGAAGTTTTATTTGGCAGATTCTAGTAATGTATTCCAAAAATTTCTAAAGCCATCAATAATATTATTTTAATCTGCTTATCTTAATCCTATTACCATTTTAATTGGAGATCTCGGATACAAGTTTGATTGACGCTAAACATTCTCTTTAAATCCACGGATGCATTTAATTATTTACTTATTAATATATAATATTTCTTCGTTATTGATTTGTTTTTTTTCTAGAGTCAGTTATTGTTTATGTTTAGACTGTATGGAGTTGTATTTTAGGTGGAAAGCTGTGTTCGGAATGGCTCGGTCGATGCAGGCGCATTGTGATAATGCTTAGAAAGTTTCGTTTCACCGTTAACTTATGTTAATTTGGAACTAACTTATCGTGTCGTAGTTCAATATTCAAGGTCGTCCGTATTTTGTTTCCGTGTTATTTACATAGGAATTAAATACGAAATTGACATCTCGTCTAATTAATTACAAAGATTGTCTTTTAAAAAAAAATCCAATGTGTTACAAGAAATTAAGGCTGTATCAGATGTATGGACATCTTCTAGAATAGTTGGTGCTACTTTATTAAGGTTTGACATTTATATTTCTTTATTCAGAATTCCAAACAGTTTTAACTGTACTTAGTTGCCGTTTATCAAACACATGACTTGTTTCTGGGGCAGGAAACTACCGAAGGTGTTCTGCATTCTTTGAGGACATTAAAACAACGTTACCGTGTCAGTTTGTCGTCTTTTTATGCATTTGATAATTCTTCACCTCGTCCTTATTCAACATTGAATTTTAATTGCCTCCTAGAATTATGAATGGTTGTGTACCGAGAAATACGAACAGACGGCGCACCTTGCGCAAAGGAAGTTGAATTCTCGAATTAGTGGTGTGTAGGCGGACGTAGACACCTTAGACATTTGATACCACGGATGTGGTGGTCGAACATGATACGATACTAACCCTAGAGCCAATATCGATGTACTCCTCGTGCATTATTGTAACGACCAATTAATTTTAAGATTTTTTTATGATTTATCCAACGGTGTGGAGAGTTGCAAGCCGACACTTCTGTACCTCGATTTTTGATCGCGTGCCAAACACGAGCTAACAACGACTAGGAAAAAATAGCCATGTCAAATGTTATGTAACTGATATTATACGTCTACGTCAACATATTTGTGATAAACTACAAGAACTATTCTCTTTGTGGACTAGTTTTCCAACAAAAATAACTGGGACTTGTCAATTTCGATTTCAGTTGACTCTGGAGGCAAACAGTGCAGTAGAGAGTGTTATTGTGTGCTTGAAAATACGTGTTCGACAGTCAACTAGACCCGCTGTTCGATATTTGAATAATGTTAGAGTAGTAAACGTACTAATAAAAGGTGCAACAGGGAAAATATCAAACCCTCATTATAATCCATAGAGTGTTGGTGTGTTTTGAGTTTATCAAGTGTCAATGACCCCGTAAGCATAAGGTATGCCAAGGTGATAACACTTTACCTAATGACAAGGTGAATGCTTCTGATATACAGAGTTTTTATGATGCAGTGAAAAGTGTGTGTAAAAGTATAAAATCAAACAAATTCTAAATCTAAAGAGATAACGTTACTCGCTGAAATTATGCCGAACGTTGAATAAAACATGTCCTTAGATTGATTTAATAAGCCTGGCGTATGCTCGGTTTAGCATTATTATTCTGAATTAATAGGTTGTTATAGAATACCGAACATGGGCCAATATTGAATTATTTAATCCATCTCTGAACTCTGACAATATGAACATAGAATAAATGAGCAGTTTTATGTAAATCACAGATTTTAGAACCAGTTTAGAGCTCGTCCTTACCACTTTCACACCCGATTTCTAGCGCAACCAGATGCTGGTCGATGTTACTTTTCATATATTTACGTCAAAAACCATCGCCAATATGTGAAGCTTTTCTAAAAAATTTGGATTTATCGCAATGATGCAACATTTGTTTTTGTCGAGGATTGCTAAGTGATAAAATTTAGAAAATGAATGATCAGTTTTGCGCAAACATATGGGGTCGCTGCATCGCGTTTCCTTGTACATTTGATGAGGCAAGCATGTTTGGCATGAGTGCGCTACTGACCTCCTTGCGGAAGACTGATTCCAGTCGTTGGGAGCGTCAGTGCGACCCGTCAGGAGACTTTTCCGCGCAGACGCATCTCAAGTTGGTCGGCCGCGACATTGACCCGCCATACATGATCGGCCAATGCACCGAGTGTCGCAGGCTCTTTGTTTATATCCTGTAAGGCCTCGAGCCTCGGTCGTTCATTGTCCTCATCCCTGAGTAAGTCATTTAGGCATTTAGCTAGCATAACAGCTATCTTCATACATTCTTGCGTGGGTTGGCTAATGACACTGTGTTGCGGAAAACGATCAGAGGTGCGAATGATTAGTTAAGGTTACTTCAAGAAAAGCCTTGAAGTTTCGCCAGCTGATATTGTTTTCATATACGACATATTTTTGTTTTGCAAAATGTTCTTTGCTATTTGCGTTTAGATTTATATTATTTGAATTTTCAATGTTACTAAGACACGAAAAAACATAGTCCAGAAAAAAAAGAAAATTTTGATTCAATAATAAATTGCATTCTCAATGTAGTTTATTTTTGTGTACAGAGCTGAATGGAAGGACTAAATAAAATTGAATTGAATCAGGAGTGTGAGCGGAGTGTGGTGTCGTAAGTCGTTAATGACATTCCACAGGTTGCACTGCCGGGGTGCGTCAGAGCATTCGTCACGGACCACCAGCTCAGGGCGTAAATAGCGAACGTTAAAAATGCAGTTAGCGCAGACACAGCACCTCACCGATTTCCTGAAATATGGGTTTCACGGTGACGTAAAGTCAGACGCCCGCGCTTTCAGCGGCGCCTGCGCTGGACCCATTTTAGGACATGACTAACGGAAATTCGACTCCTCTCTCTCTGGCCCGCTCCCTCCCGTGGGAAGCGGCGTGCGCTCGTCTCGCTCGCGCGAAAAGCTTCAAGAAATCTTTTAATAGTGTCCACGGCCGAGATCTACTTTCAACTAGCGGCGGGAAATGTGCAAGACTGAGTTTAATTTTTTGAAAATGCGCGGCTGGTTTGAAATTAATTTCCATATTTAACTTCACTTGTATTTTTTTGCTATTTTTTACAAATTTATGAGTATAAACAAACTTTTTTTCGCCACATGTCCAATAGTTTTGATATCTAAAAATAGATTCATAATCTGATAAATTATATCAGAGCTGGTAATTAATAGACTAGGTGCAATCAGATGTAGTAGTGTAGTACCGAGATGGTCCAACAGTAGGAACTTCTGTTTTATCGATTTAAAGATAAAATAAGTTTTTTTTGTAAATATACAAACATGAGTCACGTTAAAATGAAATAAGGTTTTCCTGATGGTATTATTTTTATTGCAAACTGGGTATGCCGCGCTGAATACAGTTTACGTTTACCTACCTCACGTTACGTGTGTCAACATTGTGTGAGGTGTGTAAAACTGACCTTTTTTTGTTGTTTCTCCCAAGCCGGGTCTAGCAGACCCTCGCGCTCCCATTCCTCCTCCTGTTCCATATACCCATCCGCCCCGTACTGCCCGTCATAGTGATTTGACATCACTCCGTTGTCCATCATCATGGTCACCGCACTGACCGTCGATTTCGATGTTCGTTCGAGCCTATGACCGCGAACTCGCGTGTGTTGGTTCGTACCGCGCACTGCAACAAGCAGCCGGCCGCGCGCCCGCTGCAAGAAGACTGGCGCACGAGCGCTCCTAGCGGCGGCGTGACGAACTTTCCAATTACGTTTCGTTACACTTACACGGCTGTCAAAGTTATCCGCAGAGAGAAACGGAACGCTCTAGAATATTATGTCGCAAACATATTCGCGGCGCGTAGTGGCATAAACTTTGCATAACCTACTTTATTTTTACCCGACTTCTCATTTGTATTAGAGGGTTACGTATTTAGCGATTCTGTAAATAGTATATAGGCGTTATAGTGCGTGGGTAAGCTTGTTATTATTTAGTGCTAAATTGTTTCGACTACCAAAATTTTTTGGCGCGATTTTGTGAAACCTGTCAGTTTAATGATGAGTTCGATATATTGACTGACAGATTTGCTACCATCACCATTGATGTTTTTAATCCACTGTTTAACTTACACCAGCCACCACCTACCTAAAAATTATGTTAAATCTACATTTAAGTATCGACAGGCTGAGAACCTTTCTATTACTTACCTGGCCCTACGTATGGATGTGTTTTATTTGAATCGAAGAAGAAGACGAAGGGTTCCGTACCATTATTTACAAAAACGAGCAAAAAAATTCATTTTATTGTATGGGAATATTCATTTTGTTCTGTTTTTGGTATTTGTTGTTATAGCGTCAACAGAAATACATAATCTGTAGAAATTTCAACTGGCTAACTATCACGGTTCATGAGATACAGCCTGGTGACAGACGGACGGACGGACAGCGAAGTCTCAGTAATAAGGTCCCGTTTGACCCTTTGGGTACGGAACTCTAAAAAAACATACCAATCGAATTGGAACCTCCTCTTTTTTGAAGTCTTTTCGTAAAATACAGAAAGTACTCTTTGTTATTTGTTTCGACTTTCAGATCCGCCTTGGAAGAGGGTGGTGTGTGGTATAATAATGATGCCTTACCTGTACCAGAAGATGCCTTGGCCCTGCAGTGAGACTACGATAGGTTTTTATCATTGCTGTCTTGCTGTCTGGCTTTCCAATATTATTTCCACGGTCTCAAGTATTCGTTCTCACTTACTGTGTGCTGATTCAAGATCCAAATACTTACTGTAATCAATTCTGATAGTATACTTTAATCTATTTTGATATCGTACTTTATTCTGATAATATACTTTAATCTATTCTGATATTAGATAGCGGATTAAATGCAACTTAAAATATGTAGTTCAAATATGCAACGAACTCACATAACAAAAACACATTCATTTTCCATTCTACGTTTAGCACTACTTGAATTTTGGTGTCTTATTTGCAGGTAGGTATCACGTCAGTAACATTTTTGCATTGTTCTAAATACATACAGTTAATATAAAAAGAGACATGCCTAAGTCATGCAGGATCATTTAATTTTAGTTAAAATACTCACTTTAAAAAATTGCCTTAATATGCACTGCATATTGTATTCCATAATTCGGTCTCTAGATTTCAATTGATTTTTCGTAAATAGAATAGGTAAAAAATAATGATTAGTCTAGTCTTAGTATCTATCTTGAGCAATGGTGGCATGGCACGATCAGAATTTTGGGATAGCTAAACTTGATGCTCAAACTTGGTGCTCAGAATTATATGACTGGCAAGGGCCTGGATCTGGATTAACAGGAGCCTGCAAGTGCAATGACAGTAGCCAAGCTATAGGTAGTCATATGCGTGTGCATGCCGCTCCGAAAACTCTTCCAAAAATGCTTGCTATTTTACAAAAGCGCCGTATGAGAAAAAGAGAAGCACATAATTATTATTCCTAGCGAATATTTTTTTTTGTTCCTTCGGGAATAAGATTATTTCAACTTGTTGATAAATAAACTTTGCCTATTGGTCAATCAAATGAAGTTTTCATAAGCCTTGTTTTGGCTTCATCATCATCATCATTTCAGCCGAAAGACGTCCACTGCTGGACATAGGCCTCCCCCAAGTGGCGCCACATTGACCGGTCTCGTGCGACTCGCATCCAGCGGATCCCTGCAACCTTCACCAGGTCATATGTTTTGGCTCACCTATTGTAATTACTTTTATTCAATATTAATGCATTCTATCGGCTCTGATATCTGTTTTCCATTGCAGACATATCTTGATGGAATCGTGCACAATGTTCGTCACTTACAACACCGTAGTCAAATGGGAAAAAAACGAGATAATAGCGAATAAAATGATTTTTAAGAGCATTATTCCAACCTTGCTGAAAGGATGGATGGACTGTGTGAAGTATAATATGGCTAGAAAGGAGGTGACCGTTGAGACGACGAGTAATACCAGAGAAGAATGGGATATTTTCAAGACTGCAGTCGCGAAGAATACAGGGAAAAAAATAAGATTGATTATATAAAAAGGAAAGGTATTCGAAAATTAAAACCACAAATAAAATACACAAAAAAATTTATTCACCACATAAAATTTCATTGGATAATAATCTTGCTTTGCTCTTGCAAAATAACAGTTATAATTATAATTTTATATTCTTTGAAGATCCCACATATTAACATACTTATAGCAACATTCACGATCACAGGAAGGTTAAAATTTTGGAATAGAAAACTTATTTAACCATCGAAGAACTTGACACGTCAATATTTGGTGTTTCTACAAATTAAACCTATAGATACATACATGAGTATTATATAGATAATGTAAAACTCATAAGAAATCGGGTAATCATGCATTACATATATTTATAAGACATCCACTGAATATTATATATCGGCGAACCATCCATAGAAGCTTTGAGCAAAGTTACAACTAAACATTATAAAATTATTGACAATAGAAGATTTTTCCATCATGTATAATTTTCATAAGTATAAAAATTTTACCGACAATTCAACGTGATTAACCGCCAGAACGTTAGAAACGTTTGAATTTAGGCTTAATATTTATTTATATATTAACACCTATTTTATTAGACGATTCATTAAGATTCAGAAGACCCATTTCATATTTATTAATACATATATTATTATTTAGAATATAGACGATGAGTGCGCTCATGAATGGAACTTGGCACTAAGGCTGGGATTATGCGTACATTTGTAAGAATTAGTATTTAAAGACGTCCTAACGAAATTAAGAAATGAGGGAATAACAGGAATGAGTTTTTCATTCTTACTTTTTTATTCGTACAAACAACCATACAGAAATAGATTACCACAGCAGAGATGTATCGCAAAAATGTGAATGCGAAACGTAAAATAGAGCTAAATTATCAAAATATATAAGACCATTGGGTTATAATAAGATAACTATATTTATTTATAAGCGATTCGTTCCGACTCAGTAGCATAAATACATGTTTCAGGAATGTGTTCCCGAGATAGATATTACTCTTTTAAACGCGCTAAATAAATTACCCGACAGACAAAAGCGAAATGGGTCTCAAAGATTTCGTACAATATTGTACGAAACTGAACTGAACTGTACTTCTATATAGAAGGATAAAAAATACTATTTAACACTTGGTTCAGAAGTCATCACTTTAACAATTATTAACGCAACGTAGATACACTTACCTAGGTGATATTGAGTAGAAGATAGGTATTTCTAGTTATATAAACTATATCTATGCAGTCCGTATGTGTTATCATAAGTTAAACTTATCCTAAGCACAGACTGCACAATTCAGTTTTTCGCAGAGCATCACGATTATTGCACGAACTGACATCGTTCACATAGAAGTACATTTTCGAGACAAACAATAGTTTTGTGATGCGTCATTTACACTTGGTCGTTGGCCAAATCCGGCTGTCAAATGCAAGTTAAACCTAGGAATACACCCTGCTATATTATCTACTACATACATTTACCGATTACAAGGCGTTACGTAACCGATGCAACTCATGACCATACTGCCCATTACACCTAGTATATCGAATATTTTAGACCACTTAGGTACATATACACTCTAAACTTACTTTATTCCATCGAACACAGATAGGGGCGAATTACGTTTAAACGACCAAATGTAATGAAGACATGGTTTGGGATACAGACTATTACATCAAATATACACTTGGATACACAAATAATAAAGTTTCTAATATATTAATCAAATACGGTATTCTATTAAATTAATAATAAGGGTGTAGGTTCACGACACCATACAAGTAGAACTTAAGTTAGTGATAAAATTAAAGCTTTGTTTGTAAAATAAAATTGTGCGAAGAATATATAAGAAGAAAGACACCAAGAAAATAAAATATAATTGTTAAAATAATTATATTTTTCACCCGTTTCATAACCTCAATATACAGGGAGACTCAAAATTGTTGTAAATTGGGTCTAGTATGCCATTTCAAAAATGCACTTAATTACCAATCCCCCTGTATAGAGGTACATTATTTAATAACTTAATTCGAAAATTACTATGTTCCTTAAAACATGATTTAATAATCATATTGGTGACAACTTTCATAACTTATTTGCATTTATCGTGATTACAACAACATTATACATACATACATATAGGTAGGTATAACATTCTATACACTTCAGAAGGCAATAAATAGCATTATCTATGATAATATATAGGAACGTCTCAAGAACGAGACTTAGGTACACAGTGGTTTATATACTGAATTTTATTATACGGATAACTCTTTTATATATTAGTTCTGGATTGTACATGTATATCTTTCACAATTTGATAGTGTATTTTGTGAACATTTGTATAAAATACGATAAATTTATATCAAGTTTTACTGTATCTATAACTTTGAAAAACAGATTCACTTAGAGGTGTCAGTCGTTTACTAGAATTTCAAATAATTTGATTAAGGTGGTATAACAAGTGAAACTCTCTACAAAATTTTAAACTCTGATCAACTCTGATCTGTATAATAAACTCTCTTTTAAACTCTAATCAACTCTGATCTGTATAATATTGTTTCTTTTTACTACCAGGGTATTTTGGGTCATATATTGACACACTCTCATGATAAATCACAGAAGGGAAAACTTTAATACGTGCTACATAACATGGATATAAACAATATTTTAATGTATACTTTTTTGCCAGATGATGAACTTTTACTCGCAATTTTTGGTACCAAAAATAGAGATGATTATGTTGAACACATCAAGCTAGATGTAAAAAATATAGGTATCAATGAACAACAACAAGGAATAGGTATCCGAGAAGTGTACAAATATTTCTCGTACCTCTACAGCACTCGATTACAACTATAACAATAATACTTTTAGAAGGCGTCAACATACCACATTATAAGAAAGGACCCAGCCCAGTCACTCTTCATAATCTATCTAATACACTGATATTTCTCACAGCTCCATGTTTTATATACCATAGTCGAAACTTTCGAATTCGGAAAACCTCGAGTCCTGTTTCTGCAGCCGTTGCTGACAGGCTGCAATGTAACTTTCATGGATCCTGTACATGCCCGTGTTGGCCTGGTACGTAAGCGTGTCGAGAATCTTCTCGTTCTTGATGGTCTTCGTCGGAAGCACCACTTTTATCAATTCCTGCGGTGAGATCCTATGCAGCTTCAGGTCTCTAGATAATCTTTCCATTGTGCATTTAAATTCATTTTTGGCTTCAGTCTTATTAGCGTACTTGGATTTGATTTTGTGCCGGGCCCAGCTGAGCATCGCCTCGAACTTTCTCACCTCGGTCACCTCGAGATTGCGGGTCATGATCATCTGTACCATGGACTCCGACAAGAGCATGAACTCTGGAGTCTGGAACAGGGCGTACGCTCGCTGCTCGATGTAGGCCAGAATCATGTTTACCAATTCCGAGGCTGACGTATATCGCCAGTAGTAATTCTCTAATGATACGAGCATCGTGCACACCACTTCTATTCTAAGAAACTGTTTAGCATGATGGAAACACGCTTGTAGTAATTCTGGCAAGTCGTAATGCTCTGCGGCGCAGATGAGGCCTGGTATGGAGGCGCAGGTCAGTGGACAGCTGCCGGTGTGCAAGTAGTCCAGGAGAATGCGGAACGTTTCGGGATCGAACTCGATTATAGAAAACTGAAAAACAAAGCAATATCGTCATGTTGATTTATAGCAAAACAATAGCTCTGTGAATATTTCTATTTTTGAATGAGGAAATTAAAAAATAGAACTGAACAATTTTTCTTGATATTTACCTCAGTTTGTGCTAGTTTAGCACGATCAACTTTTTGTGCGTCTGCGCATACAGATAGCCTGGGTATTGCAAGTGCAGCATTTTTTTCTTTTTCTTTGTCCTTTGCTTCTTTATCTGCAAGAAAATATATCATATAACATATCAGAAATACCACATTTTATTTATTTATTTAAACTTCATGTACAATAGTGGTACATAGGCGGACTTAATGCCACAAGGCATTCTCTTCATTTTATGTATCAACAGTAGCGTTAAACGTTGCCCAAATATTTATTACAGGCGTTTTGTCAGTGTTGTTGTGCTCTGGAATGCGATCACATTGTATTTTATACATTTCATCAACACAATGTAGGCATTAAATATGCACGAATATAGAACCAATACAGGATATGGCGACATATTAATACCTACCTAACTATTTAAAGTTTCCCTGATGGAGGATAGAAGTTATGGCTGGTAAAGGATGATTAGCAATCAGGACAATCAATTAATTAAAGAGCAGAGAAAGTCTAAAAATAATGGTCAAGAATTAGAGATCTTTGAATGTAATGAATTTGTAAATAGATTACCAACCTGAAGGAAAAAAGTAATTGGATGGCTTAGATAAAGCATTATAAGCTAGATCGATGCTAACTATTAAATTAAATGAAGACGGAGAAATAAAGAGAGATTGCCGGAGCCGAGAGAAGAGAGAGAGAAAAAGATCGGTATTTACTGGAACAGTCCTGGGAACTAGCCCATTTCTTCTTATCTTCTGCATTTAGCTGCGAATGCTGTTTGCGGATGGACCGGCCCCATCCGGCGGTTATAGTGCCCAGGCGAGAGAAAGCACGCTTCACCATCGGCGAACTGGGAACGCTTTTTGGCCTGAAATCATAGACACAAAATTTAAAATCCCAAATTTCAGTACACATACGCGATACACATACATACATAAAGGAACGCCTTTTTCCCACGGGGATAGCCAGAAACTACAGAATGCCACTTGCTTCGGTCATGTGGAGAGGATGAATGAAAAGCGACTAACAAAAGATACGTATATTTTAAACTAATTCCAAGAAGATTTGAACATGTTCATCAATACCATCATTTGCGGAATATGCTTGCGTGTGCAATCAACTTTTTAAGCATTTGTTAAAAAGAAAACCTTCACAGTGAATTTAACCAGTAGCGACCCAAAAATGCTCACAATGCGCACAATGCTCTGTATGGTGTCGGACGTAAATAATAGCACCATCCTATATCTTCCTGTGGGTGTCTTAAGAGGCGACCAAGGGATTTTTCAGAGAATGGGCAGCAGCGTTCTCTGTGCTTTTGTAACTACCGTACTGCGATCGCCAACCCGCCTGCCAGGCGTGGCGATTATGGCAAACCCCCCAAAATGTCGTCAATGTAGCGACACTTGTGGGAGGCCTATGTGTATGCAGTGGACGTCTTTTGGGCTGAAATGATGATGATGAATGATGACCCACAAAAAGCAACTTAATCCAAAAAGTACTACAGCGCCATCTATGATACGACAGAAGAACTAACATCAATTTCCTACATCTCGCAAGCAAAGTTTACATCGACTTAAGACTATATACTGGTCGTAGGATCCTCCCTTTTCAATGGAGTATTGAGGAACTCTACACGCTGTTCCTCATACTCCCAAAAACCCTTAAATAGTTGCGCATAGAGTTTGAAACAGTTCAGTCTAGTTGTACACATGAGTACCAAGAGTCTTCAGAATTCGATAAAAAGTAAGGTCTATCTTACCTTGGTGACTCAATATCGGGCACTTGCAAGAAGTTGCTACTCTTCTGCCTGGAAGGAGTCGGAGACAGTAGTGTGGGCGCTGGACGGGCCAGCAGTTCAGCCACCGGGACTTGTGGCGATCCGAAGCCCGTCTGAATGCCGTATAACATTTCTTGGAATACCCTGGAAATATTACAACACAGGAGGTATAAGCGTTGTGAAAAATGAGAGTAAAACAATGCAAGTTAGCGGGAATACTGAAATGCTCATTTGTCAAACTATTTTTAACAGCGAGAAAAAACTGTCCGTTCAAATTAAGAATATGCAGGACATATCTGTCAAATGTCAAGCTGAACGTAGAGTGAAAATAAAATGAAAGACCACAAAAACAATGCTATAGTGAGAAGACTTATTAATTCTGGTCAAAATAAAAAAGAAACTGGAAGCATGGTTAAAACTAACAGAAGCTTTCAAATTCAATATCTGTTGTTGTAAACACGGTGACACATTTAGCTATACATTTCCAGTATAACAGGGCCTCGCTTTGTGTACGTTTTCAGTTCAATGAGAGATCTGCTTAAACTGGTTTTGTGTAGCTTGATTTGTCGTGTCGTCGTGCGTAGATAGAAGGACCTATTGGCGTCACCATGTTGTTTTTCGTTTACAAATTTACACAATTTGTCAAATGTTTACCAACAATACCTTCCAGTCATTTTGCCCGTTTACAAATTGAGAAATTGAAGTTTAGAACTGGCCAAACTCTAATTAAGTTTTAATTTCGAGTGCTACACTACATTGAAGAAATCACCTAAGTAGAGTTTGACTAGTTCTCTATTCGAATACTCAAATCAGAAACTAGCAATTTTCATTCAAGCGCCAAAATCTTGTAACAATGTTTTTGCGAAATGAAGTGTAAATTATTTGATTTGTATGTACCTATGTTTATTTTATATAGGTATATTTTTGTTTTAGGTTCTAATTTAAAGGACATCACCCAGATTGGGCTAATTTCAAAAGTAACCTTATTATTTGAATAGAGCATAACATAATAAACATTTTTTTTTGATTACACTTAAGTCGTAAATCAATTCACCAAGAAGTTATCCAACCACAAAATATCTGAGATCACCCAGATCTAAAATATGCAGTCCATTTGCGCTCTTCTTTCTTAATGTAAAGTATTTTGTATGTACATAAATGCATAAGTAATCACCTGCTCCTAACGCCAAGAATGGCTCTAACACCAATAAACTTGGTCTTCTGTTTGGACTGTCCCACAAGGAACACGACGTCGAACATCTGGGCATTCTGCGCCATGTTCAGATCGCTGTTGAGGAAGACTCTCGTGAAGTCCTTGGCCAGTTGATCGTAGTCTTCGAACTGGTCCCGCACTGAGTCCAGGAGAGGTGACGACGGTCGCATGTGACCGATGGGGCGCCATGAACCTGGTGGAAGTAAATATTAGAAGTTGGTCCAGGTAGTGAACTCAAATTCAAAGCATTTGTTTTAATTAGATTTTCTACAGGCACTTTTGACTTGTCAAGAAGCCTGTTTCATAAAGCAGACTTTGGTACTAGAATTTAGACGCAAGCAGATAAGAAATAATTGTGAAATGTTTAAAGACTCTAAGTCTAATTTGACTTTTTGACAAAAATAAGTTTGAAGTGTCAAAATTCCTTTAAATTCGCTTTAGTAGCTTTTTAATGAATTCCTAGTAAATTTTTGATCTTTCGGTAGGGTTGCCATTACCCAAACTGACTTTGACGGACAAAAACTATAAAAACCCTAGAATTTTTGGTAAAATTGAGTTTTTTCACCCTGACACGCCCGAAAAAAAATTAAAAAACGTTGTGAAATAAACAGTATAGTGTTAGTAAGTGCGTGAATGAATACAAAGAAGTTAGGGCGCGGCGGGAGACGCAGTCTTCAGGTATTTAGCACCACCAGAGTTGGCTTTTTGTAGTTTGCACTAGGCACTCGGGTAACTTACCTTCTTTTGACCTTTCATTCAGAAGTATGCATTAATTAACAATTTACAGGCCAGGTCTGGATTCTCCCGACACAAAAGTTGATCGAGTTTTAAACGGATATTTTTTTAAACTCGGTCAAGACTGCTCCGGACGCTCTGGCTCCCGGACGTCCTACAAATTAAGACGAATCCGGGGAACCCCGGACGGATGGCAACCCGATATTTCAGTTAGAATATATTCGTTTAGTCTATATACCTTTCGTAAGGTCTTGGAAGGCAAACAGAAAAAATATTAAGAACAGTCAACACTGTTGGTTATTCATTTATACCTCTTCGGTATGGTTTCGGTATTTGTCCGGTTTCGGCATGGTTCTGCAAGTTAGCCACGATGTCTTCTAGCATTTGGCTGCGAGTCCTTTCTTGCATCCTCGCGAATTTGGGAGCGGAGTATGAAGCTCTTTCTCCGTTCACTATCTTGGTCAGCAACCATTCCCTGAAAAAGAACGGTGAATCGGACCTGAGAAATGCGAAAAGTTTTTTAAATTAAGTAACTGATCTTACTGCTTATTTAAGTATATTTACTTTACTATGGGTACTCGTAAATGCGAAAGTTTGTGAGGATGGGTGGATTATTGTTACTCTTTCACGCAAAAACTACTGAAAGAATTTGGATGAAATTTGGCACACATATAGCTTATAACCTGGATTGACACAAATGAATTTTGTATACCGGTAGTACAATCTCGTGGGACAATTACCGAACTCAAAGCGGACGAAGACGCGGGTATTAGCTAGTAAAATGTAAGAGTATGGGGCTAAACACGTGTCGAGCACAAGGGAGGTTGCATGTTGCATTATAACTATTGCACTTACTGCAGGTACATAGTTTTGCGGGCGGGAGGGTTGTGCTGAGTTCTGCATCCAAGCCTGGATCTATTTCATTGAAAAGTGTTTTTATTTACCTAAATCAAGTCTTCAAAATTACAGTTGCGGTAGTTTGGATCAGACTAGGGGGCTATAGAGTGCTTAGATAGAGTGTAACTTCAACTTGGATAAGCCCGAAATTGGGAGGCTCAATCAACTAGTTTCACCTTTCGCAATGTGGACTTTACAACACAAATAGTAGTTATGCCGATCCTCATATCTTCTCATCAGAAACTTTCGTATACAACTCGCATGTCTGTTCACTGCGGTCAATTATAACTTTATTTAACCAAAGCAAGTTCTCCGTGAAAACTAATAGCAATAGTTTTGCTCCAGTTGTAACTGATGGATTTAGATTTTAGTTCTAATGTTGATACAAACTCAATATTTGCAAGGTATATTTAGTTTCGGTATATGCTTAGCGTGTCGATGGCAATCTAAATTGTGTCGGGACAAAACTGAGCCACTAGTTTGGCGCTCTCAGTAGCGTCCATCAGTTCCTGTAACGAGCAAACAGCAGGACACGATATTAAGTGTCGCATCGTTTGTGGAACCGCACCACATTTACACTCCAGGGCAGAGTCATTAATGAATCTCCACCTGAGCAGGTTTTCCTTGCTGCAACCAACCTGGGTCCGAAGTCTATTTAAAGACTTCCAAGTCAGCCATGGCAACTCATGTCCAGGTGGAAGACTTTCAGCAGGAGGAACGAATGGGTTAGGTAAGGAAGCACTACCTCGCCACAGCGTTAGTCTCTCCGTAAACCGCTCGCCAGTGAGTGGGGTAACACACTTCAAAAAACGACTCATTGGATAACCACCAATAGTAATGGCCTAAATACACGATGTAATGTCGTGTGTCGTGGAAATCTATGACACAATGTCCTATTGTTGTACGGTACACCACATCGGAACATGATGCGACGTTTTATCGTGCGATACACACGATTCATTGTGAGAACTTTGTTTAAATTGGGAAATTTTGCAATATTTACATAAGCCGAAAGGGTTTCTTCCCCTCATCATTGCGATCATTTTGATTATATACTCTACGTTTCCAAGCAAATAAAATATTGCGCAGTGTTGCTTAGTTTGATGTACTCTGTACAGAACTAATGCTTAGTTGCCGGGTTTGTGATGTTTCTTTTTACATGCTCTAGGATTTGAAACTATATCAGTCGAAATAGCGTTTAGAACTTTAAATGTGCAGACGCGTTATTTTCTTGCCTCTCTTTTGTTCTATCAATAACACCAGTTACGGGATATTTACCATGTTTATTATTTGTTTTGAGTTACCGATATTTCGGCGCTGTTGCAAACGTCAAGATCACGGATAAACTGAATTTATTGCGGGTGGGTGTTTATGAGCAGACAAATCGGTCTACCCTCTTTCTAGTTCGTTTTTTGCGCGCCGTGCTACTTCCACTCTCTTTTGTTCGTTTAAACTATACGTCTACAATATATCTATGTATATCTTACCTGAACATGGGCCCCTTGTCAAAGACACTTTGCTCCCACAAGTAAGGTTTGTAAGCCCCCACTTCATCTCGAGTGACCACTGACACCTCGTATCTCGTTGGCCGACGTTTGATCTTAGCTGATACTCGGACTGTGAAGGATTTAATTACTCGATTAGGGAGTGCTTTTGCTCAAGGATGAGTATTAACAAGATAAAGTAGCGATGGGCGAGTCCGAGATGTTTTAACAATCGAAAGAATCGGAGTCGTTAAAATAAACCGTCGAGTCAACCATCGACTCGCCGTTCTACCAGTAAGCGTCCACAGTTAAAGATACAATATGATAATGACACAATTGAAGAGGTTGAGAGTACAAAGTTCCTAGGAATAACTATAGACAAACACTATAACTGGAAAACTCATATTGACGAACTTTGCACAAAGGTAGATAGATTCGTATTCGTTCTCTATAGATTAACACGTGTGGCTAGTGTTGATGCGGCTCTATGTGCATACCATGGCTATGTGTCATCAATTTTGCGTTATGGCATTATAATATGGGGTAATTCTGTAGAACTTAACAGAGTGTTTCGAGCTCAAAAGAAGTGCATTCGCTCAATATGTGGAGCGCATCCCCTGGACAGCTGTGTCCCATTATTCAAAAAATTAAAAATATTACCACTCCCAGCACTATATATTTTTGAAACCAAAATAAGCATGAATTTAAACTGCATAATGACCTTGTATCCAGACCTAGCCGCAAAGTTCACATGCTTCGTGTACCTAGACGAAATAATAAACTGTTTTCTGATAATGTATTTTGTATGGCGACCAAAATCTATAATAAACTACCAGATTGTTTTAAAACTCTTAACTTTAGGACATTCAAATGTAAATTATTCGATTATCTCTTAAATAAATGCTATTACTCGTCTAATGATTTTATGAATGAAAAGTTGACCTAAATATTATGAAATAATTACATTCTCTCTCATTTCTTTGACATTTTTAATATAATCTTTTTGACATTTGATTCCTAATATTTGACCAATTTTTTATTTAATTTGAATGATATCCTAATTTATTTGAAAATGTATTTGTACGCCGGAAACGGCAGAATATTATGAACTCTTATAACCATGTAACAACTGTATAACAATATTCTGACAAATAAATGTATTATTATTATTATGTCCTTTATACCAAACAATCGAAACGTTTTTCGATTGTTTCGAGTCAACAGAATCGACCGCTATTTTTCGATTGTTCGAATCAGTCACTCTCACTCACCGAGTCTCGCTTGGTCACCGGGATCAGTCGATTGCATGCATCGAGCCGAGGTGCATAGAGGCGAAAGCGTGCCAGAGTCGAATCGAGCGAGCCGTGCGTAATTTTTGAACGTTAAATCACGATGCATTGTTTTATTTTATAAAAAAAAAACAGATTCATTAAGAACCCTCGATATGTTTTATTTATTTTCATGATTCTATATATCTAAGTATTCGTACGTAAGTTTATTCCCGTCGCGGTATTGATTATTTTTGATTGCTCTTGTTGAAAGAATTATTTAGAAGTCAAGAACTCGCGAAACTCTAGAAACCATCGAGGAACAACTAGCGAATGAACGCGCTATGCGCCAGTCGCAATCACAGACCGAGTCGGACTCGAGTCCAAGTCGAAACAATCGAGAACCATCGAGATGTTCGAACAATCGAAACATTCGAATAAAACCTCTCGCCATCGCGCATCGCTAAGATAAAGTAAATTGTGAAAGATAATTTCCAAACGTGATGGGTAGCATATTGTTGATAACTGAACAAGGCAAAACAAAATATTGATTTGAAGAACTATTTTTGGGGGCCGCAGGTAACTTAAAATATAGGTAAGTATTATTCTGACAATTTTAATTGGTGATAACAACGAAAACAAAAGAAATCAGCTTTTATAAAAAAAAATAAGTAAACTATATACTAACTACCTGCTACCCATTTATTTTATTTCAACACGTTTAGATATCGATACCACTCACTCCTGGTGATTTCGCTAGCTTTATTTGTAACAAGATATCAAAAAATCATAAAGTTCAATTAATTCAACTCACCTAAAATGAATGTATGTAAGAAGTGACTCTTGATGCAAGCGGGTGAGAACGCGGTGTTGTCGGCTTCCAAGAAAACGACGCAAACAATATCGTTGCCTATATGACGTTTCCTCTGCAGCTTCTGAGGGTCATGCCTCTCGTACGGCAGCAGGGTTGACACGTGGAACATGATTTCTATTCCTCTCCAGTTTGTGTACACGGAGTAAAGCCCAGTCAGATCGTGGACTGTGTCTAAACCACCTTTGTATTTGTCGAAACCTGCAAAGATATGGATTTAATTATAGTCTTCTTTCTTTATCTGTGGTTAGGGCCTATACTGGCGACAGAGTTTTTAATTTTTTTGAAGTGATAACTTCTTATGGGAGGGTAAACCGCTTCGTAACGTAACGCGTTACGGCGCCACTCTGTCTGGCTTCCCTTTCTCTCACGCACACGGCAGCAGGCTTAGATTAGTTAGTCCCGAGACGCACGTTTTTTTCTAATTTAAACTTCATGTACAAGAGTTGTTCATAGGCGGATTTAATGCCACAAGGCATTCTCTACCAGTCACCTTTGGGTCTAATAGGGCAGAATTGTGGTAGAGTTAAAAAAAAAATAAGAATTATACCAATTTGCTAAAATATATTGATATACATAAATAAATACATACTATATACTACTACAAACTAATTCATTTTATGCCGCCCATGGGCTTCTGACTTAGCTTACATTACAGTGCATTGCATCTTGTTCCATTATAATAATTCTAAGCACCGTGAAAGAGGTTTTATTGCCAACTTTCCCAGAAAGACAAACCATAGTTGCGAGTTTCTTGCAATTTTATGGCAGTTTTATTAAGGACTCTAATTGTTGTTCTTGCCGTAACGACTTCTCGTTAAGAGGATTTGGCTAAATGGATAGGATGTTCTTTTAATAATGGCTTTGCAATAAAAGCTTGGCTAGTCCTCGTACCAATTATCTCAAGAAAATAGGTACTATTAAACTTACCTCTGAGTCGAACTTTCTCTCCCAAAACTTGCAAAAACTCATCAAACATCGGGGAGTTTTCGTTATTGTCCAGAATCTCTTCTTCCGTGTACTGGTTCTCCTTCACGTAGATTACCCCGACTTTCAGCTCCGATTTAATAAATACCTGAAAAACAAAAAAAATATCTCTGTTAGTAAAAATGTATGTCTATCATCATCATTCTCCACATAAGACCACTACTGACAGTAGCTTTTATTTCAGTTTCCCCAAATACAACACAAAACTTCACGCATGTTAACCCCCAAGATTTAAGCAGAGGTGTACCCATTAGTAGTGCATTGTGGTGACATTTAATGATTTTCATTTACCCTTTTTATTTTTGTTTAATTAATGTATTAATTTATTTTATTTGATTAGTGTGAATGTGAGTGTGTGGGTATAATCTTTATTAATCCTTTTAATGATTTATTATTCGTTCGTCCCAAAGTTTTGACCCACTTTCAAAAAATTATTCGTTTGTTCCATATCAAAATTGAATTCCTGCTTCGTCCCAAATTACAGGGGTACACTACATAAATACGAAAAACTTTATTCCGATAGTCACAAGGCCGAATTTCAAAGTGCCGATTGTCGTAATTCCGAATGGTTCAAAATTCCTAATATAACAACTCCGACTTATCGTTACTCCTATTTTTATAATTCCCAATTTTCAATATTCCTAACGTTTATAATTACTTTTCTCAAAATACCGAGTTTCAATAGATCGAATAACAAAAAGTCCGACTTAGTGATAATTAAAAAAATCAAAAATACGAATTCCGATTATTAAAATACCGATTAATACAATTCCGAAATAAAAACGCCTTGTAAAACTGAATAGCAAGACAAACACATAATTGCTCGTCAGAGAGAAGTATAATATTATGTTTAGTATGAGGAAGTAGAATTAAAAAACTAATGACAGATGCGTTTTCCTACTCATAATTGCATAGTTTGTTTATAGTTATTATCCTTGTAAAAATATATTGTTCGAATTTTGAAATTTTGTTTCCCTGGTCACAATTCTAACCTAACCTAACCGAAGTGATTCATCAATACAGCATGCAGCCTGCAAGCAAGCATGAACATGCGAGCAGGCATGCCTGCTGCCATGCCATGCCTGCTGCTTGCCTGCATGCAGCAGGGCAGCAGGCAAGCAGCAAGCAAGCAGGCGTGCAACATGCAGCAAGCATTATTTCTGTCACGGCTCCAGCGCTGCGGGGTTTGGGCGGCCCCACGCGAGCTTATCATTGCAGATGGTTTTAACGCTCACCACCGCAGCTTTGGCTTGCTGGCCGGACAAGCCGGCTACTAGAGTACTAGAGTTCTAGTTCTACTAGAGTAGAACTTAGAACTTTCAAAAAAAAAAAAACAAAGCACACGAGTCCGTTTTACTGCTTAGGCGCGCATACAGATGAATTATCACGCGCCAATTGAAACATCTATATATTTTTACGATCTTTCTGACAATAATTATTTTCTAAAATAAATACTACAACAAAAATACTGGTATAAACAGGGTTTCTGGTTAAGTCGACCTATTCCTTGAAAGGGTTATACTATAGATCATTAGCAACAAATTAAATCCAGGGCGAGCCTATTGCCATCAAACGGCCAAATATCCAGATACCTTTGCTAATACTGAGAACTTCCTGATGGAAAAACACATTAAACACTTTACCCTATCTGGGAATCGAAACCGGGACTTCATGATCAGCAGTCGCGCTTGCGGCCACTAGATCAACGAGGCGCTTTTACAATTTCATTTCCCGCATAAGACCAGACAGTGACTTTTATTCAATTTCCCCGAATATTGGCAAATATAAGGTATTCAACGGAGATACTTTTCAACAACTCTATTTAAAAAATACTATTCAACAATACTCTTCAACAATACTATTCAACAATACTATTCAACAATACTATTCAATAATACTATTCAATAATACTATTCAACAACACTATTCAACAATACTATTCAACAATACTATTCAACAATACTATTCAACAATACTATTCAACAACACTATTCAACAATACTCTTCAACAATACTATTCAACAATACTATTCAACAATACTATTCAATAATACTATTCAATAATACTATTCAACAACACTATTCAACAATACTATTCAACAATACTATTCAACAATACTATTCAACGAAAACGGAAGAAAAACGTTTCGCCAAAACACGTCTCCAATTCCAAGTTTCGAAATGAAATATCAAAACATAATGACGAAAAATATATTATATTTGTAAATAGTTCAGTTGTACACAACTGAACTATTTTATATCTACCGCGCTCACTGACGGTCAAACAATTTCCACCTTTTTGCCCGTGGGGATACGGTTGAAAAGTGACCGACCGCCAGTGAGTGCGGTAGAACATACGTATCCTCAAACTGTAGCATCTTCCAAATTTTTGCTGTAGAACACGAGTGTTCTACAGCAAAAATTTGGAAGATGCTGATGATCATTTTTTACCTACACATGTGGGTAACTCCTTTCATTTTTCTCAAAACTGTTCATCAAGGAAAATAACATTACAACCTCAATCAAGCTAAGACGCCATTTTCCCAGAGGCAGTGTTGTTATTCGCGAATTAAGTAAGAAGTAGGGATAGCAATTTATTCTTGCATGGTTTCTTTGATCAGAATACCGCTACTCTTCGATCGACAGGGGCCTTAGGGACCCTTCCCATTATATTCCCTATCTCAGCTTCATACAATGATCCCTGAAGTCCTGCTGTATTAAAAACACTTACTTTATTATAAGAAAAGCTTCGAAGCTAAGCCACGATATACGAAGAAATTGTTTTGATGGCTACAGCTTTTTAACGGCTGTTTGGACGAAATTCCGCGAATAATGTAGTAGAAGCCGTCAACAATCAGAGATAGGGAGGCATTATAAATAAAATATTTATCGTGAAGTGAGGAAAGAACTTTTCTCGCTCATAAAATAATACCTACTAGCGCTTACATGTTTACCTCCTCTGACAGCCTCGTCTCAGTTACGAAGTGATAGGAGCGTAACAATTTCGTTGAAAGACATTAAGAAGAACCATACTCCGGATTAATATGAATACTTTTTCGGTATCGAATCTAGTTTCTCTAGGGACACTTATATAATCTATTTCGATACGGTCGATGGGACAGATAATTTGTACCGGTATTATTTTTTGTTATGTATTTTACCGAAGAGCAGGGCTGTATATTTCCGAGATTTTCTATAAATTGACAAAGCCCATGAATTTCTGCTCGGTAAATAGATACGTAGTATTTCAGGTTTTTGGTATCAACAATATATTCCCCACCGGCAGTCAAGATCATAAATATAATAAAATCAGAAATTCTCGCTTAGACTGTATTCGAATAGGTAATATTTATGCGATATTTATGCGGTGAAACGAAGGGAACGTT
This sequence comes from Cerastis rubricosa, assembly GCA_949152445.1. NCBI lineage: Eukaryota > Metazoa > Arthropoda > Insecta > Lepidoptera > Noctuidae > Cerastis > Cerastis rubricosa. The sequence goes on from OX424539.1 coordinate 12,835,512, forward strand.
ACAACTAAAAGCTTTTTCGTACTCTTCGGTCGTACTAATATGATTCCAAAGTTTACCCACGTGAGAAAAATATAGCATACGTATGTATATTTTGGCATTTAGTTTTACTTTGCCGACGAATAAGAATAGGTTCAGTACAATCCTAAGATTGTACTGAAGACTGTGAAAATGCTTTAGTCGTTTGGTTTTTTTTTCTCCGTATGTACCTAATAGGTAGGTGAAGGTAAGTTCTAGTGTAAGAATTTTAATTGAGGGGAATCGTAATAAAGCTTTAAAATGTTACCCGAGACCAACCACCTAATTGTGCTCTTTAATATTTAAATAGCGCTTTAAAGTGGGACTATAGTTTCTGTCTATTGAATTGTTTAGTAGGTAGCTACTGGTAGTGGTTCGAAAAGGCTAATTAATATTTGAGTGGGTTCAATACATATCTATTCCGTTTGATTGGCAGCAGGTCAAAAGCAACTTGTAGGAGACACGAAACTCCACTCAATGTTACTCAAAACAGTGTTGTCTCAAGTGGGAATAAATAATAGTTTATGTATGGAGATCCTTGACTATTTCAGAAATGTTTTGGTGGACATTGGTATCATTTAAGAAGAATTGAGGTGTCGTTTTTAAAAATAAACACTGAATTTATTGCATGATGTGGTGTTGACGCACTAACGATAAAAAATTGCATTTTTAGACTATATTTAACGAAGTAAAGTTTAGTGGAATTGTTAATCTATTTGCTAACACCTCATAATATCTGTTTCCTAAAAATGATTGACGTCGGATCCTTGGTAACAACTGCTTCACAGTATGGCCCGCATACATCAGGGGGTCCACTCTCTAAGTCCGTCAACGAAAATACGGGTCCGTCCGTAACTAGCTTTAACATCGAAATGAATTAATGAACCCTACTCCTTAATACAATACAATCCTTTATTTCAGGCAACTAGGCCCATAGAACACAATACATATATACCTAAGCATAAAAAGACTAACTATAAACTAATACAAACTTTATAAAACTAAATCTTTTAACTAATAAGTTGATCTTTAATGAGTTTTGAAAACACATCGGGGGTAGGGACAACTGTCAATCGAGTTGTCATTCATTTTTAGCACGGGCCCCTTCCTAATCGTATGTCCGTAAGTGATACGGAGTAGGAAACGACCGTAACTACGGATTTCGTGCTTAGAGACTAGACCCACACGCGCGAATTCCGATATTTCACCTCGCAGTAACAAAACACAGACTAGACGAACATTTCGTTTGATGAGAACACATTTTACTGCCGTTATATTACCTAATAAAGGAGACATAAAGTACTGTATGTACCTAGTCGCTATTCTCGGGTACATACATATATTCGGTGCGAGTCGCAACCCAGGAATACTTTATGCATACTTTAAAAGCTCTTTTTGTATCAGTGAAATGTTTTATGTTAAAATAGTTGAGCAAAATTGCATATAAAATGGAGTAGAAGATGAAAAGTGGATGGATACGGCCTGACGTCGTAAAGATGATGTCACTGCCTATGCATGTAACGATATGGGAATATCACATGGTATGTAGAAGAGCGCTCAAAGGCGATAATTATAAAATACTTGGCAAAGTGCCAACAGAGATTATGATGATAAAAGTGACACATCTCCAAGAGAAAAAAGGTGACAAGAACCGATGAAAGCTTTATCGAATATTTTAAATCTATCTAAACGGAAAAGTCGAGGTGAAAACGATGATAATGTGGATATGAATTTTAAAACAAAAGTTAGGGATGCTGTCAACAAAAGCGATTTGAATGTTCGATAAGTAAGTTTTTCATTTTCAGGCCCGCTTGCACAACAAATCAATACTTAATATTATGAATGCGAAAGTTTTAATGGATGTTTGTTACTCAATCACGCCAGAACGCCTGGATGGATCTAGATGAAATTCGGCACGGATATAGATTATAGTTTGGAATAGCAAAGAAGATTACTTTTTTTTCTCACACCTACACATCGAATTTTCGACGTGATCGCGGAGAAAAGCTACTCAATGCATCACATTGAACGTAAACGATACATTAAACGTATTTAAAACATAATTTTATGTCAGTAAATCGTTTGATGATGTTTTTGATATTATGTTTAGCCTTAAACGCATTCAGTAAGTTGTGGTACAAGTGTGCTTTAGAATAATTTCTTATACAGGTGACTGTAAAGGTTAGGGGTGGGTTGATGTGCTTCACGATTTTAGGGTCAATTGTAAAAGAAACACTTTTTATGGCGCCGTTAACGTTTAAATGGAGAAAAAGCAGAGATAAGGTGCGTACGGGAGAACTAAGGGTGGCTTAATGTTTCCGTGCAAAGCTTTTGAAAATTGATCGTAAATAGTCATGCTGCTTGTAATTTCGCTGACTAACTTTTGAATATCTGAGGATAATATTAAAGGTTTATTTGATTGTCTTGTGTAGATAGGTATCATTATTACTAGCCTGGATTTTAGAACTGCAGTATGAAGGCCTCTCTATTCAACTTTCTCTTCTCTCTCATCATCTGCCTCGCCTTTTCTCTAAATATCTTGGGGTCGGCTTCCAGTCTAATCGGATGCAGCTGAGTACCACTATTTGACATGAAGTGACTACCAATCTGACCTCCACAACCCAGTAACTGGGTTGCTTGGTAAGACTGGATGTCAGACTTTTGGCTTCTGACTACTCGTAACGACTGTCAAAGATCTACAAATGACAGCCGGTACCAACTTCCTCTTCTCTCTATCTAGGATTATTGATAGACCACTCCATATCAAAGAAGTCCAGTTCGTCCCTAGCATAGATATATACGAATATTTCCAACTTAGATTGCAATTCCCGGTTGAGGAAAATAGGCTCTAGTCCGGGGAATTTACGCCGAATATTAGGCTAACTTTGCATTAATTAAAAACAGCGATTTTTTTCATTGAATGTGTAGGGTATGGACAGGAGAGTATATTAAGCTGTATCCCGCGAAAAGTTCACCTCCGCGTATATGTTTTTTTTTAAGAAAACGTCTAATATGTTTATAACTTGGTGGAAAAAAATATAAACAGGTATGTTTATTTGGAGTATTTGTAGAACAGATTGAGTACTACAAGTAGGTCAAAAAATTAAACATTTTCGTCCACGGAACACTCGTTTTTTTTAAAAAATCTTATAATTTGACTTCGTACTTAAGGCAAAAATATTAACAGGACAAAAATAGTGCTAAAATGATTTATATCACCATGTCTAACTATTATTATGAAAATTAAACAAATTCTGCTCCGGACTTCACAGAAAATCAAGAAAATCAAAAAATCTTAAATACTACTTACGGCAAAAATGTAACAGGATTTAAATTCATTTAATAATGAGAAATATATGAATCCAAACCTTAATCCCCCAAAATTAAACAAATTAGAGTGATAATTAATATTGTCAAAGTAAAAATTAAATTACGATGCACGGTGTCAGCGCTAAGCAGCGTGCGGCGTACGGCGTGTGCTAGTGTGCGTAAACAAGATAAGCGCTGCGTTCATTGTGTGCGTATGACTGTGTTGTTGTCTGAGTCGGTGTTTTATTGAGTTACGCGATTGTACACCTTATTTCTATTACGGAAAGATCAAATTCCTATGAAAGTGCTGCGCCAAATACAAGAATAAAGCTTGTAGACGTATTTTACGTAAACATAAATTGATTTTTTTTTCACGATTTGCTTTAAAGTGTTTAATTTTCGTGTAAGTAGGTGAGAAATAGCCTTTAGATGAAAGTTAAACTAAATTAAACCCTGTTACCTTTTTGCAACAACCGCTATTGTAAAAAAACTGGTAAAAATAACTTCCGGTAGTACAATTTGTTTAATTTTGTTGATTGGAGGTGTAATATATTAATTTATGTTATTTTATGTAAAAATCCGCTGTTTATATTTTTGCCTTAAGTACAATCCAAAAATTTCGTAAATGTTTTTTTACCGTAATTTCCGTGGACGAAAATGTTTAATTCTGAAAAAATATATTACTGTCACCAATTCTTTACCTTAAGTAACTAAATTTGTCCTGTTAACATTTTTTCCCATGTTTTTATTCACAAAAACGTGTTTTCGTCTTTTTCAGCTTGATCCGGTCTCGGAAAATGTATAATTTTTTTTTATTATTTGAAGAGCTAAGGTCAAGTACACGATTCAAGAAAAAGATCGCTGTTTACATTTAATGCAGGGTTCAAATCTAAAAGCCCCGGACTACTCAGCCCCTATTACATGGGACTTAAACATAGGGATATTTTACTGGCGAAATGTGGGTGGACCATTAGGTACACCTCTGCCTAAGCCTACAGCGATTACAGGCGTGATGTTATGTAGTTTTCACATATACCAAATCTGAATGATCTTAGTTTGAAAATAATTTGATAAAAAGATGTATGAGGTGAGTGGTGCAAGACCAGTCCCCGTATTCACAAACGTTCGGATTCGATTTCGATTCGGAAAGTCGTATGTATATCTCGCTCGCTTTCGTAATGCCAAAACAAGACAGACATACGACTTATCGAATCGAAATCGAATCCGAGCGTTTGTTATAGTGGGCCTGAAGCATAAAATCATTATCCTAATAAATAGCAACCAAATCCCTAGATTTTATACGAAATAGTTGTGTTCATCATACGATGGTCGATCTATAACTTAAACCCATTTAAGGAACCTTCACTTCCAGACTCTCTATATTCCGGTAAATATTTAAGAAAAAACAACTACCGCCAAAGATCATAAATCATTCAGGTGGAAGTGGCTGTCAACATGGATCTAAAATAATTTCTTCCAGCAAAATAGTGAGTAGACTCGTAACGTTTGACCGGACTTCTTGTCAAGCCATCCATGTCAGTCTACGTTACTTCAGTACATGTTTTCGGTCGGATTACATTATGGCCAAAGAAAAAGTTACAGCCGTTTTTCTTATTTACAGGTTTCAATCAAGAAGAGTGTGTAGAAGAATGGAAGATTGAAAGGCTGCTGTTGTTAATAGTGGTCGGTCCGTTTGGTGGTTTTCTTTGGAATAGATAGTTGTCTATTAGTTAGGGCATTTGGTATTCGGTTTTGTTAGCCTTGAAATTTAGAAAAGAGGTGAAAACTTGAATATTAACGTTGTGCATTTTTGGTATTTTGGAATAGTTAGGGAATAATTTTGCACGAATTGCTTTAATTATCAGTATAAAAGTACTATGATTTATGTGGTAAAATACAATATTCATTTATTGCGCTATCGTACACAAACATGACAATTTATATTACATTAAAAATTTAACACTTCAGCTAACTATTACAATCCGTCTTACGAATTTTACCTCTTTATAGAAACCGAAGGTTTTGTTTGTGTGACAGATGTCATAAAGTTCAAATTCCTTCGTAACCTAATGTCAATCCGTCTTACGAATTTTCGATCCGGACACGTGACCTGACGCGAGGAGGAGGAAGAGCTCGTGGCTAAATAATAACAGCCGCTTAGGTCGATCTTTAAGGTTAAGCCGTGCTTGCCGAGGTTGGGCTGTGGATGGGTGACCATAATTACATATCGAGTTTCCTCCGTGCCTCGGAAAGCACGTTAAGCCGTTGGTCCCGACTGTCATTTGTAGATCTTTGACAGTCGTTACGAGTAGTCAGAAGCTAAATCTTACCAAGGGGTATCGTATTACCCAGTTACTAGGTTGTGGAGGTCAGATAGGCAGTCGCTTCATGTAAAATACTAGTACTCAGCTGCATCCGGTTAGACTAGAAGCCGACTCCAAGATAGTTTGGAAAAAGGCTAGGCAGATGATGATGACACGTGACCTGACGGGACTTTAACATTTTTTACCCACCACCAAAGTGCACAACGCCGCTAAAGAAGTTTTCACTTTAAAAAACAAAAGCCACATGAGCTCCGCCACAGTCAGGTTAAATTGTTATTACATATGAGTGGCCTTTACTATTAGTAATAATGGTCTCATGATACAGTACTAATTAAATTCTTAGGTGTAGTTCGTATTTTATTACGTAGATTATTGAACTAATGAGAAACGTAATATCCAAAGTAAGGTAGGCATATGTAAACGACAATCATTTTATCTTAAGGGTACACAAGTCGGTCATTCTTCCATACAAACGTAGTATGGTGATTACTCGTCTGTTTGACGGTGTAGGTTCAAAACTAAAAATTTTATCGACTGGTTTTGTCATTATGTAGCCCTGTATGGAAGCAAAATTGGAAAAAATATATTGGTTTGGAAGTTATGAGCGTCGAAACTTCCTCATTTCAACACTAATTTTAACTCATCTTTGGGCGTAAATAAATAACTAATGTAGTATGAAAATGGAAAAAGTAAAACCGTACAGGCATAGATAATTTATTCAAAAGTACAAATAATTTATTTTGAGTAGATACATCCAGTAGTTTTCCCATAATATCTATACGGCCAAAACCTAATTTATGAAATTAGAAGCGCTCATTTTCGCTATAAATCGTCGTATATTTCACTAAACAAGTAAATAAATATATAAATAAGTAAATAAAAATTAGATAAATGAATACTAAATAAATTAAACTAAATAAATTAAAAACTTACTAAATAAGATGCATATTAGCCACGCCCGCCAACGAGTTCGAGCCGCCGACTTGTGCAACCTTAAGTGCCTGAACTCACTTTGTGTACCGTAGGCACAGAGAAATAAACATTTTTATCATTTAAAATATCACCCTTTTAAGTTACAAACTTTTTGTTTGTTCACCCTTTTAAAACGGAAATGGTTGTGAGCTTTTCACATTAAATTAGGTATTCCATTCAATCTTTAACAGCCGACGGTACGGTAAACAAATCAGAGCTTCGTTGTGGTGTAAGAAAACAATAGGTATGGTGCATTGTTTTGTGTTTACGGTAGTGAAAAACAAAAGATCTTAAGCTATGCATTATGCTGAAATCAGACGCTTACAAGCATGCATCAAACTAATGTATTTTCAGCTAAATGCTAACTATCGTAGAATAATTGCTATTTTTTGTTGTTGTAGTAACTTAGTGATTAAAATTCACAAACCTGCGTCATTATTATTTGATTAGTTTAATTATGTAGTTAAATGGTTGCCAGGGAATTTGATTTATTGGATAGTAAACACTTGGCGGCTGCTGGCCATAAAATATTTGTATTTTAATAGTTATGTCAGATAATTTTATCTCTCCAATATTGTCCAATCCAATACCAAAATATTGAAATTTTCCGAATTTTCTTTTTATGGGCAGGGATTAAGTCCCTACATGAAAGCCCCACTCACTACTATATTCAGAAAGCTGACATGAACAGTGAATTCAAAACGCAAAGGACGGACAGGGCCGGGGCGATCTCAACAAACTTCCGACTTACGAGTATAAACGTACGTAACAAACCTAATGAAAATTGGCAGTTCACTGGATCGAACAAACTTTCCTAACAACATCTGCACTCAAAATTGAATCTTTTGCTACAGATTTTTGCGTTTATTTTCCTTTTCTCTGTGGTAAAGATTCACGGTAAAGATACTGACGTCTGAAAAATACGTTTATTTGAAGGTGGACGTTTATTGTATCGCTTTATAACGGTAGTGATTGTTTGGGGTTTGTTTTCGCTTTCCATCATTCTATTATTTAAGGGTAACTACTGTGATTTATAGAATGATGTAGTATGTCTTACGCGGTAGGTTATATTCGTATGAAATTGCGCCTAGATTTTCTTCACAATAGAAAATCTGCGCAAAGTTTTAGGACATACTCGTACTAGAAAGAAAGAGATTGATTAGGATTATCGAATGAAATTCTTTATTTATCTTAATCTTTTGGCGTGTTGTCATAGGGTTTGCCCTGCCTAATGCATCCTCAATGCTTTACCTTAATATTCTTAAACCACACTCAATTAAGAACGTTTAAAACTTAATCATTCCACAAGTACTTTAGTATTTACTCTCCAAGGTAAGGGAAACGTCTGAAGTTTATTTAAATGACTGGTTGTCTCAACTTCTGAGTAATTAGCTACGTTCCACATACTAACTCGCGTTTCCAATCCGATGTTACAACATTGTCGAGTAATATTTTAATGTGTCCCCCCCCTATCTCCTATCGTACAGGATTTCATGTAGAAGTTTGTGGGAGCAGAGAAGTAGTTGCTTCTAACTTGTCATTACTCCATTACTGTGATTAGCTCGAGCTATGGAGAGGCACGTTCCCCCTTGGGCGAAAGAGGAGAACACCGATAGAGGTAGCTTCATAGGGGGACTTCCTCCACGTAGCTACGTAGGGGGACGTCCTCCACGTTCCTCCCGACTAACGGTCCTCATCAATGTTTCACGGCAGTGAGCGGCGGTATCGTTTATTCGTAATTGGGAACTGAAAAAACAATCGCACCGAGGGAAAGGTTTTACTGTTAATTTACTTGCGATCCTGAGTTCGCTTCGGGCCGAATGCCAAATGAGATAAGACGGGTTTTCGGCCGTGATTTTCTTGTGTTTGTTTTGTCGGCTGTGTATGCTCACTCTTACCTTTAAGTTCGAAAATAGATACGGACTCGACACGTGTAATGCTGGTTACATAATCTTCTTAAGTAAATTAGGTTGGTAATTGTTATGTAGAATGTTTGACTAGACGTAAAGTGCCTATTAAGTCGTGGTTAAGGCGATTATTCAACATTGCTAAGCATTAATAAAAGAATGCTTGAGTGAAATAAAGACGACTGAAAGTAAAAGGCAGTTTTATGTGGCAAATACCGGGAAAGGACATAGCCCCATGTTGTGGTTATGATGATTGAACTTTCAACTTTTATTAAACGAAGCTTTTGCATGACAGACTGATTTTGGGGCTCACAAAAGCATTTTTAAATTGAATTACTGTAATTTTGTGGACAGACTTTTGCTCCGTTCTTTTTTATGTAAATGGCCATCGCCGGATGCGAATTGCTATGTACTTACGTATTCAAAGATAACATGGCTACGGGAAGCCTGTTCCATTTCCTTAATCCAAGAGAACTTCCACTGTCAAAAATCAGCTGTGTTTTTTGTGTTAGGCAGGTTTCGAAGTAATGTATTTTTCGTTTTTATAGGCTACCTTACAGATAGACCAGTATACGCTTAGTAAATAATGGGATTCTATTCCCTTGTGTATTAACTATTTGTAAATCTAAAAACAGTCAGGTTATTTTCGATCTTCGTTTGTGTTTCCACCTTCTTTTAATACATATGTGTTGCATGATACAAGAAAAAATAGTCTACATTTCAAAACACATTAAAAACCTTCGCCTGCCTTCTGCCTGACTGCCTCGTTGGTTTAGTGGTTTCAATCGCCACTGCTGAGCACGAGGTCCCGGATTGGATTCCCAGGTCGGGCAAAGTGTTATTGGTATTTTCCATCAAAAATTTCTCAGTAGCAGCCACGGATTTATGATATGTGCCCGTTTGATAGCAATAGGCCCGCCCCCTATTACATGGGACTTAAACATCATTGGCGAAATATGGGTATCCTATTAGGTACACCTCTGCCTAACCCACATGATGTTATGTATGTAAAAACCTTCGCCAACTCACCTGGTCAAGTTTAAGCAGTTCCTCCGGTGTATCGGGCAGCTGCCCCAGCATCAGCGGAGGATTGATGTTAACCTCCTTGCCGAGGGAACGCACCACTTCCTCGCGGTTGTACCGGTCAGCAAACACACAGGATGCTGGGATGAGCCCGTGTACCGTGTAGCTTATTGCCCGGACTAGGATCCTGGGTGGAGAAAAACACGTGTTTAGTAGAGCTTTTTGATAAAAGAGGGGAATAATTCGGTGGTTCGGGAGTCGATAACTTGAGAAAGCCTTTTGAATTCCCTGCATTATTATATAGGGTGACCGGCAATTAGTGAACGGTAATTAAACAGGTGATTATACCCATGATAACAAACAACTTTCCCAAAGAGACATTTTTTATACTCATTCACTTTTGTCACAAGCTCGGCTACAGGCGCGCGCGCGAATTTCATATAGCTGTCTTATTAATGTGCTAAAAATGAATAAGTATAAAAAATGTTTCTTTGGGAAAGTTGTTTGTTATTATGACTATAATCACGTTTTCCAGTATCGGTCACTAATTATAATTACCAGTCACCCTATATACCCCTGCTCCCAGCAAGGGTATATAAAAAATACCACACACCACTGTGAAGCTTGAATCTCTTCATCTTCGAATCAATTAATCCAGCATATAACGACAGCTACTAGATATTCTGGCTTTTAATAATCTTTCCAACATACAAATATATAATGGGTGTAAAATGTTTTGAGTGCGTAACATTGAGTCTTACTACAAACCGTAAGTTTTCACCCCAAAAAAAGTAATTTCCCAGCGATAATTTTTACATAGAGTTACTTATTAGGTTTGTGTACCGAACCAAAATACTTGGTTGACGATTTCGTAAAGAATTCTTTTACACCTTGTATTAGACGTGGTATTCGGTGCATCGATAGTTTTGCAATTTTATTTAAGTCCTATATGTCATGCTTGTTTGTACAGCAGACCACGTAACACTTTGGTCTTGAGCTGGACAAGCATAGTACGGAGTTTCAATAGACTAAGAGGCCATCTAATACTGGTTTGTTGCGGTCTACTTACCAAAGTGAACCAAGGAAAGTGGTCTACCTATGTTAGTGAGTCGGTAGGTGTGTATATACTGTATAAAAGACGGGAAGGGAACTCTTGCCTTAAAGCTACTTAAAGCTTCCGGCATCCTTTTGAAACACAATAAATCTTTTAGAGGTATCCACGCTGAAGCCGCTATTTATGTATGAATGGAAAATCATTATTTTGGATTAAAAAAAAAAGAAAGTGCAGTGACATTCTGGCTTTCCATTTGTTATTTGAGTTTCTAACACGTTTATTATTTATTTAATTAATTACAACGGTTGCGTTTACGACCAATGACAGTAACTAAAAACGTACTAACGTAACGTTACTTTTAAGTTGTGTTGTGTATGGCGGGGACTGACTGATAGATAGAGTCTATTGTTTAAAGTTTGTCACCGGTCAATTATATTGTTACAATTCGAACTATTAATGTAGAGCTCGAGCGGATGCCAAAAGAAATGTTATTTTCATAATAAATTAATGATAGTGAGCACATTTGTCTTTCTGATAAATAAATACAGTTTTGACTTCAGTGCCAAGAATTTGTCAATCACCATATCTATAGGTACTGTAACTAAAATACGGATAGTTTAAAGATGCGGAATGTTTTAGTTAGTACCGATCAGTCCTGCCCAATATAATACTTTCATGCCAAGTTTTTTATAAATAAAATACTTTTTATATTATTGAATTAGTTTTTAGGGTTCCGTAGCCAAATGGCAAAAAACGGAACCCTTATAGATTCGTCATGTCTGTCTGTCTGTCTGTCCGTCCGTATGTCACAGCCACTTTTTTCCGAAACTATAAGAACTATACTGTTGAAACTTGGTAAGTAGATGTATTCTGTGAACCGCATTAAGATTTTCAAACAAAAGTAGAAAAAAAAACATAAATTTTGGGGTTCCCCATACATAGAACTAAAAACCAAATTTTTTTTTTTAATCATACCCATACGTGTGGGGTATCTATGGATAGGTATTCAAAAATGATACTGAGGTATCTAAAATATTTTTTTTCTAAACTGAATAGTTTGCGCTAGAGCCACTTCCAAAGTGGTAAAATGTGTGTCCCCCCCCTCTAATTTCTAAAGTAAGAGTAGGAAAATTCTGAAAATATTTAGGATTGTAGAACGTAAAAAAAATTATCAACGAAAATTGGTTTCAATAAGATATGATGTTTAGTTTTTGAGATATGGGACTTTTTCATCAAACTGCAGCAGTAACTTTGTTTTTCATTACCATACTTTGAAAAACCAATTTAGTTTTGCGGTTGAGTGGAAGTTTACTAACTAATACTACTAAATAATGAATGACAGTTCAAAATATTTTTTGGGGCTATGGAACCCTGTGTGCGAGTAAGACTCGCACTTGGCCGGTTTTTTAATATGCATAAATGGCTCGGTGTGATATTGAAATTTAGCTATTTAAATTGGGTTTTACATATTTATATCAGATTTTTGAATCAAATACAAAACATTTTTTTTTAATGAAACAAAGCTTATCTCAATTTCAGTTTTTTTTAAAATATGTTACTATTGAACTAGCAGCTATAAATCCCATAGAACATCTAAAGAAAAAAGTTTACGAATTGAGTCAAACATCCAATTTAATCATTGTACTAACAGAATTTAAAATAAAATAGGTAGGTTACTCTATAGTTTAATGTGAGCCACGTTTACAACACCTTTCCTATAACTTGAAACAAAAACACACAGACGTAGTAAAGTCTGCACATTCTGGAACTAGTTCAATACCGACTAGGGCTAAGTGTCGATTCAGGGAAACGGGTCACCGTTCTTAAGGGTTGGTTAATATTTACCCACTGTTGTAGTCCTGGTACATATGAATATGTTTTTATGATGTTGGTATTGTTTTAAGACTGGGTTGGTCCTTATTCTGGCAGATATAACGTTCTCTGGTATTTTTTTAAAAGCTTGGCCAATCTAAGGGAAAAGTTGATTTTTAGGGCACTTGCACACGTTCTTATCATTATCTGCCTTGTCATTTTCCAAGTATGGGAAATTGGTTCCAGTCTAATCGGATGCCGCTGAATACCAGTATTTTACATGGAGGGACTACCTATCTGACCTCCGCAACCCAGTTAGTACTGGGTAATACGATACCCCTTGGTACGTCTGGTCGTCAGACTTTGGGGCCACTGACTACCTTTAACGACTGTCAAAAATCAGGCAGGTGGGAAAATGTTCCAGACCATTGTGACTGTTTTTGTATACTGACAATTACTGTAGCATTTTCTAGCCTATTATCATAATTAACACATGATTTCGGTCTAGTAGACGAGCTACACCAATAAGTACAGGCCTGAAACTATAAAACAATTTACAAACGTTTTATAAAAGCCAATAGTATTAAGCTGGGGATAATCCCATTGGGAACTTAGCCAGAATTTGGTTTACATTCGCATTAAAACGACCCGAAGCTTAACGTTTTGCCTGAAAGGGTTTGTTAGAAACGTCGACAAATTGAAGGGTCTGACCAAAGAGGTTTAGATAGGCACTATCTATGAAGAAATACAAACTATAGGCTTAAAAGCTGCACGAATCGCAGATGTTATCAGTTTTAAGGATTTCTGTGGCGATTCTTTTTTGAAGTGAAAATTTCTTTAGCATCGTTGTGATTTGAAACTTGATGAAACGAAAAAGCGACAGTAAAATTATAAGTAAAAAACCTTTTTAAAAAAAGCTTTTATTTAAATGCTCTAAAAAGGAGAAAAATAAAATTTTCTTTTAATTTTTTTACTTTCAACTTATAACCTCATTATACACTATTTATATGATCATAAAAGCTTGTCGCGAGGTTTGCGTAAGTACCTATAAGTATTTAATTAAACTGAAATTTAAAAAAAACTTATACTTGGCAGGTTGTTACTCAATTAAATAGGTACTAGTTTATTTATACAAGTAAACCTCGCGACAAGCTTTTATGATCATATAAATTGTGTATAATGAGGTTATAAGTTGAAAGTTAAAAAATTAAAAGAAAATTTTATTTTTCTCCTTTTTAGAGCATTTAAATAAAAGCTTTTTTTAAAAAGGTTTTTTACTTATAATTTTATTTTAACATTTTTAGTTTTGCTGTATCGTTTCTGAACACATTATTATCTCAATCTCAACACTTTTTTCATATCCATGCTATTAACCGTTGAGGAGTTCCATCGTGAGGAGACGATCCTGGCTGAAGCATGCGTGCATGATACAAATCGTGATTATGCATCAAATATGAACTCGTATGCAAAGTTTCGTGTCCACGCTATTAGCCGTTAAGGAGTTCCCTCGCGTGAAGACAATCCTGGCTGCGGGTTGAGTTTATGATACAAATCAAGATTATCCATCAAATACGAACTCGTATGTAAAGTTTCGTGTCCACGCTATTAGCCGTTTGGCAGTTCCCTCGTGAGAAGACGATCGTGGCTGCAGGTTGAGTTCATGATACATATCGTGGTTATCCATCAATTATGAACTCGTATGCAAAGATTCGTGTCCACGCTATTAGCCGTTAAGGAGTTCCCTCGTGAGAAGACGATCCTGGCTGCAGGTTGATTTTATGATACAAATCGTGACTATCCATCAAATATGAACTCGTATGCAAAGTTTCGTGTCCACGCTATTAACCTTTGAGGAGTTCCCCCGTGAGAAGACGATCCTCACTGCAGGTTGAGTTAATGATACAAATCGTGATTATCCATCAAATAAGAACTCGTATGCAAAGATTCGTGTCCACGCTATTAGCCGTTTAGCAGTTCCCTCGTGAGAAGACGATCCTCACTGCAGGTTGAGTTCATGATACAAATCGTGATTATCCATCAAATATGAACTCGTGTGCAAAGTTTCGTGTCCACGCTATTAACCGTTGAGGAGTTCCCTCGTGAGAAGACGATCCTCACTGCAGGTTGAGTACATGATACAAATCGTGATTATCCATCAAATATGAACTCGTATGCAAAGTTTCGTGCCCACGCTATGAACCGTTGAGGAGTACCCTCGTGAGAAGACGATCCTCACTGCAGGTTGAGTTCATGGTACAAATCGTGATTATCCATCAAATATGAACTCGTGTGCAAAGTTTCGTGTCCACGCTATTAACCGTTGAGGAGTTCCCTCGTGAGAAGACGATCCTCACTGCAGGTTGAGTACATGATACAAATCGTGATTATCCATCAAATATGAACTCGTATGCAAAGTTTCGTGCCCACGCTATGAACCGTTGAGGAGTACCCTCGTGAGAAGACGATCCTCACTGCAGGTTGAGTTTATGATACAAATCGTGATTATGCATCAAATATGAACTCGTATGCAAAGTTTCGTGTCCACGCTATTAGCCGTTGAGGAGTTACCTTCTGAGGAGACGATCCTGGCTGCAGGATTAAGTTATGTCTGTCATAAGCATGTATTGTCTTCAGAACCAAAGGTGTGTGCAAAATTTCAGCTCAATCGGTCATCGTGAAGTGGTGCTAATTTAGCTTCCAAGATTTCACCGTAACAAACATACATACATACATACATACATTGCAAGTTAAATAAAAGCTTTTAAAAAGAGACAGACACATTTTAACGTAGGATAAAATGAGATAGGAAGCATTACATAGTGTTTCTTATGTTCATGGTTCTCTTTGTGCCTAAATTATATTTTGTGGTTGGCTGATCAAGGTTAAGCGACGATTGCCCAGGTCAGTATGTGGATGGGTGATCAACGTAAAGCAACGGTAGCCGAGGTCAGTATGTGGATGGGTGATCAAGGTTAAGCAACGGTAGCCGAGGTCTGTATGTGGATGGGTGTTCAAGATTAAGCAACGGTAGCCGAGGTCAGTATGTGGATGGGGGATCAAGGTTAAGCAACGGTTGCCTAAGTCAGTATGTGGATGGGTGATCAACGTAAAGTAACGGTAGCCAAGGTAGGTCTGCGGAAGGGTGATCAAGGTTAAGCGACGGTTGCCCAGTTTAGTATGCGGATGGATGATCAAGGTTGAGCAACGGTTGCCCAGGTTAGTATGCGGATGGGTGATCAAGGTTAAGCAACGGTAGCCGAGGTCAGTCTGTGGATGGGTGATTAAGGTAAACCAACGGCTGCGAAGGTCAGTCTGTGGATGGGTGATCAACGTAAAGCAACGGTAGCCAAGTTAGGTCTGCGGATGGGTGATAGTTACCATAAGCCTCTTGTATCATATATCGAAAATGTGAGCTCTGAGTCTGAATAAATCTATGTAATTTATACGAATAAAATCTAAACTAATAATAGGTCTTTACCTATGAAATTGCCGTATTGCAGTACAGACTTTTTCAAACAAAAAAAAGTTTTGATTGGCTATGAGTTCTAAATTCAAATTAATTTTGTTTTAAAAATATGACATTCTATTTACAAAATCAGTCTTTTGTTTATTGATTAGCGTTGTATTTTCATTACATTTCAAAATTTTTCCTCATAATGGATACTTTGAAATTTCGTGTAATTATGGAATATGAGTTCCGTCGTGGCACCAACGCGGCACAAACGACCCGTAACAT
Source organism: Cerastis rubricosa (assembly GCA_949152445.1). NCBI lineage: Eukaryota > Metazoa > Arthropoda > Insecta > Lepidoptera > Noctuidae > Cerastis > Cerastis rubricosa. Next base: position 12,851,664 of record OX424539.1, read on the forward strand.
CAACGACGTTTACGGAGAGAACTGTACAAACGAACGCACAACCCGTTATTGGTTTGCTCGGTTCCGTTCTGGGAATTTTGACTTGAAAAATGAACCTCGTGGTCGTCCGGAAACTTTGGTCAACAATGATGAATTAAAGGTGATTGTTGAAGCTGATGAAACTCAATCTACAGCTGAGCTGGCAGCAGCTTTTGATGTTAGCATTAAAACAATATTGGTCCAGTTGCGACAGATTGGCAAGATAAAAAAGCTTGATAGATGGGTGCCCCACGAACTTAACGATCGCCAGCGCAACGTACGCGTCGAGACTTGCCTTGCGCTGCTTAACAGGCACAGAAATAAAGGAATTTTGAACCGAATTGTTACGTGCGACGAAAAATGGATTCTTTTTGACAATCGAAAGCGCTCAGCAAGTTGGTTAGATCCTGGTTCGGTACCAAAGCAATGTGCAAAACGAAAAATGACCCCTAGAAAGGTGATGGTCACAGTTTGGTGGTCTAGTGCTGGTGTGATTCATCATAGCTTTTTACAAAACGGCGAGAGCATTACTGCAGATGTGTACATTGAAGAACTGACCACAATGATGGCGAAACTCGCACGTCTGCAACCAGCTTTGGTCAATCGGTCGTCTCCACTGCTACTTCACGACAACGCGCGGCCCCATACTGCACAACAGACCGTCTCTAAGCTGCATGAGTTGGGTTTGGAAGCTCTCCCTCATCCGCCATACTCACCAGATCTTGCGCCTTCCGACTATTACTTTTTCCAAAATTTGGACAACTTTTTAGCGGGAAAAAAATTCAATTCCCGAGAGGCAGTACAAAACGCCTTTGAAGAGTTTGTTGTCTCCCGTCCAGCTGATTTTTTCAAGAAGGGCATCCATAAACTGCCACAGCGTTGGCAAAGATGCATTGATTGCAGGGGTGATTACTTTGAATAAAAGAAATAAATAAGTTCGAAAAAAAAAACTTTAACTTTTTTCAAACAAAACGGCAATTTCATAGGTAAAGACCTAATATTATAAAGATGATTTGATTGTTTGTTTGCATTGCATAGGCTCCGAAATTCTTTCAGTGTTAGATAGCCCATTTATCGAGGAAGGCTATAGACTATATATCATAACGCTACGACCAATAGGAGTGGAACAGCAATGAAAAATATTGCGAAAACGGGGAAAATGTGACGCAAACGAAGTTGCGCCGGACAGCTAGAGTAAAATAATTATCAAACTTTGTATCACTATGATCATTACTAAAACCTACAATTATCCTCTTCCCGAAATTTAAGATTCGTCTCATTATCTTGAAGCCAAATTTTTTTAAGGTTTCACTTTTACCACGTGTGAATTGCATACTTGTCTTTTTTTTGCGATGTTTTTGCTCTTGACTCTAGGTCACAGAAACTTTATCCAGCTATACTCCTTCATACAAAAACTTCTACAAGTGCTTCATATAAGTCAGACTATGAAGCAGTTTGCTTATTGACTTACTACTATGAATGTGATCTAGATCTCCATAATGGTCACACATTTTATTTGGTAGTGGCCCAGGTGATTCCTTTCCAACTTACAATAAATTAAGTCCAAGACTGAAAGTGCATTATGTTGAAATTAAGAGAGAAAACCGGCAAAGTGCGAGTCGGACTCGCGCACGAAGGGTTCCGTACCATTGTTTACAAAAACGGAAAAAAAAAATTTGTATGGGAGCCCCCCTTAAATATTTTTTTTCTGTTTTTATTATTTGTTGTTATAGCTTCAACAGAAATACATAATCTGTAGAAATTTCAACTGGCTAACTATCACGGTTCATGAGATACAGCCTGGTGACAGACGGACGGACGGACGGACGGACGGACGGATGGACAGCGAAGTCTCAGTAATAGGGTCCCGTTTGACCCTCTGGGTACGGAACCCTAAAAACTACAGTTTTCCTAAAACTACATTTTTAAGAACATAATATTTCATTACGCCTGTCATCACCGCAGATTAAGGCAGGCATGCACTTATGGTAGGTACACCAAGGCTTAGGTACCCAATAAAAAAATTAAGTCCTTTGTAATAAGGGACGAGAATATTGGCATCAACATAAAGACTCGAAGCTGGTACTGAGGAATTCCCAATGGAAAACCCAACTGCATTTTGCCCAACATGAGAATCGAATTTTATGTTTCCTAAGGCAACAACGTCTGGTAAATACGTAAAACTTCTAAGTTTTTTAACTGACATGGTCACTAATACTTAAAACGGGATATTTACCATGTTACATTTTGTTTGATGTTATACAGGGTGTAAGAAACAGCGAAAACGGTTACCACTTCAGGGGGGGTATGAGGAACAGGGTGTAAAGTTCCTCGATACTCCCTAGAAAAGGGAGGATCCTCCGACCAGACAAGTGTTATGTCTGGTGGGCAACTGCCCGACAGTTGTTGTCGGGTTTCTCTATATAGTTTATAGTCGATGTAAACTTTGCTTGCGAGATGTAGGAAATTGATGTACGGAGTAAGTACGTGGTAAAGGTAAGCGTTTTCGCGTCAGTGTTCCGTACAGCCTGTATAACATCAAACAACATGTAAGATGGTAAATATTCCCTTTTCAGTGTTAGTGACCAAGTCAGTTAAAAAACTTAGTACTTTCACGTATTTACCAGACGTTGTTGCCCTAAGAAATAAAATTCGATTCTCATGTTGGGCAAAACGCAGTTGGGTTTTCCATTGGGAATTCCTCAGTAGCAGCTTTTGTTTAATATTGAAAACTTAAAACGAATAGTAAACATGGTAAATATCCCGTTTGCAGTGTTAATCATACGTAATACTATTATAGTCATTCACACTCCAGTTTAACACTCAACCGCTCCAGTGCACCGAAGCAAGACCCCCAACAGAGCAAGAGCACACAGAATTATTATGATTATCAGCTCAGTAGCCCACTTGTTGACTCGAGATAATGGTCACGGCGAAATTAAACTAGTAATAGCGAGGGGCTTTGTTTGGTTGTAATTAGGTTAACTGCCTCGCTCTGCTCATTTACTTTGTTTGGGCATTTTTCGTAATTTCCTTTGTAAGGGCGTGTGTTTCCGGGTGCTTCATTTTCAGGGTTAGATTTGAGAGTGTATTAGGGGTTGACTTTTCATGTCCTTCTTAAGATTTTGAACTACTACGTTACTTATACTACTCAAAACGGAATGAATAGAAACGCAGGGCTGAATCGAGATAAAACCTTGACATTTTTACGTTGAATTAATATGGTATCTTATCAACAAGGTATTGTAATTCCGTTTAATTAATAAAGTAATTAAAATTGAGTACTTCTTGGTAACATATCACATTAATTCATACCCCTCCGTCTCTATGCGCCCCGTTTTACCCGATACCTACTGTATAATAACAATAAATTTTCCAGACAGCGACTAGCATAACTAATTTTCTTTATGGTCTTTGCTAGGCGGCTAACGGCTAGGTTTCAAATTACTAAAACGCATTATTGATAATGAAATTAGTAGTGCAATTAGATTAAGTTCCGCGTCAGTTACAATACATATCGATTACAATACACAATTGATCTTAGCCTAACATCATTGTTCTTTTCGGCAACAATACTATAAATTGACTAACCCAACCGTTAATGCCGCTTGTTGTTCTCAAATGAATTGCATTGCACTAGCTTACTGATAGCTTATTATTCAATGAACGAATGAACGACTATGAATGAATGAGTAATAGCATGAAAACATTCATCGGGGTCAATGGCTTCATAATCTCGTAGGTAAAAACCTGACAATTAGCAACACTTGCTAATTACAAGTGAGTACCCAAACACGCTTGAAACTCTACAGAATTGCTCGGAAAATGCCTACGAATTTCCATCACCATAGTTATTACGTAGCCAGGTATTTGGGTTCATAATTATATGTATATTACCATGGTCTGACCGTAAATTTTCCTATGAAACATGGGTCTCCAAACGTATAAATCTCGATGATTGATCGCCAACCGTTACGCTCGGAAGGCACATTAGGACTGCCAAATAATTTTATCATTGTTCAAGTGGATGCTGATGCCCGTGTCGTGGCTTATAACGAGACCCTCGGGAAGATGGGGCGTGACCTATTCCCAGCTGAGGACTCACGGCACGCCATAATAACAATATGAAAGCACCTATTAATTATAAAATTAATTCTTCCCTTACTATCGTTTTTGGTCACATGCGTGGAGTAATAATAACAGTGTTTTACGTTTCCTCAATATTCAGTATTTCAACAAAATTAACTTTTTGAATTACAGGTATTTCAGACTAACCCACTTTGCTAGACAATTTTGAATGAATTTTATATACATAAGCCAGTGCTATGTACGAAAAATTGTAGTTAGATAATATTGGAATTATAAGAGAATCAATGTTCCCGCTGAAATTACTCAGTGGGTTTTCAGATATTCCATAACCGTCAATTATTCGACTATCGTTATTTACAAAAAGTTACGTAATTCAAATTGGTAAAATTCGTTTTTAAACTGACATGGTGCTTGCAACAGTGGTAGTGTTAGTTCTATCACTCTATTGCAAGCGCCGTGAATGAAAATTTCGGAACGTCAAAACAAATGATAAACATGGTAAATAGTACCTACTATTGATATTGATATTAGCAATGTTATGAAGCATAATGTTAATTCTTGAATTAAATAAGAAGGTCATAAAGGTTAGCACACGTTATCTAGATAGTAAATCAAAGAGAATCCCTCTTTAAAAAAATCTATAACAAAGTGAAACGTCGCAATTGAAGAAAATCTCTCAATGGAATTGAACCCAACAAATTATTTTTCTAATTACGTTAGCTTAGTTAATTTTAGCGATGAAACACGTAGGTATATTTAAATTCAGTGAAAAACCAGTCTTAAAACGTGAAGCCAACATTTTTAATTAAATGCTCCCGTTGTCTCGCCTTTCAGTTTTCCTATGAGAGTCAGAGAATAATGAAAATGCCGGAATTTACGGTGAGCAGCCGAGGAATCTCCCTGCGAGCAATTCCTATGTAAAAACGAGACATTTTTGCGGCGTGTCTTGATTTTATATGATGTAGTGTTTTGCTATTTCTAAGCTCGGGGCTCAGTTCATTTTACTTTGACACTAATTTCCCTGCCAACTAGTTCATACTAAGTATGTTCTACACAAGAATGAAACAGTAACCGCTAATACATGTCTAGGGAAACACAATTTTTTTTTAATAAAAAGTAAAGAACTTGATCAACGTAACGATGCAGTTGAAAATGTATTCGTATTTCCTCGCGCAAGAATGTGAATGCACGAATATTGGGGGCAAAATATTACTCTTTTCCGACACATCCGTTCCGTGGTAGCCTAAAATGAAATCAACTTCATTGATAATAAAATACCAGTTTAAGTTGATTAGTACGAGGTAATTTTGGAGAAAATGTTAATATCAATAAGCACTTCATTTTAACTGGTAGAGAAACAAGCCTTTCCTTGTTTTGTTTCTCTTGGTTATTTAAGATTTGTTCGTCTTAAATTGTATGAGATTATTTTAGTTCTTTATTATCAGAACTAGCCTGTACCCGCGGTTTCGCACGCGTGGGTTTTGATAATTATCCCAGAGGATCGTATTAATGGGATAAAAGTATCCTATGTGTTAATTCAGGTTATCAACTACCCGTGTGTTAAATTTCATCCAAATCTGTTCAGTAGTTTTCACGAAAAAGAAAGTTAAAAGTTTTCATGAAAGACCAACAAACATCCATCCATTCATCCATCGTCACAAACATTCATACATCGTGCAAAAGGCATTTATAATAGTATATAAAAGTAGGATATAGGAAGCTAGGCAGTATATATTAAGAAGTTATTATTGTTTGAAGCTGTTCAATGCCCAGCTGCGGTTTGTGTCCGGCTGAATCTGTGTTAGCGATTGTTAATATTGTAGACTCGCATAAAATAAACAATGTCAAACAAAAGCATATTCTTTCAAACTCTAGTTTTAATTCTTCATACGACTGACAAATGTGTCTTTTTTATAGCTTTAGTTTAAAGCTTAATAAATTACTGATGAGATCACCTAGCTTTGACATAAAAACGTACTAATTATAACAGACCCGTTGCAGCTATTATTAGCCGAAACAGTATATTTTAGGATTTCTTGACAGCTGTCGTATGAAAGTTAATACAACACGGTGAGCGAAAATATTGTTGATGGCGAACAATTTCTGCATTTTTAATGTTATTCGTATCGTACACGAAATGGCGCCTGTCAACAGTAGAACTGACTTTTGGAACGCAAAAATAATTATGGTTCTGCATCATTTAGTCTTTAAGACTTAAAAACGAAAAATGGGAAGATATGTGGAAACGCGAAGCACGTGTGGTAACTGAACGGTATATTGAGGAATGAGGTTATACGAGAACGTGGCAGTTTAAAGGAGATGTAGTGATTGAATTGAAAAGACTATGCTTAGATGGTTTGGTCATGTGGAGAGATTGAGTAAAAGGCGTCTAACAAAAGGTATTTACAAGGCAGATGTGAGTGGCAACGCCGGGAGGGTCGCCCTAGACGGACATACACTGACCTAATTGGTTAGGTTCTTCAGAAAGGTCAGATGCGTAGCACTCGTGTGCGTGTATGACCTGCCCATGTATTCACAAACGCTCGGATTCGATTTCGATTCGATAAGTCGTATGTCTATCTCGCTCGCTTTCGTAATGCCAAAACAAGATAGACATACGACTTATGGAATCGAAATCGAATCCGAGCGTTTGTGAATAGGGGGGCCAGATGTATGAAGGTGGACGAGGCAAAAAGAGTTTGTAAGGATCGCATCTTCGGGGCTGCGGGTTGTTTGAAAGAGATACCGTGGCCCTGGACTAAGAAGGAACATGGATGGGTTTTAGTCAGTCAAGTCTGACACTCCCTACCGCTCCGCCCAGAGCGGGAGAAGTCATTTGATGATTTCCCATCCTAGAAAAAAAACAAAAAGGATCGCATCTTCAGGTGTTCGTTCTGTGGTAAAAAGGTTTTTACCTACTCCAGTAGGAAAAAGGCGAGAGTTTTTGTGTGTATGTATTAAATACACGAATAGTAACTAGTTTAAAATGGGCAACGGTTTGACCCTTATCAACCAGTAATAGGGGCCAAAAATACAAGACTAAAACCCCCAAAAAATTTTCACGAGTGTTAAATAACGAAAAACGATTTTAAGAAAATATTTCAACTATCTATTACGGTTGAAAAACGTTTGTGAAAACCAATTGAATGATTCTGGTTTATTTACGTAGCTCTTCAGTAACTAAAAACGATTTTCCGAAGTCTATAGCAAAGTAAACATCTTGTCATTTTATCAAATTCCATTGTATAAATACTTATTTACATTGATTAAGGTATTGTTTCAGACCTAAAACCTAAAAATTTATATACTGAGATATAATTTTTAGTACGTACTTAATATTCGAAATATAGAAAATTAATATCATATTTCAGGTCGAGTTGTAAAGTTCTTAAAAGCTCTATAATTAACTTTCTACAAACACTGCAAATACATATAGCCAGTTAGAATAGTCCAATACGCCTACCCTTCAAACAAACCCTTCCCTATTCAATTGCATGTAAATCAGGCATCAGGGTCAATATAAGCTGATGCTAAATAATATAGAAAAACATCAAAGTCGATCATATGGTCACAGTGTAACTTCTTACAGTGTTAATTGAGACTGTTTTCGCAGAGTACTAAAGCCATACTGCGATTCTGGACATAAGTAGGTATAATGTACTGATGATGATGATGTCATCTAGCCAATTACGACCATAGTTAATAAATTTTATGACTTTAAAAGACGGTTGGATGTTTAGTTGAGATTTTCTCTCATATAGCACAATCTCAACTTTGGTCGACAAATTCGGAGCATAAAGTGAACTCAAGGGATACCAAAATTTGACGTTTCTGAGGTTCTCTTAAATTCTATGCGCATTGAACCACTGCAAGCAGTTACACTATGGTTTGGTCTTGTACAACGATTGGCCTTTGGAAGCAGTGACCACGCGCGGGTTAACGAGTCCTGGACACGCGATAGTCTCGTTGAAGAATATTGCCAATCTGGATGGCGGCCTCATGGAGGGTAAGTATCCCTATATTTAGCATTTTAAAGGTTACGGTTCATTCCTTGTGCTTACACAATGAAAATAAGGGAAGGAAAATTCCATGCAATATTTGGTTTCAACAGAGAATTTCATTGAGTGCAAGCAAAATTAATCAAATGACAACTTGCTATGACCTATTCGAAGAATAAATGCAATAACAAATTTTCAGTATCAAATATCTCTGTGGGACGGGATGTGAAAATGCGAAAAAGGTATTTGCGAAGTATAACCGGATTCCGCTAAGCGGTATTCCCACAAAAATACCCGGAACCATTGCTCCGCTCTTTCAATTTTTCACAATTTGTTGGTAGGTGTAATCATTTTCAAAGGCCTGTAATAAAAATGCCAAAGTTTACGGAACCGAGGCCTTCAGTAAGGGAGAAGTATCACGATTTTCACGATCAAAATTGAATTCCATTTCTCAGAGGAAATATGACTTCAAAGGTAGATACGGATGGGATTTCGAAAATGTTGATAAATAAATAACTGACATCTAATTCTACAACCGTAAGTAATTGAAAAAAGATTTAAGGTATTAGACACATTCTATATAAACAAGTAACATCTCTAAGCAATACAAAAAAACTTGTAAAGCAAAATAACTTGATTAAACCTTAAATTATTTAATAAAACCATCAATGGACGATCGTCCAAAATTCCAGAGATATTTCGTTAACTAAAAATGATAGCACTGCTGTCATTTTTGAGACAGGAATGTGATTACATGAAGATACCTTGTTAAAAACATTGTACCGAAATATCTGCTTGGTTATGAAAATTTTACCGACATTTCCTAAGTGCTGCCAATGTAACGAACTTTGCGATACGAATTTCGGTTTAATGAAATACCTTAAGGTATAATTAAAATTCGTTTATAACACCTTTTACGTGTGTAAGGGTGAGGCCGCATTCGAATCGCCCAGTCCCCTTTACAACTGCGCTGGCTGTCATTAAAGGCCGTTTGTGACATTTATTGCTTTTTGAGACTTACGAACGACTTGGCCGTAGGTAGGATTGTCTTAGCGATACGAGTAATAAAAGTCTAATGAAAATTACCTTAATTAAGGAAATGGGAGCGTGAAAGGGACAAGTGACACGGATAACTCTAAACATTTTCGTTGATGTGTTCTGTATTCACACCGCCGCCGCCGCGCCGTACTAAACATTATTGAGTGGCTTTAGGGAGTTTAACACCTTGCTTCTACATTATGCTAATTGAATTCTTGGTTTACGAGAGGGTCGTGGAAGGTAAACCCAACTGAGGTCATCGTTACAGGCCAGTTAATTATAGCTCCTACAAACACTATACAAAACCCATTCCGTTTTACAATACCTTGCCATTTTTAATTAAAATGCACCCCACAGCGGCAGATAACACTCCTATTTATATTGAGTGAAATATGCTAAAGTTTATTTGCTTTACGAAATAGAATAAAGAGAATCCCTTTTTTGTGAATCTACCGATTCGTCTAAAAAGATTTTTAATTGAGATAAAACAAGTTGTTTTAATTAAAGTTCAATGTAAACAAGGCAAGTTCAAATAAAAGCTTGTAAAAATCTCTTTAATTGGTGTTACAAAAACACCTATCGCCAACTGAAATCTGGAAACAAAGCAGCCATTGGATAATTCTACTCAGCCATTACAATAATAAAACAGTAATTGACTTCGAAATGGCGCTGGCAAAGATGGCCGTCTTTCCCGCGATAGGAATTTCATATTTTGCTAATCACTCGTCGCTCACAGTACAGTGGAATATCGGTTTAACATAATTATATTTAATTAAATTCCATTTCTGGCTGTATCCGTGTGAAATAATAGGATTCAGTACATTCCAAGCGTTCAGTACATTTCGATACATACAAATATGCTCGAGTATCGTATCGATTCGCTGTGAACCTTATAATATTAGATCATTGTTAGCGTCGCTGGAATATTCGTCGCGTCTCCGGAGACCGGAGTGTATGTTTTGAGTATTTGAGGTATTTTACCCGCGCTCTCTATAACGATCGTCTGGAGTATTGTGGCGAGAGAGATATTTCGAAATAGGAAAACAGAGTGTACCTAACAAATACCTAATTAATATGTATGGTTTCGGTGTTCAATCAAATCCCATGCAGATTGATGAACTGTATCTGGTAACCCTGTTCTGTATGGTGTCGGAAGTAAAGAATAGTACCATCCCATGTCTTCCCGTGGGTGTCGTAAGAGACTTAGCAAAGAATGGGCAGCAGCGTTCTCTGTGCTTTTGTAACAACCGTACTGCGATCGCCAACCGCCTGCCAAGCGTGGCGATTATGGCAAAACCCCCCTTCTTGGGGGAGGCCTATGTCCAGCAGTGGACGTCTTTCGGCTGAAATGATGATGATGATCCGGTAACCCACGCAAATCCGACTTTAATCCACTACATCTATCTTGGTCGTCAAATAGCAATACCCAAAATTCTTACTATTTCGTGAACCTTGGAAACTGTTTATCGGGTTGACTAACTAAAAAACATACCTGAACTGATCCCTGCCATTAAGCGTCTCCTGTTTAATGGACAGTATTACAGGCCCAAGGTCTTCATCATTCGTGAAGTAGTTCCAGTGCTCGGTGCCGTAGAAGTACTTCTCATACGTCTCCTGTTCTACGGAGGTGAGCTCAAAGCCTCCGGATCTCTCCCATTGTTCCTCAATGACTGTTTTCTTCTTTGGTGTACTGCCTCCGTTGTCACTACTGTCTTCGGCTGCTTCGTCGAGGGACCCTGATCTTCTGTGGCGATCTGTTGGAAATGGAAAAAGATTTTGTTAGCAGTTGTCTAATCGTCTGTTTTATTATTATGTTCGTACAGCATCAGAGCAGCAGTTTTAATAATTATAGTTATGTTTTTGAGCAAATGGCACCTCAGTCGTTGTCGGGAATAAGTTACCTGAACCCAGCAAATGAATGTAGTAACCTATTTATGAGGCACATGAAATCACGTCACCCTCCACCTGAGTGAAAAAATAATGTTTTCGATACAAGTTTACTATTATTTTCTGCATGCAGACTTCTGGATTCGGTTTTAAAGAAAGTCCTACATCCTAAATTCTTACTCATCTGCCTAGCCTTTTCCCAAAATATCTTGGGGTCGGTTTCCAGTCTAACCAGATGCAGCTGAGTACCAGTATTTTACATGAAGCGACTGCCTATCTGACCTCCACAACCCAGTAACCGGGTAATACGATACCCCTTGGTAAGACTGGATGTCAGACTTTTAGCTTCTGAATACTCGTAACGACCGTCAAAGATCTACAAATGACAGCCAGGACCAACGGCTTAACCCGCTTTCCGAGGCACGCAGGAAATTCGATATGTAATTATGGTCACCCATCCACAGACCAACCTCGGCAAGCACGGCTTAACCTTAAAGATCGACCTCGGCGGCTGTTATAATTTAGCCACGAGCTCCTCTTACATTCTTACTATGAATGACAAATACATGCTATATGTATTGTAGGACTGGGGCACCACAGATATAGGCCGATGACGTCGCCGACCCTAGCTTGTCGCAGATTAATGACGCCGATAAAGTTGTGTTGTCACGCTTCGATATGTCACGAGCGATTTCTTTGGAAGCATTTCAGTCACGCAAAGCGGATATAATGTGACTCACCCTTCAAAATATATTGTAACGTTGTACGTGGTCGCTAACACATTTGAATCATAGTTAGGAATAAAAAAACAGGAAATGATTATTTGCGATGATGAGGGTACTGCTTATAACTTATAACTTGCAATAGTGGAATGAGTATTAAAATACCGCACGCCTAACGTTCGTGATATCCAACGGATCTGGGAATAAAAATAATGTCTCGTCCAGCACTTCACACTAAGCAGCAGCAGAGTGATCGCGTCTAAACAATACCTAATTGTACCTCTGTCAACCTCGTTATCGGCTTTCCTTGAAGATATTAACCTATTTTTAACCCCCGACCAAAAAAGAGGGGTGTTATAAGTTTGACGTGTGTATCTGTGTATCTGTGTATCTGTGTATCTGTGTGTCTGTCTGTGGCATCGTAGCTCCTAAACGAATGAACCGATTTTGATAAAAGTGGTGTCGTTTGAAAGGTATTTTAATCGAGAGTGTTCTTAGCTATGTTTCATGAAAATCTGCTCAGCCGTTTGAAGATCATCACCTCTTTTCTAGTTGATGTAGGGATTTAAAAACTTTCACAGGTAGTCTATTTGAAATTTGAAATGTTGTCGCTTGTCACCATGGGTACTGTTGAGGGGGGGGGGGGGTGCACCCCCCTCCCGCCAAAATTTATATTTTGTTTAATTTATAACTTTCCTTGGTTTCGTTAACTAGGAGTAGGACAGTCAAGGCTAGGAAAAAATAATATAAGTTTAAAAAGCAAGAAAAAAAATTAAATTAAAAATTTAAAAAACCCCCGACACCAAAAAACCTCTAAAAAGCCAAAAATAAATTAATCCAAGCGTCGTAGCGTCGGGGGACCGCTACGAAGACCGCTTAGTACAAGCACAGAACGAACCGGACCCCCGACGCTACGACGCTTGGATTAATTTATTTTTGGCTTTTTAGTGGTTTTTTGGTGTCGGGGGTTTTTTAAATTTTTAATTTAATTTTTAATTACAGTAACCCGATCGGGGTTTTTCCGTACCCGACAACCAACAACTAGCTGCCGCTGCAGGGGCTGAGGCTGGACAACCCTACGTGCTACGCGCTACCTCAGAAGACCGACCTACCTTCCTGGCTGTCACCAGTCACCTACGTTCTGGAAACTTCAGGATAGTGGTTTTCTGTAGGCGGTCCAGAACTTAACACGAGCTCGATTTCGAGAACTCACGCTAGTCTTCTACTGGGGTGATTTCTTTTTATTTAAAATTACTTTTTTTTCAAAAAATATATTTTTGTAAATACCCACTGATCTGAGTTTTATTTACCGGCTGAGCACGGCAAGCTAAGCATTTGAGCTAAGGTACTTACTCAATTTTTGGAGTGCTGGAAGGATACGCCGATAGGACACCAGTTGACTACCTGGTCCGAAAAATAACCCTTTTTAGGGTTCCGTACCCAAAGGGTCAAACGGGACCCTATTACTGAGACTTCGATGTCCGTCCGTCCGTGCGGCCGTCCGTCCGTCCGTCCGTCTGTCACCAGGCTGTATCTCATGAACCGTGATAGTTAGCGAGTTGAAATTTTTACAGATTATGTATTTATGTTGACGCTATAACAACAAATAATAAAAAAAGGAAAAAAAGAAATATTTAAGGGGGGCTCCCATACAATTTTTTTTTTCGTTTTTATAAATAATGGTACGGAACCCTTTGTGCGCGAGTCTGACTCGCACTTGGCCGGTTTTTTCATTAGGGTAAAATAAGAGTAGTATTTGCTTTTGTGCCAGTAAACCAACCAACCATACATCTTGCTAAAAACCGATCACGTCAACACCAAATCGCGCCAGATTTGAAAAGGCGTGTATGACTAGATGTATGGAATTGTACGAAAGAAATGGAGTACACCCATGGAAAAAAGAAAAGAAAAAAAAAAGAAGAAATTTCAGCTGCCCCATACAAAATTTCAATACCTATTCGACCCAAACATATGGGGGAGGTGATATTTTTTTCGCTATTACGATGTTTGTCCGATGGAGAAACATGTTCAGTTTGATGGTCTGTAGCACACTCTAAAGTATGTATATACCCTTTCTGTTACACCCTGTATATGTAAGTATAAAGAAAAGTATGTAAAACTTTTAAAATTATTTCATGTAATGAAGACCACAGCTTTTAAATAATTTACTATATCAGTGATGGCTGTTGAAGTGTGTTAATAATGGGCCATTGTGTACAGAAGTCATAACAATGTTAAGTACGCCAGCACGCGCTCCAGACAGTCATATACAATGGTAAGCAATGATAACAGGATTCTGCCATTCTTAAAATAAATAAACAATGAAATTGGGTGTGTGCATACGTAAGTAGACGAGTAAGTTCACAGTTATACAGGCCGTTGAAAAAAGTGCTATTTTTATTTATTTTTTATTTATTTATTTATTTAACACTTCAAGTACAATGTACAGTGGCGGACTTAATGCCATAGGCATTTTCTACCAGTCAACCTTTGGGAGATGCAGAGACAAACAGTGGTAGGTGTCTATCTGTAAAAAATAATAATTTAATAAGACATACTAAGGATATATAACATACTATAAATAAATATCAAAATATAAATACTAATATAAAAGGACAAACTATGGGGAAAATATTAACGTTGTGACGATACTGCTAGCTTTTTCCGAATGTACTCGCGAACTTTAATTTTAAAAGATAGGCGATTCGTAGCCATCCTGATTTCCTTGGGAAGTGCGTTCCATAAAGAAATAGATTGGACGAAGAATGATCGGTGAATGTAGTCAGTACGGTGAGAGTGTCCGTTTCAACCACGCGGCCACCTCATAATACTTGATGAAACTTTGCCAGGAATTAGTCCTAATTTGTTCCTATACACACCTCTTTTCGTGAATTTGTTCCAAAAAAAACCAAGGCGCTATGACCAAGAGTAGTTGGCCGCTAGAACCGCCACTTGCCGTAGTCATCGCCCGTGATTACACAGAAACTATATGATGGAGATAGACGAATTACTGTTTATTCGCTGTAACAAATTAGGGACTAATTGTCCCTACACATTAGCTTCTAATAATTTGATATATAAAGTGAGATACCTACCTACTCATAACCTGAAAACTAAATATTGCATAACTTTTCATTTATTTACTTTTTGATGTTTTTTATTTTTGAAACAAATGGAACAAATTAAGACCTTTCTTTTGATGCATAATTCGTCTATCTCCATCATATAGTTTCTGTGTAATCACGGGCGATGACTACGGCAAGTGGCGGTTCTAGCGGCCAACTATTCTTGGTCATAGCGCCTTGTTTTTTTTTGGAACAAATTCACGAAAAGAGGTGTGTATAGGAACAAATTAGGACTAATTCCTGGTAAAGTTTCATCAAGTATTATGAGGTGGCCGCGTGGTTGAAACGGACACCGGTGAGAGGGACATTGAAGAACACGGTTATGCGAAGAGCGCAGACTCCTATTATGGTTGGCACAAATGTATTGAAAGTGGGTAGCGAGGTAACTAGGGGAAGTGGGAGAAACAAGAAAAGAAAACAAGGTGGTGAGCGCCCTTTGCTCCCTACGCTGACGTGTGGGCAACCACTTAAGAAGAGACCGCTGCTCAGAGACATGATCGTATTTACGCAGATTGAAAACGAATCGAATGCAGTTATTTAGAAGGCGGTCAAGATTGTCGAGAAGATGTGCATTCCGGTCAAAGTAGCACACATCACTATAATCGATGATAGGGAAAATTAAGGACTGTATAAGCATTGTTTTCGTATCCGAAGGTAAAAAGTTTCTCAAACGGTACAGAGCTCGCAACGTACCAGTAACCTTCTGGCTGACACGAGCGACTTGAGTGTGCCATTTCATAGTGTTATCAATATGCAAGCCTAGATCCTTTACATCCGTGCTAAAAGGAACGGCCGTACCGTCGAAAAGAACTGGTGGCAAGGTGTACCATCTAACTTATTTAGACTGCGAAAACTCCCAATGATGATCGCTTGACATTTATTAGGGTTAACTACCACACCAAATTTATCGGACCAGGTGTTTATTGCCAACAGGTCCCTATTTAAACTGTCGATCAGATCTGCTATCTCGTCAACCTTCCCCTGACAGTACAACTGCAAGTCATCGGCATACAGATGATACGCACACTGAAGCTCAGAAGTAAGGAGATTAATAAAAATAGAAAATAGAAGAGGAGAAAGAATACCGCCTTGAGGAACACCAGTTTCCAGATCACACCAACATGATGAGGAATCCGGCATGTCCTAGAACTAAAAATTCGAAGACATGTGACATCTACCAAGCCGCACTGGGCCCGCGTGGTGGATGACAGCCCACTCCCTCTTATAGCGAGGAGGTCTGTGTCCCAGCAGTGGGAACATTATAGGCTTACGATGATGTATCAACGGCAAAATAGTCCCAATATATGGACGTGTATGGCCCAAAATTCAGTCATAGTCCTTTCACAGTTTACCTCTATCTATTAAGGGCCCAGTCCAAGAAAAACGCGTGACAATTAGAAGTCAAATTGGCACCATAGATAAATGACACATGGAACATTTCACGTTTTTTTTTTTCGTGAAATTCCCCGATTGCTAATGCGAATATTTTATACGAACAGCAACGTAGATCATCTTAAAAATCATATCTGACTAGTAGGGCAGGGTGTCAAATCAAAAAGGAGCTCTTGTTTAACTTGTTTTTGCACTATGGGTGTGCAAAACTAAAAAATACAATATTTTCTAGTTGCACACTCGGATTTTAGCCTTAAGTGGGCTAACCCTGAAGTTTAAATGATTTCACTGTAGTTTTTGTATTTTACACATACCAGACTCTAGGTACGCGTACCCGGCTCACTGACGCAGTTATAAATAAGGTCATCATTTCATTAAGTACACAGGTAACAGGACATGTGAAGATTTTTCTCTTAGACTTAATAATAATTTATTTCGGGGTCCTAATCTAATTTTTAATTCTGTCTCAGTCGAGATGTTATAATCGGATTATTTCGGCGAGACACGTGACGCTGCCATTAAATTACGAACGACAGACGCTTACGGTTTTATAATTGCTTCTGAAGTTATTGTATGCGTAAAGTGGGATAATTTAAATTAATTTTATAATCATGCTTTTACAGATCCTCCAAAAAGGTGAATTCGGTGGTATTTTATGAAATTCTATGGCGCTCCTGGCTTGAATTATATGTGTGAAATTAATATAAAATACTAAAACTACAAA